>JAJQQW010000015.1:66168308-66845808 GCA_025583905.1 Ia io | reverse complement strand
AGTCATAAATACACGCATTTATTGTTCATATACATGGTTTATTCATTTAAATTTATTTTATATAAATTTAATGGGTTAAAATATAAAATTATCTACATTTCAAACCATAGATGGTTGGTTAAATGTCCATCCAGAGGACAGAATACACTACAGCTATTAGTATAATTGTTCTTATCATGGAAAGTTATTTGCCATATATCATTAGAAAGTGAAGAACATGAAGCAACAGATACGGAATGGTCAATTTTTTTAAATGAAAATTATTTGGAAAAATATATCTAAAAAGTATAGTGAGACTATAGGTCAGTTTTATTTTCATTTTAGTGTATCTGTATTTTATAACATTTGTACAATAATATCTCACTCATATAGCAAAATAAAATATTAAAATATATTGAATAAAAATAAGGATAAAGAAACTGACCTCCTTCAGCAGAGCAGATGACCACAATTTGACTGAAAGGTCCATCCCCTTTATTGTTATAGACGCCAACTTTCACTTCAAAGGGAGTAAGAGGAGGGACACTTTCATCTCGATAAATGAACTTTGAAGCGTCAGAGGATGTCACCATTTTCTCTTTCCACCCGCGTGTTCCATTGGGCCTGAAAGCCACAATATAGCCAAAGCCTTCCCCATTCTGAAACTCTTCAGATACTGGCTAAAGAAAAAAGCGCGATTAATTATAAGCAAAACAATGAATTAAAAAATCCACTTCTTCCAAAAGTTTAAATTTTTAAAAATTATGGATAACTAAAGAAAAGAAGACTCAAATCTTTATAGTACACCAGAGGCCAGGTGCACAAATTTGTGTACAGGGTGTTCCAGCTGGCCCACCCCAATAGGGGTGAGGGGGCCGATCAGGGGTGGGGCTGGCTAGGGGAGGGGCTGCAGGTGGTTGGCTGGCCCTGTCCCCTGGTCCAACTCGAGGTTGAACTCCCAGTCAAACTCCCAGTCGAGGGGACAATTCGCATATTAACCTTATATTACATAGGATTAAAAGCCAACATAGCATAATCACTTGGCAGTTGCTAGAAATTTAAAAGGCTTTTAAGGGTAAAGGATGAAAAATTAAATAATATTAGTTGGTATTTAAGGAAAATACTAAGAGTACTGAAACCTCCTGAAGTGAAACAAATTTGCTCCAATTAGTCCTGTATATGAAATGAAGGCCCTTGGATTGCACACTAGAATTTAATAAGTTGGGGAAAAGTGTCATATAATCTGAAGATCAGGAAATCTTGTCACTGGTGATGCTTTGTCGAGCTGCTAGCTCAGAAAATCTAGGAGACATTAATGTAAAACCTTTCTTCTACTGTTTTTTTTAATTGCTTTTGTGCTTTACTAACATTTGAAAAAATTAGATATAGTATTTGTTCAAGAAACTTCCTGTACTAAAAGGCTTATATTTAAATTTGTTAAATGGGCATTAGTTATGCATCAAAAAAAGGAGTAGTTGTGATTGACTAGTTAGTGAATGGAGCAGTTACCAGCCACTGCCTAGCACAATACTCAACACATTGTAGATACTCAATAAATAATTGCTAAACTTTTTTTCTTTTGAATTTTGATTTGAGAAAAAAGTGTATTGAGTCAAATAAAAGAGACAAATATTATTAAATTAAAGTACTACAGATTGAATTTTATATCCCTCCCAAATTTATGTGATGAAATCCTAACCCCTAATGCGATACTATAAGAAGGGCCTTTGGTGGGTGATTTGATTATAAGGGAAGAGCTTGCATGAATGGGATTAGTGCTCTTACAAAAGAGACTGGAAAGATCTCTTGCCTCTCTGCCATTGAGGACAGTGAGAAAATGATTGTCTATCAACCAGGAATCAGGCCTCACCAGGCCTCAAACTGCTGGTGCCTTGACTGTAGACTTCCAGCTTCCAGAACTGTGAGAGATAAACTCCTGTCATTTATAAGCCACCTGGTCTATGCAACATTTGTTTTAGCAGCCTGAGCTGACTTTGACAGAAAATGGGTACAGGGAAGGCAAATCCATTTAGAGAAATTTGATTTCGGTGAAATTCAGATACTGGGAAGTTAATCCCTCTGCAGAAATCAAAACAAGACAAAACGTTTTATTGAAGAAGAGGGGAATGGACATAAGAGCAGGACAGAGAGTGTGCTCATGGAAAATTTCTTATTGGGAAAAGACATTTTTCTGTACATTTGATCATTGTCCCTAGAGTGTTAGGAATTTGTTTAGTTTTCTCCAGTAGGCATTTTCATTTAAATTCTATTTTCATATTCTAAGGCATAGTTTTGTGAGCTACATAGCTATATTGAATAATAAGGTAATTTATCATCAAAAAAGGAAAGTGGCTTCATGAAAAATAAATGCACCTCTCACACTTCTTTTCTTTGATAAGGAACTGAGATCATATGGTGAGGGAGACAAAAGAACATAAGTTTTGTTATCCAAGTCCCCAATTCTACTACTTCTCAGAGAAATTAGCTAAACTCTGCCTCAGTTTCATGATTTTTAACACAAGGAAAATGAGCCCCACTAACAGGATTGTTGTATGGGATAAATGAGATAAGCAAGGCATTATGCCACAAAGTCAGTGGGGATCAGTTCCTTCCTCCCCAATCTTTTTAGACTCCAAATAAGTCCAGGGTGCTACTTAATCTTGAAATAATTAAATATTGAGCTAAACCAAGCAGACATCTGAAGTAATATATGAGAGGATGTGTTTTAATCAAACTTTATTATGAGATAGCCTGTTCACAGGAAGGCGTTCCACAGACTTGGGGAAAAGTCAACTGGGGCCTGGTATGAAAATGAGAAAGGATGATGTTGGCAATATCTATCTGAGCAATGCATGCTCAAAGTGTCCCTTCACCTAATTTAAACAGAAATTACTCAGTCTCTCTGTACCAAGTACAAATACTAAATATGTAGCCGTATTTCCTAAGGACTCAACTAGTTCTGACATCTGAGTACAGGTTCTCCTACCTCCCAGGCAATGACTAACTCGTGCCTTCTTCCGCTTCTTCCACTTACGTTGGTGGGTGCTGTCTTTGGAACTGTGGATAAAATGGGCAGAGAACAAGTGATAAATACATGTGTAATTTAAGTGTCTTTATAATAAGAACACATCATTACTCAGGTTGGGTAAAATCCTGATATAAGTTAATGGTAATATTCAGTGTTAAGACAAGATGTTTGTGACTGATACCCTACTTTCAAATCTATGAGTGATATGTATTTTTCTTGGTCACATACTGCATCCCCAAACTAGTCTTCTTGTACATGCTATGAGAGAGTAAGGTCTAAATTATAATTAACTTTATAGATAAGGACATCTACTAATGGTTAGTTAGTTTTCGTCCTACAAATTTTCTCCTTTCCAGGGATGTGACTCTTTTCTGTGGTTTCAGGGCTTGCAGACTCCCTGGAAAACCCACAGGTTGACATTAGCATTATTGCTTTATGAGAACCCCCCAAAGAGCTCTAAAGAAATCTTAGCGACACTTCCATGGATTGAAAACTTATTTAAACGAATAAACATTAAAAAAAATAAAACTGAAAATGAATCTCTCTGCAAACTGCAAAATATATAAGCATCCGGTGAAACTTTTTCAAATAAATATTAAAAGAATAAATGTGTCAAAGGAATAAATTTCCTCTTCACTACACCAAACCACAAAATCTGCAGCTGAAAGGAAACATTTTCAAATGAAGAACTGTTAAATGAAGAAAACTATTAAAAGAAATCATTTTCCAGGCTATGAGCCTGCAGGAGCAATTTTACACTTCAGCGTTGGATTTATATCTCAGAATATAGTTTTTAAACACCATTGATATACTCATAAACAATAAATTCACTCCCATATATTACCTGCCTCTATGAAAGGCAATTAATTACTGGTAGATACTCACACAGCATTTTATATACCAGAAAAACTTATGTAGAATTTATATTCTACTAGAAATAAATAAAAAATAAACATTCTCCTTGGCTAAGAGAGGTAGAAGAGAAAAGTCTGTGAATATATAATTGGCTCCACTGAAACAAATAAACTATATTTGCTAGGGTCCAAACTTCAGTGTCCTTGGACACTCTGCTCCATGAGCTAGTTCTTCTCTTGCTCGTGCACATGCAGAAGTCTGCACATAACAGCAGCCACCTATCATTCTTTTCTCACAGTTACATGTATGCTAAAGATTATTCACTCTGCCCGGTTGCTCGGTTGGTTGGAGTGTTGTCACATACACCAAAAGGGCACATACCCAAATTGCTTGTTCGATCCCTAGGTGGGGTGCATATTGGAGGCAAATGATTGATGTTTCTTTCTCACATTGATGTTTCTGTCTCTCTGTCTCTATTCCTCTCTCTCTCAAATCAATTTAAAAAAGATATCCTCAGGTGAGAATTTAAAAAAAAATTACACATATGTGGAGTTTACTCTCATTAATTTCCTCAGAATTACATGAAATTGGATACCTCTTTATCTTTCATTCAAAAAATCACAAGGAATTCAACTGAGAAAAAAATGATGGTGCTATAGCAATAACTGAATATGTCCTTTTAATATGAACAATGAGGAAATCATTTTATGTGAGTTTTTGGTAGTAGTCATGGTTGTTGTTACATATAACAGCTATGACCTTAACACCATGTCCCAAAACCAGTGTTATATAAGACTAATTCTAAATTCCCTTCCTAGTGTATAGTATGAGTAAGGCACACAGGAAGGGTGCTGGTTTAACTGTATGTGTAAAAGGTTACAGATATAAGGTTCCAAATACTCCCTCAGTGACTAAAATCTCAGAGTTCTGAATATTATGACTACCAACACATGGTCAAATAAATAGTGGAAGCAAGATAATTTGTTAATATTATGCCATTATGGCTTGTCTTAGTAGCATTAGTTTTTGTTTTTTTTAATGTACTCTGCAACTCCATCATATGGTTCACATTAATCTCTGATAACTAATAGCCAAATAACATTACAGGTCATATCTATCAGAGCCACATACATTGTCTATTACATTGAAATAGTTAAGTTTATACCTCAATGTTAGGACTTTATCCTCTTCTTTGAGGACATCATCCTGAATTTTGGATCATGGATTTTTGTGGAAAGACTAGGCATTGAGGATCCTCTCCTATTTTATTTTGACCTCAAACATCATCTACAAAGAGGATGCATGGAACCTCTAGATCAGAGATGTAAAGTACCACAATCAATTAATGCATTTATTTTAAAAAATTCGATTTCTCAAATGTGTTAACTTGTTGAGTAAAAAAAAAAAAAAAATTAAAAAGAAACTGGTAAAACATTTGGTGAAAATTTTCACTTTGAGCAACCAAGAAAGGGAAGTAGTACTTTCTATGATTTGATTCTTTGGGTAATTTCTATGTTGATTATACATAAATAACCCACGTTGCATAAAATATCTCTCATTATTTGAAATCAGTCTTTGAGGTTTTCTTACAGCTGCTAATTTCTTTTCAAGAGAAGATAGTCCATATTTAACTTAATGTAAAAAAAAAAAGATCCTCTCTCACACTACCTCCAATTTTAATATCTAACACAAATAACACAAAAGGCTTTATAGGTCATTTGTGTTTTAGTGGTCTAGATGTATAAAAACCAATTATTTTGAAATAAAAAAAGTTTACTAGATATAATAGAAACTACTAATAACAAAGTTAAAGCTTTAAAGAAATGAAAACAACCTAAGTGTCCATCGACTGATGATTGGATAAAGGCAATGTGGTATGTGTGTGCATAGATACAGGGGTGGGCAAAGTAGGTTTAGTATTTACCATATGAAAAATTATCCAATAATTAATAAATAATAATACAAGAATAAACTCTGTTTTGCATACTCACAACTGTAAAACTACTTTTGCCAAACCCTGTAGAGTATGAAATATTACTCAGCCATAAAAAAGAAAATCCTGCCACTGGTGACAACATGGATGCACCTTGAGAGAATTATAATAAGTAAAATAAGTTAAACAGAGAAAGACAAACACTTATATGTGGAATATGAAGAAACCAAGAATGGCTTGGTGGTTGCCAGAGGTGAGATATGGGGGGTATAAAATGGATGAAGATGGTCAGAAGGTACAAACTTCCAGCTGTAAGATAAATAAGTCATGGAGATGTAATGTACAGCATGGTGACTCTAGTTAACAATATTTTATTGTATATTTAAAAGTTACTAAGAGAATAGATCTTAACATTTCTCATCTCAAGAAAAAACTTTTTTTACTATGTGAGGTGATGGACATTAACTAAACTTATTGTGGTAATAATGTCACAATATATACATATATCAAACCATGTTGTACATCTTAAATATGTTATAGGTCAATTACATATCAGTAAAACTGTAAAAACAAACAGAAAATGAAAACAAGGTTTTAATAGCTGCATCTCAGGAATTACATTTTCTTGTCAGGATCACATTGTGTGAAATGGGTATTCTAGTTTTAATTGGCTTAAATTTCCTAATTACATGCAGATGAACAGTGGAACCCAGGCTCATTCATTTTCAAGTCGCTGTCACACAGCTATTTCTGCCGTCAATGTTTTGGAGTCCACTAATTTTAATTATATCCTTTTATTTATAAAACAACATATTCATGATATATACAAATTTGACTTAATCTTTTAGAGCCTTTCTGGTATAAAAGTTCTATAATTCTTGTTAGAAATAGAAAATGAATATAATCAAACATCGAATAAATGCTTTGATTGAGTTCAGAGAAATACATATATACTTAAAAACTAAATATATTTTCATGTACTTACTGAAAACCAGATTTAAAATTAAGCGGCTAAATGCGTTTGCCCCTCACTTATCTACTGATAAATGTCCTGAGTTTATTGTCTTAGAGAATCAAGTTTATATGCATGGATAACAGATTAAATTCTGATTCTCCTTAATTTTGTTCTGGGCAATGCTCTTTCAAGAACAGATAATGTAATTGATACTTTTCCCACAAGCTGGAAATGCTTAGCTGTCTTAGTGCCTTCTCTGGCAAGCTGAAAATCATACTCTTGTTTCTTTTCACCATATGCATTGGAAACATTGCAAACACTCAGCGTGATCAACATATAGTGTACTACCTTAGTTTAAGCATGCATGAATTTAAGCATGAGTCTCAAAGAACTTTAAGTATAATAATATTTTAGCAAAGTCAGTCATACTACCAACATGCTTTAATTAACCTTCAATTTAATTAATTAATTAACTAAACAAAAGAAGGCAGGATGAAATAATTTGCCAATCTCTCTACTTTCCTTAAATAACTTGCAGTATCTACTACAGTAGATGTTTACATGGCTTATTATACAAGGATAGGCAATAGTCAGGACTACAGTTGTGAGTGACATTCTTCTGAGTTAATAAAGCTATTGTAATAATCCTAACCTGCATGTCTTCTGCATATAAACAACTATAAACCTACTTTTGTCCATATAGCTTTATTAGAGACCTGAGGAGGCAACGAAATTTAGGAGCTCAATGCCAATCCAGCGAGTGGCTTGGAAAGAAAGTTACAGAAGAATGGAAAGAAAGAAAGGAGGTTGTTTTTACAGTAAAGGTGGGAGTCAAGAGGGAAACTTAAAAGCATTTTCCCTACATGAATTGAAGTACATGGCACATCAATATTTCAGTTAACTGATTATCATTTAAGCTCACTTTATAGGAAGATTTAAATTTAAAGTTTCCAAGATAAAAAATACCAGCATTGTTTCCTAAGGAGTTCAAACAAAGCTTTCATTCCTATCAATAGGCTAGATAAGGCGGTATGCACAAATCTTAAAGATGTTCTTGTGGAAATGAGAAAGCTCTGGGCCTGAATCCCACTTCCATTCTGGCAGGTTGGTTGGAAATATTTCTTAGCCTCTTTGTCCTTTGGTTCCCTCATGGAGACGATGTTACCTACATTTCAAGGTACTTTTCTTTATTATTTATCACAATGTCTGGAACTATAATTGATACAGGTTACCTAATGCTATTATCCAGTTAGATTTGAAAAAAGAAAGTAGTGAAGTCTTCTATGGAAAGCACTAAAAGTTCAACATGAGTCTATTCACATGGAACCTTGAAATGGAGTATCCTTTTGGAAATCTGTATAATATTGTTCTGATAGTTCCATGGAAATTGTGCTTTCAATTTTGGCTAAGGTTGATTTAATTTGGAAATATAGGCAATATCCATTT
This sequence comes from Ia io, assembly GCA_025583905.1. NCBI lineage: Eukaryota > Metazoa > Chordata > Mammalia > Chiroptera > Vespertilionidae > Ia > Ia io. The sequence continues at coordinate 66,837,612 of JAJQQW010000015.1, read as the reverse complement.
TTGGTTTGCAAAAGAGATTGTTAGGATATTTTAAGAAATGTATGATTTCTCTCAGTTCTAAACCTTATCACGCCTGGCAGTAGTCAAGAGCCAAGGAGGCAAGAACATGCAATAAAGGCTGTGTGTTTACTTCAACTCTTATTCTCAACTTTGTTTATATGGGTCCACAAGGAAGGAGAATCAAATGATGGGTAAAATAATGTTTGAATGTGGTCAGAAGAGGATGCGGAGAAGGAGGAGAAAGAAGGGAGTGGAGAGGGAGACAACTTGAAAGACACCATCTGGGTTAGAATTCCAGCTCTGTCACTTGCTCAGTTTTTAAAACTCTAGAAATCTGTTTCTTGATCTGTAAAATACGGACAAACACTCATTGCTTTAGATAGTTAAGATGAGAATTAAATGACACAATGAAGGGCAAGTGCTTAGCACTGGGCCTGGAGCATGGGTTTGTGATTTAGAACTGGGGCATGGTATTATGGGGACTAGACCATTAGAAAAAGTCTAACTTGGATGTCTCACATTTACTCCTGGGTTGATAACCTCTCATTGTCCATTTATCTTTGTACTTTTATTCCATCATAGTGTTATTTGTCAGTAAAATAAATGTCTGACAATTAGGTTTCTTTTAGAAAAACATCTGTTGAAGTGCCCATCTTTGCTTACAAAGTGCCTATGAAACTGAATTTCTTTCTATTTCTTGTAAACATTTTGAAAAAAAGACTTGCCTGAACAAAAGTGGTTTCATGATTTAAACTATTCTCTGTTATACGAGCCATGCTGTTTTCTTCTTTTTTCCTAATTACTGAGATTTGGTCTTAGAGTTCTGTTGCTTGACATGATTTTTGCCTTCTTTTAATGTTACTAAGAACCATTTCTTTTATTTAATATAATTAATTTGCTCATCAGGTTGAAGAAAGTTGTAATGCTCATTAATAGTATTTTATTTTAGGATTTCCCAATTACTTCAGCTGCATGCTTGATATTTTCTATATAATTTTTTCTTAGAAACATAGCTTGGAGAGACCTTTAAAAACCCCAAAGCCTTAGCCTCTTCTCTGTACACATCAGTGCCTGACAACTATAGTTTTAATTTCCCCCTATAAATAATTCTGCCTGAGTCCTATTTGGTCTGCCCTTCAAAGTCCAATTAAATGCCATTTACAAGGCAAATATACATACCCCCAGAGAAAAAGAATCTAACCCTATCTTATATTACAATAGTATTTTACTGTGTTCCTTCTATAATATTTGAGCTCAAATAAATTTCCTAAGTAATGATCATGGACAAGAACGGTAAATACACAAATATGAACAAAGTGAGGTCCTTGCAGAAATAAGGAGATAATGTATAACACTGAAGAAATTATAGTAGGAAGTTAAATGAGTCTTCTGGACTTCGGATGAGTCACATATAAAGTGAGTTGGGCTGGATGAAACCATTGAATTCCTAAGAAAGAGGGAAACAAAATTTCATGACCCTTTCCCATTACCCCCTCCAGATTTTAGCACAAGGAATGTTTTGGAAGAAGGTTGTCAGTACAGCACATGGATATGCTGTGGCATCTCCACCCACAGCTGTTGGTAGAAGAGAAGTGGGAGTGCCATTTCCCCCTCAAGCTAAGTAAGAAGAGAAGCAAAATAACTGCTGCAGAGTACAGATGCTCACTCCTCACACTGGCTGATGCCATGCGGTTCAGAATTTTGTAATGATGGCCCAGCCCCACACAATGTTACCAGAGCAGCAAGCAAATTAGTTCTCGAGAATACTGTGTGTTTCTAGAATTTGGCAGCACAGGAATGGGAAAGCATTACTGTGGGCCAAGTGGACAACATGGACATGGACTGAATAGGCTTGTTGGGCTCACACACAATAGGACTGCCTGATAGGGGATGGGAGAGTCTCCAAACGACCCAATGCACCTTCCAAGAGGGAAAAGCATGATGTGGACAAGTTCCATCACATGGAGTACTCCACACCCATGTGAGAACCACAAATTTTACCACCTAAGTAGTTTTTCCTAGTCTTTTGTCTGATTTAGGAAGTGTGCAGAGCAGCAATTGGAAGTGGGGAGAAGGCAGTGGAAAGAAGGAAAGAAAGACATATAAATACCTTTGGGTCAAGCCTGTGCTGGGATGGAAGGAAGAAAACATGGAATTGGAAGTTAGTTTTATTTCAATAAAAATTAAAAATTTATAACCTGAGAATGAGACTACACTAATACCTAAACACACCTTGGCTATAGGTGGGGCTGAAGCCAGAAATCAGAAGGAGCATACTGGAGAACAGTGGGAGAGAAAAAGGAAACTATCTTATGTTTAAACTCTACAGAGTTCAGTCTGTTCAGTAAACCAGTTACATAACAGTGATATAGTGCAGGAAGTGCTAAGGCTAGGAAAGATTTTCATCTGTCTGTCTATTTGATATTCATATGGTTGATAAATAATCTCTTAAATGGAAAAAAAAATATTTTTTCCTTTTGTGCCCAGAAGTATGTGAGTGACATTTTCCAATTCAGTTTGAAAAGAGAATTTGCAGGGGAGAAAACAGTGTACTAAGCAACTTTGCAAACTATTTTAATGTGGAACAAACTTTTTAAGCATGGTATTTCCATTTGACACTTCTTTTCCTCTGCTCCTTTTGTCTTTTTTAAAAAAAATTATTTAATGCGATAGTATTGCAGATGCCCCCTCCTGCCCCCCTGTTGCCCCACTCTACCTGGTTCCCATCTTATCTATGCTATCAGAACCAAAGAAAATGTCTACATGTTGGGACAATATAACTCCTCCTTATGGACTGAGACTTGCCTAGATACTAGTAAGAGTCAGAGTATGCACCATACCCTGAAAGGTTCTGACTCTCAGCCATTCAGGTGGATTGAGGAGCAGGGCCTGAGGGCACAAAGTCTGCAGTAGAGACTGCTCAATGGGAAAACATTTTGGAGGAGCCGGCTGCAAGCCAAGAGACTGATGGCTCTAACCATATTGACCAACATATGTTTAACCTGAAAATGCTTCTTCAATATGAAAAAAGCAGCTTATGCATGATTACTATAGTTTAAATTTCCACATAATAAAGTAATAACACAATAAAAATCAATGATAATAATAATGAGTGGCTAATAGTAAGCATTTATCATGTACCAGGCATTATGCTAAGCTCTTTGCATGCATTATTCTATTCAATACAATGATCCAAAGAGGTAAGCAGTGCTATTATCCCCATTTTACAACTGAGAAAATTGAGCCTCAAAGCAATTTGTGTATCTTACCAAGTTCACTGCTAGCAAGTGGACGAGAACATTAATTTAGATCTGCTTAACTCAAAAACTCAAACTCTTAATTTCAGATATATAAAATTAGTCATAATTTGAAGTAAAGAAACTGCAAATATTGAGATATATGCCAAGAGCATTGACAATAACAAGTGTACACTACTTTGTAAATTACAGGTCACATTGTTACCTCTATCCTTTCACCTTTTCATTTATTGGTCAACAATTACATTATAAATATATAACTTATAGAGTATTAAAGTTTAATTAAATGAGAGAATTGCTGTACTATATTCACTTTTGCATATACTTTTTCATTTCTACCATAGCATATATTTCAAATTCATATCCTAAATGTGTTTCCCTCCTGAGTGTCATCCTTTTAAATAATAGAAAAAGCATTTCCATTATGCAACCCAAATATATATACTGTTTTGATGATGTAACACATTTCCAAAATAAAATACAGGGATATCTCTTTCTATCTAAAACTTGTAATAACATTGTGCTACAAATAAATATAAATGTACATTAAAGTAAAAAACATATTTTTATTACCATTTTGATATCTTAATAATAAAAAGTCAAACTAAATCATTTTACTTTATATTTATTGACTACTAACAGTATTTTGATGACTAGAAAGTTCAAAACATATCTTAGAGGAAACTGCAAAAAAAACTTTTTGGTGTGTGGGAAAGGAGCAATTCTAAGGCAAAAATGCTTTACTAAAGCTGCTTTGGTATTTAGAATATTCTAGTAAATAAGAGAATTTTAAAAGGACATAAAACTTTCAGTTCCATATTCTGAATGCGAAATCTTTTCTTTTCCTAGCAGCTCCGCTGATTTTCAAAGTTTACTTGGTCTATTAGAACAGGATCATCTTTTGAAATATAGGACAATACAGGACATATACTTAATAGAGGCAGAGAGAGCGAATGGAGAGAACATCTCAGGATATTGGTGTCTCTTTTAATCTGTGCTGCCTGACGAAACAGGCATAAAACTCCACACTTGGTTCAACACCATTAGTAGCTCTAACCCTGTGTTGTACCAAAGCACAGGAAACATGAAGCAGGCAGTACAAGCTTTCTTCAGCTCTCTTTCGAAGGAGAGCATTTCATGCATTTTTCATGCTATCTCTCTTCTCTTCCGTAAGATTTTAATGGACTAAAGTATGTCATGTATATAGAACTCAATAAAATGGAGAGACAGGAGCTGTATAATTGTGGTAGATGCAGAAACAGTAGAGGAAGAAATCTTTTGAAATGCATCACCTGAATACATTTGAGCTGGAAAAGTAAGTGTTTTTTACTAAAATGCTTTTTAATATCACAAGGAGATTTATGCTATAAAAAAATCTAAAAGGATTATTCATCCCAAACAGATTATATATTTTCAAAATGAATATTTATAGAGAGCCTCTGAATTAGGCAGTAATCTTTGCCTTTGTTTAAACACAATTAACTATATGCAAAATAAGGCAGAGCTTTTTAGAAAATATGTATGCATAAGTACTAATATTGGCAGTTATTTCAATATCTGCACAGTGAGTACATAAAATGAGGAGCAACTAAACTGTTGTACTCTTAATTAATGAGCACCTGTACACAATGAAAGCATGACTGATTTTATGAATGCATGGAAATCCAACCAGGCAATTAATGTTCAGTTAAACTCACACTATTGAAAAAGTAGCAAATAAAACAACTTGTAGTAGGCAAATACAAAAGCAGAAAAGTTGGATTTTCTGTGAATGAATCTTTTCCAACACATTTAGGCTATTTTATCTTTCACTTTCTTGGTTGTTTAAATTTTACATGGGAAGAATTGGAATATCTTTTGTATGGTTATTCACACTTAATGCAATAAGTTGAAGATTTGGGATTTTTTTCTTAAAAACAACAACAACAAAAACAAGTGTGTTTTAGAGAAACACTTTTTTAAAGGACCAGACCTAGTGTGTTTTAGAGAAAGAATCAACTCTTTTGATAGATTATTTTAATTATTATAAACTTTATTAAATTTGTAAAAAGTCACAAATCACATTTTTTGTTTCAATTCTGTAACTATAATACAAAATAAACAGTTAATTCTTAGTTTTCTATGTAAATGTGTCTCTGACCCAGGTACTGGTGTAGTTAGGGACATATAAAATAATAAAAAAATATATTCCCTTTTAATCTTTCCACAAAGACACATGAGCACTAGTATCTGACACTACCTGGTGCTAGAGATAGAACAGTGAACAAATAAAACAAAAGCCCCATTCTCAGTGCACTTACATTCTTTTTTTTTAAAAAAAAATGTTTTATTGATTTTCGAGAGAGAAGAAGGGAGAGGAAGAGGGAGATAGAAACATCAATGATGAGAGAGAATCATGGATCGGCTGCCTCCTGCATGCCCCCGATTGGGGATTGAGCTGCAACCTGGGCATGTGTCCTGACTGGGAATTGAACTCTGAGCTGCTGATTCATGGGTTAAAACTCAACCACTGAGCCAGATCAGCTGGATGACTTATATTCTAATGATTTTTGAGATTCATATGTTATCATTGAGTTCAAAGTCATTAAATTTTGTTTTTTTCCCCTCTGTGTATCTGCAATCTACCTCCTTCATTTATCTATTGTTTTCAGATTGTTCTCATCAATATTATTGACTTTTGTGTTTACCTAAGCTAGTGCCTTACTAGATATTTTCATATCCAATTTTATAGGGACATAAGAGATAATCTTTTTATTAATGTAGTTTTATTGATTTCAGAAAAGAAGGGAGAGGGAGAGAGAGATAAAAACATTGATGATAAGAGAGATTCATTGATCAACTGCCTCCTGCACACCCCCTAATGGGGATCTAGCCTGCAAACCAGGCATGTACCCTAACCTGGAATCAAACTGTGACCTCCTATGTTAACCAAAATGGTTTTATGATGTCTAGGTAAATGAATCAGGAAAGATTATACTAAAGCAAGCAATTATGGTTAATTCAGCTTGCTGTCAAAGTGATTAGAGGCATACCAAATGGAATTCTCACTCTTACCTGCTTCATTGGTGCGGATCATTCGAGATGGGGTGCTTGGATCTCCAGTCCCAATTGGATTGGTGGCAACCACTCTAAATTCATATTCCACCCAGGGGTTCAAGTCCACCGCCATGGCTGACTCCATATCCCCTGTTATGATTTCTGGGACTATGGAGAGACAGAGATTTCATGTCATTAGGAGATTTCATGTCATTAGGAGGACTGGAAAATGGTCACAGGTAGCAATCAAGGGTACCACAGGCACTGACAGGATCTGCAGGCTGATGCCTACTTCCTCATCACACATGGCCACGGTGTCACCTCTGGTCTTATTAGTCAAATCAAAATCAATCTTCAGGAAGTAAGCACTTGTTGTAGTTATTTAGAATTCTCTCACCTCATCTTTATACATGAATTGCCATACTATAACTTGCCATTATCTGTACTAAAAATCATTGTGTCAACCCCTTAGCCCCAGAGAAGACACCCAGCAATATAATTTAAGCAAAGAGCTCTTCAATCTCTAGGGAAACTTCTTGAGCAGTTTGTCTCTTCCAGTTCTAGCAAACATGCTTAGCCACTTGGCAGTTCCAAGCAGCAGATTAACAACACATCTTCCCAATTTAAAAACTCCAGTTTGCAGGAGCTAAGCAGAATCTCTGAACTCTCCTTGGAGTGACTTTTGTACTAAATTTCAACTTTATTAAAGTACTAGAGGCCCATTGCACGATATTTGTGCAAGAATAGGCCTTCCTTCCCCTGGCTTTGCTCCCGGCCACCCAGGAACCACCAAGTCCTTGCTCTCGGGCTGCCTGGGAGCCGGCAAGTCCTCGATCCTGGCTGGAGCACCATTCCTGACGCTCCCTCTGCACTCCCCTCCCCCTCATAGCAGGTGTCCCACCCCGCCTGGCCGCTCCACCCTGCATATGAAAATTAACGCACAATCTTTGTCAGGTTGATTTGCATACTCACTCCTGATTGCCTGTGGGCATAGCAGAGGTACAGTCAATTTACATGTTTGTCTATTATTAGGTAAGATAAGATTGTTTGTCAATAGTTACCACATAGTAAAAAAATGTCTTACATCATATGTATGCTCTATTTGAGACTGCCTTTCTTGTTCACACATCTCTGCTGTCTAGGAAATATTTCTGGAAGAACATTTGTTACAGGAGTGAAAATGGGGAAAGAAGAGGATCGCCCTTAGGTTTGCAAAGATCCCCTGGATTTGTATTCCGTCCTGGGTTTCTGTTTAATCATGGATGGGAGGGGCTGGGGAGCTCTTGATTTGATGACTCAGTTCAGTTTTTGTTATGACAAGGTGGAATTAAATGCATTTGGATTTCTCATGAAAATCTCTTTTGAAATGTATCAAGAGAATTTTACCAAATAATCAGCTCTGTGAAAAGTGAAGGCCAGAGTATAGACAGTGTGGTTTGCCTGACAGATTTCACAGCCCTTGCACAGCTGATTTTTTAAAGCAGTGAAATGAAGACCTGGAAAAAAGTCTGTCACCTCTGCACTGGCAACTGAACAATAAATATCCCTGGAGTCAAAGAGATGGGGGAGCGGGGGAAGGGAGCCACTGTTCAGTCCATAGCTTGCTGAACCGCTGAGCTGTGCCTGCCAAACTTACAGGTGGGAAGGAGAGATCCCCAGACACTCAGCCTTCCCCAACCCCTAACCTACACTGTATTGCCAATACTTGCCTTGGGTCCACAAACACTCACCTCACTGTTTCATATATTTCAGTTTATGTCAGTCTCATCAAGCAACTCTAGACCTCTAGGTCATCTTTCATCTTTTTTACTCGAAACCCCATAGAATTCTGTTCATTTGCTTTTCTGTCCCAGTTCCCATCTTTCTGTACTCTTTGAAAATCCTTTTGGTTTGACCATTGGAATTCATAATCCATCATTAGCAAAATTCCTTGTATACTCATTCTTTTCTCTGAACATTCTTCCAACTGTTTAATAGTATCCCAAATCCCCTCTGAGGACACTTAATGCTTCTCAAGGGGTGGCCATCTTAAGTTACCATAAAGAAGAATAACCAGTTCATCCCAGTTGTGTCTCTCTCTCCTCCCTACCACCAACCAAATGTCTCTAATAGATTTTTTTCCCCATCAACATAACAAGCATGCAGGTGTCTTTCTCACCAAACCAAACCAAACCAGACCAAACCAAACCCAAACAAACAAAATTCTCTCAAAATTTCTTATCCTTCCAGCCTTCACTCAGTTTCTATGTTTCTTTATAGCAAAACTTCTTGAGGGTTGTTTGTGCTATTACTTGCTGTCACTGATTATTTTTCTTCTATTCTCTCTTGAGCCCACTCAAATAAGTCTCTTATTCTTTGCATTCCATCTTAACTGATCCTGTCCAAATTACCAATGGTTTCTGTTACTAAAACCCTACAGTAAGATCTCTCTTCCTCATTTTCCTTAACCTAGCATCATCCTTTGACATAGTTGATAATTCTGTTTGAAATATTTTTCAAAATTTAACTTGTTTTTCTTCTACCTGACATCTTTATCTGTCTCAGTTGCTGGTTTCTTTTCCACTTCCAGATGCATTCCGGTTCTAGGAGCTCTTTCCCATTTCCTTAATCCATGGTGATCTAATCCAGTCTCAGGGTTTTAAACACCCACTGTATGCTGATGTCTCTAAAATTTTCAGCAATGAACCTCTTCCCTAAACTCCAGGCTGACATGTCCAATGGTTTATTAGATATTTCTACTTGGATAAGGCTTTCAACTAGGTAGTTCCCCTACCTCCGTGGTCGGCAAACTGCCACATGAGAGCCACATGCGGCTCTTTGGCCCCTTGAGTGTGGCTCTTCCACAAAATACCATGGCCTGCGAGAGTCTGTTTTGAAGAAGTGGCATTAGAAGAAGTTTAAGTTTAAAAAATTTGGTTCTCAAAAGAAATTTCAATCGTTGCACTGTTGATATTTGGCTCTGTTGACTAATGAGTTTGCCGACCATTGCCCTACCTAGTTTTGGAGTGTTTCTTATTTAGTGTATGCTGATTGCATTCTTATAGATTTTGTAGCCAAAATATTGGGGTTGTACTGAATTCCTTTCTTTTTCTCCTGTTTCACTCTACCCATAAGCAAATTATGACTGTGAAATATATTGATTTTTCCACTTCCTTTTGCAGAAAACTCCTTAAAAGAATTGTCTATATTAACTTCTCTTCCATTATCTCCTGCATCCATTTTCGTGAGACTTGAGTCTTTACTATTGTACTAAAACTGCTATTGTCAAAGTCACCAATGATCTCCATGGTAAATCCTCAGTCCTCATCATATTGATATGTCATCAGCATTTGACATAGTTGATTAGATTCCCCTACTTCATTCTTTTGTCTTCCAGTATATCACATGGTCTTGGGTTTCCTTTGAACTAAATTGTTGCTTTCCCTCTGTATTCTTTGGTTGGTTGCTCTTCTCCACAACTTCTTACTATTGAAATGCTCTAGTCTTCCATTTTTATATTCTATTTTAAACTTATATCCTTGGAGATAACATGCAGCCTCATGATTTTAAATGTAATTTATATGCCAATAATTTCCCAATTTTTATCTTTATTTTAAGTCTCTCCCTTAAAATCCAGGCTCATATGTACAGGGTGGGGCAAAAATAAGTTTACAGTTGTTGGTATGGAAAACATAATTAACAAATAATAATAACACAAGAATAAACTTTGTGTTTCATCTACTCATAACTGTAAACCTACTTTTGCCCCATCCTGTACAATTACCTATTTGATATCCTTAGAGCCCCCATCTCCAAATATAGTCACAATGGGAGGTTAGGGCTTCAATGTTTGAATTTTTGCGGGGAGGGGGACTCAATACAGTCCATAGCAGGCAGGTTGGAATTTATTTATTCATTTACTTTTAAATAATTTAAAAATCTTTTCAATTATCGTTGACATACAATATTATATTAGTTTCAGGTGTACAACATAGTAGTTAGACATTTATATAACTTATGAAGTGATCACTCTGATAAGTGTAGTACCGATCTGACACCATACATATTTATTACAATATTATTAACTATATATCCTATGCTGTATTTTACATCCTTATGATTGTTTTTATAACTGACAATTTGTACCTCTTAATCCCTTCCCCTTTTCATCTATTCCCCTATACCCCCCATTCCACCTGGCAACCATCAAAATGTTCTCTGTATTTATGAGTTTATATCTGTTTTGTTTGTTCATTTATTTCTATATTCTGCATATAGTTGAAATCATATGATATTTGTCTTTCTCTGTCTGACTTACTTCACTTAGCATAATGACCTCTAGGTACATCCATGTAGTAACAAATGGCAAGAGTTAATTCTTTTTTTGTGGTTGAGTAATATTTGATTACATATATGTACCACATCTTCTTTATCCACTCATCTATTGATAGGTTGTTTTCATATCTTGGCTATTGTAAATAGTGATGCAATAAACATAGGGGTGCATATTTTTTTAAATTAGTATTTTAAGGTTTCTTAAAATGAATACCCAGAAGTGGAATTACTGAGTGATATGGTAGTTCTATTTTTTATTTTTTGAGGATCCCCATACCATACTGTTTTCCACAGTGGCTGCACTAATTTGCAATCCCACCAACAATGCATGAGGGCTCCCTCTTCTCCACAGCCAGGTTGAAATTTAAAATAGAGTGGTTGGGATAAGCCTCACGGAGAAGGTACATTTGAATAAACTTTTGAAGGAAGTATAGGTTTAGCTATGCCAATATCTGGGGGGAAACATCCCAGTTGATGAAGTAAATAGTGCAAAGGCATTAGAAGCAGTATATGCAGGAACATGAGAAGATCAGTGAGTCAGAGTTTTAGGGCTACCACGGTACTTTTGATCCTTTTTACAATACTGTCTTTATTTTTTCCATTCATTAAATTCTAAAATACTATATAATTTCCTTGTTTATTGGTTCTCTCTTTCTTGTTTGTCTTCACCCATGAGAATACAATCTTCATAAGGATAGGTATTTTTTGTTTTGTTTTGTTCACTCATATATCATAAGTGCCTTGAATACCAGCTGAAAACTGCTTGATAAATTTTTATCGAATGAATAAAAGGGGAGTTCAAATAGTTGTGATAAAAATTGGAACAGTTTCTGTTTTAATTTTGATGTCATTATTCAGGCTGTATATTTAAAAGGAACTTTAATTTAAAATATAAAAATATCTTTCCTCCCAAAGCTACATATATTTGTATTTTCTTACCATATCAATTTTAAAGTTTCCTTCCCTTATCCCACATCTTTTCCACCATCCTCAATTCTAATCTCTCTTTAAAATGGAAAACAGCCGAAACCGGTTTGGCTCAGTGGATAGAGCGTCAGCCTGCGGACTGAAGGGTCCCAGGTTCAATTCCGGTCAAGGGCATGTACCTTGGTTGCGGGCACATCCCCAGTAGGGGGTGTGCAGGAGGCAGCTGATCGATGTTTCTAGCTCTCTATCCTTCTTCCTTCCTCTCTGTGAAAAATCAATAAAATATATTAAAAAAAAAATGGAAAACAAAAATGAGAAATTCAAAATTCATTGCTACTTGTAAGGGCTACAAAAAAGCATGAATTGAAGTTATTAATTTTTTGATGAAATAATGTGCAATATAAAATAAATTAAAAACAAACTTTTAAATAAAAATTAGGATTTTTGATTTCAAAAACAATATTGTGGAGATTAAAGCAAATGGAGAATGTATAGCAAAGTAGGTATTTTTAAAGCCTGGCAGGTATCTATAATAATAAAAGGGTAATATGCTAATTAGAATGAAAGTCCTTCCAGACAAAGCCAGGCCAGAAAAAAGCCAGCCTGGGTCCCGGGTGCCAGAGGGAAGCCGGTGCTGGCAGCCGGGAGAAGGAAGGCCTACTCTTGCACGAATTTCGTGCATCAGGCCTCTAGTTATATTATAGAGATGTTCCTTCTGGAACAATGGGGATAAGACTGTTTAAAAGAAAACATTCTGCTTCAGAGACAACACTAAAGACAGTGGAGGACCCCATATTTATTCAGGGAGAAATTTGTCAAAATGCCTTCTAGTGAAATAATTTCATCCAAGGCTTTAATTAAATAATTATATGAAAACTAAATAAGCCTGTCTGGTTGACAAATGCAATCAACCAATCAATCAGTGGAAAACATCCAGAGACAGAAGATGTTCCACTGATAGGAGAACAGTAAATGACATATTTGAATGAACAATGACAAATCAATTCTATGATTATAAGTGATTTGTTATTTCTAAACAGACATAGTTAAAAACTAGGTCAGCTGATATTGCTCAGTAATATGAAGAGAGTTAGGTTTCCAAATCAAAAGCAATTTGTTTGACCAGGATAGGGGTCTGCCAGTGAAATTATTTTCTATCATTGTTTTCATGCTCTCTTCAAAATGAGTAAATTAGACCCATTCCTAGTCACCTTATGGGAGTCTAATTTGGAGGTAGGCAGTATTAATAAGTTAATTCCAGATGTGCTCAGCTAGAAGGTCCAGGTGCAACTCATTACTTCATTTGTCAAAAATGAAGAACTCACTATTCTTTGTATTCATGTTGATGTATGAAGGAATCTTAAGTGCTTTTTAAATACTAGCTTATGAATTACATTAACTTTATCGGAGAGTTCAAACCCATTTTTTTTCTAATAGATATTTATGCCTTAGAGCTTATCTCTACTGAAATTGTTTTAGATGAGGGACCGACTATTAAAACAAAAGGCCTACTGCTGATGTGGCTCTAGAGGGATTTCTTTCCCTGTCAGGAGCATGAAAGAAGTTGTGTCAGACTGTGCTAGGAGCTGGTAAAAGCAGAATACATTTAAAACAGCTACTTTAGAGCATACAAGCGTTGAGGACTGATTCTTGGCAGGTTTGCCTGGAGGATGTCATGCCTCTACCAGTAGCTCTAAGAGATGCTGAGTTTTGAAAAAATGAGTGGCCTCATTAGGTTAAGAGACATCCTGCTAGAGCCCTGTTACTATCAAGGGCAAATAAAATCGATCATTTATAGAAATATATTTCAAAAATGTCTCTTTTCTTATACATTGCGATCATCGATTTTTTAAAAAGTACTTGCTTATCAGAATTTTAAAAATCCCCAACTTAAGTGTTTCCAGCATTTAAATTATATTTGAAAGATAAAAATGTAACTTCATAGTAAAGACTTCTAAAACAACCCTAAAACTAACATTTAGTTCAAATGCTTGAGCTCCCCACAACATACATCTCATTTGTCCATAGTTTATGCCAAAATATTCAAAGTTTATATAAGTAGACATGCATATATACACATACAAATATGTATACAAATACACACACATATTATCTATCTTTCAATCATCTATCAAACAACAAGAAGTAGAAACAGGTGAACCAAGATGTTAGAAATCAAGGAATAAGAGTATCTAAGAAACTATGGGTGTAGTAGGAGGAAGAATTGATGTCCTGGATTGGCATACCATGAGTTAAGGTCAGAGGGACTAGAACATGGGCATATGACGAGAAAGTAAATGTGTATTGCAATGTACCCACAAGGAAACGTCCTCAAGTAGTAAGTTTTATGGGCAGTGAGGCAAGAGTGGGCAGGGAGTATAGCAGCAGGCAGGGGAATGGATTTGTTGAGTGCATACATAACACCGGATCTGAAGGTGAATCCATTTCCTGGCTGCAGAACAAAAGACTTGGGCTGTCACACTGAGGATACTTTGGGAGCACTGGGGCAGAGGTTGTAAGTATTCTTGTGTAAACCTGTTCATGTGGCTCGAATTTGTGTCCTTTTCAGAGTTATTTACCAAACTTAGAGATTCCCCCAATTTCTTGGATCTGCAGAGGCATCATAGGGTTAAAATGGAGCCAGAAATGAGGCCAATACCCACAATTATGTATATTACAAAATAAATATTTGTACATGTATTGAACACAATAATGACGATCAAACTGAATTCTATAAATTAATATAGACACCTAATATCAAGAAAAACTTGAATTATATTTTGCAGGTAAATATATTTCCTCTCCCTGCAAATTGTAAATTTTTACACAAACGTAAGTTTTTCTCAAATTTAATTTATTTAAGCAACAAAACAGACCACGTCACTTCTGTAACATTCCAGTTTATTGAGTTTTATGGTTATTGCACTCAAATACTTTATTAATTTTATATTTTACTTCTAAACAGGCAAATTGATTTTATATTTAGGCAGTAAAACAAAATCACAAATCCCTACTCAGTAGGAACAACTGCATCTGAAGATTAGATTGTATAGACACTGTATACTTTTCAAATACCAATTTTTTAAATAAGTTCCTAATAACTATCTGGAGAGTATGATGCTACATATCTTTATAAATAGACATATTTGGAGAGATAGTGGAAGTTTAGTTGTAATATGGAATGGAAACCATCTGGGAAGAAATGATTCTTGAAATAATATATAATGCAAATATCTTAGAAGCAGGCATTAAAATTCTGCATTATTTTAAATAATGTAATTTGATGTTAGATTTTCTTTTTCTGTGTGATTATAAAGAGGTAGCACAAGGAACTAGAGTAATGATCAGTGGTGGTGACTTGAATCTTTACAATAAAATTTCATGGAATTTTATAGAACTTACATTAAAAGTAGCATATAAAAACTGGTGAAATAGGAATATAGTCTGTAGTTTAGTTAATAGCTTTGCACCAATGCCATCTTTCCGATTTGATAATAGTGCTATTGTTATGTTATCCTGGGGGACTCTGAGGGCTGAGTCCACAGGAAATCTGTGTTATTTTGCAATTTTTATGTGAGTTTAAAGTTATTTCAATAAGTAAAAAAACAAACAAATATAAATGATGTGATTCCTCCCTGGGAATTGAGGAGAGAAAAAAGCAAGAAAGCTTTATTAAAAGAAGAAAACAATGGTTAATCTATAATGAAAGGGTAACATGCAAATCAACCAAACAGCAGAACAGCAGAATGACTGTCCTGGGCTGCGAGGCCCTATCCTTGCATAAATTTTGTGCATTGGGCCTCTAGTATTTTAGTATTGTAATAAATATATATTTATAAATAAATATATACTGACAATTTCAGAGGAATCTTTTTGGATTCTTGAAACATTATCATTTATTACAATACTAGAATACTAGAGGCCCAATGCACAAAATTTGTGCAAGGTTAGGCCCCCGTAGCCCCGGACAGTCATTATATATGGCAAAATAGCTCATGATGGGAAGCTGCTCTGATTACATCTGATATTGCCTTCGAACCTCTTACCTGTTTTCACTGTTTGCCAGCCCAGGGAGAATGGGCTGCGAGCCTGCAGGTTGTAGGAGGAGATAGGGCTGTGGTTGTCAGCTGCTGGACTCCAGGAGAGTGTGGCTGTGTTTTCGGTGATCTCTTCAACAATCACTATCCCTGGGGGGCCTGGGGGACCTGCAGACAAAAGAGAATGGATAAAGTTGAGTACAGGTTGTGATAAAGAGCCATGAGAAATTGTATTTCCATGAAGACTTAATAAAACTATGTAATTGTCTTTAATGAAATACGTATTTAGCAATAAAAATTGGAAGTAAAAAGTGATGGGATACAAGCTGGTTTTTATGATTTCTGGGGGTAAAATAATTATAGATTAGATTTTTTTTCCAGCACTGTGTGCTTAGAGGCAACTACCAATTACCATTATATTTTATAGGAAAAGAAAAAAAACAGAAACAAGCCCAAGAATGTCGATATCAACTCTGGCTGTTGAAATCAATCACAGCTTATAGAGGCAGCAACAGGAAGTGATAGGCAATGCTATCAGGCACAAAAACTATCCCGTTATTACTAACAAAGTATAAGTGTACAGGCCTACTTTTCATGCTCAGGAAACCTAAAATGTACAATTATTCTAATGTGACTATCAAGTAGCCTAAGCTTTTACAGGGGAGATCTGAAAGTTCAGAGCAAGGAAGAGCAAATACTAGAAATGAGGTATAAAGAAATTGTGGGAAGTTAAAAGGATGGTGTGGTTATATTATTATTATTATTATTATTATTAATTATTATTAATTTTTATATTATTCATTGTATGAGTCAGAGAAGGTTATTTCACTTTTTATTATTAAAAACTGATATAGAATAGTGATGACTAATCTATATACATGTATGTAGACTCTAGCTTGAAGAAACAACCATGATCTTATATGAAGAGAAATATGTCTTTGTATTATAACGTCTGAAATGGTGATATCTAAAATAGCATTTAAAAATATGTACTTACATTTTATTGGTTAACAAGTAATTGGTTTTCTTATTGACATTTTTCTGTTTCCTAACATGGTCAATTCAAGCTCCAAGGACACTTTTATTTTCCGTTAAGTAAAACCTCGCACTTAGGTACTTCATTTTCTGAATTAGTCCTTATGTAGGAGGTTGATGTTTGGATTTGGTGATTATGAAGCCTGAACAGTAAGGGCTGAATTGGACCGTAAGAAGCTAAGAAACGGGGTGTTAAAGAGATGGGGGTGGTTAGAAAAGACCTCTTGGTAGAGAATTTTAAATTTTAAAGCCTCATTGGGCAAATGACATTTTTAGGAAATGAGAAATTAACTTTTTTTAAATCCTCACCTGAGGATATTTTTCCATTGATTTTTAAAGAGAGTGGAAGAGAGGAATATCGATGTGAGAGAAACTGATTGGTTGCCTCCTGCATATGCCCTGACCAGGGCACAGGCCAGGGAGAAACCTGTAACTGAGGTACTCATGTCTTCGACTGGAATCAAACCAGGGACCCTTCGGTCCACAGGCTGACGCTCTCTGCACTGAGCTAAACCAGCTAGGGAAAAATTAACATTTTTTTTATCAAGACTGAGAAGAACCAGCAGCAGATAGCAGAGACCAAAGATTTAGAAGACAGGGACTATTCTATCAGGAAAGTGACAAAATATTAGGATTGTGCGCAAAAGTACTGAAAATAATCATGAGAAGTAACGGTTTTTTCCTCTAGGAGAAATGAAGAAGGAAACAAAAATATAGAGAGAAAGCTTTTGGGCAGCTGAGAGAGCTCATTTGGGAAGGTTCTCTTAATCTTTTCATTAAAGAATAAATAAAGCTAATTGGGTGATAATGGAACTGGGAGCTAGAGGAGAATGGGAAATGTCTGGAATAAGTACATGATAAGAGAGGAAAGATATGACTATAAATATTTTGGAAAAGTATTGGAGTTCAAATTTGGTTCAATAGCACCATTTTGAAGTAGAACTGACTGAATAAGCAAGGTTAGGCTGGAAAGCCAGGACTAGGGACAGAGAAAATAGTTAATTGGGTCCATTCAAGTTTAGGAGTTTATAAATTTGGTATGACTTATTATCAAAGATGCCAATGTATGAATGACCATGGCTTCAAGGTGGACTAAGGAGTCATGTAAAGACAGAATGGTGCTGATAGGCTAGAATAAAAAAAAGGGGTAAAGGAAACCAGGTTATTATGAGGGGGGATTATAAGAATCAAAACTTGTGTTGTGAGAAGAAAAATTGCACAATTTGTAGGATACTTTTAAACGAGAACCATGTTTATCTAGAATGAAGTGGAGAATATGATTACTTGGGCTGAAAAGGTCAAGGACTTATGAAAGTGTATGTTTGACATGTCACTCGTATGAATGTTCAAAGTATTAAAATAATGGCTACAGATAAAATGAGGAAAATAAATGAGATCCAGGTGCTGAAGAAGAAGTCTAACAAGTTATTAGACTGTGGTGACAGGGATATGGAGGAGAGACTATAATGATGATAATATAATGATAAGATTATTAACTGTAATAACGATACTAACAGCTACCATATCAAGCCACTGCTTTAAGTATTTTGCAAACATTAATTGGTTCATGTATTTCTATGTTCCTGGAGTGGGCTTTAGTATCCCTATTTCGTAGAGAATGTAATAGAACCTAAAAGAGATTGTTTAGGCAATAAATGATAAATACATCACTTAGTCCATAACCTTATTGTATGTCAGGTCTTATGCCAGGCAGTGGGTGTCAGAGGGTCCATCCTAATGAGAAGTTATTTGTCCAAGTCCCTGTGCTAGTGGACAGCACAGTTGAGGTTTAGCCCTTTGATTCTGAGCTCCCTTTACTGTTAACCTAGGAGTAGCTTCAGTTGAAGGAAGAAAAGAACAAGTAAAGGCTTGTGTTAAGGGAAAGGCATGTTTAAATCATGTGGGAGAGATAGAGATGGCTTTTAAAAATCCATTTCGGGCTCTGTGGCAGCTTGTGGCCACCATCTCTCCCTTCCATTACCTTATTGAAAAGTGAAGCCTTCTACACTTTCACTGTCTTCCATCTGGGCTGGCCTGGGACTATTTGACCCAAAAGATAATAGTAGCAGTGACACTGCTTGACTTTTGAGGAGAGGTTATCAGCAGATGTGCAAGCTTCATCACAGGTCTCACGGAATGTTCACGGGAAAATCCAGCTGCCTTGGTTAGAAGTCCGATTAAACCGAGGCTACCATTCTGTAAGCAAGTCTAAGCTAACCAATAGGAAAGGCTCATAGACAGAGGGAGAGCCAACTGGCCCCCAGCTATCCAGACATCCCAGCCCAGGCACCCGGCATGTGAGTAATGAAGTCATTTACTCGAGCTTCAGCCACCACGAGGCTCCTGTGCATGAGCAATCCCAATAAGAACCTGGCTGTGCCCGTCAGCTGCCAACAGTATAAGAACAAATAATAGATGGATGTTTTAAACCACTAAGTTTTGGGGCAGCAATGGATAATTGGAACAGATTTCAAAATAGTTTAATTTGAGAGTTTGTTCATAGATAGGAAATTTGTCAGGTGGATCTTTAAGATATTATGAAAACAGACTTGAAATTTAGTTAATGTGTTCAAACAGGGTTAATTATCAGCATAATTCAATTCTTGAGGTCTTCTGTATTGTTCCATTTATTTGTTTCATTTCATACATTATATTTCTTTATCTCTACAAAAAGCATTTATTAACAATCACCTCTGTGTGATAGAAAATATTGTGGAAAATAGCTTTGTTATCTTAAATAAAATTATTTGTCTTCTGAGTGTTATAGCTCTATGAAATGTTTAAATTAGTTCTCTTAAAAGGTATATTTATTCATAGATAATAAGTAATTGCTCTAAATAATGTTTTAAAAACTTCAACTGGAACACAAAATAAAATTTACAATATAATTGATAAATCACCAAGTATTTTTCTCTATATGTGTTTGTTTTACAATATAGTCCATCACAAAATAATCAGTGACAGAGAACAAGGTTTGTGCATCTTGGATATGATTGCGGCTGTGCAATTATTTATAATTATGAAGCATTATAAAGAACAAACTGTCCAATCATGTAATGCTCAAATCATAAAATCTTATGATAGAATATTAGGCATATTAGGCAGCCATTAAACTGCCTAATACAGCAAACTATTTAATAATATGGGAAATGTTCACAATATAAGTGAAAATAGTGGAATGCAACTTTATATGTAAACATAAATGTATAAATAGTAATTTGCCAAATACATAAATGAAAAGACTGGAAAAAAAGGGCATTAAAATATATATAGTAGTTATTGCTTGGAGGTGAGGATATAGATGATTTAAATTGTATTCTTTATACTTGTTTGATTTTCAAATTCTGTGCAATAAGCATGTATTCATTCTGAAGTTATTTTTAAAGTCATTATTTTAAAGAAAGCCTCCATATTGTGATACATATGTGCTAGTCTAAGTGTATCCTATTTAACTAAACATTTACTGAATGCCAAGTATGTGTAAAGCAGTGTGCTGATGGTGGGAGATGGGGTCAGGTGGAGATGAATGGTTTACAGGAGGACAAAATAGGATTCCGGCCCCAGTTGTTAAAATCCAGTGGCAGACAGATTTTTTTTTTACAAAGAAACAAATGTCAGGCATTGATAATGTTATGTTTAAGTGCTTTGGGAGTATATTTTATATCTCATTATAACACTTGTTACATTGACTATAATTATTTTCTATAATTTCTATTTGTCTGAATAGTCAACATGGTATTTGGCATCTATTAGACAATCAATAAATATTTGTAGAAGAAGAGATGAAAGGAAAAATGGAGAAAAAAAAGTCCAGGAGGAGTTATGTTTTGAGTTTGAAACACTGTGTAACAACAAATAAAATATATTTTAAAATAATTATTGTTAAGACAAATATCCAATATGATAGCCTCTTTTTGTTAAATCAAAATGTATTTGAATTTACATTTTTTTGGTCAAGCTTAGAGTGGATGGTAATAAAAATGACAGAACAGCTCCATGAATGAATATAAACCTTCTCATGATTTAAAAAGGTTCATTATTATTAGAAATTTACTATAGACAGATCATTTTTCTAAATTCTTTTTTTTTTTAAATCCTCACCTGAGGATATTTTTCCATAGATTTTCAAAGAGAGTGGAAGAGAGAGGAGAAGACAGAGAGAAATATTGATGTGATAGAAATACATCGATTGGTTGCACATGTCTCAACCAGGACCCAGGCTGGGGAGGAGCCTGCAACTGAGGTACATGCCCATGACTGGAATCAAACCCACGACCCTTCAGTCCATAGACCAATGCTCTATCCACTTAGCCAAACTGGCTAGGGCAATTATTCTAAATTTTTGTAAATCTGAAAGATTTTTATTAATATGTTATTGTAAAAATATTCTGAAAAAGTGATGTGATTTACCTTTTAAGATAAATTAAGTACAATTTTCAACCAAAATAAAAATGAAAATGAAATTTATAGTTATTGTATTAGTATTGGTTTATCAATGTCCTATTTACAGAGAAAAGTATATATTTAAATATTTCATGCTGAATGGCTGCAATTAGTTTACTGTATATATTTAGGAGTGAATTACATCAATATCATATTAATACAATCATTACCTTTGTTTTTAAGGCCTGTTAATAATGGTCATATTTTTACCATCTTTTGACTTTTTAAAAAAATTATGAAGTAAATTTTTTCTTCAAAGGATTTTACTGCTAATTTACAGAAGAAATCTTTGAAAATAGTATATACCTCAGAGATGACAAATGTGTGACAGTAGCTATTGTCTGAATGTTATATGGATGCCACTAATTTAGCAGAAATATCATTAATTTTATGCTTAGCTGTAAAGAGTCAGTGTCAGGTGGGCAAAAATCTGGAAAGGCACCCTCCCTTTATCCCCTGACAGTGCTGCTATGTAGGACCACTAACATAAATGTATAATTTGAAAATACACAATTTATAAAAATGGACACAGTTCCTTTATTTCTTCACAAAGATGTCTGAACAGATGCGGAGACACAAAGGTCCAGAGCAGGAGCAGTTTCTCAACCCAGGGCTCCTCTGGTTTGCTGTTAGATTGCTATCACATTGACTCATTCCTTTGACCTAATGTTCAGCTACAAAATTTTTTTCTTTTGAGGAGCCACTGACTTTTAAAGCTGCAAAAAACAAAAAATAGCCCAGCAGGTGTGGCTTATCGGTTGAGCATTGACCTATGAACCAGGAGGTCACAGGTTCTATTCCCGGTCAGGGCATATGCCTGGGTTGTGGGCTCCATTCCCAGTGTGGAGCGTGTAGGAGGCAGCCATATGATGATTCTCTCTCATCACTGATATTTCTATCTCTCTCTCCCTCTACCTTCCTCTCTGAAATTAACAAAAATATATTTAAAAAAACCCACAAATATGATATAAAGGTCTTGTTTTTTCATGTCATTAGCATAACAAAGACAATGTTACATAATCATAACACTTGAAATTAACTGGAGTCATCTAGTTCAACCCTATTATTTTTCAGATGAGGAAGGAGTACTTGAGATAGAAAAATGCCTCCTCAAAAACAAAGAAACAAAGAAACAAAAACAAAACAAAACAGTCCTCCTGCTTGGGAGGAAAAATTTGTTGAAGCAGGAGTCAGTTTTAGTCTTGACAACCAGTGGAGTGATATTTCTTATTCAAAGCAAATTATGACAAGTCAATGTGATAACAAACAGGAAGTTGAATGCTGACTTCTTGTAAAATTACTTTTAGATAACACCTTGTGGTAATGGGCTTTAGAGTTCTCCTGGTGTAACTGTCCACCTTCCTGAGAAATAGTTCTTACAAACCTTCCCAATGCTGAGACTGGACCCCTAGTGCAACCACTTTTCTGGCTCTTTCTCACCTAAATAAGATCACATTCACTACCTGAGCTGACACCCACTGATTCAACAAGTATACCGATTGTTACATGCTATTTTTTACACTGAAAATCTATTCAGTTTGTTTTCATTTATATTTGATTTTGGGAACTTTCTTTTTTTTTAATTTAATAAATCTTTATTGTTCAGATTATTACAATTGTTTCTCCTTTTTCTCCCCATAGCTCCCCTCCACCCGGTTCCCACCCTACCCTCTGCCCTTACTTCCCCCCACTGTCCTCATCCATAGGTGTACTATTTTTGTCCAGTCTCTTCCTGTACCCCCCATACCCTTTTCCTCCTGAGAATTATCAGTCCACTCCCTTTCTATGACCCTGATTCTATTATATTCACCAATTTATTCTGTTCCTCAGAATTTTAATTCACTTGATTTTTAGGTTCACTTGTTGATAGATATGTATTTGTTGTTCATAATTTTTATCTTTACTTTTTTCTTCTTCCTCTTCTTAAAGAATACCTTTCAGCATTTCATATAATACTGGTTTGGTGTTGATGAACTCCTTTAGTTTTTCTTATCTGTGAAGCTCTTTATCTGACCTTCCATTCTGAATGATAACTTTGCTGGGTAGAGTAATCTTGGTTGTAGTTTCTTGCTGTTAATCACTTTGAATATTTCTTGCCACTCCCGTCTGGTCTGCATAGTTTCTGTTGAGAAATCAGCTGATAATCGTATGGGTGCTCCCTTGTAGGTAATTAACTGTTTTTCTCTCGCTGCTTTTAATATTCTCTCTTTGTCTTTTGATCTTGGCATTTTAATTATGATATGTCTTGGTGTGGTCCTCTTTGGATTCCTTTTGTTTGGGGTTCTGTATGCACTTCCTGGACTTGTAAGTCTATTTCTTTCACCAGGTGGGGGAAGTTTTCAGGCAGTATTTCTTCAAATAGGTTTTCAGTATCTTGCTCTCTCTCTTCTTCTGGTACCCCCATAATTCTGATGTTGGTTCGCTTGAAGTTGTCCCAGAGGCTTCTTACACTATCTTCAAATTTTTGGATTCTTTTTTCCTTTTGCTTTTCCGGTTGAGTTTTTTTTGCTTCTTTGTATTTCAAATCTTTGACTTGATTCTTGTGTTCCTCTAGTCTGCTGTTGGGTCTCTGTATAATATTTTTTATTTCAGTCAGTGTATGTTTAATTTCTAGTTGGTCCTTTTTCATATCCTCAAGGGTCTCACTAAATTTATTGGACTTTTCTAGGAAATTCTTGAAAAACCTTATAACCGTGGTTTTGAATTCTATATCCAGTCGTTTGTTTTTCTCCATTCCTTTAGTTTGTGAAGTTTCATTGTCTCTGCATTTTTGCTGCTTCCCTTAGTTGGTAGGGTAGCTTTTGTGCTAGGTTTCCTATATGGCCCAGTGGGTTGGCCTCCCCAGTTACCTGAGGTGGACACTCTTGGTGCACCCCTTTGTGGACTGTGTGTACAGCCTTGTTGTAGTTAAGTCTTGATTCTTGTTGGTATCACTGGGAGGAATTGACCTCCAGGCCAATTGGCTGTGAGTATTAGCTGTGCCTATGCCGGGAGACCTTCTGTGCTGGAGACAGCCTTATAGGAGCAGACTTGCAAAATTGCAAAAGCCTCTGTGCTCAGCTTGGATGGGGCGGAGTCTCAGGGCTGAGCAGACAGTCTTGGCTTCCCATCAGCCCTGCCCTTGCGCGCGCACCTCCAGACCTCTGCCTTCTGTGGCTCCCCTGAGTTTCTATCTGACAGTTCAGATTCCCCCAGTAAGAGCGTGGGTCCTCAGGGGCTCGCTCGGAACTGGGGTTCAGTGCAGTGGGAACTGAGGTTCAGTGCAGTCAGGAGCTTCCAACTCCCTTCCACTAAGGAAAGCCTGCGGCAACCTCTGGAGTCAGTCTTCTCTTCGTGCACTCGTGTGTGCGTGCGCCTCCAGACCCCTGCCCGCCGTGGCTCCCCTGAGTCTCCGAGTCTCCATGTGCCTTTCTCTCTACCTGACAGTCCAGACTCTTCCCGTATGAGCCTGGGTCCATGGGGTTTTGGCCAGAACTGGGGTTCAGTGCAGTCGGAACTGGGGTTCAGTGCAGTTGGGGGCTTCCTTCCCCCTCCCGCCAGAGAAAGCCAGCCAGGCACTCAGCCGCCCTTCCTCTCTGTGTGCGTGTCTCCGTACCTCAGCCCTTTGTAGCTCCTCTGATTCTCCATGAGCTTTTCTCTTTCCTTTTAGTTGTAGAATTTCCACTCAGCCAGCTTTCCTGTGGTTCTGGATGATGTCCGTTCTGTCTTTCAGTTGTAGTTTTGAAATTGTTGTGCGAGGCAGCAGTTTAGGTGCTTACCTATGCTGCCATCTTGGTTTTTCCCTTCCCTCAGTTGATTTTGGGAACTTTCATGTTATTTTTCTCACATGGAAGTTTTACATGGAAAATTACATGTGTTGGGATTCAAAACATTAAGTGGACTTTGTCATTTAAACTGTTTAAAATGAAAATGAAAATTTTGATATCAAATATGTGATGGTATCTTAAATTCTATTTTCAAGACCATAAATATTGCTTGGTGGCAGGCATCTATTACTTCTAAACACACACAGGAATGGCAGTCATTCATGGAATCAGTGTCCTGAACATGTCTTCTAATACCAAATGAAGAGGAGATTTAGCTCCTGTCTAGACCATTAGATTAATGTAGAAGAATAAGCTCAGTAACTCAGGCCACAAAGAATATATATATTTTTTATCATGCACTTAAATTATATGCCATGAACCATCCAGTGCAAGAACCATTTTGCATAGACACAAATTAAAAATAAAGTATAAATAACAATAAAGCATTTCATTAAAAAGTAATAATCAATGTTGTGAATAGATTTTCTATAGTTCATCATGCATTAATACCTATGAATAAGTGGTTGTTGAGCTTTTCGCCTTTATAATATAATTATGAGGAATTATGATAAACCTTATTTAGGGAGCATGGTGTATTGATAATATTTTTATGCAAAAAATGTTTCCTGATGTACTCTTGAAATACTAGGCTGGCAAAGTGCAACTTCATAAAATATTGCATCTTTCCTTCTTTAAATTATTCGATGCTTCCTTACCATCCGAAGTTCCTCATGAAGTCTAGTGGATGTTCTTAGATTTCTTATTATTTACTAACCTAATTTGTTATTATTTACTAACCTTTCTTACTGTTTCAATCCCATGAGAATAACCAACTCTTTTTTTTTTTTTTTTTTTTTTTTACCAGAAGCAGTTAAGGATTGGAATGAAAGATGAACATTTCAAATTATTTTTTTCAAAAGCAAGTTTATTTTTAAAATTAATTTGCTAATGCTTCCCATTTATCATATCAATCATAATCATATTCATTATTATTATTATTGCCTATATACCTATATGCATGTATCTATGTAACGTGGTTTCTCAGCATACAATTCTTGTCCCTCCTCACTTGTTTATTTAACATCTCTGCTTTAGTTTCACTTCCTTGCAGGAGACTTTAGATGAATCCACTGCCTAGATACTATCACTCCACTATATATTCATAGTGCCATTACCTCTCATTCATAGTTGAAATCACAGCGGAAGCTTTCTAATATTTATGTGATTCTTTTATTAATGGTGGCTTTCCTCTTTGGATTTTAGGTACAGGAGAGCTTGAATTGTGCTTATAATTTGCTCACTACCGTATTTCCAATGCCTAGTACAGTGCTCAGCATGTAGTCTGTTATAAATATAGATTTATAATATATGATTGAATGAATACTTTTAAAATTAACTTAACAGCCTAGCATAGCTGTTGAGTTATTTTTGTACACATTTTCACTTTGACCCATCAAAATATGAGAAAGAGTAATATACCTTTGCAAAATCATAGCACTGTTCTGAAGAAAAAAAAAAGACTTTTACTATATATTAAAAAGTAGGATTCTAATTATGTTAAATTATCTTCTTTGTTAAATGCTATTAATTAGCTACTCATCTGAACTTGGTGTGTTTCTAAACAATAAGAAGAACAACAAAAAACAGGCTATTAGTGTCTTTTCGACTTTGATGAGCAACAAAAATCTCTGGCATGTTTGTAAAAAATATGTAGATTCCTTGGCTGTTCTCAATAGTAACTAAATTACAATTTCTGTGACTAGAGCTTCAGAATTGTATTTTGTACAAGATGCCTAGGAAGTTTTTATGCATCTTCTATTTCAAGAAAAACTGATCTAAAGAAAAGATTCTTTGGTAGAGTCAAAAGAATCTTATTCCAGTTTTGACTTTTTATATAAGAGCTTTGTGCATGTTTCTGCACCTTATTAGTCTCAGTTTCTTGACGTTTTATAATTGGAATTATATCATTATTGTGAGAATTACTTAGGTGACTGTACATAAAAAGTACTTTGTAAATAGCTATACTAGCACTGATTGTACCTCTCACTGGATCAGTAATGTTAACAACATTACAGATCTCAAAATGCTTCAGTTTTTAAATCAGTATAAACAAGAACCTATGTATCACATTTGGTTTTATCAAAACAAATAAGAATAGATGTGAAAATGATTTTAAAAGAAAAAAAATGTACTATTGTTAGCAGAGTCAACAATCTCTATTTCCTGAGGAGCTTATAATGTGAAAAAAAATGGTGAAATGATAATGATTTAATGCCCACCTATCACAGAGAAAGCACTATGCTAAATGATATGTACTTTCTCTCTAATCTTTACAGCAAATATGGTATTGATGTTTCCTTTCCACAAGTGATAAGACTGAATCTCAGAAAGTTCAAATGACTCACCCAGGGCTATACAACATTCCAATAGTAAGTAGAACTGGGGTTAAATTCTTATTCTTAACTGCATATGTATCTGAGTTTTAACTCTATATTATTCATTCCTACTTCACATAGTTCAGCATAGGCAGGAAATGTAGATTTCAGAGGATTGGAAATCATTATGAGGGGGACAAATAATTTTTTATAGATTGAAAATGGATTTAGAGGTAGAAAATGTATGATAGAGATTAAATAAAATTTGTGATTGACTCCCTAATATTCACTCCACTTGTTCCAAGGCAGTGTATGGAACTAACCCCTCATTATATGGATGGCCCTGATTAATCTATGTCCATCTTGGCCATCTTGCCAGCCCCTGCTAGTAATTTGTTCAGGAAGTTTGGTCTAAGTCTATTAGATCATGGCAATCTTTTTATAATAATTTCTAGTTAAGGAATAACCATACGGTCTAAACTGGCAAAACCAGATGAAGGAATGGACATTTGTAGAGATGTGTTAGTTTTTTCTCCTGTTGTATGTGAACAAGAAAGCATTTAGCCTCTATTATTTGGGCAGATAAACAATGACTACTATGAGCTCTGTAGACAACAGAGTGAAGAGATGGAATCAACTTTGGTTCTTGAAAAATATTTGAGACACTGGATGAACCAATTTAAAAATCTACTTTCTGTCATGAGAGTCAATACATTTCCTATTGTTTAAACCCATCCGAGTTGGGCTTTCTATTGCTTGCAACTGGAAGCATCCTAAAGATACAAAGGATAACTGAGAACTCCCTTGGTTTATGAAAGATTAAAACTGGAATAATTCCTTATCTGTTACATATTAGCATAAATAAAAAGAAAAGAGCATATCCAATAATAAATTACTCCATATAAACCCCTTGGAAATGAAAAATGACAAGTTAATTGAGAAAACGGACAGAATAGCTGGCTGACTAGAAGCAAACAGCCAAATAGGTAAACATATAATGCAATAAAATTATTAAAATGATTTAATCATTTACCTATAGGATAATGGAATTATCATTTTGGATAGAAATTTGGGACTTATTAAATATGTACTATGATAATCAATATTTTTATGACAATAATGTTCAACAAAATATTGAAAATCAGAGAAAAAATTTTAGACCAAAATTAACAAAAACTCATAATTAAACATTCTGTGTGTTTCACATTGCTATACCAATTTAAAAAAAGAGGCCTGAAAGGGTTGGAGAAACTACCATGTGACAGCATTGAATGATGAAAGTTCACTAGATACCAGGAGAACTCAGTCTCATGCAGGCCTTGCCATTTTCCAGTAAAATAACTTAGAAGTTCACTTTGTATCTCTGGGACACAGAAAGTTTTTAGATACTGTGGTTGGAAAGATGGTTTTTCCAGTTAAGGTTCCAATAAAACAGTTTCTCTAGGCTGGTATTTAAAGATGGAACAGGTGACTTGTGTGTGTGTGTGTGTGTGTGTGTGTGTGTGTGTGTGTGTGTGTGTGTGTGTGTGGCAAAAGGGGATAAGTAAATATCCAAAAGACTGGAAATATCAAGGCAATTTTGAAGAGAGAGAAGGCAGGTAGATTATGTTTGGTAGATTATGTTTAGCAGCAATCTATAAAGGTTGGGAAAAGGAGGTTGAGGGAAGACCTTGAACAGCAGAACAATAAGTTTGAACTTTGTTATGAAAGAAGTGGAGAGCCTATAATGTTATTAAATGGGAGATGGATCAATACATTTGCTATTTTATAGGAAGAGTTAAGAGTCGAAACAAACCATTATTCCAGAATTTCGTGCTTGGATAAATTGGGAGAATAGTAGAATAAAGGAGTAATCTGGAGGAGAATCTCACAAAATAAATTCTGGTGATAACACTGAAGTGCAGAGATGGGAAGATTCTATTTTGAAGAGAGTTGAAAGTGTCAGGAATAGTTATTGAGAGCAATGTTATAGGGAATCAATAATCATAGAACAGTAATATTGCTGAACAACATTGAGAGCTTATATGAAATGAAAAACATAATTTTATAGGGGCTGAGTCCACACAATTCCATTAGATTCTTTATGCCCTATGCTTGCAACAGTGTTGATTGAGTTCACAAGATGGCAAGATAGGTATCAAGGAAGTCATGGATTTCAGGTAGGGATTAAATTAGGTATAGCTGTTGAGTGTATAAGTTAAGTCCATGTTAAACTCAGGAGAAGACTCAATATGTGTGAGAAGGCACCTGTTGTAGGAGATTAAAGCTGTTGTCAAAGATTTAATCTCTCCAATTATAGATTGAAATATACATGGCAGAGCTTCTAGGACATACGTTAGGACCTCTACAGTTGTAAATAGGGCAATTGATAGTTCAAAAACGCCTCTTTTCAACACAAAATCTTTGGCCCAGCAAGCACACCCAAAATCTTATTTGGTACATAAGCTTTTTCTTTAGTTTCTTATATTCCATGTAGCCAGAATCCAGCATATATGAATCATATTTGCTATTTGCATTTATTTTTTAATATTAGGTCAACACTTCTTATGAGAACAACTGTGTGTGTGTGTGTGTGTGTGTGTGTGTGTGTGTGTGTGCGCGCGTGCGCGCTGCAAACTATAGGGTGGAGTGGAAGGTGAGATGGAGTCATGAAAACACGCTGAGACTTGTAGAACATTATCTTGTTCAAGTTCTGTATTTCTTCTGTAGTCACAATTTTTGTTTTAATGTTCAAATGCAGTCATGCTTAAGTACTTCCCATTTCAAATCATTGCTACTTTCTGCCAGTAAGATTATTCTATCTACATTATCTTAAGTTATTGATATTTCTTCACTGATTTCACTCCTCCTTCCTCTGAGTCTATCTCAGTTTTTAGTATATGTTCTGCATAGAGATTAAACAAATAGGAAGGCAAAATGTACCCTTGTCCGACACCTTTGCCTATAGGAAACCATTCTGTTTCCATACTATGTCCTAACAGTAGCTTCTTGTCCACAATATGCTAGCCATCAAGACAAAGAAGGGCTGAGGCAAGCCTGTTTTTTTTTCATAACAACCCATAGCTTTTCATGATTGATGCAGTTAAAGGCTTTGTTTTAGTTTATAAAACATAGCTAACCTTCTTCTGAAATTCTTTGGAGCTCTCCAATATCCAAAGAATGCTCACAATTAGATTTCAAGTGCTTCTTCTTTTTCTGAATACAGCTTGAATACTTGGTATTCCTGCACCACTTTATTTGAGTGTAGAATTACAGAGATGGTCCTACAATTACTGCACTCTTTGGCATTTCCTTTAATGAAGATTGGGATGTTTATTGAACATTTACAATCTGTAGGCCATTGATTTGTTTTCCATATTTGTTGACATATTCTTGTTAGGATTTTGACAGATTCAGCCCCTGTAGCTTGAACTATCTTGCCCACTTACCCCTTCTACTACCGAAGAAATGGACAACTTTAGCATAGAAAAAGAAGACATTGAAATTGTTAAAGATTTTGCTTACCTTGGTTCAGTCATCAATTCAAACTGAGACTGCAGCCAAGAAATCAAGAGAAGGCTGGGAATTGGAAGGGAATCAATAGAAGAATTGAAAAGATCACCAAGAACAAAGATACGTAATTAAAGACCAAGGCTAAGATCATCCATACCCTTGCATTCCCAATTACTATATACAAATGAAAAAGAAAGTGAAGAATGCTGATAGGAAAAAAATGGTTCATTTGAAATATGGTTTTGAAGGGGAGTCCTACAGTTACCCTGAACTGACAGAAGATGAACAAGTGAGTCCTAGAGCAAATTAAACTTGAATCATTGACAGAGCTAAAAATGACAAAACTGAAGCTGCCCCACTCAGGGCACATCCTGGGAAGACAGGGTTCTTTGGAAAAGACAGTAATGCTGGGAAAATAGAAGGCAGCAAAAAAAGAGGAGGACCACATATGAGATGGATTGACTCCATAAAAGCCATAGGGATGAGTGTTTAGGAGCTGAGTAGGGCTGTTGAGGACAGGACATTGTGGACATCACTCATTCATAGGGTTGCCAGGAGCTGGAACCCTCTCAATGGCATGTAACGTGGACACTTATAGAGATAGAAATGCCCATGCTACAAAGAATTGTTTTGTGATTGCAGCTGTAGGAAACTTCTGAAATCCCTTTCCCGCCACACCATACCCAAATAGTTTCCCCTCTACTTCACTGTGCCTGCTCTCTATCTTATTTACATGTTATATCACATGGCAATGTATTTAATATTAAATGTCTATGATTATTATTTATTCAATTGCTACCCAATCTTCCCATTTACTTGATTTATAAAAATATAATTACTCTCTTTGGGGGAAAGAATTATATATTCATTCATTCATACATTTAAATTTCTTCAACAATATTGAGGAAATAGCTACTGTGTGCAAGACTCTGGGATAGGCAGTAAACAAGATAAGGAAGGTATCTGTCCTTATGAGTTTTACATTCTAGAAAGAAGACAGCCAATGAATGAGATAATTTCAGATAGTAATAAATGCAATAAAGAAAATAAAATGGGGTGAAAATTGGTGGAGGAGAGGCAGGAAACATTAGAGAACTGAGAAATAAATAAGGAGGAGCCATCCAGCCAAATAAATATGATGCCTAAAACATCAATAAAAAAATTCCTAAGTGTTGGCATATTTGTGGATTCTGGTATGGTTGACAAAGTGAAGGAAGACCACAGAGGGTGATACTATTGGAAAGGCCAATAGGTGCCAGATAATAGAGGGATTTAAAAGCAATGGTAATACATTGTGATTTTATTGTGGGTGTGATGGGAAGCCATTGGATGACTATGAGAAAGTCAAAGGAAAGAAGCCATTTAAAAACCATAAACCAAAAATGTGATGGAAACCCTCAGGGGCTGTAGGAAGATTGTGGGGAAAAGCTATTTAAATTTAAAAATTTATGAGTATTTTTCATTGCAATAAGGTTTTGGTAGCAAAGGTAAATTGTAGTGATTGAGTGAATCACTATTCCAATGTTGTTTTATTGTCCTGTTGTTGGTTGATAGGTGTTGTCAGTGTAGTGTCAATGACAGCAATCATTTCAGAGGATGCTTTGCATATCAGTCTTTTGAAATCTTATTGGAAGTATCATGTTCTTCTACTTCTGTTGTAAGCAAAACCAAAAACTATACCACCTCTTCCCCACATCAGTGGTAGGTATAATCTATGAATATGTAGTTGTCATTGGAACTCTGACTCCTTTGGGTTAGATGGTGCAATGTGACCAGACCAGTGAGTTGTGAACTAAAATGACTTGTGCTACTTTTGGCTGAAGTATTTAATTACCAATTACATCACTGTGTTCAAGATGTTTATTTAAAAAATTCTTGTGTTCTTTGTTTAGGAAAATATAAACACTTCTAATCAATTACCACAAACTTCAGGTGAAAGATAAATTAACCAAAGATTCAAGGTAGTTTAATAGGCATAAATGTTTAATGTAATATTACAAAATGAGTTGAAGTTGTATGTATTCCAATATGAAAGTAATACTGTCCATCCATCGAAGGTGATCTTTCTGAAATGGAAAACAGATATTTGAGGGTACATTGTACAAACTGGCAAGAATAATTTAAAATAATCAGCTTGTTTATTTAAAAACTCAAGCAACACAGATGCTATCCTGAAATTAATTTATTAAGCTAGTATTACAAAAATTCTAAAAACAGATGAGTTAAAGAAATCCTGTAGGAAAATACCATATGGCATCCTAAAATATGAAAGGGACCATGTTTCTACAAAGCTTTCTATAAATCCAATATTGGATTTATTGTGTATGACTAATTACAATTCTGCAATGCAAATTAAGATCAAGAAAATAATGACTACATGGACTTTTAAATTTGTTCAGTCTCACTATTCATTTATGAATAATTTATAGATATCTCTGTGACTTCTTTTCCCAAATACACCATGAAGTGAATTTGTAATTAGTATTTCCAATGACACATTAGGGCAACATATTTATAAAGCTATTCTCTTTAAGATAGGTACACTCTAGACAATACTATGGACTACACTGTAAGTAGAAAGTTTCTTTAATATGTCTTTTCTGAGGTATAAATTTGCACTTATTTTCATTTATTTAGATTTTCTTTTATGATTTTCCTTGTTACCAACAACATGTTCTACAAGGTATCTATTTGAGACTAGGGACATATTTCATAGTTATAGAAATGAACAGAAATTGAAAAACATGTATCTGGGGTCATTAATTTCATGTATTAAGTAACAGAGCAAGTCAATAGTCCCCTAAGGACTTAAAAAATGAGTATTACTATGTGATTAACTTTTTGGCCAGTGGCTGAGATATAATAGAAAAATAACTGTCTTAGTGTTTCCTTAATGGCTGCTGGCTTATACTCTGAGGATTTTGGCTTTAAAACTGTAAGACATTTACCATTATGCAATGTACCATTAGAGCTTAGCACAGACTGATAGATGACTGCTGTCACATGGTGACAGTGAACTTGGTACAATCCCGATGCCACCATCTAACTCATTTGGAGAAATGAAGACAGTAGGCTCTTGAAAAAGCACTTAAATGAGCAGTCCTGGAGGTTGGATAATTTGTAACAGATGCTCCATATAATGGATGGATTACAGGGAGAGCGTCTGTAATGCAGACTATCTCATTCATTGGGGTATGATCGATGCTGCTTATTAGCTTGACTTAACATTCAGTGAGCTGAGATTGTGAGACAAATATGTGAGCTTTGATGTACTGATACATATAGATCAGGTGATAAAAAAGTCTTTGAAACAGTGATTAAGTATTTCAAGTGAAGTTTACTAATAACAGTTGTATTTCTTGAGTTAGCACAAAAGAAGTAATTATATGAACCAATAACCTCCTGAACAAAACATGTAATTCACACAGACTTGTCATGCCACAGTTTTATGTGATTAATAAACACTTAAATTAACCAAATCAGAAGGCTGACAAATGAGAAAGCTGGCATTTTGATATAATTAACTTATGTGATTTATAAAAAATTCCCTTTGCTTGAAATTTTATACTTTTTGACTTAGAACGTTTTAAAATCTAAGACATAATTCTAGAGGAACTTGAAAACCATTCATCCTATTTAGTTTCAATTAAAAAATCAAAATATTTATTTCATAAGTACTTCCCAATCCTTTAGAGTCCTTGGTGAGTTCTTAAAGCCTTTCTACTCTTTAATTTTTGCCTGACTTATTACCAGGTATGGCAAAGTCCTATGTAAGCATTCATCGAGTGCATATTTATGTGTTAAAAATAGTGAATACTATGATGTAAATCAACTAAGTATATATTTGGTGCTCATTTTATGTGATATTAAGCTGGTGACTATTAGATATGCAGTTACTGATAATTATCATGGATATGAAAGAAGTACTCTTAGGACTCTGACCTCTCTATTATAGCCTCATCTACACATCTTTTCTAGAATAAAATATAAATTGTGTAATTAACCTTTTTTTACTCAGTCTTATCCTTTTGGTGAACTTGAAGCTCTTCAGTGTTATGTCACATGTGGGAAATTCCCTTGCACACTAAGTTAGTTCTTGCTCAAGGACAGATGCCTTTACAATGGAATGTTCAGTGCATATTAATACATGCTATTATAAGCAATCTGCTTCAGGAAAGTGATGCAAGATTTCATTGGCTCAGTTAACTGACTATACTGAGATGGCCGTGAGAGTGGTTTCATAGTTTATTTATCCTGATGACAGTACACTCGCAGAGAACCTAATGATGCCTACCAACAGGCCAATTTGACCCTGGGAAAGGAGATGCAGTCATAACACTCCCAGTAATTTTAGAATGTATTGTCAAATTGTAATTGAATAAGATGAGCAAAATGATCAGAAAATTATTGACTATTTTAGCCAATGAATAATAAGATACAATCACCTTCTGGATAAATGTAGCCCATTTTCCTGCCCTTACGTATCATGAAGAACACTGATTCATCTCCTTAATCTGAAAGATTAGGGAAACAAAAGCCTTCCTCTACTTAAGAGTATCAACAACAATATCTACCACTTACTGAGAACCCTTCTTCCATTTGAAATCTCTTTTCATTCTCCTATTCAATCTGCAAATTACATATTGTTATCCCCATTTAATAAATGAAGAATCCAGATGAGGTAATATGACTTGCCTATGGTTATTCAGCTGGTTTCAGAGTGAGATTCAAGTTCCAGCCTCGATTATCTATACAATGCCACGCTGTATGGACTGGGTGAAATGGTTACTATCGCAGTCGTTTTAACAACGTGGGTCATTTTTAAATTGGGCTTGAGATTCAACTAACATTTACTGAGTACCAGCTATAAACTAGTTCCGATGCTAAGAGCTCTGGTTCCCAAAGACCTTCCTTTTCCATGTGCAGCACTAACACAGCCGACCTTCCACAATACTTTTCATGTTATTTTAATTTTCTCAGGGTAATAAATAACCTTGCAGCTGTCACTTTTATAGCTCAGCTTTTCAATGCCTGCCTACTTTGAATCTTGTACAGGATATTTTCTATTTTTAATAAACTGTTTTTATAAAGCTAAGAACTATTTTTTCCCATTCACCCTCACTTTTTAGGGACCTCAGCAATGATTCACAAGTTTCCAAATGTAAATCTACTGATATATTCAATCAATAACATAGGGCAGAGACCCATGTGCTCATGATTGCCAATCTTTACATTTAATGGGTCAAATTAGATTTTTTCCATATATACCACACAATAAGTTCTACATACTTTACTTTTTTTTGGGGGGGGGGGAAGAGATTTAAATCATCAATCTGAGAGATTTTTTTTTCACCAAGAATAAGTCACTTTTTTTCTTTTCTTGACATTAACAGACATCATCTGGTGTTCAGTATTTTCCCTACTCTTTCACCCCAGATGCTCCAACTCATTAGAGAGCTAATTGCCTTTGTAATTCTAAATTAAGGAGTACTTAGTGAAACAGAGAAATTACCTTTGCCAGGTGTTTGGGAGGACAAAATTCAATCTGCCATAAAAGTCAGTAAAAGTTTCTTCCAATCAACGCTAGTTCTATGTTCAATCTGCATGGATTTTGTGTTGTTTGATGAAGAATCAGTCAGACACCAGGATACATGTTGTTTGGTGTTACACAAAAGCAAGAAAATAATTAATAATTGAGTATTTTGGAATATGGGTTGAAATGAAACAAGATTTTGGGATAGAGACTAAAGTGAACTTACCAATTTCCCACCATTTTCCTTGAAGATGTGATCAATCATTGGGTTGAGTTTCAGCAAAACTTTTGCTTAGAACTTGGGTTCTTTGTTACTTCATTTGGGTTAGCAAAAAAAGGGCCATGTAGTACACATGTGTCTACAAGGCTGTATTCTAGGTTCCACATGAAAACAAATTACTAAAAGACATGGTAAAACAATCTAGGTAGCAGTCATAGAAAACAGGATGTATTTAGGATTTTTAAAAAAGATCAGGTTTTAGAAAGGATTGGTGGTTGGTTTAGGCTGTGTCTATATAAAACATAAGAAAAGTGAACGAGGAAGGTGATTTTTCCAAACAATTCAAACAAACAAATGAGCAGACAAAGTGCATTTTTAATATTCTGCCTAAGCAATATTGGTGAGTTGGAGATCCTTCTGAACATCAAAGACCTTTTTTTTTTTTTTTAGTTTGTTTTTGTTTTGCTTTCATGACTCTTGGCATAATTCACCCATAAGCAGATAAGAAACAACAAATTATCAAAGATTTGAAAGAACAGCAGGAGCAAATGGAAAGAAGGTGGTTCACTTCTTAAAGCAATTAGGAGTTTTGTCCTTGTCTCATAATTGTGGCAACTGGAAGAAAAGTTTAAAATGAGAGAATGAGAAGAGATCATGGAGGAAGAGGTCTATTATTTATTGATGCTTAATATTCCTGGTGGCCTTTTGTTCAGAGTGATTCCTTTTGATCAAAACTTATTGTCTGGATAAAAAGCGCCGCAAGATGTCCTGAGAAAATAGACATTAGACTTCGATATTTTATATAATTGGCAAAACATAGGGGTCAGAAGAAGTTCAGAGTTGGCAGTAAGGTTAGCGGTCATTTAGGACAAGGTATAAGATAAAAAGTGGTGATCAATAATGTTGAGTCTCTTGGCCATGGGGTCAAAGATTAGGTACTTTGAAGGATTAGAGAACATGAAATGTATCCTTAGAGGCTGATGGGAGTGAAAGAGTGCTGTGTTTGCAAGCTGATGTAGAGTATCTTTTGTTCTCTTACATGGCTTAGCAAATGATTACATGTTCTTCAATCCAGCCCTTATATCATCTCCTTGATAACATTCTCTAACTCCTAAGCTGTCCTTATCACTCCATTCCCTTGTTTCTTCTTAAAATATATTTTTATTGATTTCAGAGAGGAAGGAAAAGGGAGAGAGAGATAGAAATATTAATTATGAGAAATAATCATAAATTGGCTGCCTCTCGCATGCCCTCCACTGGGAATCGAGACCGCAATCCGGGCATGTGCCCTGACCAGGAATTGAACTATGACCTCCTGGTTCATAGGTTGATGCTCAACCACTGAGCCACGCTGGCTTGATTCCCTTGTTTCTTATAAGATTCCTTCTTCTGTCACTCCCTCCTTCCCTCCACCCCTTCCTTCCTTTCTCTTTGTCTTCCCTCTCGTTTCCTTTGTTTCTCTTTCTTCCCTCCTTCCTATCACAAATATTTATTAGTAGTTGTAAGGTACTGTATTAGGTCAGGAGCTAAGTAGGTTCTGGAGATACAATGATGAATAAAATGGAAACAATCTGGCAACTGATGGAAGGCAGTATATTAATTTAAAATGCTCATTTTGAAATCAGTTTGCCTGGACTCTATTCACTTCTTACACTTACTAGGGTGTCATTTGACAATTCCTAAACTTCCTGAGCCTTGGTTTACTTATCTTCATGTTGGAACTAAAAATAGTACTCCTCTCATATTGCTTTCATATGATATACTAAATGGACAAAGTGAAATAATTCATATGAAGCCTTTTCCACAGTGCTTGACATACAAAAAGAAATTAAATGTTTTTATTATTGTTAATGGAGCTTACAACCAGAAAGCAAAATGTGCTTCTCATATATCTGTAACAGCACTCCTGGTATTATATTTAAAAAAAGGTATGCCCATGTCAAGGACATAAGTTTTTCATGGTTAGCTGGTTCTTAGCACAGTTCCTGTCATATATTATGTGCTCTATAAATCTTGGTGAATAAATATTGAATGGAATGAATGAAAGTGAGAAAGGTTCAAGTTAAACAACCTGCCCAAAGTCACATAACTAGTAAGAGCTTGTGGAGATGTGAAATAGTTTATCTACCTTCAAAGCCCATGCTTTCCTTAAGCTGCTGCACCACCTGTCATACATTATTGCTTGCCTTCCCCCACCTACAAGTAATTTGTTATTATATCCATCATTCCACTGAGTTTGCCCTTGTCAAGGTCATCAATTGCTTTCAAAGTACTAAATCCAATAGTATATATTGGTTCTTATTTTACTTGTATTTGATACTGTTGCCTATTCGCTCCTTTCTGAAATTCTCCTTTTTATTTGTCCTTATTACTTGATTTCCTTGGCTTTCCTCCTAATTTCTCTCCTCTCTCTCTCTCTCTCTCTCTCTCTCTCTCTCTCTATCACTCTCTCTCTTTCTGGCAGGTACTTCCTAATCTCCTTTGTAGGTTCATCCTCCTTTCCAACTTTAGTGTTTCTGGAAGTTCCATCTTGAGCCCTTTCCCCTTCTCATTTTCGCATACTATCTCTGTCCTTTCATTTCCACCTGATCACGCTCAAATCCACATCTCAATTTCAATGTTTCTCTCCTGAGCTCAATAGCCATAATTCTATTTGTTTATTGGACATTTCTCTCTGGAGAGCCTTACCTTAAATAAATGCTGTTCCTTTAGTCCCAATCTATTTTTCTCCTTAGGGTGGCCACATCATTTATCATCTAAACCAGGACTATTTGGAAAGTAAAGGGGCCTCATTAATAATTACTCTGGCATTCCAAGGTCTAACCAAAATTCATGGTCTCATTCCCATTGAACACACAATTAAGCATTACAACTGGCATTCATCTTTGTTCCCTATTTCTCATTTTTCATAGCCAAATTCTATAGATTCTCCTTCCTCCTATTTTTTTTATGTACACTCATTTTAATCTCCATTACCATTGCCTTTTTTCAAAACCTTCTTATTACTTGCTAGGATTACTGCAAAAGCCTGCAAACTGGTCTACTAGCAGGCCACTGGGTTTCACTCTCCACTGAAACATCCTCTAGTTTTAAGAATGATCTTCTTAAAGTGCATATCTAATCATGTCCCTTTCCTGCTTTGGCCCTTTGATGGATATCCATCACTTCTAGCACAAAAGTTAAGCGCTTTTCCATGGCATTAGAAAGCACTTATTCCCAATCCTATCTCACCATTTCCTCCTCTTGCACACGAGACCTGTCCTCACCTACTGACAGTAGGCAATTACTGAACAATGAATAGATCAGCATTTAAAACATAACCACGCACACGAAAACCTTATCTCAACAAATTTACATAAATGTGAAGTATAGTAAATGTCATTATTATATGAGGATGGATACATAAGAAAACTAGGGTAAGTCTGTGTGACAAAGTACGTAGTTAAAGGTGATCACCTTATAATTTGTGACTAAAAAATATGTATCATATATAAAACCCAGCTGACTAAATTTTTTCTCATAATGTAAGAGTGAGGTCAGAGTCTTTGGTTCAAAATAGCAAAACGCTCACATCAAGGAACCTAAAATGCCTAGGTCAGTTAACTGAAATATTTGTGTCTAAAAGAGAACATTGCTTCTAGCAGTTGTTGAGCAAAGGAAATGCAAGAAACTTCATCTCCATCAATTGGTTGTCTGTACACAACAACATCATTTGTTTTTTACCTGCAGCTCTACCTGCCATCTATCTGTCTTCTCCAATCATTCCAGCCAGTTTGGTGGCTTCAGTCAACTGTCACTCAAGGATCCAAACTAAATGTGGTGCAGAGAATTCACACATAAACTCATGACTGACCAAAAACCAATACTTTTTAGTTAGTTGTAAAAAAGTTCCATAGGTTAGCAAGCAATTATGAGAATCGTAAGAGAAAAGAAACTGCTATTTAGTATCTAAAATAAATTGTATAAGTGCCAGTTGAATTAACCTAGATGAATTATAAGCTAGAAAAGCAAGTGACTGGTATAAGTCAGTGGTCGGCAAACTCATTAGTCAACAGAACCAAATATCAACAGTACAACGATTGAAATTTCTTTTGAAAGCCGAAAACCGACTTCTGCGCATGGGCCACGAAGTTTCAATCGCACTGTACATGCGCGCCCACACGTGGTATTTTGTGGAAGAGCCACACTCAAGGGGCCAAAGAGCCACATGTGGCTCGCGAGCTGCTGTTTGCCGACCACTGGTATAAGTTAATTTAAATAATTTTATTTAATACTAGTGACACCAGTTACCTAAAATTTCTATAATGATGCAAGGGAGTCCAGTAAGATATTGCTTAAATAAGATTTGGTTTTCTTTAAGAGGGAAGATATTTTGTATCTGCATTTTAGTTTTTTTTAAATATTGTAAAAACAGATGTGTTAACTAAAAAAAAAACTTTTATTCTGCTCTAAAGCATAGATTGCTTTGCAAATTCACTTACTATTAATATTAACTAAAATTAAAATTACACTGAAAACATTTGTCATTGTCCACTGGTCCCTAAATAACAGCATACTGGCAAACCCAGCTTTACATTTTGTGACTACTGATCCGTTTTCACTAGAGACTGAGTTCAGGACATTACATCATCATATGAAGGTTGTGCAAACTCCCAAGTATAAAGTGAAT
This sequence comes from Ia io, assembly GCA_025583905.1. Classification (NCBI taxonomy): domain Eukaryota; kingdom Metazoa; phylum Chordata; class Mammalia; order Chiroptera; family Vespertilionidae; genus Ia; species Ia io. The sequence continues at coordinate 66,796,468 of JAJQQW010000015.1, read as the reverse complement.
GCATATTAGATCAAAGGTGGGAAAGAAAAATTAAGCAAAAATCTATCTTCCAAAAGATACTTACCTTATATATTTGTGCATTTTAAAGGTTGGAAACTTTCTGAAGTGGTGAGATGCTAAAGATATGCATTTATATTAATTTGGAATCTACATGAGTCACAAGACTAGTCCTATGAGAGATGTAAAGATGGAGCACATTCACACTGCTTACACTCTCAAATCAACGCATGTTAGAAATATGTTCAAGGTTTTTAATGAGCTAGAGTTTCCCTTTCTCTTTGTTTGGGAAAGTGACTGTACTTGCGTCCTTCAAGGGCAAAAGGCAGAGAGTTCTCAAAATTTTCTCTTTCTTTGCTTGCTAGTGAAAATTACTAAAAATTACAGCTTACAATCTGGAGTGTATTTAATCAAAGGTTCTAAAGTGGTTTCCATCAGGTGGTAATTGGTATCTTTAGGTTGTTTTCAGCTATTTGCAAACAAAACAAAACATAACATTTCACAACCAGCTAAAATGTAGTCTCTTTGCTGTTGGCTGGAATTAAATCATCTAGTTTAGTAACACCAGCTACCTCATGATAATAAGAGCTTTTGGTGAGAATTAAAATAGAATTGTTCAACACAATAAAAAAAACAACAACAAACTTTCAAAACACACAAATCATGGGGTAGAATAATAAAAAAGATCCTTTATGTAAAAAGTTGGCAAAACCTCTGAGGAGGTTCTAATATGCTAATTTTATAGATGAGTAAACTGAGATTTAGACAACTTTGCTATTATTGATCCCTTCTCTTTACTAACATCCTTTCATCCTTGTGTATTAATACACAATTTAGTAGTGATGCAGGGCTGGTAGAGGGCACAAACATAGAAAGTCCCCACACTTGGATTGATGCTCTGGTGTCACCGTCTTGAAATTCTTATCAAGTTTTGAAGGGGGGCTCTGCATTTTCATTTTGCATCAGGCCTCACAAATTAGATAGCTATGCTTACGTTTTTCTTAGTATTTCGTTATTTCTGCTGCAAGACAAAGTTACCTAGGAGCTTTCCTTTTGGTGTTTCTCACCCCTTTTCCTAAGGCGTCTCTCTCACCGGTGACAGTGGGTACGGAGACACAAGGTGGGCTGAGACCTTGGTCTGTCCTCTTTTCATTACAGGTGCTAAGCTCGGTTCTTGGTACAGTGCACGTGCCTAATGGATGGTTGATAAATACCTTTGACTTCTTTCATTGGCAAAACATTCAAACTTTAATAGTTTTAGTTCTGCTGTGGAGAGGAACTCAGTGAATTGGGAGAGATTAAAAGTAAAATAGTCAAGGGAAAAAAATCTTTCTTGGAAAGAATGAAATTGGATTGAAGGAAAGTTTAAAATAAGTAAAATTGGAAAGACAGGTTGAACTCCAGGTTGAATACGAAGTAATGGGTGGGAGGAGGGATGAATGGTTAAAAGTAGTTAGATGTCTCTCAACAAAGTTACATCCTGAGATAGAGTCTTTCTTCTCAAATTCAATTTAATACATGTCTTGATTTATCTTGGAAATTGTAATTCAAGAAATGATAATTGTTCAAGTTTTGGGGGAACAGGATATATAGGCTGTGCATTCAGAAGGAACCAAGAGATTACTGATTCTTCTTCGGCTATTCCAAGAGTTCCTTGACCTACTGTTTTGCATTAAGAAGCAGAATAATTTGAATCAAAAAAATATTTGTAAGTAGAAGTAAAATTTTTAATGTTTTCTCTGCCTCTGGGCACAATTGACAGAGCTCATGTTCTGGTTCCCAGTTATCGTGGGTTGGCTAACCACATTTATTATTTAAACCATGATAGTTTCCTACACTATATTCACTTTGGGAAATATATTTCTAACATTAATTTTTGTAAAATAAAATAAACAAACACTCCTTTCTCTGGAGTCTTTTATGTTGTGTTTGATCACTTCTCATATTGTTTGGTAGTTCAGTTCTTTAAAAATTGTATATCTCCCTCAGTAAGGTTATCTCTTAATGGTCTATTGCCTTTATCCTGGATAACATAGTACAGTTCTACCCATCTTTAAAGAGCTTCCCTATAGCATAGTCTTGTCTTATTTCCTCTATTGTTGCTACATCACACTCGAATAAGTGACTTAAATTGTGCACAGATGTTCAGGTGTGGCTTTAATTTCTTTTTATATTCCAGGATAATAAGTTCTTTTAACATATTCATTACTTCTATTATGGTTCTCCAAATTATGCATGGTGCTGTTATAATGCCGGTTCACTGAATATTAAAGATATGAGAGCAAGCAATTTTACGCTTCAGGTGGTTATTTATGGGAAAATTCAATTTCTGGAGTATGATGGTGGACTAGAGGGAGTGAATAATAGCACTGACATTCACAAACAAAGTGAAGCAACAGTGGAAACAAGCATCTGGGGGAAAGATAGCAGTGAAGGAGTGAATGGGAGAAGAAGCGGAAGCATATCAGTTAGGAACACTCAGATTGTAGACAGGCAGTGGTGAGGTGTGAGGGTCATACATTTGAGCTCCAATCTGGTGTGCTTGCTGGGCCGGGGAAAGAATTACAGGATTTGGCGAGATGCACAACAGAATTTCATAGCCTATCTCTAATGGAAAAGGAGATGAAAAAAGGTAGCTTCATCAATTGAGAGGAATGTATATTTTTAGCTCCCTAAATATCTACTGGAATAGAATTACAGGGCTACAAAACATATTCTGTTTTAGGCAAGAATGTTCCTCACTCTCAACCTTGAGGAAAGTGATTACGCAGACAATCCAATGATGGTATTGTACAAGAATGTGGATGGCAGAATCATCTTTATTGTTCCCATTTTTATGTGACTCACACTTGAATAAGAGTGCTTTAGGAATTTGGCTGCTGGAATTGTAGCTGGCATTAGAAAAACTCCACCTAGAATACTCAGCTTTGGTCCTGCGGGGCCTGTACTCTCAGAATGCCTCAACTTTACAAACCAACGAATGAAGGAATGGGAGAAAAGAAATGGCAGGGTAAAAAGTACTTTGAGTTTTATTTCACAAGCCAACATTAAAAACAGCAATATTCAAGCACCCAAGTTCCTTCAATTACCAGGAATTCTGAACTTAAAAACAACAAGAGTAAAAATAAAAAGAACCAGAACCCTTAGTTCCGTTTTTATTGTCTAAGGCCAACCAAGCAGAGAGGCAAACTATTTTTACTAATTTTAGAAAAGTAATGAAAATACAGAATAGGAAATTGGCAACTTGATCAAACTCACTTCAAATGAAAGTTTGAGCTGAATGTTACATGAATATTCAGACAATAGCCACGTGTTTGAAATTGCTCTTGAGTATAATTCCAAAATTTATGCATTTTTATCATCTCCCAGGCAAAAAGCCAAAGGCTAAAAGAGCAGAACACGAAAAAGCTGAACCTGAATTATGTTCTAAACCCCGTTGAGTTTAATTTTACTCACAAAGCAGAATGTTAGTTTGCTGCTTAAATGTGCCCCTCACAGCCCTGTAAAAAGATCTAATTTCTCGTTATCAGCATCTAAACTGTGTGACTCATTTGGAAAGCTCCAATTTCAGGAGCATCATTCTAAATTACTGAGCAAGTGCTACATAATAAACACAAATAATCTCAAACAGATTGTAGCATGAGAAGAAAGCAATTTTCTAGAAATTTGACTGCAGGGTGAGGTGAGCAGTTCCATGAGCCTTGTAACTTTGAAAGGCATAGAGGAAAAATTTTAGCTAAATGGAATATCATGAGAGGATGAGCCCTTAAAAAGTTGTTGCTTTATAATAGGCAATACAGATACACAGTCTTGATATAAACTTGTAAAAAAGTTCAAACAACCTTCTGAACAGAAACAAACACACACAAAAATGAACAAGCTGCTACACACCCAGATACACACTTGCTTCAAATCAACATTTTACTCGGACCAATGATGGATGCACTACCAACAATCAATAAGCCGTGGATGAAACATACAACTAAAACAAAGAGATGATGAATCTTACTATATACCTTACATTTTTTTGCTCAAGATTTTTATAATATTGATAAATTCTTAAAAATTTAATTGGAAAACACTCCAAGTGAATAAGAAATAAGATAATCTAAGATATACGTTTCTGCCATGGATTGTGAAATTTTGATTTGCAGAGATTGTGCACGGGGTCTTAGCATGCAATACACATAGCACATAAAGTGTAATTAAGACCAAAAGGGAGAGGCACAAGGTGAGATTCTGGTATGTTCTAGTTTGTGTCTTGAATGGTAGTTTCATGGTGTGTTCACTTTGTAATTTCTCTTTGAGCTGCACATCTGTAATAATTTGTAAAATTTTCTGTACTTTGTGTCTCAATAAAAAGTTAAAAGGGAGAAAAGAAGAAGAAAGAAGAAGAAAAAGAGAGGAAGAAAGAAAAGAAGGAAACAAAGAAGGAAGGTTGGGAGAAAGAAGGAAGGAAGGAAGGAAGGAAGGAAGGAAGGAAGGAAGGAAGGAAGGAAGGAAGGAAGGAAGGAAAGAAAGAAAGAAAGAAAGAAAGAAAGAAAGAAAGAAAGAAAGAAAGAAAGAAAGAAAGAAAGAAAGAAAGAAAGAAAGAAAGAAAGAAAGGAAGAAAGAAAGAAAGAAAGAGAGAGAGAATGCATGCTAGCAGCTACATTTCCCATGCTGAGAAATAATGTGGTAAAAGAAATTGGTACTGTTATTTACTTAATTCAAATAATATGTAGCTTTATAGGGTCATACTAGTTGGCAGCCTGGTTCATAGTTAAAAACCACTTAACTGTCATTTCTGCACAGAAAATTGTATTGACATTTTCAGACTTTAAAAAAATCCCTATCACTTAACAGTTGTAAATGCCATTGTATTAGGCACGCTGTTAGTTTTCCTGTTTGGGAAAGCAGAATTTAGAAGTTAGTGGAGGAAACACATGTCTGGAGACTCCACTGACTTTGCATTTGAAAAAAACACATATAGACACAAACACATTTTATCTCTGTAGTCCAAGGGTCTTTGCGGCTCAACTGTTTACAATTTCTGTTTGGCATTAAATTGATTAAACACTTAGTGACCACTTATTAGTAAAGGTGTTTTGGACCCTGAAGCTGGATCTATAGGTTTTGTCTGTTACTAAGGAGCAGTTTTCCATGTAATATTTTCAAAGGCAAAAGGTTAAGCAAAAATGACATATATTGTAAAATTGAAAGTAAAATGCACAGTACTGATGTGCTCAAAGTCCATGCATTTAAATTCCTTTGTATGATAATTTATGGTGATCATGTCTTCAGACTGCACTATTAGCATACTCACCCCTAACAAGAAGTTCTGCCTCATCTGACACACTGTCTGCTGTGGTCTGTACCCTGCAGCCATATCTCCCAGCATGCATCAGAAGGATGTTCCTGATCATTAAATCTGCAGAGGATGCTTGCTGAAAGAGGGATGAAGTGCCAGTTTAAAATGTTGCAAATCTGCCTAGTTCAAGGTGGTTTAAGGGGAACTTTGCATATTTAGTCTAAGGGCCCATTTTTGGCCTTACAATTTATCAGACAACAATTCAGAAATCAAACATGCCCTCGTTTAAGGAACACATGGAAGTTATGTTTTCAACAATTGCTGATACAGGGTTTGAACATTTAATATTGCATATAATAATTTAGCAGCTACAATATCTAAGAAATATTTAAATATGCACACAAATTCATATCTTTAAAAGTATAAGAAAAATAATCATTGAGCAAAAATTATTGCTTTGCTATTCAGAGACAGACCTATTTTTGTGGCAAGAAAATAGTATTGAAAGAAATAGCAGCTTGTGAAAATTACTTATGAGAAGACAGCAGTGAAAAGATTATCTTGCATGACTTTATTGAGTGATTCTTTTTGTAAATACACCATGGGAACGAGATAGTGCTTAGGTAAAGACTGCTGATCCCACAACCATGTATTCCTCCCATGACCATGATTTCAACCTCCTACAACTGAATCCTGGGCTGCCACAACACGAATCCCCTATAACAATCGCAGTGGGAGCAGGGTCAACCTAAGTCTTTGTTAATCAATGCAGATACAAAACCCCAAAGGGGCTCAAAACACCTGATTATTGAGTTGAGCAAGATGTTTAGAACATGGCTGAAGAACAAATGCAGGGGGGGAGATCCACAGATCCAGGAAGAGTATCTTTTAGATGTATCAGTTCATGGGATCAGTGATGATCCTCCCTACACTCTAGAATGACTGGTGCAACTCTTCATTACCTAATCTTGTCTTTCCTTTCCATGAATATGTAAAGATCTGGCATTTACAATCATTCACTCATGAGGTAGTTTTGTTTTGTTGTGTGTGTTTTTTCCCCCAGATAATGACACAGCAAAACTCCAATACACTTTTCATTTTCCACGTTGCAATAAAAAAACAATTGACCGGAATGAGAGCAGATGCATGCAGCTTGAAATGACATATTCAGAGAACTCAACACTCTCCAGCAGCAGTTGAGCACATGAAAGAATGTTTAAAGCACATCATAGAGAAGCACCCCAGATAAGAGATCTTTCAATTTTTGATGGGATGGTGAATTACCTTTAAAAAATAATGCATTTGTCCTTAGAGGGCAGTATTCTGATGATTATTTAAGAGTTTAACTGTTTGCATTTATTTTGAAATAGACCAATGAGTTATATGAAAATGAGAGGGATTTCTAGAAACACTTTGTATGTTTTCTTCCTTGGCATTCATTCCTTAGCATCTAAATTAATTACTTAATTGTATACTATGTTTCCATTTCTTTCCGGTATTTCATTGCTGATGGTATATATATAATCTTTTTAACAGTCTTGTAAGAACTTCTAATGGTGTTGAACTTTTCTCACATGAAATAATTGTTAAGACATGATCTGGTTTAGTCATTTACAAGGAAATGCTTCATAGTGAGAATGCATTAAAACGTCATAACAATTATTTCAAGGAATGTGATATTTGTTCAATAAATGTCCTATCCTGCTAATTTCTTTAGGATAAATTGTTACTCTTAAATTTCATTTTCTCATCTCTACTAGACTAAGAAAGTACTCACTTCTTTCAAGTCAGAACAGGAAATTTATACTTTAATGCCTCTTGCTTATTATGGGGTGACACAGCAAACTGTAAACATTATAAGCCATAATTCAGTTTCAAATCAGCATCATTTAATAAGGTATAAATAGGCTTCAACATATTTACCACTTTTGTAGTATGGGCCCATCTTAGATGTGAAAATCTCCTTTCCCTCCTGGATTCCTAAGAAGCTCTCCTTATGGGGTACTCAATTAAATTAATCAGGAATCAAATTCAAAATCATGGGCACAGAATGGGGTTTATGTCTAATGGGAAAGCTTAAGAGAGGCCCAGAAAATCAGAAAGGACTTTATTGTTTCCTAAAATGAGCTTCTGAAAGGCCGAGGCTGGTGTTTTTGGTTTGTTTTATTGTTATTTTTAACTTGTGTCTTTGTTTTTCACTATCGCATGCTGGTGGTGATTTAATAGCTGAAAAAGTAATTATTATAAGTCATTATTGAGGCTCACATTTTTGAAAAATCATTTTGTAAAATCACATTCCTGTGATTAAAGAATTGTCTTATTTTTCAGACCCTTTTCTTCCAAATTTTTTTTTGTCCTGGACAAAAGTCCCTAAACCTTTGTCCTTTATGTTGAAATATATTGAAATAAAAACTTAATGGGTTGAGAAGAGCCTTCATTAAAAATCTCCAAGGAGATCAGGAGGGAGAGGTGCATATTATCATTCCTATGTTGTCCTTCGCTTGGTTCCTGCAATTAATAGTGTGCAATGCCTTATAAACTGGCTGAAGATCTATTACCATCTATCAGGAATAAAAAGTCTACCATCTATTGTGTATCTATCAATACCAACACTATTTGAGGAGTTGAAATCTCACTTTGGGTCCATCCCTTCTCTTTTGGATTATACCTGTATTATATTTTTAAATAGGGAAAATTAAAAATAAAATGAACGGATTGTGAACACTAAACCTACATTACCCTTTTAGTAGATTTACTGATCTTTCAAAAGAAGTAATGAGAAGAATTCATGTGGGAACCCATTACACTTAATCTCAGCCCACAATATGCAATTCCTGAGAGAGAACCTTCGCAATTTAGTGCACTGTTAATAAAATGGTTACTTAGAGCCGATGCTTGCTTCCTTAAGCTGAAACCTCATTTTCACTTTTTCTCTCTCAGGAGCTACTCTCTCTTGTTTTCTTTGACATTTGCTTTATAGCCTATATTTCCTTTGCTGCTTTCTTTGGCTTTATGAACAAATCATGTTGCTTTAAATAAATGTCCCCCACCAGTAATGACCACAGTGCTTTAAGCTTTGTGCATCTAACACAATGCATGCCACACAGTGAGAGCTCAGTACGTATTTGTTGAATGAATGAATGTGTAAGGCTCTTTATGAAAGAGGTTGCATGTTCACTCTTTGAGACCAGCAACACGGCTACGTCATTTACTGTTCTTGGCCACATAGTGTAACTTTTAGAGCAGTTGCTAAATTATCTAGGGAATGTCATCATTTCACAAGTTCAGTTCTTTATAGGCTTTTACTTTGACTAAGCGTCCTGCTCAGACACTTCCTAAAAATGGAAAGCTCATTGAACTTTGCTATTCAAAGTGTCTGCTGGCTCTTGTTGCCCTGAGGATAAAGTCCAATTTACTTATTTCAATACAGAAGAACCCTCCAACCATGATTTCACCTCCCACGACTGAACCCTGGGCTGCCTCAACACTAATCTCCAGTTTCCCTGTGCCTAGGGATCCTTCCGTAACTCCACTTACTCTGCTACTGCAGATGCTCTTTCTCCTTTGCCCGGAAAGACGCTTTTAGAGGCAGCTCAAAAGACTTCTCCTTGGTTAAGCTTTTCCAGACATTCCCCAGGCTTCTTTAGTGCTGACACTGCTTAGTTATTTGTGCTTCAATAGCACTTCACTCCTGTCTCTAAACTAGCACTTGGCATTCTTAAAAGTCTCCCCGAGTCCACCTGGAAGTCCTCCATGGGCATTCCCAGAGCTGGGCTAGGTAGCGATACAGCTGATGGTTACTGGGTGAGCTAATGGATGCATGAGGGCTTCCTTCATTCCTTCTTTGTGCCTGATATTATCTCCCCCCCCCCCCTTTTCTCTCTCAAAGAAATTAGGGCAGGCAAGGGAAAAGACTATGGAGAAAGACAGTGGGAAAGAATACTTAAAACATACATAAAGGTTTTGGAATGACAAAGACTTGTGTGAACCCCTCTACCACTTATTAAATTTTGAACTTGGGAAAATTACTCCACTGCTTAGAGTTTCTCTCACAGATTCAATGTGATAATGTAAGTAAAGCCCATAGTTGGGTGTCTGGCACATAGGCGTGTTTGATAAATGTTATCTGTTAAAGGGCACTACACTTGCATTTTTAGCCAGGAGGAATATTTCTTTAAGTGGTATTCACTCCTTCAACAAAGTTTTCCATAGCTGTAGTAAGTTCCCTAACTACCTGGCTTTATTTAGATACATACATCCTCCTTTTCTCTTATAGAAAACCTCTGCACTCAGAACAAGCAGACATGAGGTCTAGCTTTAGTTCAGCACTTTCGGAGCCCTGAAACTACAGGAAAGTTCTTTTCTTTTTGGATAATAACAGCTGCTCTGTTTTTCTTAGGAATTGAGGAAAATCAAGTGAAGTAATGTATATATGTGAACTACTAGGAAGTGTAAATTACTCTTAAAGCCCCTTTTTTTTTTCCCCCATCAAGATTGAGTAAGCACTCTGTGAATGTTTGGGGAATGTATCCTCCAAACGAAAAGTAAATGGAATGTTCTCAAAAATGGTGGACTCATGCTGAATGAGTCAGCCAAAAACCTGCTGAATGTGGCAATTTACATGCCCTCATGTAGGGTTTACTTCACTTTCTCAAGGGGTTTACATAGGCCCATCCAGCATCCCCAGCCCCCAGCAAACAGACATTTGAACCATTCCTCTGTATAAATTCTATGAGAAACAATTTTAAAAATATTTTCTAACATGAAAAAATGGTTGTTAGCATGAGACGCTTATTATCAAACTTGTGTAGTTAAAAGATTTTCCTGGTCACAGTATTTTCCCCAGAGGATAATTTGTTTAAAATATCCTACAATGTGGAAATAATAAACATATATTTTATTTTTACAACCTTTCTTAAATTTATGTAGAATGAGATTTACATTAGTGATAATGTGTGCTTTAATATATGTTTTTAAGAAAATAGCTGATATTAATGGTGCTTAAATAAGTGGACACATTATCAGAAATAGAAATACTAACTGCTACTATTGAAGAAAATACTAGATAAATTACTGGAAGACTTGTGTTTGCTAGCAATGAAGAAAATAATAGACAAGATATCATTTGACAAAAGAGTTATGTCTATTTTGGTGAAATATTAAATGCATCCAACAATGCACTGAAGACTAAAAATGGGTAAAACTGATTCTAACATCCCATTACTGGGACTTGGTATTTACTTTCCAATACATATTCTAATAATGTATAAGTACTAAAAAAAGTGTAGAAACAGTGTTGTTTGGTGATATAGGTTAAAGAAGAAAAATGAGTTGATGACTCATTGATGAATTCAAGATGACTATATATTTAAACTAGATCATTTAGTTTTATAAGCACAAATCATGAATAGAAATCATTCATGATATCAGTCCACTATCTTGGTTAAAATAAAGATTAGGCATTGTGAAGCAGTTCAAAGCATGAATATATAGGACCAATTACAATTACGTTTTCATACAACAAATTTATTTTACATATTTATTTTTAAAATGTTAAATATGCTTTTATTGATTTCAGAGAAGGAGCGATAAAGAGATAGAAACATCAATGATGAGAGAGAATCATTGATTGGCTGCCTCCTGCATGCCTCTACTGGGCCTTGAGCCCATAACGCATTGACACTCAACCACTGAGCCATACCAGCTGGGCTCATACAATAAATTTAAAAATACAAATGTTAAGTTATACTACTTCCTCGATGACAAAATTGGATATATGAAGAACACTGAATGAATGACAACATGCCATATATATCACTGTAGTATCCTATCCCCCTTTCCCAAGTAGGACTAGAGGGTGTGGTATGTAGCACGTCAGTGGATGCCAGACTTTGGTGGCATGTTTGTACCCTGATTCTTGAAATAATGTATCTTATTTAATCTTATGCACATTGACTCTCTTTTCCATAGTGGAGAGATAAATGGGCATTCTTTTATCTAAGAATTAACTTAAGTGACCAAGGCAAAAGGACTCTGCTATAGACTGAAAGTTGTGTCCCTCCCAAAACTCGTATATTGAAACCTTATCCCCAATGTGATGGCACCATATTTGGAGGGGTGTGTTGGGAGGTAATCAGAACCGTAGGGACTTCTGCTGAGGGCCTGAGGCCATTCAGTAAAAGTCCCAGGATATACAGAGTCTAGCCGCCACCTGGCTGGGGCCTGCAGGCCTTTGTGGTGGGGCAGGTTCTCAAGGAGTTGATTTTGGAGTTAATTGGGTTCATGAAGATTCAGATTTGGCCATGTGGGGGGAGGGCTCAGTGCAGGGACAGTGGCAGCTGTCCCTCCTGCCCTCACCCTGTACCCACACAACTCAGCTTCTCCCAGTATAACTCTGGTGCACTCCCCCTCTCCCCAACCCTCCCTTCTTCTTATTTCCCTCCCCACCCCCAACCAGCCATTGTCCCTTCGCTGGAGCCCAAGGTGAGTGCCTGTGAGTGAGTTTGTGTACTGGCCCTGTAAGAACATCTGTGTTTCCAGCAGCCTCTGTTTCACCCTAAAAGATGGAATTTCCACTGACTTTCATACCCAGATGTTATTTGGGCTCTTCTTCCCAACACTGGTGTTTTAGGCTCAGGAGCCTGGGGTGGGGCTGGGACTCCTGGCTTCTGAGGGGGCACCTCTGTGGCTGAGATATCTCACCAGATTCTCAACTGCCACTGGTGGGTGTGGGGCCAGCCCATTTCAACATTCCTTCCAGTCTCGACATGGCCTTCTTCTTTATTTCCTTAGATATAGGACTTCTGTTCTGCTAGTCTGTAGATGCTTATCTGGTTTGACTGTTCTATAATTTGGTTGCGATTTTGATGTCATGGAGGGAGGAGAGCACAGCACCTACTCTGCCATCCTGACTGGAACTCCAAGAAAACAATGGACAAGGGCTGGAGGAACAGTGAGAAAACTGCTATCGGAGACTTGAGAAAAGGCGACCTGTTAGGCAGTGTAGGGAAGTTTGACAGTACTGCCACCGAGGTGATGTGAACAACACATTATACACAGGGACTAAATTAAATTTGCCTAAGGATATTTTCAGCAAGAAAATTGAAAGTGCCGATAGGTTTCTTTTAGCGGTGTATACTAAGTATAAATACAGAGAGATGAGCTGTAAAGAGAGAGTCACTCATTTCCCCAGCAGAATGTAAAGGAAATGCAAAGAAGCCAGAACTCTAGATTTATAAACAAAAATACTTCTCATCTCCAGTCTTGCCAAGCAGTCAAAGACTAGTTACCTAAGAAATGGCCTTGGCAAACGTTAAATCTAGGGTTCTACCAAATAAATGTCCCCAGGATAAAGATCCCAAGTGTGTAGCCACTGACAACAACGTGGAAGAACCTCTGTTTACAACAGAGTTTTAAGGGCATTTTCTTGTAGCAATCAGGCCCTCAGTCCTAGGTAGGGAAGAAAGAACCCTAAGAAATTGTTACTAATGGCTGAAACAACATTGAGGAGATGATAATTGAAAGCTGGTGAAAGGGGTAGCTGCTTTATGAAACAGCAAAAATAAAATTAGGAAAACCCTTGTCTGTGGTAAGATGGAAGGTAGAAAGGGTTCCTAATTAATTTGTGTATCTGATGAAAAAGATGTATAGGGAGAATAAAAGTGTTGACTACTGACTTTTAGATGTCTGTGATAGTATATGAGAGGAGTGACTTAGGCTAAAAAAAAGGCCTTCATTTTCAGGAAAAATTTAGAGAAAATACTTCCAACCCAAAACTTGCTCATTGAAACAGAAACAGTTTCTCATTTCATATTCTTGAGCTATAACAGAACTAAAAAAAAAAAAAAGAAAGAAAGCTTTTGTATCCCCTGTATAAATATAACCTGTAGGCATTTTAACTATATTTTGATCTTGTGAATGTCGACCACATTTGCACTTTATTCTTATAAAGATGATATTCCCTTCACTGTTGTTAAAAAAGAGACTAAGGGCCCCAAAGTCACTCGTGCTAAGTCCACATCATCAAAGGTAGGCTTACTAGCTATCCCAGTTGCAGATTCAGCTTCTCCCAAGAATGTAATCTTCCAGGGGGCACTAGTGAGCTAATTTGCCTCACAGCTCACTTGCCTCCCCATAGGCATGTTATGGAACACTGAAACAATGCACTCTTTCCCCACCTTTGCCTATGAAAGGCTTCCATTTTGTACAGCTCTTCAGAGCTCCTGTCTATCCGCGGCAGAGGATGCTGCCCAATTCAAAAATTATTCAATAAGCCAATAAGATCTTTACATTTCACCCACTTGAAATTTTGTTATTTAACTCTGGCCTACCCAGTCCCTAGCACAGTGCCTACCTAGCACATGAAAGCCTCGTCACATATATGGAAGAATATGGTTTGCCATGAAATAAGTGTTAAGAGACATTTTAAGAGAAAAATGTAACCAAGAAGGTAGAGATATTTTTATGTCTAATCGTTTTGCAAAAACATACTATTTCAAATGAAATAATTAATTTTATTAAGAATTTCTAAATGTTAATTTGCCTCAAATATCTGGCTGTTTCAAGCTTTTTTCCTCAAAATCCAAAATCTTTATGTATTTACATTTCATGTGCAATATTAGTAAACTTTTTAACAAGTGCAATCTTCAACAAGTGGCTGCATTATTTCAACCAGTTGCTTCAAGACCAAATACTGAATATTCTTTTGTCAAGCCTAATTGGATAGTTACTAATGCTTAGGAACAAGTTTCTGGATGAAAAAGAACCTTATTACAATAAAGAAGGAAATTTGGGTCACAGCATCCATTTAAGCACTGTCACTCAGTCATGAAGATTCTCATCAACATCAAAAACACTAAGAATTTAGGAAATTCAAACACATCAATGTCAAAAAAGACTACTCAAATCACTGCTTAGATTGTAGGCTACAACAGTAATCTTCCAATGAAGATTTAAACAGAAGAATAGTTCAGTTAAAACAAAAGGTCAAATTGAATAAATGTGTCAATCAAAAGCTGACTATGAAAAGTTCAAGGTCAAAGACTCTTAGTCAAATTCAAATGACATTTTGAAAGCCAGTCAAGACACTTTGCCAGAGTGAACTCATTAATAACAGGCTTTACAATTTCATAAAAGAATTTACCATGCTTAATTTATAAAAAATCAGTTTACTCAGACCGAGATTGAAAATCATCTATGATGCCATATACTACTACTGCTCCTCTCTCTTCTGTAACTATATAATACAGCTCTGATATTTCAAAATCATATTTACAAGACTCTCCAAAGCAGTGCATCTTTGAATTGAGACCAATATCAATCACTATATATGCACATATATTTTTTTCCTAAGGTTTCATATTGGTAGGTTTTAAACTATTCATTATTGTGAATCTTTTTGTGTGTGTGTTTGTTGGTTACACAAAATAAGGAATGCTGATCTCTCACCCATTTATAAGATTATTATTGCTTTTAAAGAGGAAATCTTTATTTAGCTGTAGAGGAACCTTTTATCATATATCAAGATATTATATATACAACTATATTCTTAGTCATAGGGAAGAATTCTGATTTGAGATCTTTTTTTTTTTTTTTTAGTTTGGAATTCCTTCTGCATTAAAATTTTTCCAATTCTAAGGCCATCATGAGACTTTGAATTATTTTCCATGAATCAAGCAGGTATGCAATATTTAACAGAGAATAATATGATTTTGGAGCTATGAATGATCCCTCCTGAAAAAAGGGTTAATGTTCACTAAAACATTAACATGATTTCACTTAAGTTATCGAGTGCCACCTTAGGAGAGTTTCTTGGCATTTAGTCTTTGAACATAACATTTAAAATCACAGAACTTTGGAATTAGGTAGGGACATTAGGAATCATCTCCTCTAGCCTCTTCAGTTTGTGGATAAGGGCTCAGGTGAAATGAATCATTGAAAGTCAAACAGCTAAGTAGGGACAAAGCTGAGTCCACACCAAAAACCCTTCATATCTCCTCCCCACCCAATCTATTAATCTTTTACTATATAATGAGGTCACCCAGTAAAATACTTTGATGTTGTATCATCTCCTGGAAGAAAATCTGGCAGCATCTGTTTAAATTACAAATAGTTGTTTTCTTTTACCCAGCAATCTATTCCTGGGAATTTATCCCATAGAAATAAAATTGTTGATACACAAGGGTGCAGATATTTAGAAATGTTTTCTGTAGCATTTTTTTCATAAATCCCCCCAAACAGGAAATCAAGTTAATCTTCTCAATGGGTACATGGCTAAATAGAGGTATAGTCATACCATGGACTAATTATGTACCCATTGAAAATACTGAATTAGAGATATAAAAAAATTTCAAGGTTATTAAATGAGAGAAATGACATGCAAAATATGTTTCAGTTTTTAAAAAAATAATGACAGAAATTTCCCTGTACATATATAAATCTGCCTAGGCTTACAGCAGACCCAAGAAAATATAGAAGGACATACATTTGGATATTAACAAGCTTAAGAAGTTGTGGTAAATGTTGTTATAGGAGGGTAGAAGTAGGGGAAAGTCATCTCAATAAGTGCAGCCTGCATGATATTGTACACTTGTATAATGTGTATCTATTGTGCTTAAAGAGATGCATGAAAATATGATTACAAAGCTTACGGGTGATTATTTTTAGGTAGTGTGACTCCAAGGGATTTTCATTCCTTTTCCAGTTTTAGTATGTTCAAATGATCTACAATAAGCTTGTATTATATATATAAATAGAAAAAAAATCTACCTACATAATGGTGAACAAATGAAAAGCTGACTTTGGTTTAGAACTCAAAAATATGGTTGCCACGGAGAAAAACCAAGGTAAGTTTTTATCATCAACTGCATTTATTATAAATTAATCAGCTTGCATGGCTAAAAGAACCTATGAATTCATTTCAGTATGGAATATTCAGTATATTTCATGCTTGTTTTTAATATATCCAGAATCTCTTTTCATCAATTTATTAATAAATATATCATATCTGCTTGTTTCTATAAAAATATAACTAAAGCACAGAAATCACTAGAACCAATTTTTGGAAGAGACATTTAACATGGATTATGTTAGATCAATAGATAAGCTAGAAAATATCATAATATGTCTTCAGAATGTGTTATTTTTTGGAAACCAATTAATTTATTCATTTTTAAGTAAATAATTTAATCTTTCTTTGTTAATATCTTTTTTCTAACTGTTCCCAATTATCTATTAACAAGTAAAGTGATTAAAATATCCTAAGATTTTGGAAAAAAAGAACATAAACTTTATAAATGAAAAAATATGACTTTATAATCAGATCAAGGGCTTTGACTATCTTCACCTAATTCAATTAAAAGGGGTCAATTCAGATAGTGACTAGTTAATTCAGTCCATGCAGTTGACATAATTTGTGTTGCTAGTGACAGCCCATGTTGAATTTAAGTGTTATGCAAATGATTATTTTTCCCAATGCTATCCCATACATACCACTACATGCATAATCTAGCTTTAGTTTGTCTTAAAAATAATACCATAACTGAAGTTAAGGATCATTTGACACTGATTATTGTTTAAATTGTGTAGTAGGGGTGTTGAAGTAAGTAATGGTCCCAAAGTTTTTTATGACTTCCTGGATTCGTCTTTGGGTAAGCCCTTCCCACACTCACTGTGCCATAATAAGTGATTACATTGGTCATTTTGACATTAGCAAACATAGAACAAATATATATTTTCCAACTTGGGTATGTGCTAGAGATTGCTATTTTGGAACCCTGTGAAAACCACGTGGCATAGCCTAGAGCAGTGGTCGGCAAACTCATTAGTCAACAGAGCCAAATATCAACAGTACAATGATTGAAATTTCTTTTGAGAGCCAAATTTTTTAAACTTAAACTTCTTCTAACGCCACTTGTTCAAAATAGACTCGCCCAGGCCGTGGTATTTTGTGGAAGAGCCACACTCAAGGGGCCAAAGAGCCACATGTGGCTTGCGAGCCGCAGTTTGCCGACCACGGGCCTAGAGGAGCCTGCTGTCGGGTGAAAGACCACTTAGGGCAGAGACAGCATCCTAGCTGCCACCTCCCAAACAGCTCCTATTAACCTCAGATGCATTAATGAGTCCAACATAAGCCAGTAGAAAAAACAACTGAGTCCAGCTATAATTGTTGGCTCATAGAATTGGGTCATAAATTTTGTGGCGTTTGCTTTGCATTATAAGCTAACTCAAACAGCAATTAGAACCACGACTGACTGAGAAATTTGTGGATTCTGGAATGAAGGTTGCAAGTTAGAAAAATATAAAAAATTGGACAGGAAATAGATAGTGTTAGATTGCAACACTGTCCATAATACTTTGCAGTTCCTCCTAGGAGGAGGGTTCTCTGCCCTTTGCATCTAGTATGGCCTTTTGACTTGCTTTAACCAATAGAATGTGACAGAAGTGACATAAAGCAAGTTTGAGCCTTGGCCTAAGGGACCATGATGCTTCTGTTCTTGGATCTTGGACTCCTGAGACATCCACGTGAACAAGTCTGACTAGCCTGATGGATGATTAGAAACACGTGGCCCATTTGCCCCTGTAGCCCCAGCCACTAGCCAGCCATAAGTGCCGCAAAGTTGGTTGGCAGCTGACTAAAGATGCATGAGTGAGTCTTGCTGAGACCAGCAGATAAATTCCAGAGGAGTTCAGCCTAACTTGCCAACCCATAGAATTATAAACTAAACAAATGATAGTTTGAGGCACTAAGTTTTGGGGTGGTTTGTTTTACAGCAAAAACTGATACAGACTATGTTTAACAGTCAGCACTACATAGTAGTTAGAAAAACTACTCCTCAGTTCCTTTCTTTTGGTTATTCATAGGAAAAAAGAGATGTGCAAAGGAAAGGGTATTCATTGGTTCTAAAATGTAAAAAGTCCTCCTCTCTCAAGATACTTATATCTCAACATCTTAAATATAAAAATAAAACAACAATGGATTATTCCAGTCAGAATTTTGTTATGAGACTAAATGTGGTTGGAAACGGCAATGTAAAGTCCCCAAAAAGTTAGCTAAAAAAAGATGTTTTATTATTCTGCCTGATTATTCTTAAAGGTAAATGGAAACATTCTTACTGAAAAGCCTGCATCTCTAACACTAGCTATAAAGTTACTTTAAGTACCAGAGAACCGTTACTGTTCAGAATCCTCACTGATGTGATGGGCAAACAAAGCATGTGTAGGTCCCTACGTCAGGAAAAGCCGACGGCCTCTCAGTATTTCTTACTACTTAAATGACAGGCAATGGCCATGAAGTGCAAGTTTCAGAAATGCTTTTAGGAAACACTGTTACTATATTTCATAAGTACTTTAAAACAAATTTTGTCAATATGCTATCTATCTTTATTTGTGGGGCTATCAGTGTTAAAGAGGATAAAATATAGTATTTTGTAGTTTCAGTTAAGCTTATTGATATGAAAGCCTTAAACTGTTTAGTACAACGTTGTATCTTCACAATTAATGCATTCTAAGTTATTTTAGCTAATTGGCTTCAAAATAGTTAATTATTTTGATTTTACAGATGTCTAGGTGTATAATAAGAAATAGTTTTGATTTTTAGGGTATTTAAACAACTATCATAATTATCTTACCTTATACTAGTTGGCTAATAACCTTTAGTAATTAACTTAGTTGAATTAAATTGAACATTAATTCCAAGAACATTAAGTCTAAGAACATTATTTCTGCCAAAGGCATACTTGGTTAATAATTGAAATTTTTCCTGCAGAGTTATTTTCTCTCAACAGTATAATGTCTCAATACTATAACACTTAGCACATTAAACAGTTATTTAAAGGTTTGTCTAGATTAAGAGTTCTAGAAAGGAAAGATCATGCTTTACTCAACCATATATTTTTTGCCCTGATAAAGTACTATACACATTACAGGTGACCATTAACTTTTTGGAAAGTGATGTGTTAAAAAATTATCTGATATCAATATATTACATTTTTTGTTTGTGTGGTAGTTTAGCACCTGGGCAAGGAAATGAGAAAGTGTCTATATGTAATAGTATAGATTTCTACTTGTTTACATAATAATTAATTTAACAAATACTTTATTTAGCAAAAAATCTTCCAGGCATGATGCTAGGTTCCAGCAATAGCTAGCAAAATAGGTGTGATTCTTATTTTTAAAAATATATAATATAATAAAGGAATAAATATGGAAGAAGACAGAAAATTTAATTTCAGCCCACTTTCCTTAAATGGGTTGTATTCTTAGAACTGCTTCTAGAATAATAAGCGGTGTTCTGAAAAAAAAATCACACACTGCTTCTCAGGGAATTATCTTAATGACCCTGGATATTGAATCTTAACATTGTAATATAAATTTCTTTTTTATGTACCCAATAGAAAGCTTTAAGCAACATGTAAATTTATGTAAAACACATATACTTATGCTTAGCAACATGTAATTTATCCCTGGATTTCGTTTTGAAAAATCTGTCAGGTTTACTTTCGTTAAAAATATATAACTTGCTATAATTGGAGCCAAGCATAATCATGGTCATTCACTTAACTTTAATAGGTGATATGAGAAGATTTCTTTAAAATAGAATTACTATAACAAATAGATGAGTTTGCTTTCACTATAAGATCATCACTTGTTATTGGAATCAAATAGACAAAAACCTCAGTATCTTTCATATTTTCCTCATGCCCAGTCTCTACCTAGAATGTCTTTCCCCCTTCTGTATCCTCTCTCTTTATTTTCCTTTAAGAATAGGCTCAGGCATTATTTGGTTTAAGAAGTATTATTTGGTTTAAGAAGCATACTGCTCCCACAGGTTGGATGATGCGTAACTTGGACTGAGTTCCCTAAACATACTTCTTCCACCTATCTTGCCACATATCCGTTTATAAGTCTGTTCCTCTGTGAGACGAGGCTCCTCATAGGGAGCGCTGTACCTCAGTTGTATTCATACACCCTTCACAGAGGGTGGCGTTGATTACTACAGAACCCTCAGTCCTGGGCAGCTGCCTCATGGGTAGGTGCTCAATGTGACATATTCAGAATTCATCTATCTTAGATTGATAAATACTCTATGGAGAAATTAACTATTCATTAAAGAAAATAGCATCTTGTTTTCCAAATTCTCTAAATTGAGATTTTCTACTTCTCTTCTATAACATGTATCAGATGAAGAAAGTGAATAATAATAGCCCAATAGTTATTTATAAAATTCCCTCTTCCTCCTTTTCTAAGAGAGACAATATATCTGAGAGGCTACCTACTGAGTTATTAATTCCAGGCTCCTAGAGTCGCTTTTCTATTATAATGTGATAAAAATAGTACAGGAAAGAAACTAGAGGATTTTGAAAAGCAAAAGCGAAAGACATCATAACACTTAGGCACTCTTTAGAATTTAATACAAAACAGATGCAGAGAGAAATTGCAAAATAAAGGTAGAATTTCAAAGATGTCTTGAAAATAACAGCCTATCAAAAACCTTGCTCTTTGAAAATCGCTTTCGGAAATAACATAGGAGTCAGTCTAAAACACAATGCTTACATATCAATAGTACTTCAAAATGTAAAACTGAAGCATGTTTGCTTATAAAAATCCTAACCTTATGTGGTATTAGAGAATAAGGACAGCCTTTTATACACCAAGGTTTTCTTTCAAACGCTAAAAAAAAAATCTTCTTTTATATATTATTCCTACAAGGTAAAAAAAATTCTAGTATTAAGGGCCTTATTATACTATGCATTTCATCACTCTGCAGGTTAAATTATATCCCCTGGATACATAGATATATGTATAGGGCATTCTTTTTAAATAACAGGAAACCAATAAAACATATCAGCATTGCTTCAACATGATAACTAGAATCCATTTTACCTTTTTTAATTAAAGGTGCTATTAATATTTCCAGAGAAAATAATTATTTTAAGTACAACATCAAAAATATTTAAATTTCATGTAAAGCAAAATGAATAAAACTCCTGATCACTGGCATTCTATATTATTCAAATAGGTGTTGGAATCATTCCTGGATTTAAAAAGCTATTTAGGTATAATAGTCAACATTTTTTTCTAAGTGGCCTAGTCTATATGGCTAGTTTTTAGTTCATACACTCTTACCTTCACTTATTCCTTTAGCAACTCTACAGATATTTATTTGATATTTAATGTGGACCAAACACTGTGTTGAGTTTAGAAAAATAAGCATATTCTTAATTTCTAAAAATGTAAAGGCTAGCAGGGAAAGCAATACTTTTGGTAGAATTTGATACTTGCTCTGGGGGAGGGATGGGAAAGGAATAAAGGAAGCACTGGGTGGGGAAAAGGACAGAATCTGAAACCCTACCTACCAGCTATTTAACTTGAAAACTGAATTGCATGGCCAAAAACTCAAGTGAAACCAACAATGCTGCAAGTAACATACTTGGTAAGAAAAGATACAATTTTAAATGTTTCAAATGTGGAAACGGAATGTTTTCTTCAGAAGAAAGGTTGAGCCCTTTGTACTCTACATTCTTTGCTTTGACTTCAGCAGTAAAAGCAATGTAACATTGCACCTCATGTCCACTTAGAGAAATTTTCCCCAAAGACTAAAATGGGAAGATGATAACAAGAGAATCAAACAGTATAAAATGAAACCATTATAGCTGCCAGAAGAGTGAGCTTTAAATAATGGAAAACACACCCACAGAACATCTGAAGAGGCAAGTGTAGTAGATATTTTGAGATGTTTTTCAATTCATTCTCAGTAACTTTTATGGGGGCATTTTTAAAGACAATGTGTTGCCCTAGCTGGTTTGGCTCAGTGGATAGAGCATTGGCTTGCGGACTGGGTGGTCCCAGGTTTGAGTCCGGTCAAGGGCACATGCCCGGGTTGTGGGCTTGATCCCCACTGGGGGGCATGCAGGAGGCAGCCAATCAATGATTCTCTCTCATCATTGATGTTTCTATCTCTCTCTCCCTCCCTCTCTGAAATCAATAAAAATATATATTAAAACAACAACAATTTGTTGACTTGATATTACAGAATATATAATTTTAATGTTTTAATAATGATCAATGAAGTAAGGTAAAAAATAGGTTGCACTTTCCAGCTAAGCGGTGAGGCTGCAGAGAAGAAGCAATCTCTTTATGTCTCCAGTTTTCAAAATGGCATAGTGAAGAGTTACAGCTAGTTTTAATCTGTCTTTGCTTTGAAACATCAAACTAGATTTGAAATATCATTCATGGCTGTGAAATTTTAAGCTCAATGAAGCTTCAATAATGGCTGTGTGGTCATTGTGTCTCTGTTGCTCAGAACCCCAATAGTGGGACCCTTCACCCATCATCCTTCCTGGGACTCAGTTTCTTCATTTATATATAATTTGCCTGGCTTACAATGTTATTGTGGAAATCAAATGAAACAATAGATATGAGAGACAAAGGGCAAAAGTTCTCTTCATGATGTAAAATTCTATTAATATTATTTTAGCCTAGGTCTTAATTGAATAATGAAACTTTCAAATTTATTCTGAATTGATTAACTAAATGTTGAAGAGTCTGATTTGTAGGGTGATTTTAAAAATACATATAACAGAAACATATTTTTGGCAAAGGAGATTGTTCATAATAGTAATTTATAAATATTAGCAGAAAAGAAGTTGTATAATGTAAATGTAACTGCATAATCATAGTATAAACTTTATAGGTGCAAGTGATTTTGATGAATATATGAAAATATTTCCAGCAATGAAAATAATTAACCTATAAATTCTACAATGGATAAAGGATGTTTACCTAAGGCAGTGGTCGACAAACCGCGGCTTGCGAGCCACATGCGGCTCTTTGGCCCCTTGAGTGTGGCTCTTCCACAAAATACCACTGCCTGGGTGAGTCTCTTTTGAAGAAGTGTAGTTAGAAGAAGTTTAAGTTTAAAAAATTTGGCTTTCAAAAGAAATTTCAGTCATTGTACTGTTGATATTTGGCTCTGTTGACTAATGAGTTTGCCGACCACTGACCTAAGGTGTTCACAAGATGATATAATTTAATGTTAAACTTATTGAGAAAGTAGGAAATTTAAAATGTCACCTTCCTAAATAGTCCTATATATGCTCTATGTTTGATAAAAGATATTGAGAGACAACTCCCATTGGCTGAGAACCTAGAGAGGAACTCTGCTGAGACCTGTCTTAGTGGTTTGGATGGGGGAAGAGGTGCCTTAGTTTAAAAGGGGATTATGGGTAACACAGGGTGGAATCTGCTACAATGGCCTATGGTGTCCCCAGTTAAAATTGACATAACCATTATTCTTCCTAATTTAATTCATTTGAATGGATCCACAAATCAATATGAATAATAAAAGGGAGAAGAGTACAAGAATATAAGAGGGAGATAGAAGTATTTTAAGGAAAATATCAAGATTTGAATAGAGGCTTCTTAAGAAATAAACAAAGCAAACACTGTGGATAAAATTGCAATATTGAGAAAAGATGAGTATTTTTAAGCTATAAAAATAATTTAGATACCCATTTTAGTAACTTGACTTGAACATTTGATAAAAGTGGAATGCTACAATGTTATAATTTAAAGAGTGGGCTTGACATTATGCATTTATTTACTTATTCATGTATTTATTCTAAACGGTGTGGTACATACGTAATTTATAAAAATGTGTGGTCTTAAATAAGTCTGTCAGATTGGGACAAGGAAGTAGTTCTGGAATCAAGATCCTCTGATTATTCTTCAATGTACACTTGCAAGATAGTTGGTAGAAAGTCAGAATAATACTGAATAAGCTTAATGGAAATTCTGAACTTAAACTCAAGATACTTGGAGTGTTATTTTGCATGAAAATATTTATTAGAAGTTTGCTATACATATTAGAAGGACTAACAAGTCCAAAAAGTAATTCACTATTGAAAATGACTGAGTTAGGGGAGAATTTGGTTTAATAAATATCACTGAAGTAAATCTGATTGACTTCATGGTCAAGCTTAAAAACATTTCATAGAAACTAGTAACTTTCATATCACCCACAATGCTATGTAAGTATATTATAAAGATAAAACATCTATCAAAAATAGGGCTTCTAAATAAATAAAAAAGCTTGGTATCCCTACCATAGTAAGTACCATAACCAGAAGGTTTGTTTTAGTGGATGATATTTAAATAAAGTGAGGCCTGTGTGACTTGGATGGTTAAGCCTGTCGTTTATATGTGACTAGAGGACTGGTACACAAATTCATGCACGGGTGGGGTCTGGCCGGCCCACCCTGATTGGTCCTGATTGGGCTAGGCTGGCTGGGGGAGGGAGAAGACAAGGGAGGTTGGCTGACAACATCTCCGATCTGGGTGGAGGGTGCCTATCAGGGGCAGAGCTGGCGGGGGTGAGTTGGCCGGCTACCCTGTCCCATGGTCAAATTCCCAGTCAAACTCCTGGTCAAACTCCAGGTAGAACTCTCAGTCAAGGGGACAATTTGCATATTAGTCTTTTATTATATAAGATAACTTCAGAGGCATTACTTGATTTTGCTGCATTGACAAAAAGTGAAGAGGAGTCTTCAAATTTTGCTTTTTGAGACCATCTGCCAATTAGAGTAAAAATGGAGGTGTCTAATCAGCATGGTATTTCTATCCAGCTGTGATACTGAAGTCATTGTAGTCCACAGATCACTCAGATGACACCCCCAGAAATTAAGGAAGGGTCTGGCAATAACAGTCTCAGATGTCATCTAAGGCAGTTTCAAACTGTGCTCAACTGAACATCCAATTTTGTGTAAAAAGCAAAGAAATAAACTATTTTATAGTAAAAAGTTTTAACAGAATTTTATGCAGCATTTAATTATATGACAACCTCTGAAATAATGCAGTAGTTAACTAAACAGAAAATGCTTTATTAACAGCATTGGTATCTTGTTTTGGGGAGGTAGATATTTGGTTGATTCATTTGCCACTCTGTAGTGTTAATGTGCTTAAAAGTTATACCCTCCTTTCTCTTCTGAATAACCCACATGCAATCACCCACTGGTAGGTCAGGTCTCAAGGCAGTTAATCTAGACAGGGCTCAAAGGCACACTACTCTTCCTGCTTAAGTCCCTGAATTCTGTTTGGCTTTCTTACTCTGCTGGGCCAGACTGGAGCCCGACTAAGGTCTCATCAATGGTTTTCCTTTGAAACTCACAGATCACCCCATTTGCTTCTCTTCTGAACCCTGTCCTGCCCCTCTTATTCCTAGAGTCTTCAATTGGCCTTTCAAACAGAAGGTATCCACAAGTCCAGAGGCCTTCCCAAATCTCCCTTCTATATAACATTTTCATTTCTTCTACTAAAACACATGGAGCCATCCAGAATCCAATCAGTGTTTGAGGAAACTGGGAAAAAAGTGATAGGCAATTTCTTTTACACCTTGCAGTTTTAAAGCTTCCAATTTTTATAGCACATACATATTTCTACTAATTATTCTAAATACACTGAAAATGGTAAGTCCTACATTACCTAAACCTAAATATTTTTCTCACATCTCAATATGATAATTTGCTTTAATTTTTTATTCTGTAGTTTACTATCATTGTCCATAATCCAGAGCCTAATTGTAACATGGCTTGTAACAGTATGGGTTAATAGGGAGTAAAAAGTAAATTTTGTACTTCTCAAGGGCAAGAACAGGATATATGTAAAGAGGAATACAACAGGTACTATTAACTGCCAACTTTATGGAAGGGATTACAAGGTATTTATCTATACAAATGAATGATATTAAACCAAAGTGGTAATGTCTAATAGACAAAAACAAGAATTCATATAATTTGATCAGGACCATTGATTTCTCTATTGGTATTTTAAAATAAAGTGGGGACCCACTTATATAAAGAAAAATCAACATTAATTTTAGATATATTTTTACATTATGTATCTGATCACTTAAAATGAAGGTTTACAGATAATTCTGAGAAGCTATATCTTTGATGGTAAATGTTTTGTTTTCAAATGTAATATTTTTGAATCACATTTTTTTTCTGGTTCTCTTTGTGACAATGGTGGCATAAAATTTGTTCACAATCTAGAAGGATTTATCAACTCAAGGTAAAAAAAAGGAAACAAGAATTAGAGGAAAATGAGTTTAATTTAATATGATCTAAATATTTTGTATTTAACATAATCATTAACAATTAAAATTAATTTATTTAATGAGATATGAATAATGATGTTGGTAATTGTTTCTGATTTATATAGTCTTACCCATTTATTGCAAAGTAAACCAGGATAAAAGGGATAATTTGGAAGAAAATGTTTAATTTTGTTTACACTGGCAAATGTAATAAAGAGAACTCATATTTCATTCTAATAATATAAATTTATTAAATTCTAGAGTGAGAAAGGATCTTAGAAATTATCTGGTCCAGCCCTAGCCGGTTTGGCTCAGTGGATGGAGCATCGGCCTGCAGACTGAAGGGTCCCAGGTTCGATTCTGGTCAAGGGCACATGCCTGGGTTGCAGTTTCAATCCCCAGTAGGGGGCATGCAGGAGGCAGCCAACCAATGATTCTCTCCCATCATTGATGTTTCTATCTCTCTCTACTTCTCCTTTCCTCTCTGAAATTAATAAAATATATTAAAGAAAAAAGAAATTATCTGGTCCAACTGTTTCACTTTATGAGATTAATGCCCAAATAGGTCAAGTTATTGACTGGCTTTTGGTTACACAGCTGATTAGAGATTGAACTGGAAATTGATCCAGAAAATTCCTGACTTTGGGTCCAGGACTTTTCACTGTATTACATTACATTTATAATAAAATGCTATCCAAACTGAGTTTTATCTGTTTGGGCTCATTATAGCTATGGTTTTCCAGTGCTTCCCAAAGTAAACTGAAGTTAATAAGCATGTGACAACATTTCAAATTGGATTTGTAGGCATAAATTGCATTTGGATCCATCCCTTTAGCAAATATAGATGGGATATAGCAGCCACAATCTTTCTCTGCTTCCCTAATTCCATCCATCTTTCTCTCTCCCTCTGTCAAATTACTCTTTTATCTCTTAAATAAGAGTGGGAAAAGGAGGTGTGTTTTTATTTCTCTATTGGCTAAAGACACTATGTTGATTCTATAGTATTTGGTTAAAAAGATTTCCCACTCCATTTAGTGGATTGCCATGTAGATACATAAAGTAAAAGAAGACATTACAAATAAAATATTTGGTGAGGAAGAAATGAGTATGCTTATGAATGTTTATCTAAGGCCAATGTGCCTTTCTGACTATGGGTTGCATGTTGAGCTCTATAGCCTGTGAGAAATTTAAAAATCTCCCAAAATTACCATATTTTGAGGAGTAGGACAGCCAGGTTATTTCATTAATTTATTGTATCATAAATAGTCATAAGAATGCTTTAAATATCACTAGTCACTTTATGTAGGAACATAATTTTTGACAAGTAATGTAGAAATGTTGACAATATTAATCGAGTAAATAAAATTGGCAAATAAACCAGACTTGCATAATACAGTATTACCAATTTGTTACTGGGACTTTTAAAATTATTATTCTTTTCAATTTGGCCTAATATAAAATAATGAAAAATGTGTTTAAATCAAATTGATTTTATACCTCTGTTTTCTTAGCATTACATGGATAAGAAAGTTTTTACATTTGAACTTAAATTTCTAACATTGTTATTACTCAAAAAATAAAAGTGTATTAACTTACGGCCCTGATGCTTTCAAAATGTCCACCTTCTTTCTCGAAATCGATAGGCTGTCCTTTCAGTGTCCAGTAGAAAATGACATCCAAACTAGCATCATGAATTGCTTTACAGTTAAGAACAATGCTTTCTCCCACTGTTAACTCTGTTCTTTTAGGAGTAAGTTCTATTTTTGTAGGTTCTATAGAAATAAAGATATATTAATTAATATAACACATAGTATTTCCCTGCATTCTATATTTTAAATAATAGAGAAAACTTAACAAGGAATCTGTGCAATAAAGTTATTCCAGATACAGATCCTTCTGAATCTTTATTTTTTCTTTGCTTAATCCCTTCACCCTTCTCACCCAACCCTTAACACCCTCCCCTCTGACAGCTGTCAGTCTGTTTTCTGTGTCCATGAGTCTGTCTCCACTCTGCTTATTAGTTTACTTTGTTCATTAGATTGATTCCACATATAAGTGAAATCATATGGTACTTGTCTTTCTCTGACTGGCTTATTAATGGACGTGGAGAGTATTATGCTAAGTGAGATACAGTTAAATTTTAAAAAATAGGCATATTTTTATAGGGTTTAGGGCAATTTTGAACCAATAAAGGCTAATATGAGCTGTATATCTAAAGATTGCTTAAGATAGTGATCAACTTTGTAAGATATAAATGTTTAATGACTGTGTTGTACACCTAAAACTAATATAATATTGTATGTTGACTGTTATTGAAAAAGAAGAAATTATTCCAAAAAGACAGTGATCAAATAACTGCAATATAACTTGCTATTTTGAATAAAGCAGGGAAGTGATTGAGATAGGATTTTGATGTTGTCTTTATTTCCTGGAATCCTGATTGTAGATACCTGAAGAAGACTGACACAAATGATTAACATTTAGCCCAATTTTCCTATTCCAGCTCTATTGTTGACAATAGCACAATCTGATGAAGTACCATGCTTAATCAGGGGTGGTTAAGATCCTTTAATGTGCAACATCCTTCTGAATAGTCACCGAGAGGAAATATACCAGGAAAGGAATGCCACTATGAATGCTGACATTTTAGAAGTCAGATATTCCATGTGGCAATCTAATCTCTGGCTTTGTCAGAGTGGACAATCACATCATAATGTGGTTTAAACTTTGTAAGAATTAGAATATTCCCAGAAAATAAATATTCCATTTAACAACTTTTTTTTTTTTTGGAAAGTGAAAGAACATTTTTGTTGCTATAAAAGAAAGTCCTTGGATCCAGTACTGCCTCATTGTTTAGCATAGAGAAGAAATAAGACACAGACTGGAAGTAGAAGCAGAGTTTGATTCCTGTAATGTCTGCAATAAATGAAGACATTGTTTAAATCATGTTCCTTCTAATGATGTTTGCCCATTCCCTAAAATATCGGAGTGCTGTCTATTTCACTTTTCTATTTCTAAGGAAAGAGACAAATTAACAACTTTACCTTTTTATGGCCCAAATATGACTCAGTATAAAATACATGCGCAAATGAAAAAATCAATTAAGTATAGATTTCAACTGTGAAAAATATTCCTCTGCTAACAAAGACACTACCTAAGATATAAGATTTTCTTAGTATGTAGCAGTGATATGTAGTCTCGAAGGTTCTAGGCTTGACATCCAGTTCACTTTAGAAGTAAACATTTAAGCGGCAATATTTGCAATATTAACAATGACATTATGTAAAAAATTCCATTGATGCAAAGGTCAAAGGGCAGCTCTGGTATGTCAGTTTCTCCGAACTCACTCCTACATGCCACACCCATGTCCTCCTTCTGCCTTTCTACCCCAAATCCTCTGTCGAAGTGTTAATAAGGGAATATTACTGATTATTGCTAAATTAATCTTGGTAGAGAAAAAATATTTTTATGCTGTTAGCATACTTTTAAATTTTGAGACACCGACTAAAACTTCCCAAAGCTGTCTTCATCCTCTTACATATTGTGTTCAAAGAAACATATTTAAATTTCTTCCAACAAGAATTCCATTTCTTTATGGTGCCCTAAATAATGGAAAGGGACCATGTGGCTGTGTTAGTTCTATTTTTACGATGTAGTTTATAAACAGGAGCATGCACACATACATATATACATGCATATTATATCTATTCACTTTCTGATAAGGCCCTGAAATTAGGCTTATGAAATATTTAGCCACATTTTCTTACCTTTTACAGATACTGAAGCTATGATTTCAGCAGAACCAAATACATTTTCCCCTCGGCAAACGTACTTTCCCTCATCTGATTTAGAAGCATTTAGGATCCGCAGATTCCCGTCTGGAAGAATAGCTATTCTGAAAATCATTAAAAAAGGTTTTTTTTTCCCCTTGTTTTATTGAAAATAAGCTAAGTAGTAAGAAACTCTCATGAAGTCTGAAATCATTTTCAAGGTAACAATAAACAAGATAAAAGATCGCTGGGAAAATACACCATGATGGTAGAAATGTTTTTCCCTTCAAGAAATTATGCAGAAAACCCACTTAATATCCTCTCATATATAAAAGGGTTAGGAAGTTACAGGTTATTTTTCTTTGGATACTTTTTTGACAGTTAATCTTAAAACTTGTGGGAAAAGGTGACCTTGAATTGGGTTATTAAAACTTATACTATAATATTATCCAGCAATATTTTAATATTAAGCTTGGGTATTTCACCTCAAACCATGAGCAACCTCAACAATTAAATATAAAAAGAAACAGCATAAAAACATAGAGGCGGGCAGGTATAGAAAGTAAAATTAATTGTGTACAGCCAGGAGATGATTTATGGGAGTTTCTCTGCAGTGCCACTCCTGCAGCAAGGGTATGTAAATGAGACCTGGGACCCATACCTGGCTGCTCACATTGCACTTTTTAAACATAAAAACATGATACCTGAGTTTGCATGTGGGCTCTTTCGAGACCTTTGTTAAAAATGGACCTTGAGCCTTATATGAAGGTGAAAAATTAAAGCATTATTAAAAAATTTTTAAAGTTCAGTGAAAATGAGGTTGACATTTAGAATTACCGTATTCTCCTGTGTAGTCATCATTCCAGAAATATATGGATTTAAATTTAATTAGTACTTTTGTCCTTTTCTCTCTTCTAAGCTCCTGAAATATATATTTCACTGGTGCATCAACCTACTCAAGCAACCTGAAACATAATAGAAGTGGCTGTTGTAGTTTTATTTGATATGCCACTAGAGTTTGGACTGACTTCTTTTAGGAAAGAGGAAATAGACTATATTCCTTTTGATAAGAATCAGTGACTCTACTGAACTTAAAATCCTAAAATTGAATCCTCCTAGTCCTGAAAATAATAGTTTATGCCATAGCAATGTGATATTAAACTATTTAAGATACAAAAGTGGATGAGTCTGTTCAGTCAACATCTTTTATGTTATTTTAAAATGTGGGTTCAATCTTGCCAATTGCTCAGACCTGACAGTTATTGAGATGATTGAGCTTTTTGTAACAATTGTATGAGATTATAGGTTGCTGAATATTACAATTTTGCGCTTAGATATTGTCATCAATAAAGATACCAGTTTCAAAACATCAAATTGTTTTTAAAATAGATCAAACTTGATTTACAACATGTAGAATGGAGACATATTCAGGAGCAAAGCAAACTAGGAATAGCTGATTTTATTTTGTAATTTATGTCTAGGAGGAATATTAACTTCAGACATTTGAAAAACTATGATCTCAAAAGTTATATAATCCATTCAAGATGGTCCATCAAAAATTCTGTTCATTTATTTAGATAGCACTCAGTTTCTATAAAAATGGAATTAATGTATTCATACCACTTTAATCCCCCAAATACAATGCTACAAAAAAGATATATTTGAAAGCAAAAATTCTATTTTTTGTAAATAAATAGGCATACTCTTGTGAGAATAACAATCTATTTAAATTTAGCCAAATGACTATAATCTCCACAGATTGTCAATATCTTGATTTTACTGTTCTGTGTAAATTCCAACCTAGTAGGTGAGAAGTTTGGCTTAAAAGTTCACCTCCTTTAAAGAAAGAAATGTATCTTAGATAAGGCACTATTTCAGCTCTTGATTTAAGATAAGTCCTTTCTCACTGACAGCAGACAACATATTATATTCTTCTTTTAAAGATAGTTTATGAACACTCCTGTACTTTAGGCCACTGATACACTGGGGAATGAAGAATTTTAAATATTATGATGTTTTTTATCTGTCAAGAGGCAATATCATTTAACCAAAAGCCTGTCTACTGATGCATATACCACATGCTTACCAGATGAGCTCATTTTTAACTTAAGAAATAAAAAATAGATTAGACAATGACTGAGATTTACATTACCATGTCTTGCTTTTGCATACCTAATTACTAGATAACTGAATATTGAATAAATATTTCCTTGCAGTTTTCTGCTTCTATCGTCTCCCCTCTGCCATTATTACCATGTGACTACTACATCTGGGATTTTCAGATCAGGGGATTAATCCTGAAGAGGCATCCCTGAACTTGGATTACAGTAGTAAGGGAGTGGTGAGGTGAAGGTCTGTTGGGGGTAAAGAGAGCTCTTAGAAATGCAAACCAGAATTCTACATCCAGTATCAAGTCATGCTTAGTATATTCTGGTTTCTTAACTTCTCCATATGCTTCTGGAGATACCTTGTCTCTCTTCTTGTACTTGATCAGTAGATCTCTGTTTGTTAATCTGTGCAGTTCCATAGTCTACCTAGGATGGCATTGTGTTTAGCCCTGTTTGCAAGGATTCATTGCTTATTTCATTTTTTCTCTTTTTAATCCTTACCCCAGGACATATCTATTGATTTTAGAGAGAGAACAAGGGAAGGAAAGAGGGAGGGAGGGAGGGAGAAAAGGAGGGAAGGAGGGAGGGAGGGAGGGAGGGAGGGAGGCAGGGAGGGAGGGAGGGAGGGAGGGAGAAAGAGAGAGAAAGACATTCATGTGAGAGAGAAACATTGATCAGTTGCCTTCAGTATGTGCCCCCACTGGGACTAAGCTTGCATGCCCCCTACTGGGGATTGAGCTTGCAACCCGGCATGTACCCAGACTGGAAATCCAATCATGACCTTCTGGTTCATAGTTCGATGCTCAACCACTGAGTCATGCTGGCTGGCTGCATAGGCTGTCTTTACTCCATTATATATCCTTGCCTCCTTTGTCATATATTAATTGACCATATAGGTGTGGGTTTATTTCTAGGCTCTTCATTCTGCTTCAGTGATCTGTCTGTGTTTATGCCAGTACAATGCTGTTTTGATGACTATTGCTTTGTAGTATAGCTAGATATTAAGTAGTATGACCCCTCCAACTTTGTTTTTTTTCTCCAGATTGCATTGGGTATTCAGTCTTTTGTCATTCCATATAAATTTTGTGATTTTTTTTTTTTTTTTTTGCTTTAGTTCAGTGAAAAATCTTATTGGTATTTTGATAGGAATTACATTGAATCTATAGATTGCTTTTGGGTAATATGGACATTTTGATTATGCCAATTTTTTATATTCCTGAGCATGGTATATGCTTCCATTTATTTACACTTTATTCAATTTCTTCAATGTCTTATATTCTGAGTATAGGTCTTTTACCTACTTAGTTATATTTAGTCTTATATATTTTATTCTTTTTTATTCAATTGTAAATGGGATTGTTTTCTAAATTTCCTGAAAGTTCATTATTGGTGTATAAAATGTAGCTGATTTTTGAATATTGATTTTGTATCCTACTACTTTATTGAATTCATTTATAAGTTTAGTATTTTTTTGTTTGGAATCTTTTCTTTTTTTAACTTAAATTCTTTATTGTTTATTGTTTAAAGTATTACATAAGTCTCCTTTTTCCCCCACTGACCTCTCCCCGCCTGCCCCCAACCCCCAGCAATGCCCTCACCTTCCCCCCCACCCCTGTCTATGCCCATTGGTTATGCTCATATGCATGCATACAAGTCCTTTGGTTGATTTCTTACCCCCTCACCCCTCACCTTCCCTCAATCTTTAGGGTTTTGTAAATATAATATCATGATAAATGCAAATAATTATATGATTTCCTTTCCAATGTGGGTGCCTTTTATTTATTTGTCTTGTCTGATTGCTGTGGCTAGGATTTCCAATATTATGTTGAATAAAAGTGATGAAAGTGGACATCTTTATCCTTTCTTGTTCCTGATTTTAAAGAAAAAGCTTTTGGCTTTTTCCCATTGACTAAAATGTTTGCTGTGATTTTGTCACATATGGACTTTATTATGTTTAGGTATATCCCCTTAATCCTACTTAGAATTTTTATCATAAATAGATGTTGAATTTTGTGAAAAGCTTTTTCTGCATCTATTGATAAGATCATATAATTTTTATCCATCATTTTGTTTATGTGGCATATCATATTAATTGATATATAGATATTAAACCAATTTTGCATTCCAGGAATAAATCCCACTTCATCATGGGATATTTTTTAAGGTATTGTTGAATTGGGTTTGTTAATATTTTGTTGATAATTTTTGCATTTATGTTCTTCAGAGATATTGGCTCATTTTTTTTCTTTTCTTTTCTTTTTTTTTTTTTTTGTAGTGTCTTAACTTCTTTATCTGGCTTTGGTATCAGGATATTGCTGGCCTTGAAAAGTGAGTCTAGGAGCTTTTCCTACTTTTCAGTTTTTTGAAATAGTTTGAGAAGAATAGGTGTTAATTATTTGAATGTTTGGGAAATTGCCCTGTGAATCCACCTAGTACAGGACCTTTGTTTGTTGGGAGTTTTTTGACTACTGATTTAATACTGTTAGTAGTTGCCAGTGTGTTCAGATTTTGGTTCTTGCTGATTCAGTCTTGGAAGATTGAATATTTCTATAAATTTATCAATTTATTCCAGGTTGTCCAATTTGTTGGCATATAATACAATTTTTTCATCCTATTTTCTTATCATTCTTTATATTTCTGTAGTGTCCGTTGTCACTTCTTTTTTATTCCTGATTTTATTTATTTGGGCCCTCTCCTCTCTGAGTCTGGCTAAAGATTTAACAGTATTTGCTTTCTATATATAAGGGCTTCTATATATAGGGGCTTCTAAATCAGGTGCGTAGATGTTCACAAGAGTTATATCCTCTTGTTAGATTGATCCCTTTATATTATAAAATGCTCTTTTTGTCTATTGTTATAGCATTTATTTTAAAGTCTATTTTGTCTGGTATGTATATACATATATATATGTATATATATATATCTATATATCTATATATATATACACACATATATATATGTATATCTATAATAATAAAAGCGTAATATGCTAATTAGACTGGACAGCCCAACGACCTCTCAGACAAAGCCTGGGCTGCGAGGGCCAAGGCAAGCTGCCACGGCTGCGAGGGCTGAGCCCCTTGCATGAATTTCATGCATAGGGCCTCTAATATATACATATGTATACATGTGTGTGTGTATATATATATATATATATATATATATATATATATGTATGTATATATACATATATACATATATGTATATATATATACATACATATATATATATATATATATATATATATATATAATCTTGATTTTGTATCCATTTAGCCACCCTATGTCTTTTAATTGGAACATTTAGCCCATTTGCACTTAAATAAATTATTGATAAGATGTAGTTATTGGTATTTTATTATTTTCTGAAATTTTTTATAGTTCTCTGTTTCTTTTTTAATTTTTTGCTCTCTTCTCTTGTATGTTGATGACTCTCTATAGAGAACTACAGGTCACTTTGAAAAAATAAAATGGCATATAGTTTGTTTTGATAATATTTGTTATGCTTCTATAATTTGCCAGGCTGTGTACAAAGCTCATTTAATACTTTATTTTATTTCTTACAAAGACCCCAGGATATATTATTATACTCATTTGATGAAGGAAGAGGAAGAAAATAAGGTACAAAGGACTGAAATAACTGCCAGGATTTTAGGCCAGGCCTGCTGGTTTCTAAAATTTGTTCTGCACTTTCAGCTACTCTACATCGATCCAAAGGAAACATCAAAAGAAAACTTTGCATAAGATCACAAGCTTGGTGGCAGCTCTGACCTACAATAGAAGCTGACAGAAGTGGAAACTCAAGGGTAACAAGAGAAGACACATGTTTCCTGTAGATGATGGAAATGAGAGAAATCCAAACTCTTCAACTTGATCAGTGAATTATTTTGAAAGTGAAGGGCCATATGCACTCAAGGAGGCTGGGCCGTCACCGTGCTCTTCCTGTTAGATGCAGTTTAGCTGGAAGGAAGAAGTGAGGTGACCCAGAAAGACATGCATGACAGCCTTTAGTAAGTGAGAGGAAGCCTAAGTGCAGAAGTAACTTTAATTAATGGGCCTCATCCCTGGCGCTGAGCATCACTGCAGGCAACCTGAAGAAATTGCAGGCCCTTTTGTGCTAAGCCACTGAAAGTTTCACAGCCTCCAGGCTCTGAAAAGGCGAGAAAGGAGGCTGCCTCTTTGTCAGGATTGGATATTAAGTGCTTGTAATTAACCAAACAAAACAACTCCCCCCCCGCCCCCCCCTCCCGCTCCAAACACACACACACATACACACACACACTTACATTGTTCTTGTTCTGAAGAATATTTCTACAAGAATTTGTTTGTCACAGGCACATCAAACTTAACATATGCAGACCGACTCTCCATCATTTCCATGAAATCATCCTCTCACTTCAGTGAAACCTATTTT
This sequence comes from Ia io, assembly GCA_025583905.1. NCBI lineage: Eukaryota > Metazoa > Chordata > Mammalia > Chiroptera > Vespertilionidae > Ia > Ia io. The sequence goes on along the minus strand of JAJQQW010000015.1, from coordinate 66,759,799 downwards.
GTGTGAATTTGTATGAAAAATTCTGGGTGCGCATGTACCTATTTTGTGGAGAAATCCATACAATCTTCAACTTGATCAGTAAGGTTCCTCAGATGTAACTTTCCTCAGATTCTCAAGGGATTCTGGGATGAAAAAAAGGTTAGGAACCACCAGAAAGTCCTTTGTTTTATAGATGAGGTGACTGTGCCCAGAGAAGGAAAGGTTAGAGTATTTCTTTTTATAAGCTCAGGACATAATTCAGACTATGACCTCAGAAGTCATCATTTACTTTCCCCTCAATACAAGTTGGTCAAGTCAAATCTATTCCCCCCCCTTTTTTTTTTTGGCTTACTGGAGAGTTTAAATGAAGTAAGGAACACACATGAGGTGGTTTTACTTTATCTAATCATTGCCTTTAACCATGTTCTGTTAAAACCACTTTTCCATTTCCTTCAGACATCCCATAGCTTTTAAATAACTTTCAGTTGTTACAAAGGTAAAAGTTCTCTCTGATTCCCTGCCCTCCTCCTCACCCCTAGCTTAGCTCTGACAAATGACCTGGACCCAGGACCCTGCGGCTGCAAGGAGCATGGAGAGTGGTCTCTCTTCACACCTTTCCTCCTTCTTTTCCCAGTTCTTCTTCTCCTCTGTGCGTCAGAGTAAGGAGGAGAGAGATGGAAAGAAACCAGTGTCCCTTACTCAGTTTCCGTTGTGGTCCTTACTGGGGTGCAGTTGTCACTCTGGGAAAAGCTACTGTCCCCCAGGCCACGGTGGAAGCAGATCCTCTAGCACTGGCTCTGTGAGCACATCTATGAGTCTTTGGGCCTCCTCACTGCAGAGTCCCCTCATGCAGTCTCCTCTTTAGGTCCCACCTTTTCCAGCTTCGACAGCTCATGGAGCCCAGCAAGCTTGTGCTTGCCAACCTTCTCCAAGTCTGTCCAACCCATGGGAGCTGCACATCCTCTTGCCTTCTAAATGGTGGGAGTGTAGGCTTCTCTCCTGCCCCTCCCTTTCTGCTGTCTGTCACCTCTCTTCAGTTACACACTCCCCTATTTAAGCAGGGCCAGGAGCCCATCAGCAAGTCTGTTGCCTAAGCAAAGTTCAATCAAGGAATAGAAGAACTAGTTTTATCATTTCTTTGAGTGAGTCCTTGTAACCTTCCCCTCACTTGAGTTTGGAGGTGAGAAGGGAAAGAAAAAGCCTAGCAGTTCCCACTAAAGCAAAGCCTGCAAAGAATGTCTTTCTCTCTCTAATATGCTCTTACTGGTACATACACAGAGGCGAGGTGGGTGTGGATGGGGATAGTGACACTGTGCTGGTAAGATACTTCCACAAGCAAGACTGGCTCAGCTACCTGGCTCCGGAGGAGCTATCCCATTTCTGAGATTTTAGGAGTCTTTTCCGAATGCCAGGTGCCTCACAGCTTTCCTTGGAGCTTTGGGTTTGGGCTTAACCAGTTTCTCTCACTACCACACCTTATTTGAGCTTCTCACTAGAATCCATCTATATTATTGTCATTCTGCTTCCTCTGCCTCCAGTAGCAGGCCACTTCCTATTTAATCATGTTGCCCGGCTGGTGCTATTCAGTGATTGAGCATTGACCTATGAACCTGGAAGTCATGGTTCAATTCCCGGTCAGGGGACATGCCTGGATTGGGGGTTTGAACTCCGGTAGGGGATGTGTAGGAAGCAGCTGATAGATGATTCTCTTTCATCATTGATATTTCTATCTCTCTATCCCTCTCCCGTCCTCTCTCTGAAATCAATTAAAAAACAACAACAAAAATCAAATGTGTTGGTGCCACTGCCTTCACAATGTGTCATCTAATAATGTCAGCAACTGACTTACTTCCCATCCATGTTTCCACACTCCATTCAGGATAAAATCCAAACTCCTTAGCATGACATATGACATCCTTCATAATCTCTCTTTGCCTTCCCATTCTCATATCAGATTCCTTGCTGCTTTCTCACATTTACACCCATCTTACCTTTCATTTGTAATAAACTGCTTGTCATTCTCTGGAGATTCTGTGTCTTGGATCTTTGCAAATAGTTTTCCCCCATCTGGACAAGACTTTTCCTGCTTCCCAATCTCATAGCTGTCTTGAAGATTACTTATTACTCTCTAATCTTATTGTTGTTGTTGCTCCAGTTATGTCTGGGTGATGTTCCCTGACCCTCGGTTGCTGTCTTCCTACTCATACCTCATTATTCCTCTGTCCTCTTATGCTTCTAGTACATTCCTCAGTATGCCAGACCTCAGCATATTATGTTTTCTCTAGACTGAAACTTACTTGAGGAAGGAAATGAGCTTTATACTAGCTAGCACAATAAGTAGTCAACAAGTGGTGGTTAAACAGGGCTCAGATTCCTCATGAGTATCTGGTTAATCACCACATTTTAGTGTGAATTCATTTGTCACACCACCTTTTTTCCATGAGGACCCATGATGAGAGCTTTGGCTCTTTAACCACTGTAGGGAAGCAAGAGTAAAAGTGTAGAAGGGGGAAGTAAGGCATTTTGTGTTCACTTGATGTGATAGGATTCACATTCCTGTCTGTATTTTCACTGTTAATTTTTTTTCTCATTATTTTCCCTGGTTTAGCTACATAGTGCTATGATGTGTCTATTAGCATGAATGTTTCACTTTTTCCTTAATAGCAATACAAAGCTACTAAAACTTTATGGATGTTCTTCTTTCAAACCATACTTCGAATACCACTATTTATTAGCTAGATATAAACCTGTGAGTATTTATAACATTTTCTTTCTATTTTATTAAAGTTATTTCTTCTTTATAGGCACTTGAATAGTTTGGTAAAAACCTGTCTCAACTAAACACATTTCTTCATTTTCCCCTGGAAGCATTTGGCTTAGCACTAATGAGAAATTGATTTTAGAAATTGAAGGACATTAAAACCACGCACAACAGAACTGGGTGAAATGCCTTTGGAGTGACTGTGGACTGGATTCTAAATTTTTCCACGGAGCTGTTTCCAAAATTGAAAGAAGCTGTGAAATTGAATATATCCCCAAACTGAGAACTTTTAAAGTCAAAAACCATAGTTGAGGTTGCATTGAATCATTTATCCTGTGGGTTTTCGCAGTGTCATGAAATGAATAATCTGTCATTTCACATTAACAGGGATATAAAATCTGTCAGTATTTCTTAAAGAAGGCTTAAGAAGAAAAGGACAGGTATTTACAAAAAGTTGAAATCTTGATACTCCTTGAGTTTTTGTTTTTGCATTTTCTTTTCTGTACAGTCTGCTGTCGGTATAAATATCTAGATCTCATAGGAAGTGAGGCTAAATTATTGCTCTTCTGAAACCTCTAAGGTCACAGGGATAGCATCTAGGGCAAAATTATGAATTTTTATATCACCCCCTGGGATGGTTTTTAGTTCATTTAAAAATATCCTGACCTAATTAGGAAGATTGACCATGGCTCGGCTCTTTATTATTAAAAAATGCACTTTATTATTTTTTTGTATTAGTTCTCTCCTGAAGAGCAGCTCTTCCACTATTTAGCTCAAGTGACTTTTTGAACAGAGTCAAATCAACATCCGTTAATTGATTTTTATGTGTGGCAGAGTAGGGTAAAGTAAAACGCATTAGGCAGTCAGCTCAAAACCCCACTCCTGATTTCACTTGTCAATTGACCTTTATTTTAATTCGATGCCTCCTCTCCCTCATCTGTAAAATGAAGGGCTGAATTTCTAAGGCACTTTTCACCTATTTACCTAAACTCCAATGCTTTTCCTTAGTCTCAGGCTACATTTCCTGTATCTCACTGTGGGCCCTGAGAATCAGCTTGCATTCTTTTCTTTATTCATTTTTTTCTGAGAGCTACCTTGAAGTTTCTATCTCATTAAAATCCATCTCAGAATAAGACAGATTCCCAACGCCCAACTTCTAATTTGCACCCAACCACAGACATGCAGGACACTCTCCTCTTCTGGGTATGACATATAAGAATATAAAACATAGCTCAGTGCCTTTCAGATATTCACTGATTCCTTTTCTCCTACATGAAACAACGTGGCTACTAACAAGACTCAATAGCTAATTTGTGTAGTATATAACAACTCTAAGTATTTAAGGAATTTTAACTCGCTATTGACTAGAAAATATTAAAAAAAGAAGCATAATTTAAATTTTCAGTTGTTCAGGCACTGGTGCCACAAATAGAAAGGTTTGTGAGGCTAGTTCAATCAGAAAACTCTACTAGCCTAACCATTTTAATTTCTTTATGTGTAAGTCCAATAAAATGACATCATTTACACATTTTATTTATTTTAATCAAAACTTATGTGGTGCAAAAGAAATCCCACACATGGGTGTTTTTTTTTTTTGTTTGTTTTTTTAGACAAACAGACTCTGCAGGTTATGGGCCATGACCTTGGGCAAACAATTTAATCTCTCTGAATAATCCAATTGTAAAATGAGGGGTAATAATATTTATCCGGTGGTTGTAAAAACTACAAATGTATCAAGTGGCTTCCATTGCACTGCGTCTAATCAAAAGCATTCAAGTGACATTTCTTGTTTAACATTACAAATAATCATGGCTACTATTTGTGGAGTGCCTGTTATGGGCCAGGCGCTGTGCCATGTTCTTTCTCTGGGAAAGCTGGAGAGGTCATTTTATACAGTAGCATTAAGCTAAGATCTAAATGATAAGTAGACAGCCACTCAGATTGGGAGAAGAATATTCTTGTCGGGAATAGCAGGTACACAGGCCCTGACACTAGAATGCCTTTGGGCCTAGGGACAGAGAAAATGCCAGAATGAGAGGGGTGTTCTGGGTGAACATAAGTGTGGTAGATATTTTATATTAATGGAAACATTCAAGAAGATTAACTAGACAATTTAAATATAACCTACTATGGAAGAAGAGAAAAAAATTAATTTTTGGTAAGAATGATCTGACTGTGAATACAAATCTAACTACTTCAATAGTATTCACTTTAGCTGAGAGACAAAATGGGGATCACTCATATCTTTAAATATAATAATATTTATATAGCATCATAAACCTGGTTGAAATAATATGAATTTTGTTTTAAATTTCATATTCTTGGTCAGATGTTTTAGTTGAAAGATGACCATTTAAAATGACAAGTGCTGCCGAAACTGGTTTGGCTCAGTGGATAGAGCATCAGCCTGCGGACTCAAGGGTCCCAGGTTCGATTCTGGTCAAGGGCATGTACCTTGGTTGCGGGCACATCCCCAGTAGGGGATGTGCAAGAGGCAGCTGATCGATGTTTTTCTCTCATCAATGTTTCTAACTCTCTATCCCTCTCTCTTCCTCTCTGTAAAAAATCAATAAAATATATTTAAAAAATAAAAATAAATAAAATGACAAGTGCTGGTGAGGATGTGGAGAAAAAGGAACCCTCGTGCACTGCTGGTGGGAATGCAGACTGATGCAGCCACTGTGGAAAACAGTATGGAATTTCCTCAAAAAACTAAAAATGGAACTTCCATGTGACCCAGTAATCCCACTTCTAGGAATATATCCCAAGAAAACAAAAATACCAATCAGAAAGGATATATGCACCCTTATGTTCATAGTAGCACAATTTACAATAGCTAAAATCTGGGAACAGCCTAAGTGCCCATCAGCAGATGAGTGGATTAGAAAATGGTGGTACATCTACACAATGGAATACTATGCTACTGTAAAAAAGAAGGAATTCTTACCATTTGCAACAGCATGGATGGAACTGGAGAGCATTATGCTAAGCAAAATAAGCCAGTCAGAAAAAGATAAATATCACATGATCTCACTCATTTGTGGAATATAATGAACAACATAAACTAATGAACAAAAATAGAACCAGAGACAGAGAAGCATTGAACAGACTGTCCAACCTATGAGGGAAGGCAGGGGTGAGGGGATAAAAGATCAACCAAAGGACTTGTATGCATGCATAAGAGCATAACCAATGGACACAGAGAGTAGGGAGGTGAGGGCATGTGCTAAGTGATGGGAGCATCCGGAGAGAGGTCAATGGGGGAAAAAGGAGACTCATGTAATACTTTAAACAATAAATAATTTAAATTTAAAATAAATAAATAAATAAAAGCATATCATTATCTTTTACATCTTTAAACAGGGCATTTCAATTTTTCTTGCTATTTTTAGTGCAATCTTGGCACCTCTGCCTTCAGAGAAAGGTCAGTTACCAATTAAATGTCATGGTCTTATACTAACAAGCACTGTTCCTTTTTTTCATTCACTTAAATATTTGTTGAGCACGTACCAAGTGTCAGCCATTGTTTCATGCTTTGTTCTCTACAGAGGAGGTAAAATAATTTTTTCAGATACAAAGCTCTCAATAGGTGTCTTTCTGTTTCTGAAATGCAGCACACTAATGCTAGCCACAAGGCCTTGGGTCTGGAATGTTCTCTTACTCCACTATTGCTATCTTCCCTTTGGCTAGTGACCTGATAGCCATGCTTCAGTTCTCAGTTTGAGTCACCTCTCCTGAGAAGCCCTCCCTGATTTCCCCAGCCCTTGGTTATGTCTGTTTCTTTTATTATACACATGCATAGGATCAGATTTATTTCCTTCAGGAAGAAAAGTAAATTCTTTAATCCAATTATTTATTATTTATTAATCAGTGTGATATTTATTTGAGGCCTGCTTCCCCATTATCATATATTTATTATTTTATGAGGGCAGTTCTGGCTCTATACATTTTCATTATTATATCCCCCATGTCTAACATGAGAACTGGCTTAGATTAAGTGCCAACAAATTATCGAGTGGATAAATAAATGCATGAATGGGTGAATTTTCTTAAGAAAATATCTCTTATTTTGCCTTGCTTTAAATGCACTGTCTCAGTTATGACAAGGTTTCTGTCAGCTGCTATTAAAAATGAAGCTTAAGAAATAACATCTTTCTCTTACACTTAGACTATATCTTAATCACATTCTGAGAGCACAATAAAACTTAAGTACATGGTTAATTTAATATTATTTTCTCTGATTCATTTTTAATTGTGTCCTCTTTTTATTGTGATTTAGATGGGTTGGAAGTAGGGACAGGCAATGGCACTTTATTAAAATTATTTTTAAATACAGTGGTACAAATTGTCATATTGGTTACATTGGTTTCAGGTGTACAATATAGTGATTCGACATTTCTATACCTTACAATGTGACACTTCTACTAATCCTAGTAATCATCTATCAATGTGCAAACCTCTCACAATATTACTGATTTTATTCCCCTTCACTTTTTTCACCCATCCCCCTACCCTCTCCATTCTGGCAATGGTCTTTGTTTCTCTGAGTGTGTTTTTGTTTTGTTTTGTTTTGTTTGTTTGTTTGTTTTGTTTTGTTTTACATTCCCCATATACGGTGAATGAAACCATATGGTGTTTGTTCTTCTCTGTCTGACTTATTTACCCTCTAGAGCTACCCATGTTGTTGCAAATTGCAAGGTTCTCTTAGTGTTGCATAATGTGGAAGACACCTAGGTGGCTTCCATAACATGCCTATTGTAAGTGATGCTGCAATGAACATAGGCTCTGCAGATATCTCTTCAAATTAGTGTTTTCATTTTATTTTGGATAAATACTCAGAAAAGGAATTGCTGGGTCATATGGTAGATCTATTTTTAGTTTTTTGAGGAATCTCCATACTGTTTTCCATAGGGGCTGCACCAGTTTGCCACTTTAAAAATGTTGGAAATGATGTGAATTTACACTGCAGTTCAATTAGGAGCTGATTTATGAAACATGGAACCAGAAGAAAAGCTAGGAATTAAGAGACTTGGGGTTTATGTCTTCTTCCTTAGTTAGTGGTTTTGTGACAATAAGCAAGTCATTTCGCTCAGACTGAAAGAATGCGTCTAGATGGTTTCTAATGTCACTTTCGGTTTTGAACATCATATTATTCTACAACTAAGGAAACCCATTCAGGAAACACAGAAATAAAGATCTTTGTTTTTATTTATTTATTTTTGTTTTATTTTTTAAATTATTTTTTATTATTTTTTGATTTCTTTATTGATTAAGGTATTACATATGTGTTCTTATTCCTCCATTGCTCCCCACCCCCCATTCATGCATGCATATAAGTCCTTTGGTTGATCTCTTCCCCCTTACCCCCACCGTCCCCTACCTTCCCTGAGGTTTGGAGTTCTGATTGATGGCAGAGAAAGATAAATATCACATGATCTCACTCATTTGTGGAATATAATGAACAACATAAACTGATGAACAAAAAACAGATGCAGAGACAGAGAAACATCTTTGTTTTTAATTTAGATATCTGACCAAACCTGGAAGCCAGCAGGTAGGCCAGTGGTCGGCAAACTCATTAAGTCAACAGAGCCAAATATCAACAGTACAATGATTGAAATTTCTTTTGAGAGCCGAAAACCGACTTCTGCGCATGGGCTACGAAGTTTCAATCACACTGTACGTGCGCGCCCGCACGTGGTATTTTGTGGAAGAGCCACACTCAAGGGGCCAAAGAGCCGCGTGTGGCTCGTGAGCTGCAGTTTGCCGACCACTGAGGTAGGCTAATCTTTCCAGATTCTACCAGTCACAGAGCCAGTCACTGCCCCCCTTCACTGCCTGTTCTGCGGTAGATGTGGTGACAGACTCAACTCAAAGGAAGAAAGAGCACTGTTTTTTACTAATTCTAAATTATTCTTACACGTTTGCTTGCATGAATCTTTGGGAGAGCGTAGGTTAATTTAAAAAAAGTGTTCTTGGCATAATTGCTAAGGCCCAATGAGTAACAGCTTAAGTTAAAATCAATTCCTTATATGAGGCCAAATCCAGTTAGGATGGACAACACTTAGTTTGAGCAATAAGAAATGAACAGCAGAATTATTTCCACATTATCCTGAAACACAAAGACACTTTCAGTGGAATATGCTTTTTTAAAATTTAGGATTGACAATTCGATATGTACTACATGGAACATTTTCATGTGCCTGGGGCAGCAATCATCTACTAAAATATTATTGTAAGGTTTTCAATAATGCCTGGTCAGATGAAGCCTGATTCCTTAATTGGTTTCATAGTGCTGCTGAAATATTGTCTTGGTGATACCTATTTTCTAAAAAGTTTTCTTTTCTTTTTTACTCCAAAAATTGTTATAATTTTTTGCTTCTTTTCAAATATATATATATATATATATATATATATATATATATATATACTTAGAAATGCTACTTTTGATTTGGTAGAACTGATGAAATAGACTTGAATCACCAAGCAGCTACTAACAGTCAGTTAGTAGGTAAATTAAAACAAAGTTAAGGATCAGTGATTGCCATAGTAACAAATCAGAGACATTGATACTATTATGAGGCAATATAATGTAAAAATATACTCTTTTTGTTTGTTGTTGTTGTTGTTGTTAATCCTCACCTGAGGATATTTTTTTCATTGATTTTTAGAGTGGAAGGGACGGGGAGAGACAGAGAGAAACATCATGTGTCGGAGCGCATGTGGGAGGCAACCAATCGATGTGAGAAAGACACATAGATTGGTTGCCTCCCACATGGGCTCCAACCAGACCCAGGGCCGGGGATCGAGCCTGCAACAGAGATATGTGCCCTTCACAGGAACTGAACCCTCCACTCTTCAGTCTGCGGGCCAACACTCTAACCACGGAGCCAAACCGGCTTAGGCTGTAATGATATACTTTCAAGTGAAGACTCAGGCCTTAGAGAAACTTGGGTTAAAATCCTTTCCTAGTTACTCCCTAGCCTGTGATGCAGACAAGTTCCTTAACTTCTAGCCTCTGTTTTGTGGCTATGATCGTATCATCTATCTCAAAGGATTGCTGTAAGGATCGAGAGGGAATGCAAAGTGATTAGCACCATGTCTAATATCCAATAAACATTTACTTACATGTTGACTACCATTCATAAAAAATGTAGGATCTTAAATTTGCATGGAGCTTTATACATTCACCCTCACTGAGGTTCCCAGTAGGAGCTGCTTTTATTGCTTATCTGATGGAGGATCATTCCATTTCAACGTTAAAACACCAAGGAACAGGAACTCACTACTTTGAAAGTAACCAATTTAATTGTTGAAGAGCTTTATTGGTACTTTCTTAATAATAAGTCTGAAGATGGACTTCCTGTTAGCTAAAGGTATTTTCATATACCTATTTCTTTGAAGTTTACAAAGCACTTTTAACACATTGTCTCATTTCATGCACCAACCCTATGAGGAAGATCTGGTCCATTCATTCATTTGTTCACTCAATATTTATCAATGTGTCAGGCACTGATCTGGCTGCTGGGAAGTTATGGCTTCATACCAGATGAAAGAGACAACTTATAGGAGGCTTATGCTTAACTTTAATACAGCAGAGGCAGAATTAGCACCAATTCCCTTTAGACTCATATTTTAGTTTATTTCCACCATTCTTTTTATATAACATAAGTAATTGTTTCTGATAAATGAGAATCCGCCACAATGTCTTTCTCTCTTTTTTTAAATTAATAAACTTTATTTTTAAGTTCACAGAACTCCCTTTCTCCACATATACACCACCACCCCCTCTATCAACATCCTCTACCAGAGTGATGCCTTTGTTAAAATTGATGAACCTCCTCGACCCATCATGATCACCCAAAGGCCATTACCTTAGGATTCATGCTGGGTATTGTATATTACATAAGTCTGGACAAATGTATAATCATATATATCCACCATTGTAGTATTGGACAGATCGGTCAGACTTAGGCATCCCTTCCTCTTCTTTAACTTCTAGCAACCATTAATTTTTTAACCATCTCTATAGTTTTGCCTTTTCCATATGTCATGTCATTGGAATCATACAGTGTGTAGCCTTTTCATTTCACTTTCATTGCCTATTTAAATGTCTCCTATTCTTGCTGGCACCAACACAGTCCTGGCCTTATATCCTCATCCTTTACCCCACATCACATTCATCTTCCAATAGTTCTGATTTTATTAGGCTACTCCTTGGCCAAAACCCAGCAGCCAGAAACAGAGATTGTTTATGAATTCCTTTGAAGTTATAAAAGTGTACATTTATATAACATTCTGCGGTTTCATTACTCAATTTCATGTCTAATGTTTCACTTGATTCTTAAAAAATGTGGTAGATTAGAGATGTTCATATCCCTTTACAAAATAGTTGGAGAAATTAAGCAACCTGTGCAAGTAAGTAACTAGAGAATTCAAAACTGGCCAGAATCTTCTGGCTAAAGTCTGTGCTCTTGCCACTATTATCTGTTAATTTTCTAATACATTTCTACAAAAATCACATTATTTACTGATTACTATGTTATCTAGTTATTTTTATCAATAGTATTATAATTTTCTTCTTTGTCTTTTATTTTTTAACATATATATTTTTTATTTTTTTTACAGAGAGGAAGGGAGAGGGATAGAGAGTTAGAAACATCGATGAGAGAGAAACATCGATCAGCTGCCTCCTGCACACCTCCCACTGGGGATGTGCCCGCAACCAAGGTATATGCCCTCAACTGGAATCGAACCTGGGACCTTTCAGTCCACAGGCCGACGCTCTATTGATGAGCCAAACCGATCAGGGCCTTCATTGTTTTTTATATCTGCAGTGCTAGTGTTATAATTATATCATAAGCTATAGAAAATAAGAATAGAGTAGCTGATACTTTTGACATTTGTTTTAGGAGCTCTCTCTGATTTCTCATTTATACTATGCTCTTCATCTTTTCTCGGCTTCATTTAGTTATAAGTAAAATATGGATTTTTTTTCCATTTAATTTGACATTTATTCATGAGCCCAGATGGGTATGCAGAATAAAGAAGATATAGCTACCACTTTTAATAAGATTGAATTTTAGGTTAGTTCAAATAAAATCTAAATGATAAAAAAAGAAAAGAGTCAAAGAGCTGAGAAATACAGAATCATATTAAAATATATATTATTGATTACATACTTTGTCTTATCCTAATAGTCATCCTGTTATCAGAAATGTCACATATTTCTGATTGTATGTGTCCTCAATGCCAAGTGTTGGACAGAGAGAACCATAGAAACTTAATCTCTCAAACTCATGATTTAAAATTGAATAAGAATCTATAAATATTCACAGCAATGAGCACAGCAACCTACAAAGGTAGATTTAAAGAAGTAGGCTATGTCTAGCCCTAGTGGATCTTTCAAACTTTGCCTTGTAGTTAGGAGTGTGGACTTGAGTTAGGCACCATTTTGACTTTGGGTGACTTATGCAACTTTTTCTAAGCCTCAGTGGTTTCATCTGTAAAATAAAGGTAAAATAATAACTCTAATTTTACTTGGGAGAATAAATGACATAAAGCATACGATTAATAACATAAATGAGTGTTTTTTGCAGGGTATGGTACATAATAATAAATATTATGACTGTTTTCACTTGGAAAAATCCTTTGGAATAGTGGAAGTCCCTAGGAAGATAAACTTTTTCAAGCAGAGAAGACTAAAAAGTAAAATAATCTGTGAGCGGGAAGGGGATTTTTTGGTTAGAAGGTAAGTAAATTAATTTGGGTAAAGAAACAATGTCTGGAGAAATAAACATGTGAATAAGCAATAGGCTAGAAGATTGATTTCAGGATCTGTGGTATTTAAAGTAAATTCTAAATAAATAATGCAGAAAATTATATATTGTATTTGTTGATTTCAGGGAAAAGATTGTTTAATAAATTTAAGTAGTAATAATGTCCAGGGAAATTTTTACCTCAGAAATATTTTCATATATTTCTATGTCTTTATCCATCCTGATCATCTATATCTACACATATATTGCTTTGTTATATAAAACATTCATTTAAATTATTAAAATTGCAATGAGTGCAATGAGAGTACTCTGTACTGAGTGCACAAGAGAATAAAAATAATTTAAAACATATAAACAATATGAATAATTATAAATGTAATAAAACATAATCTTTATAATGAGATTTGGTTTGTATCTCAATTCATTATTTCTATCAGATATAAAGGATGGGGCAAAAGTAGGTTTATAGTTGTTCACATGGAAAATACAATGATTAATAAGTAATAATACAAGAATAAACTTTCATGTACTCACAATGTAAACTCACTTTTGCCCCATCTTATTTATGGTGCAATATTAATTTAAGATTTTTCAAAGTGATACTGTTATAAGTATCTAGTTATTAATAATAGGAAAGGAAGAAAGGGGAAATCTAGACATTATAGGCAAGTCATTTGGGTAGCTTTACCAGGAAGCTGCAACTTTTCACTCCCCTGGGAACCACCGGCCTATTCCCTGCAAAACACTGAGGTAGGGACCCAACAAAGAGAAGATAAATGCATACCCAGTAAAGTTGGGGTGTCTGGGGAAGGTGCCTGTCAATCAAACCGGGGAGAAATCATTGGCCAGAAAGGAGTTCTCTCTCTTGGCTCTTGTTGCTCCTGGGATGTTTGGCTCATGACTCCTGTGACTCTTGGCTCCCTTGCATCAGCCCCGATGGCCCAATGCCATGTGGACCCCACACACAATGGACTAATGGACTGCCATGGGAAACATAAGCTAAGCTAGCCTGATGTTGGGCTGTACCCAGCTCCAACATGGAAAAGAAACTCTAGACAATGGCTCTGATTTTAGCTCTACTGAAGCCCCAGATACACTTCTTCTATGACTGGACTAAGGGAAATATGAGTTTGGAAACCCAGGGATGTGATTCCATAGAAATAAATCTTTCTACTATTTGTATCCTCCCATGCAAGTGTCAGAAAATTCCTTTTCTTGGGATATCACAAGAATTCCACTCCCACTAGCAACTGGGGGAGAAGAGGCCCTCACCCCTTCCTTAACAAAAGTACTTTTAACAAAGGATGTGTCTAATTAAACTCTAAGCTAGAAATCTGTTTTTGGTTTTGTTTTCAACTTGTCAAAAGAAATAAAATTCAGTACAGAAATTTGGAAAGTAAGGTTTGCGAAATGCTCTACAAATAATGTTTTTATACTTACTATAATCCAGCCCAAAGGAGGCATGAAGGCAGTAATGAACGAGTGTCTTATTTAAACTCCCTCGGCCACTTTGAGTGGGAATAAAGCCTCATTTAGCATTCTAGAAAGGAACAAAATTATCAGGGGCTATGACTTGCAAAACAGAGTAAGCACTATCTCTCTTGCTCTTCTGGTAAAAGGTGAAATGTTACTTAGCAACTGGAGAAAAAAAGGCAGTTACCAAGAAACATGCATTCTATTCAAAGATCACATTACTACTATAACAAGGGTGGAAAAGTATTTGTCCCATTAGCAAACAATAAATGGAATAGCATGTTTGAACCCTTCAGTTCCTGTTTGTTTTTGTTACATTTAGAATGTTCATGGCGGTGGTTGTGATTGTCTTTGTGGGGTGATGGGGTGATGATAAGCCCAAGTCAGTCAGTCTCTCTCCCTTTCTTTCCATAAAACTGCATTTCTACAGGAAATACAATCATTTTTCTTAATCTCTTAAGAATATGCATGTTGAGATAAAGTCAGTGCATTGCAAAGTATTTAAAAAAACACTGCCTAAAGTAACAGTGCCCCATGGGAACCACCTATCACTCCAGATTATGCCTATCTGAGAGATCTTTTAAACACAAGAAATGCTGCGAATATTCAGCAAGTTCACAGGAATAAGTAATAGCTGGTATGTGCTATACTGTCCATCCCATTTAGAAAGTAAACCTAATGACCTTTGCCACTCAGGTTTCTTCTGCAACAACAACATTGAAAAAAGCATAGTCATCATGGACAGTCTACAACAAGCATATCAAACTCGTGGCCCATGGGCCACATGCCTTGTTTATTTGGCTCATGTTAGCCTTTGAGTTTGACATGCTTGGTCTCCAAACTAGGTAATTTGGCAGTAACAAAGAGCTTCCCATGGAAGGTAATATTTTAAATAAAAAAATAAACATTTAGTTATGTCAGACAGAAGGGTACATGAAGCACATGTGTATACTTAGCATTATGAAGTGAATGCCCATGTAACCATTATGCAGGACAGGAGCCAGAGTTTTGCCAGTGCTTCTAAAACTCTACTGTATTGCCCTAGCCTGTTTGGATCAGTGGATAGAGCCTCGGCCTGCGGACTGGAGGGTCCCAGGTTCGATTCCAGTCAAGGGCATGCACCTTGGTTGCGGGTACATCCCCAGTGGAAGGTATGCAGGAGGCAGTTGATCGATGTTTCTCTCTCATTGATGTTTCTAACTCTCTATCCCTCTCCCTTCCTCTCTGTAAAAAATCAATAAAATATATTAAAATAAACCAAAAAACTCTACTGTATGGCTTGCCATGGTCACAATCCCACACACTAGTCTCACTTTGGAAATGATCATTCCATGGCTTTTCTTTTTGTTTTAACCTTTACAGATGTATTCCTCAACAATATGTTTTAGTTTTGCCCATTTTAAAAACGTTATAGAATAACACTATGTACTCTTTCTGTGTCTTAAATCTTCATTCAATATTATATTTATGTGATTCATCTACTGTATATTGCAGGATGTAGCTATAGTTCATTAATCTACATTGCTGAGTGGCATTCTATTATCTGAATATACTATAATTGATGCTTTCATTATAGATGGACATTTTGCGTTATTTTCAGCTTTTGCTATTAAAGACAGTGTTGCAATGGACACTGCTGTATATATCTCCTCATGCATATGTAAGAGATTTACCAGGTATTTACATAGGAGCAGGATAACAAAATTTGTAGTTATTTACCTCCTTGCTACACAATGTCAAATTGTTCCCAGAATGGTTGTGAAAACAGACACTCTCTCCAGCAGGTATAAGAATTCCCTTTGCTCCATTATTACTTGGTATTATCAGATTATTAAAATATTTTTCCCAATTTGGAGGGTGTATAGGATATTATACTATCGTTACCATTATTTCTTAAATTTGCATTTTCCTGATACTAATTGAGTAGAGCACTTTTTCCCATTGGGATTTCTCTTTTGTGGAAAGTCTGTTCAAGACTTTTGCTAGTTTTTCTACTCAGTTTTTGTTAGACAGGCATGAGCAGAAACTCACCAGGGCAGAAAGCCCCAGATGCCTAGCAAGGTACAAAACTGGGAAAACAAGAACCTCGCCCCCAGGGTAACCTATCCCCCCTAGCACATCACTGGTCCTGAGGTTTGGACTCCTGATCTTTCCTCCCTAAAGATAATATCTAGGTCTCGGTTGTATTTCAGCTCCAGGCCCAGAAAAGCAGCAAAACCGGGCAAGTGACACCCTGGCTGCCTCAGGACCAGCTGCATTGACTAAGGACCCCTTGCCCTGGCGCTGACCAATCAATGGAGACCACGACCCTGAAAGAGCACACCTGGAAAGCTGATGAATAGTCTATTGAGACCCTCCCCTGAGACCTCCCCTAAGATTTCCACCTGAAAGAAAGAGATAAATGTGCTCAGGACAACGGACCTAGAGAGAATTCTCCCTCCAAGGAGCATCCAGCACCATTCCCTCCCCCCTTCTTTTTTTCTAAGGGACCCCATGAGACTTGCAACCAAGGGAGCAATGGGCAGTGGCAGTTCCTCTGGGCTAATCCTCTGAACCAGTCTCATTGAGCCAAAGCAGCCCAACCTGGGCTTTCTTGTTGCTTCTTCTATGCCCTTCCTTGTGTCACTGTCCTAAGTATATTTTTGCTGCCATCATGGACCCAATAGTACCCTTTGGTTCGGTGCTTGTGTAGCCCTTCCCTTTGGATATCCCCATCCACCAACTCCTTTTCCTTAAATAAATTCAATTTTTCTTTATTCACCCTCTGAGATGGCTATTCAACCTGTCCTTGCATCACTGACTTTCACCTTTCGGTTTTTATACTGTGTTGTTTTGGTTTTGGTTTGCTTATTTGATTGTAAATCTGGATACTAGATATTTCTTAGTTAAGTGATTGAAATATCTTGTCCCACTTCAAGGTTTGTCTTAGCACTCTCTTTAAAGTGCATTTTCAGGAATAAAATTTCATAATTTTAATACAGGTTAAAAAATACACTGTTCTTCAATGGTTTCTTTTTTTTCCTACCTTCTTGCTTTTTTATTTTTTATTTTAGAGAAATCCTTCCCTAGTTTAAGATATTCTCCTATATTGTTTTCTAAAATTGTATAGTTTTGACTTTCACATTCAGGGCTTTAATAGATTTGAATGTATATTTTTAGTATGATTTAAAGTAGGGACCATATTTCTTTTTCTTTTTCCCACATGGCTTTTCAATTTTTCACCGATCTGCAATGGCACTTCTGTGTTAGTATCCATAAACATATGGGCCTGGTTTTGGTCTGCCTATTCTATTCACTTTGTCTGTAAGCCAATTTGTGTCAGGATTTCATTATTTAACTTCTTTAACTTGCGAAAAGCCGATACAAGTGGAGCCATTTTAAAATAGATCCAGAGCAGCTATTCCTGAGGAACTGCTCCACGCCTTGCTCCTTGAAACTTTGGAATATTTCAACTGGGCAAAATAACCTTTCAAATGGGCCAACCCAACACTGCGTCCAAACAACTGTTTATAAAACTAACAGGAAAGCAGACCGCCTGACTCACACAGGGACTGTTTGTTATGGACATTCCTTCTGAAGGTAGAATTAGTAACCAGCCATGTATAGCTAAAGAGTAACTCAGTTGATTAACGGCATTAGAAATTCCTTTCCTCTACTCACATGTTCATTCCCTGCCCCCCCCTTTTTTTTCATTAAAACCCCCCTGCCTTCACTCCTTTATCAGGGCACAATTTAGGTATCTGCCTGAGTCTGTGACCCCAATTGCCATTCTGTGATGTGAAATAGTGCTTGTCCCCTCTCACTTTGGCTTTTAATTTTAGGTTAACAAAAGGTTTAAGATTGTATTATACTAGTCTTCATATTCTACAAGGCAAGTTCTCCGTCCTGTTCTTTTTCTACATGGGACTCATTACAAGTTTTCACCTTTTGTACTTTCATATAATTTTTGAATTTGCTTGTCAAGTTCCACAAAAACTAAAGCAAAAAATCCAGGACCAATGTTAACACGTTGTTGGGATATTAATTGAAATTGTTATCTTACAAAACTGAATCTTTCAATTCATGAACATGGTATAGCTTACATTTATTTGAAACTTCTTGCCTGGCCAGCATGGCTCAGTGGTTGAGCACTGACCTATGAACCAAGAGGTCATGGTTCGATTCCTGGTCAGGGCACATGCCCAGGTTATGGGCTCAATCCCCAGGTTGTGGGCTAGATCCTAAGTAGGGAGGCAGCTGATCAATGATTCTCTCTTATCATTGATGTTTCTATGTCTCTCCCTCCTTCTTCCTCTCTGAAATCAACAAAAATACATTAAAGAAGAAGAAGAAAAAAAAAAACTTCTTTAGTGCCTCTAATTTTTTTAAATAAATTATTTTCCTTCAATGAAGTCTTGCCCATTTTAATTAGATTTTTCCCTGGGTCATGGACTTTTTAATTCTATATTAAATGGTATCTCTTTAAAACATTTTTATTTTGAAACTATTTACTTTCATTATTATATTGAATTGCAACAGTGCTAACCTCTTTAATTTCTAGTAATTTATCTATATATTCTTGATTCTTGATATATGCAATTATATAATACATGAACAATGAGTTTTTTTTTCATTCTTTATGCTTTAAAATGTACTAGCAACACATCATTATGAGGAATTTGTTTTTTTAAGAAAATACCAATTAATATGCATATTAAGAAATGTGGTCATATTCATTGAACAAATATAATAAAATTGCTATGTTTAAAATATAGTCAATAACTAGGTAGTGCTTAGTTCAGTAGCAGATAAACATTTCATGTAGACTTGTATCTGGCATATTTGAAATCTACATGCACTAGAAGTAATATCTTTTTGCTTGCTACTCTTTTCCATATTTAACTAAAAGTTCATATAAAATAATTTACATGCTATCAACTTATTGGTTAGCTTTTTTACAAATATTTTTGCACTAGAAAATATAGGGACCACTGATACTAGATATAATTCTTTGGCGTAGTTTTCACTTCAGCAAAGACATTTTACACTCAACAAAATTGTATGCTCATTTTTCAGGTGGAAAACTGATGTACTCATTGTTCAAGGAAGAAAGGCTAGTATTCATCCCATTTGATTGATAATTAGTAAAGTCACTTTACTTTTATAATTGTCTACGGAGTTTGGAACTCTTTATCATTTCTTTTAGCTAATAAATATAAGGTGGAACAAAACAAATCTATTTACTTTTTATCATAAATTTTTAGCAATTTGGGGTAAGAATAGATACAGCATTTTCTTATATTTGATTAAATAAATGTAATGTTGAAATATTAATATGAATACATTATTATCAAAGATGTTACATAATCTTTTGTTTAAAATGAACTTTTTAAAGTACTTGTAATCCAGGAAAATAACAGTATTAATGAGGAAATCCTAAATTATATTTAATTTAGTCTGCAATTCTGGAAAAATGAGAGATTTTAACCAATTGTGCAGATTTACTACCTAATAATGTTAATGCTGCAATCCTATAGCAACAAAAAGAGGCCACATTATCACTATCATGTAAAGAATTTTGCTGATTGGAATTTGACCATTTGAAATTCTAGTTGGACTTTAATTTTAGAATGTTTGCTTAGTTGCTCTGGCCCCTATTGTATCTCATAAATCAAATGGATTGGAAAATTAGGTTTTTTATTACTTCTTTCTACGCTCATTTTTATGAGATGTTTCTGTGGTTATGCCATTAAAATTAATACTTTATGTTTAAAAACAATCTATGGTGTCATCACGATTGCAATCTTGTTTTTTGGGAAGGGCGTGCACATGCCCAGGATGTAGCCTCTCTGAGATCTTTAACAAAGTACTTAACTTTCTGAACCTTCGTTTCCTCGTCTGTAAAGAACCAATGTCCTCATCTACAGTGAAGAGTTTTTGTTACAGATAATGTTACTCATGCAGAGAAGTCATGTAACAATGGTCATTCATTACTGGTTCTAGTAACAATTAGTGAACATTAATTAAACACTGTGCATAAATTTCTGACAGCCGCTTATAAATAGTGAAGATACTCAGATGCATTTAGTAGAGGGGACCAAAAAATGTCATTTTTTATTGGGGGAAAGTCACAAGAAATGATGAAGTTGTTCGTATAAAAAATACAATAATTAATAAATAATAATACAAAAATAAACTTTCACGTGCTCACCAATGTAAACCAACTTTTGCCCCGATAGCATGCTAACTACCTTCATCAAGGCTCCATTAGCCTAATTAGAAGGCCCTCCTTCAGAAGCATATTGATATTAGGTTCACTTCTTCTGTTTCCATGAATAAGTGCTTTTCATTCCGTGGTTTTGTGTGTGTGTCTGTGTGTGTGTTCTGGGTTTGTTGTTGTTTTCCAGCAGTAAGTGAAATGGATTAGAAAACGCTTTGAACAGGGAGTCAAGAGACCTGAATTCCAGGTCTGGCTCTGCCAGAAATTAGTCTTAAAGTTTTAAACAGATCACTTTAAGGCATCTGTATCTCGGCTTCTAACAATGCTACCTCATTAACTTTACAGAATACAGGAGCCTTGTTGCATGAGGTGATGCCTAAAACACCAGCAACAGCTGAAAAAAGCCTTTGGGGCTAAGAGGGCGAGTAGCTGCAGAAATCTCAACAATTCAGGCAGGCAGCCATGGCACAGCCAGAGCAGGGGGCAGTGTGGGCCTCATTGGTGATTTCACTTAGAGGGTCAAGGCTAACGATCGCTCCTTTCCTCCAGGAATAAAATCGTGGCTAAAGGAGATGTGGTTAAAATCATATTGTGAAGGGATAAGAGTTTCAGAAGAAATAGCAGATAGGGTCAGGAGAGAATTCTGACTGGAAGATATTACTAAACAGAACTAAGGGTAGTGGACTGACTTTAACTACCTGCCAAGAGCTTTTCATATGTAGGAATACAAATATACTCAGGAGACGAAGAGACAATCAAACCTATTATAATGTGGCTGCAGATAATTCAAAATACTTTGGCATACAAAAATATATAAGTAGCAGTCAATCTTTTCTGGAAAAAAAGTCATGTAGCTTTCTTTGATTTGAGGAAAAGCATTTCTATCTAAATTGCCCAAGACTATAATAACATATGGTAAATAGACATAGCTGGAATAGATTTAAGGCCCTCGGTGTGGAATAAAAGTTTAAAGAAATTAATTTGGTAACATTCATTTAAATTAATGTAGGGGAACCACTTAGAAGTGTACACATATTTGTACTAGGTGGCTTGCCCAGTCAGAAATACATCTAAGTTTTTTAAAAAAATTAATTACAGTTTACTTTAGGTATTATTTTGTATTGGTTTCAGGTGTACAGTATAGTGGTTAGACAATCATAAACTTTACTAAGGGGTGTCCATGGGAGAGGAATGCATACATGAAGTGCAGAAATAGCTCCAAGCTGCCAGATTGTTTATGAAAATGTTACAAGACGAGGGGAAGAAGAAGACAGGGGCACCGCATGAGCTTTGAAACTTTGAAACTGATACCATGCTGGAATAAGGGGGAAAGTAGCCAATTAGGAAAGCACGGGGGACACAAAATGAGGAATGTTCCAATTAGAAAGTGTCATGAACAGGCAAAGAAGCTTCCAGCATTTATAAACCTGTAGACAAAGAGACTCATTGGACTAGTTTTTTGGGTTTTTTGTTTGTTTGTTTGTTTGTTTGTTTTCTCTTTTTAGAGAGAGAGAGAGAAGCAGGTTTTCCCAAAGGGGACCCCCTTGGGGACCTCTCCCCGCTCAGTCTGTAAAAAGGGGGAGTTTATATATGCTTGCAATAAACTTCCACACTTTGCTAAAAAATATTTTAGTCCATGAATTTTATTCTTCATACTTCATAGGACAAGAACCCATAAGGAGAGTCCAAGCTTGCCATTTCACATATCAATTACTAGTATATGGCTTTCACTCTAGGCTCAAAAGTCTTAACTACAATAATCAACTAGGGACTATTGGTCCCCAAATTTCAATTTGAAGGAAACAACTTTCTGACCACCATTTCTTATTCTTTCAGCTCAATCACTCTAAAATTCCTACACTCTTGACCACTAGACATCTGATATACTGATCCAACCACCTTTTCATGGTCCCTGCCACTCTTATTTCCTCGTATCCCTCCTCTCCAGACCTAAATTTTATGTTCAATCAGTATAACCACTTTTTATAAACATACCCTTTTCACTCTCATTTTAGTATATCTCATACAAATCCCATTTCTGGTTAAATCCAATTAACCACCATTCCTTGCCTTTCCTCACCAAACTGAACACGATTGGAGTAAAACAGATGAACTTGCCAACTGATTTCAGCGAAAACCCATAATGCCTGATCTTAAGTGGGCCCAGCTCTTAATTTTCTAACTGATTTTTCAAAACTTTTCTCCCCCAAATTCCAAAATGTCATTCTATAGCCTAACTGTAACCTAATGAACTTATCTCTTATTTCTATTACTCCCTTCCTTGTGGGTCCTGGTCTGCCTTCCGTTCTGTTACTGTGTCTGCACTGTCCTTGCTCTTAGTCAAAAGCACAGATCTCATTCCCTTCACTTCCCCCCTTTCACCAATTCAAGGACATCACTCTTGCATTATCCATTTTCTCTACTGGTTCGTTCTTATCAGTCTGTAAACATATTACTTATCCTATTTTTAAAAATTAAAAATAAAATCCCTCTCAATTCTACTTATTCCTTTTGCAACTGCCCATTTTTTTCGTGCCCCTCTTTGCAGCAGAATTCCTCGAATTAGTGTTCAGTACTTCCTATCTCCTACTGACTTCCTCCCCCTTTTTAAAACTCATTAAATGTGACCTTTCCTTCAACTATACCAATGAAAGAGCTACTGGCAAGGTCACTAGTTAATTTCATGCCATTAAATCCAATGTGTACTTCTCCTTCCTCATCCTACTTCTGGTGCCATCACTAGACACAGTGATTATTCCCTTCTTTTTTATATACTTCCTTCACTTTGCTTCCAGGGCATGGCATAGTCTATTTTCTTCCTACCTCTTTGGCTACCTATTCTCTGTCCTTTCATGGTTTCTCCACATCTCCCTGAATTCAAAATGTTTAAATTCCCTAGCACTTAGTTCTTGGAGATCTCTTTTTTATCTACATTTTCCTTGCATGATTTTATCTAGTATTGTTGCTCTAAAGATAATGTATTTGCAGATAAATCCCAAATTTGCATATCCAGACGGGACCGTTCCTCTGAAGTCTAGTCTCATATGTCCTTCTGCCTAACAGACCTCTATACTCAGATGTCTAATGGACATCCCAAATTTAACATATGCAAAACTGAGCTCTTGGTTCTTTCCAGAGCATGTTTTTCTGCTGTCTTGCTCATTTCAGTGAAATGTCATTCTTCTACTTGCCCAACTAAAGTGAATGTAAGTAAACTCCATTATTCCTTTCAGTCACACATAAAAATCCACGAGGAAATCCTATAGGTTGGTTCTACACTTAAAATAAATATAGAATTTGATTACTTTTCTTTAGCTCTCATATTTCCACCCTGACCCACATCTCCATAATCTTTGGATTACTACAATAGTGTCCTGCTTGGGCTTCCTGCTTCTGCCCTTCTCAGAACCTTCTCAGTAACACCTTCCTTGACCAATGTATCTAAATAGCTGATCCCTACTCAGGCTTCTCTACCTCACCCTGTTTAATATTTTAGCACTTAATATAATATGACATATTCTATGCTTAATTTTGTTTTGATGATTATCTGCTTCCCTTAACGCCTTCATCCACAAAGTAGAACTCAGTGAAGATGAGAATTTTTTCCCCTCATTTGTTGCTGTTCCCAGTGCCAGGAACACAGAATGTACAATACATTTATCATGAACTCCATTCACACTGTTGAATGAAAATAATGTACATTTACATATATAAATACAATTGCATATAACAGCTATATTCATTCTGAAAGGCTTGTCTTAACTCTGACTGTTATAACAAACTAGAGGCCCAGTGCATGAAATTCGTGCATGGGGTGTGTGTGTCCCTCAGCCCAGCCTGCACCGTCTCCAATCTGGGACCCCTCAAGGGATGTCCGCCTGCCCATGTAGGCCCAATCCTGGTGGGATCAGGCCAACACGGGCAGTCGGACATCCCTCTTACAATCCAGGATTGCTGGCTCCCAACCCCTTGCCTGCCTGCCTGCCTGCCTGCCTGCCTGCCTGATTGCCCCTAACCACTTCTACCTGCCAGCCTGATCACCCCCTAACCACTCCCCTGCCAGCCTGATCAATGCCTAACTGCTCCCCTGCTGGCCCGATTGCCCCTAACTGCCCTCCCTGCTGGCCTGGTCACCACTAACTGCCCTCCCTTGCCAGCCTGGTCACCCCTAACTGCCCTCCCCCGCAGGCCTGATCCCCCCCCAACTGCCCTCCCTTGCAGGCCTGGTCGCTCCCAACTGCCCTCCCTTTCAGGCCTGATTGCCCCTAACTGCCCTCCCTTGCAGGCCTGGTCCCCTACTGCCTCCCCAGACCTGGTCCCTCCCAACTACCCTCCTCTGCTGGCCATCTTGTGACAGCCATCTTGTGTCCACATGGGGGCAGCCATCTTTGACTACATGGGGGTGGCCATCTTGTGTGTTGTAGTGATAGTCAATTTGCATATTATCCTTTTATTAGATAGGATCACTAAAGTTTAGATGCCTTAAACAATAGATAGATAGATATTTTTCATAGTTCTGGAGGCTGGGAAATCCAAGATCAAGTTGCCAATAGATTTGGTTTTTGGTAAGAGCACTTTTTCTGGCTTGCAAATGGCTGTCTTCTCATTGTGTCCTCCCACGGTGGAGAGAGTTCTGGTTTTTCTTTCTCTTTTATAGGGATATTATTGATTCATTATTCAAACAAACTTAATTGACATGAAAGTTTGACCACATTGTTATGAAAGTGACATCATTTAACTTTTTATAAGATTCTGCTGTTAATGGAGACAATGCATGGACAGCTTATTGCTTAACTTTTTGTACTTGCACAAGAAAACTTGAAATAGAAAATGAGTGAAATTAATAGGAGAATAGTCATGTATCTAAATGAAAAGTGATGCTTCACAGAATAATATGCAAATGCACAGTTGGGAGTTTCACATGTTTAATTGTCATCTTTGGACACAATCTTCCTTAAAATCTACTAACTTTTGAAGTGACCCTTGAGTTCCATCAACACATTTTTGTCTCCTGGTTTTGGGGTGCTCAGCAGTCCTCTTGGTAAATGTCAACAAACGTTTTGTGCAACTTATATGTTCATCATTAATTTTCTTAAGAAAAAAAGATTTAGTACTTAATTTTTCATTAATCATTCACTTTGGGTTTTCTTTTATTACCTTATTGCTTTTTTATTTAGTAATAACTAAAAGCATCACCAATCAAGAAATAGATGTATTTATACTATGAAATAAGCAAACAAAACTCCTCTAGCAAGAGCATTCACTGCTTTCTGTAGAATACCACAGGAAGGCCTGGCCTTTGTTTCCCACACGTGTTTCAGACACAAAGCTCCCTAGCAGAGCAGGATTGGAGCATAGGGTGGCCTGCAAGCACAAAGCAAGGCTTGCAAGCAGAGTTGACCCAGAAACAGACTGAGTTGCTGATCCAGGTGATCCAGGTTTAACTTAAAAGGGCGAGGACGTAGATCACGAACTCAGCAACCCAAAGGGTACAGAACTGAGGCAAGTTACCATGAGAAATTACCTTTGAACAGTGACCTTTAATGTGTTAACCCGGTGCATGCCTGGCTCTCAGTCTCAACACTCAGATAAGCCACCACTCATCTCCTGAAGAGGGGAGAGAAAAAGGCCAGAAGTGCCCACCTCCTTCCCTCATGAGTGTGAATGGCATTAAAGGCAGAGGGAACAGTTTAAGCCTGATGCATAGAGATGTGGCATTGCCTGGAACATGAGGAAGCAGCAGCAGGTCTGCCTTACTCCAGAGTTACTATGAGATGGGCTGACAAAAGATGAAGATGGATAGGCCAGATCAGAGATGATCTTCTTTGTCATGCTAAAGAGTTTGGACTTTCTCCTTAAGGGAGGGAGGAGTGAGAAGACATTAAAGATGATCACAATTACATTTTAGACATAATATAATAGCAGAGAGGTCATTTAAGAGGCTTCTGAAATAGCCTAGCAAGAGATGAGAAGGCCTATGTTATAGGCAGTGGTAAGGATGGTGACTATATCTTATATTTTATTTTGCACAGTGTTTATTATAGCAGCTTGTACAGAGCAGACATTTGATAAATATCTACTAATATGTCTTGATATAGTGCCCATAACATTTAAAACTCCACTTGCCTAATCAATGATATCCCTTGATATTAGCCTAAAGCTAAAAATATTTTAGAGAAAAAATGAATTTATTTTGCATATAAAATGGCCAAACAGGGTCTTTTCATTACAAGTTTTTCAATATTGAATAAGATCTTACTGAGGATAGTAATTACACATTCTGTGACATGTTTATTTTGAACTGCAAAATTTGTTTTAGACTGACATAAATCTTACTTCATTCTTCACTAAAAAGCTGAGATCCAAGAATAAAACTTCAAATAATGAAATGATGCTTCCTAAAAGAAGTTAGCAAATTGTTTCTATAATTACAGTTTCAGGCATCTTTAAAATAAAAACACAGATAAAACATAAAGGATATTTTAAAATGGTTTTGCTTGTATATATTCATGCTTACAATTTTTAGATTTAATGGATATTCATTATAATACACAGGATATCCCCCAAAATGTATACATACTTTGATTAATTATTAATTCAAATGGGTTAAATCTGCAAAGAAAGAAACACCAATTGAGCTATCAAAGTATATATATCTATACTAATAATAGCCTAGGTGGTCATCACGCCCTGATGGCGTGATGCCCTCAGGCCATCACAAGATGGCTGCGCACACAGAGGAGGCAGGGCCCAGCGGCTGTTCTGTGAGGCAAGGTCTGGGGGCAAGGCCTGGGGTTCCCGCGGCCCCGTGCCTGCCACAGAGGCAGGACCCTTGGCTCTGGCCTACCTCTTTGGGGCAATCAATCACGGGGCTCCCGCATTGTGAGAGGGCACAGGCCAGGCTGGGGGACCCCCCTCCTCCGCACGAATTTTGTGCACCTGACCACTGTGTGTGTGTGTGTGTGTGTGTGTATCAGAGGGGACACCTTATATATAGAAATTAAAATGTGTATAAAAGAATATAGAGATCTTATAATAATTTCCCATCCAGATATAATTATTATACATTTTGGGCTATTTTCTTTCAGTATTTAATAAAAGGTACTTACATGAGAAAAACTGTAATACAGTCACTCTTAACCAAGCCCTGAATTTACAACTTTTAAAGATTATTGTTGGCTATTTTCTACACAAGGAACCAAGAATCCCTTTGTGGGCTACAAAGTATTCATGATTCTATCTAAACTGCTATATTTACTGTGTTTACAGAGAAACACAGTAAAGAACATAGCTTTCTTTTTACTTAAGGATTAAGTCTCATGATACTTGTGCTAGAATATCTTATGCATTACAATAAAACTCTTCTATTCCATGGTGTCTGATTCTGATACTACTAATAATTTAATGAGCAAATAATGACTCTAACAGTCATTACAAGACTGTTAGAGAAAGGCTATTAGTGGAGTGATTTGGGGACAATCACAAAAGTGCTTTACAGACCAAAAGCCCTTAAGGCCTCTCAGAGTTTGTGATCAGGCTATGTTTTGTTTCCTTCTCTCTTGAGTTTTGACACTAACCCTGTTTGCTTAGAATGGCAGGAATCTTGAGACCCAAATCCCAAGAGTGCCTGTAATTTCAGACCATGTAGCCAAAAGCAAGTCAATAAGCTTTCCTATATCTCTGTTTCATCAGTAAAATGATAGCAATGGCTGAGAGAACTGAAGGGAAAACAGTTGATGGCAAAGCTCTTTGCAAATACAAGTTCTTAATTGACTGGTCATTAAGGAAACCTATTAGGCAATGATGACTCCCTAGAGGCTCCTGTCAAGTCACACTTTCCACCTAAATACAAACCATGTGTTCACACATGCTGCCTATGTGTCACACAAACACCTCCCAGGATAAGAGTTACTCTTCAGAAACTTAAACCCATCAGCATTCCCTGAGCCAATGAGCAAATGGGACAGAGATCTGAAAGTGCCATCCCAGAGGACACCAACAAAAACTGATATATGTGATTGGTGATGGGGGACAAGCATAGCTTTGTGCTGAATGGTAACAATGACACTAACTAATGTTTATTTGGTGTTATGTGCCAATTTATTTGCTAAGTGCTTTGCAGGCGTAATTTCATTTATTTGTCACAAGAACTCTATGAAGTAGGTATCATTCTCCATATATATATATATATATATATATATATATATATATATATATATATATATATATACACACACAATGAGCCATCAGGAAATTGTTACTGGCCCATAATCACACAGGGTGAGTCAATAGACTGACTGAATGTTGTTAAAAAAACAGAATTTAAAAATATCTCTAATGGAAAGGTGTCCAATCCCTTATGTTAAGTTGACAACATAACTTTGACACCTACATTTCTGCTCACTAAAACACCCAGCTTTGACCTTTATGTGACCTGACCATATATCTCCATTGATTCTTTATTTTGAAGTTACATAGCAGGGCCTCTGCTTTTTTTAAAAAAAATTATCTTTATTGTTTAAAGTATTACAGATGTCGCCCTTCCCCCCAGCCCCATAACCTCCTCCACTCTGCCCCCCACCCCCAAGCCTTCAAGGCACTGTGTCCCTGGGTTATGCATATATGCATAAAAATTCTTACACATTCCCTCTGCTTCTCTACTTTCATTTCTTGTAAATTTTAACTCCTAGCTCATCTCATTTTCTAACACTACTCCTATCTTAATTCTTGATGATTTTAATACCCAGGAGGATAATTATTTTACTTCTCTGGCCTCTTATTTTCTTTCCTTTTCTGTACCAATGATCTTGTCCTCTAACCCACCTTAGTCCTTCATGCCCTAGTCATACCTTAGTCATTAGTAATAACTGAAAGCCTTCCATAATCTCAGCTACAAATACCCTACTCCTGACTTCAACTCGATCCATCCAGTTACTACTCTCTTTGTGCCCTGCCTCCATCAAGACTTCAGTCTCACCAGGACAACAATTCATTAATCTCACTGTCTGTCTTGGTCTGTTCAGGGATCTATAACAAAATACCAAAGACTGGGTAGTTTATAAACAACAGAAATGTATTTCTCACAGTTTTGGAGGCTAGAAACCTGAGATCAGGCTGCCAGCATAATAGGGCAAAGGCCCTTTTCTGGCTCTCGGACTTCTCGTTGTCTCCTTATGTGGTGGAAGGGGCATGGATCTTCTTCATGAGGGCTCTTCCCTCAATACCTAATCGCTTCCCAAAGGCCCCACCTCCTACATACCTTCACATTGGGCATTAGGACTTTAATATATGAACGTGTGGGGGCAGATGAACCATTCAGGCCATCGCACTGCCCTTTGCTATCTATTTATCTGACTTAAAAATCCAATGTCAGTTATTATAATCACTTCTTTCCCTGTACCCTCTTCTCTCATATCCTCCTCTTCAGATTCATCATACTCATTTGGTAAAACCAAAACCTTTACTAATTCCACCTTTCCACCTCCTTTATACCTGCACCCATGCAGCTAAAAACACAGTCGGGGGAAAAAGCACACAAAATCATGGTGACATATTTCTCTTAAATTCATTATCACTAACTGAGCTCCTAATGCTGCCTGGAAGTCCCTGGTATTTATTCTCCTGTACTCTTAGATAACTATTTCATATCAACTTCTCTCTGCTCAGACCTCCGCTTCCATTACCCCCTCCTCACTTATAGTATTAGGTTGATGACCAGAGGAACTAGGCTGAGAGAAATTAAAAGCAAATTTTATTGTTACATCTGTGAATAAAAGGGCTAACACCAAAATGGCATCAGCAAGCCAAGAGTAAGGAGAGCGAGATATTTATGTCTCTGTGAAGGTCAGGGCTACAGGTCAAACCGGGAGCAAGAAGTTTACTGGAGACTGGAAGCCTTTAGGCATGTCTTATGAAACTGGTAATGATAATAATGGGAAAACCACCAGGAAGGTGAGAGCCCCAAGTGGGGCGCAATGGAAAAGGGGAGGGTGGGGGTAAGGAGAAGAGATCAACCAAAGGACTTCTATGCGTGCATATAAGCCTAACCAATGGACACAGACACCAGGGACGTGAAGGCATGAGTGGGGTTTGGGGGGGGGGCAATGGAGGAATAAGGACACATGTGTAATACCTTAATCAATAAAGAAAAAAAAGAAAAGTACTGAGCACAGAGGAAAGGTAGAGAATATGTCTAACAATAGGCAATAACTGTGCTTGCTACATAACTAAAAGAATAGAAGCAGTAAGTAGAGAACTTACTTAAGTTCCCACCACCACAATTACCCTCTTACATCTGTGCTCATATACCCACTTCTCTTCTTTCTCTGGATAAATTGTCATAGCTTCTAGCTGCGGACACTCTATTATACACCAGATTAGTGGGCCATCAGGTTCCCAGGAGGATTGCTCCAGCAATTCCCTTCTCTCTGGTAACCATTAGTTTCTTCCTCTTTCTATGCAATACTCCTTGGAAAAAAAAAAAATTCTATTACATGCTTTCTCTAAAAATTATTCTTTCTCTCTCTTTCTCTTTCTCTCAAAATACCCCAATTATACTTCTGCTGTTGATACTTAATATAGCTACTCCTTTCAAGGTTACCATTGAATTACATATTACTAGAATTCTATGGTCAAGTCTTTGTTTCCATGGTACTTGATATACCAGCATCATTGATGCAAAGGATCCCTTTTTTTCCTTTGCAATGTGTTTTTTCTTGACTTCTGTTGTGCTTTGTTTTTAATCCTACCTAAATATCTGTGCCTTATCAATTTCTTTTTCTGGTTCTTTATTTTCAAAACTTCCAGATTTTTAAGTGCTTTACTCCTACAAACTCTTTTTCACCAACCCTTAACTCCATGATGAACTAATCAATTCTCATGGCTTTAATTATGACTTATATGTTGAGGACTCCAGATCTATAGCCCTACATCATCCTTGTTCCTATCTCATATGTCCAACTGCCTTTAGATGTTCTCATATGTACAGGGCTCTCACTTAAATTCCCCAAGTTCCCAAACCTGCCTCTTTTTTTTCTTCTGCAGTCTTCCCTATTCATTAAGGGCCAGTTCCATTCATCTGGTTCTCCAAATTTTTCACTTCAACATCCTAGAGTTATCCTGTACTCCTTTCGTTCTCTCACATTCCAATTCCAATAAAAAGGCCTATCATTTATCTTTAAAACATGTGCAAAATCATACCACTTCTTATTACTTCTACTACCAAACACTCTGGTTCAAGCCGCGCTTTTTTGCTTGCATAAATTATACAATAGCATCATAACCTGTCTCCCTGCTTCTACCATTATACCCACTATAGCTGCTCATTCTTTATAACACAACTAGAGGCCCAATGCACAAAATTGGTTCACTTGGCGGGGGGGCGAGGGTGGGTGTGCTTCCTCACCCCGGCCTGCGCCCTCTCGTCGTCCAGGAGCCCTCAGGGGATATCTGTCTCCCTCAAACCTGTAGGCAAGTGCAGGCCCCTCAGCCTGACACAGCTGCCACACTCTCCCTCTGCTGCCTGATGTACCTCTGCATCCTTCAAACCTGTAGGCAAGTTTGAAGGAGACATCCTTGGCACTGCTGTGGAAGCAGGAGAGGCTCCCCCCACTGCTGCTGGGTTCGCCAGCCATGAGCCCCGCTTCTGGCTGAGCAGTGCTCCCCGCTGTGGGAATGCACTGACCACCAGGGGCCAGCTCCTGCTTTGAGGGTGTGCCCCCTGGTAGTCAGTGAGCATCATAGAGGAAAGGTAGAGAATATGTCTAACAATAGGCAATAACTGTGCTTGCTACATAACTAAAAGAATAGAAGCAGTAAGTAGAGAACTTACTTAAGTTCCCACCACCACAATTACCCTCTTACATCTGTGCTCATATACCCAGTCATTCTGCCATTTGGTCAATTTTCATATTAGCCTTTTATTATTTAACACACTAG
Organism: Ia io; assembly: GCA_025583905.1. Classification (NCBI taxonomy): domain Eukaryota; kingdom Metazoa; phylum Chordata; class Mammalia; order Chiroptera; family Vespertilionidae; genus Ia; species Ia io. The sequence goes on along the minus strand of JAJQQW010000015.1, from coordinate 66,727,671 downwards.
TCAAAGCATTCCTGTAGAAAATAAGTTAGATCATGCTTCTCTCCTCAACCTCTCCAAAGATTTCTAATCTGACTCACACTGACAACCGAAGTACTGTACTTCTATGACTTGCAAGACTTGACATTTTCTGGCTTCTTATTATCTCTGTACCCACATCCCCTATTCCTGTTTCCCCATACTCAGGCAACATGAGTCACACTAATCTCTTTGCTGTTTCTCAAATGAATAGGCCTTTTCTGATCATATTATATGAATTAGAAACCCTTACCACCCCTATTTTGGTACTCTTTATCTCATTCTCCCTGCTTTGTTTTTTTCTTGTTTGTATTTAACAGAATCTGACAAATTACGTACGTGTTAATATTTTTTTTCCAGATTCCTCCAATAAAATATAAAGTATTTGATCCAGAAGCTTTGCTTTGTTCACTGCTGAGCTCCCAGCACTGAGAAAACTGTATATCTGATAGTGGTTACTCCATAAATAAGTAGTGAATGAATAAATAATAACTCAAAAATGTTTATCATCAGCACCATTCTTTTTTCTTAGTGCCAGACCTATATATCCATTGCCTACAGGATTTTTACAGGTGGATATTCCAAAGGCACTCATAATTCAAGTCTCTTCCTAGCCTGATCATTTTCTTATCTCTCTTATTTCATTCTCTTTGCTATTTCTATCTTAGTTAATGTCACCTCAATCCAATCTGAACCTGCATGACTCTCTCTCCTTCAATTTCACTTTACATTATCCAGTTTATCAACCAAGTTCTATTAATTCTACCTCTTCAATATCCCGCAAGTCAATCTTTTATTCTTGAAATTCACTGCCAGTGTCAATGTTTAGGGACCCATTATTTCTCACAAAGATATTTATAATACCCTTTTAACTGATATCTCTGGCTCTATTCCCAACTCTCTCAAATCCATCCTTTTTACTGTTGGCAAAATGACTATTGCAAATTCAGGTACTGCCTTGCTCTCTGTACTCCCATGCCATCCTTTGCATTCTTTTGTTAAAGTGCTTTTCACGGTGTACTTGTATTGCTTCTTAATTGCATTTTCCCATCAATCTGACAATACACTTCAATTCACCAGTGCAACCAAAGCTCATATGATAAAGTGACCTGCCTAAGTTCCCAGTAAGTGACTAGATTCCAGGTTTGTGATGTCTGCTCCAGATGCTTCATTTATACATATAACTTTTTTTCATGACTAAGATTTTATTTAAGTAAAATTCAATGGATAAATTGAGCTAGTTATTAAACAGAAAAAGTCCTCATCTTTTGATTTAATCATCTGATTATTTCAGGCTTAAATTTACCTATTATGTAATTATTTGCTTCCTTCCCCACGAGAATTCCAGTATTCAGAATTATTTGGCACATAGTTGGAAATATATTTTTTAAATGAACAAATGAGTGGATAGTTTTTTGTGTGTTTCCAATTGAAATAAAATTTGCATTCAAAACTCTCTGAATTTATTGGTTTATAATAGCAATTTCACATTACAAGCTTCCCATACACATATAGCAATCAAAATAATCAAATGGAGATTTAATTTTTATCTTCCCTGTTATACATATGTGTTGAGCTAGTGTTTTATATATAAAAGCAAAATAGGAAATAGGGGAAATCTTTAGTAAAATATAAAGTTCTGCTACTCTAAATCTTTTATGTGCCATATATTTTTATGTCATTGCACTTGAAATATATATTTTAGCTAAAATATTATATATTTACATTTATTTAAGTAATTGTGTATATTTTACTAAAAATGTTAATTTGATCAAAATATTTGGATTTACTCATAATTTCTTCATCTTTCCTTGCAGGTATAGAAATGAAGTCACATCACCATAGGTCATTTTTAGTATACAACCTATAAGAATAGAGAAAATAAAAAAAAATACATTCTTTTTTTTCTTTTTTTTCTTCAAATAGTTTGGTTTCTCATGTGTTGATCTCTTCTTTTAAGTTTAGGAAACCAGGCACATGTTTATTTTCATGCCTTTTGTAACTGAAAGTTATTGACATAAATCCCACCTGGTTTTAGAAATACATGTTTAGTTTGTTTAAACAAGTGATCATACTCTTATCTTTGTTTAGCTGAAGCTTTAAAAGAGCTGAAAGTATACCTGTGACTGTCCAGGTATTAAAAAACATTAAGTTATGTTATTTTGATGTAATTAATAATTAGATTGATTAATTATAATCATAAAAATAACTGAGGAAAGTTGAAAGGAATACTGCAAACTTAATTTACTTATTTTTCCTTCAGAATTAAAGATATAAAACTTGATAGAAGGAAAAGTTCATTTTATTTTTCCAAATAAATTAGGAGAAAAGCATATATCAGATTTTTGGCAGGCTCTAAATCCAAATACAAATGAATGTGTGATCTTTAAAAAAGATGGGGAAATACCACTTTCATAAGGAGTGATATATGAAGGAATTTTATTTCCATTTATATTGAATAGAAGAATTGAAATGGCATGTCCTGAATACCATATTCAAGGACAAGGTATTTCAAGCTCTCAGAGCCAGTATTATCCTGATGGATGTTATTTTGTGCCTTTACTATGACAATCCTGGATCTAATCTGATTTTTATTGAACTATGGATGATTTAACCACATCTGTTTTCCTAATTCAACAAAACACTATCCTAAAGTTAAGACAATACCGAATGATCTATAGATGGAGAGTATCATTTTTACATGTCCTGAACATAGTACTGAAGTTCTAGATAATGATGACAAATAATGTCATGTACCTGTATTCAATAAATTATAAGCAGGGTTGAAGCCAGACTCAACTCAGAGAACAGCAAAGATATTTCTAGCAAAGTGAAAGATGGACTATTATTTAGAACCAGCTTATAAGTTATGATTGAAACAAATGGAAAAAAGAGAACATAAACTCAAATAAGAGATGAAAAAATATTAAATAATACCAGCAACTGCAAGTGACAACAGTTATATTTATCAGTCAGAAAGAGCTCAGTAAAATTGTAACCAATGTTAGAAAGCAGTAGAAAGGGTTTTATTCATTTGCAATTTTACTCTTTCTTTAAGATAATGAGCCATATTTATTGGTGCCAGGCAAATAGTAGATACTTTTAAAATAAAGATTAACAATGAAAGGACATTAGAAAAATGATCAAGCCTAGTCCTCACAACTTTTTGGTAAGAAGCATATTTGTTTTATCTCAGATCTTTAAATATAATTCATTTTTTATCTCTTATGTCCAACATATTATGAGAACTTATATCTAACATGGAAATATAAATACTCCTAATACAGTTTGAATCATGTTATCTCTTTATGTCTTCAGTATACCATGAGAAAATAAAGCAATTAATTTTTACAGTAAGTGTAAAAAACAATCAGTCAAACAGCAATTAATTAAACTGATACACATTGGGAATTCCCTATGTGCCAGACACTGTATATATATCAACTATGAGGAGATGAGGAGGTTGGAGGAGAAATGTAAACATGTAATTGTGATATCAATATCTGATGTAGTATAGAAGACAATAATATACGATTGAAATCCAGCAGAAGGAACGACTCTGTTGCTTGTATTGAGTAGGTGGTCTTGAGGCCATGGGAAAGTTTTCCTGGGCAATGACCATTTAAGCTGGTTCTTGAAGTTGAAGGCAAAGTTTGACAAATAGGCAGGTGTTGGCAAGGACATTTTAAGCTGATGGATATTCAGAATGTGCAGTTTTGTTGCACAAACAGTTTCTGGGCAGCTTCAATATATAGGCATGACTTACTTTATTATGCTTTGCTTTACTGCACTTCACAGAAATTGTGTTCTTTACAAAATGAAGGTTTGTGGTATCACTGTCGAGCAAGCCTATCGGTACCATTTTTCAACAGCATTTGTTCACTTCATGTCTGTTACATTTTGGTAATTCTCACAATATTTCAAACTTTACTATTATTATATTTGATATGGTGATCAGTGATCTTTTTTTCCTCACTAATAAATCTTTATTGTTCAGATTATTACAGTTGTTCCTCTTTTTTCCCCCCATAGCTTCCCTCCACCCGGTTCCCACCCTCCCCTGCCCCCCCCCCACTGTCCTCATCCATAGGCGTACAATTTTTGTCCAGTCTCTTCCCACACCCCCCACACCCCTTTTCCCCCTGAGAATTGTCAGTCCACTCCCTTTCTATGTCCCTGATCCTATTATATTCACCAGTTTATTCTGTTCATCAGACTTTGTATTCACTTGATTTTTAGTTTCACTTGTTGATAGATATGTATTTGTTGTCACTTTGTTGTTCATAATTTTTGTCTTTACCTTTTTCTTCTTCTTCCTCTTCTTAAAGAATACCCTTCAGCATTTCATATAATACTGGTTTGGTGGTCATAAATTCCTTTAGCTTTTTCTTATCTGTGAAGATCTTTATCTGACCTTCAATTCTAAATGATAGCTTTACTGGGTAGAATAATCTTGGTTGTAGGTTCTTGCTATTTATCATTTTGAATATTTCTTGCCACTCCCTTCTGGTCTGCATAACATCTGTTGAGAAATCAGTTGACAGTCGTATGGGTACTCTCTTGTAGGTAACTAACTGTTTTTCTCTTGCTGCTATTAATATTCTCTCTTTGTCTTTTGCCCTTGGCATTTTAATTATGATGTGTCTTGGTGTGGTCCTCTTTGGATTCCTTTTGTTTGGGGTTCTGTGTGATTCCTGGACTTGTAAGTATATTTCTTTCACCAGGTAGGGAAGTTTCCTGTCATTATTTCTTCTAATAGGTTTTCAGTGTCTTGCTCTCTCTCTTCTTCTGGCACCTCCATAATTCTGATGTTGGTACGCTTGAAGTTGTCCCAGAGGCTCCTTACACTATTTTAATATTTTTGGATTCTTTTTTTCTTTTTGCTTTTCCAGTTGGGTGTTTTTTGATTCTTCATATTTCAAATCTTTGACTTGATTCTTGGGATCCCCTAGTCTCCTGTTCGATCTCTGTATATTATTCTTTATTTCAGACAGTGTATGCTTAATTTCTAGTTGGTCCTTTTTCGTATCCTTGAGGGTCTCACTAAATTTATTGGTGGTTTCTAGAAGATTCTTGAGTAACCTTATAACCGTGGTTTTGAACTCTATATCCAGTTGTTTGCTTTCCTCCATTTCTTTCATTTGTGACCTGTTTCTTTGTCTCCACATTTTGGCTGCTTCCCTGTGTTGATAGCATGGCTTTGTGTGGTAGGTGTCCTATCGGGCCCAGTGGCTCAGCCTCTCCAGTTACCTGAGATGGACACTCTTGGTGCACCCCTTTGTGGACTGTGTACACAGTCTTGTTGTAGTTAAGCCTTGATTGTTGTTGGTATCACTGGGAGGAATTGACCTCCAGGCCAATTGGCTGTGAGGATCAGTTGTGTCTATGATGGGAGAACTTTTGTGCTGGAGACACCCTTATGAGGCAAGACTTGCTTCAATGGGGCTTTGGTGCTCACTGAGTCTGCCCCCTGAGTGTGTCTCTTATGGATCTGAAGAGTTGTAGTCTGGATGGTCTCTCTCTGACCACTGGGTACACTGGCTCTTGGATCTCCAAGGAGAGAGGCCACCCAGCAGGAGCTATAGAGAGATCTGCAAGTTCCTTTTCTGTTTGGGGTTTGGAGGTGCCCAGATGAGGCCCAGCTGTGAAGCAATGCAAGCTGCTGTCGAGCCTTGGGTCTTCTTTTGGAGGCTCTGGGGCTCTTTGACCCAGCTGTACGTTAGGTTTAAGATTGCAAAAGGCCAGGCCATTCATATGCCAAAGCCTCTGTGCACAGCTTGGGTGGGGTTGTAAATTGGGTGGGGCAGGGTCTCAAGGAATCACCAGGGTGGAGCAAACAGCAATGGCTGACCATCAGCCCTGCCTGGAAGAGGTCCCATGTCTCTGTGTCCCACAGCACTGTGCAGGAACAATGATCACTGCAAGCACCTCTGAGAGAAAGCCACACTCGAGTTCCACCCGATGCCAGACAGTCCAGTTTCTCCTGGTATGAGTCTGGGTCCCCAGAGTCTCACCTGGAACTAGAGTTCAGAGGAGTTGGGAGCTTGTATCTCCCTCCCAATTGAAAAAGACAACAGCGTACTCAGTTGCCAGCCCTTTCCACACGTGCCTCCGTACCTCCACACTTCCACACCTCTGCACCTCCTCTGAGTCTCAGTGTGCTTTTCTCTTCCCTTCTAGTTGTATAATTTCCACTCAGCCAGCCTTCCCGTGGATCTGGGTAATACCGGTTTTGTCTTTTAGTTGTAGTTTTGAAGTGGTTGTGCGAGGCAGCAAGTTCAAGTGTTTATCTATGCCGTCATCTTGGTTTTCTCTGTGATTAGTCATCTTTGATGTTACTGTTGTAATTGTTTTGGGGCACCAAGAACCACAGCCATAAATGTCTTGTGTGGGTTCTGACTGGTCCACAGACTGATTGGCTGATCCCTCATGCTTCTCCCTCACCTTGAGCATCTCTATTCCCTGAGACACAGAAATATTGAATTTAGGCTAATAACCCTACAATGGCCTCTCAGTGTTCAAGTAAAAGGAAGAGGAGCACGTCTCTCACTTTAAATCAAAATCTCGAAATGATTAGGCTTGGAGAGGAAGGCATGTCAAAAGCTGAGCTAGCCTAAAAGCTAGACTTTTTGCGCCAAGAGTCAGTCATGTTGTGAATGCAAAGGCAAAGTTCTTGAAGGAAATGAAAAGTGCTACTCCGGTGAACACACAAACAAAGCAGCCTTATTTCTGATATGGAGAAAGTTTCATTGGTCTGGATAGAATCTCAAACCAACCACCATATTCTGTGAAGCCAAAGCCTAATCCAGAGTGAAACCCAGGCTGAGAGAGGTGAGGAAGGAATCTGCAGAAGAAAGGTTTGAAGCCAGCAGAAGTTGGCTCATGAGGTTTAAGAGAAGAAGCTGTCTCTATAACCTGAAAGTGTGAGGTGAAGCAGCAAGTGCTGATGTAAAGCCTGCAGCATGTTGTCCAGAAGACCTAGCTGAGACAATTAATGACGGAATGTAGATGAAGCAACCTTATATTGAAAGCAGATGCCATCTAGTGCTTTCATAGTTAGAGAGAAGAAGTCTATGCCTGACTTCAAAGCTTTAAAGGACAGGCTGACTCCCCTGCTAGGGGCTAAAGAGGCTGGTGACTTTAACTTGAAGCCAATGCTCCTTTACCATTCTGAAGGCCCTTAAGAATTATGTTAAATCTATTCTTTCTGTGTTCTATAAATGCAACAACAAAGTTTGGATGACAGCAGATCTGTTTACATGGTTTCCTGAATAAACTGTTGAGAACTACTGCTCAGAAAAAAAAAAAAATTCCCTTTACTATATTACTGCTCATTGATAACACACCTGATATAGCTCTGATGGAGACACACAATGATATTCATGCTGCTAACACCAACATTCATTCTATAGTCCATGGATCAAGGAGTGATTTTGATTTTCAAGTCTTATAATTTAAGAAATACATTCTGCAAGGCTATCACTGCCTTACAGTGATTCCTCTGATGCAGCTGGGCAAAGTAAATTGAAAACCTTCTGGAAAAGATTTACCTTTCTAGATGCCATTAAGAACATTTGTGGCCCTAACTGGTTTGGTTCAGTGGGTAAAGCGTCAGCCTGTGGACTGAAGAGTCCCAGGTTCGATTCCAGTCAAGGGCACATGCCTTGGTTGCTGGCTTGATCCCCAGTAGGGGGTGTGCAGCCAATCAGTGATTCTCTCTCATCATTGATGTTTCTATCTCTCTTTTCCTCTTTCTTCCTCCCTGAAATCAATAAAAATATATTAAAAAACAAACAAACAGGTTTTTTTTTTAAATAAAAAAGAACATTTGTGATTCATGGAACAAAGTTAAATAGCACTATTAACAGGAATTTGGAAGAAGTTGATTTCAACCCTTATGGATGACTTTGAGGGGTGGAAGACTTCAGTGGAGGAAGTAACTGCAGATGTGGTGGAAATAACAAGAGAACTAACATTAGAAGTGGAGCCTGAAGGTGTCACCAAATTGCTGTAATCTCTGATAAAACTTTAACAAATGAGGAATTGCTTCTTACGGATGTGCAGAAAACGTGTTTCTTGAGATGGAATCTATTCTTGGTGAAGATTGTGTAAATGACAACAAAGGATTTAGAATATTACATAAACTTAGTTGATAAAGTGGTGGCAAAGCTTGAGAGGATCAACTCTAGTGCTGAAAGAAGTTCTACTGCAGGTAAAGTACTATCAAATAGCATTGCATGCTACAGAGAAAATCATTCATGAAAGGAAGAGTCAATAGATGCAGCAAACTTCATTGTTGTTTTAAGAAATTGCCACGGCCTTCAGCAATCACCACCCTGATCAGGCAGCAGGCATCAACACTGAGGCAAGACCCTCTACCAGCAAAAAGCTTATGTTTTGCTGAAGGCTAAGAGGATGGTTAGAATGATTAGCAACAAGGATTTTGAAAGGTATGTACATTGTTTTTAAAACATAGTATTGTTGTATACCTAATGAATTACAGTATAGTGTATACATAACTTTGGTATGCACCAGGAAAGCAAGACATTCATATACCTCACTTTATTGTTATAATTTGCTTTACCAAAGTAGTGTGGACCCAAACCCACAACTTCTCCAAGTTATGCCTATACTAGGCATCAGTTACATGTTAAGAATACAGGATGAATAACAGATGGCCCCTGACTTCTAGGAATTTCTAGTTTAGTGAAGTCAAATGGCTAAAGGCCATATACTTTTAACAAAATGCTAAAGCTACAATATATTATTTATTTGACATTAGCCATACATCAGACAATTTATGCTCATTGCTCATTGAAATCCACACCACCCACTTCATAATTTGTGAAATCGAGGCTTAGAAAAGTGAGTTTGCTCAAGGACAAATAGAAATTAAGATATCAAGGCTGAATTTTATCAGGGAATAATGCCTTTTAAGGGGAACATAGAAGAAAAAGAGATTCTCTAAACAGACTATGCAAGGTTTACAGCCTGCCCTTCCAAGTTCATATTTCATTTATTTTGGCGAAAACAAAGTTTAAAGGGAAAAGTCATGGTCAGTAAGTTTATTTTGTATGTAATAGAATTGCTGGAAGCAGCTATAAGCCCTTCTTCTCTATCAACTGTGAAAAGACACATTTCCTTTCTCTTTTTTGTTCATATATTTAGGGAGTTTTAAAATATCTATTATTATTTTTTTTATTTTTAGCAGCTTTCTACTTAGTTTTTATTTTGTTTTTTAATTTCTATCCTGGAAACCCTTTGTTATTTTCTGACATTTTACCCTTTGGACCAACTTTTGCTTTTAGTGGTTCTCCCATCTATGAGTCCATCTTTCCTATCATTAAAAAACAATAAAAATCAAATCACATTATAAACTGAATTTGAGGGAAAAATCATTTTTGAAATTAGATACAAAATTGTACTGTTCAATTTCAAACTCCAGTTACCAGCCAATAGCTGATTACATGCCCTTGGTAACCTTCTAATGGAACCACTACCAGTAACAAAGGGTCAAATCATCTCTCTCCTCCCAAATTACATGTAAAGGGCAACAAGCTCATTGCTGCTGAGAACAATGAGTTGATTAATAAATATATACTGAAGGAATGAATGAAGGAGAGATATTGTGTCTACATTTATAACGTTCCAAGGTTCTTGGTGAATAGCATCAGGGTCAAATTATCCATCCTCGGTCCAATACGTCCTTATAAGTACATCCTTTATGCAAAAGTATGATTATGTTTTCTTTGAGCTGTCTGTGTTGCTAGTGATAAACAAAGAGTCTGGAGTTTTCAACTCTCACTGTACCATTTCATTGGCATTATGTGAGCAGAATCTCTATGAAAAAAACTGTATTTTCAAGGGAAGAAAAATTAAATACGCTAGGCTGAATCTGACAACAAACCAAAGTGAATCCCATTAGCCAGCTGGACATCCTAAATGGAACAGTTAATCCTCTGATGTTGGCAATTCTTTCCATATCTGCTGGTGACAGTTCATTTTGTGCAGGGAATATCTAAAAGCAGACAGCCTGTGTGAAGGGTGACAGGAGTTGAACTGGCCATTAACTGCATATGTAAGTTGCTATTCATTACTAAATTCATTGCCGATCACTGCACATAAACCTCAGTGCATATGATTTTTTAAATCTATATGGCCATCTTTGAGAAAATCAGTGAGGGATTTCTAAATACCTTTCATTTATGTTGTCTATTTTGTAATGTAATTTAAATTAATAAATAAAATACACTGTTCTATTGTTTTGTAAAGATAATTACATGACTTTCAGTAGATTATTAGTTTATAATAACCCTATAGAAAAATTAATATTAAAAATAAGAAAATATGAGTTGCTTCTGTGTTTGCAAAGCATAAATAAAAACATTAGTTTTGCTCCATATTAAAAGGAAAAATCAGGGTATTCATAAATATTAGATTTTTCAAGGTTAAAAAATACTTTTTTTAAAAATGGCCCTCTTACTTCAGTATTAGAAACTTTTAGTGCATCAACAATAGTGCATCACTTGGTTTTAGGTTTTAAGTAGTGCATCACTTGGTTTCATATAAAACATTTGGGGGCTTTATTGCTTAGTTACTCAAAATTTAAGCATAATGTTGCATGGTAATCTCGAAAGATACATATGATTCATCCAAATTGCTGAAATGTCTTCACTAGCAAGTTTATTTTAAGAATGTGCATAATAGACCAATCCATGAAATCTCTATGTAAAAATAAACTATGAATGTCAAAAACCATTAAAGAAAACAACCCTCTAAATTTCAGAGAAAACATAACATAAGCAAGAGCAGTTGATTCTATTTTCTTAACTATTAGTGCAATTACTACTCCTACTGCCCCTACTATTGACACCTCCCCAGCACCTTTCACCTGGGGTGCTTTTCATATGCACCAGGCAGGCTCAATATGTGTTGCATCTATTATAATTTTTTATTTAATTTCCACAATAATTCTACTAGGTGGGTGTTTTGGTCCATTTACGCTGCTGTAACAAAATTTCATAGACTGAGTGGCTTATTAACAGCAGAAATATATTGCTCACCATTCTGGAGGCTGGAATCCCAAGGTCAAGGTGTCAGTATAGTCAGGTCCTGGTGAGTGTGGTCTTCCAGGTTGCAGACTGCTGACTTAGTGTATCCTCAATGGCAGAAGGGGTGAGCTAGCCTGTTATAAGGGTCCCCATCCCATTCATAAGGAATCTGCCTTCCATGACCCAATCAACTCCCAAAGGCTCCACCTCCTAGTACCATTATCTTGGGCATTAGGTTTTAAAAATATAAATTTTGGGGAGACAAACCCTTAAACCCATTGCAGTGAGTGCTATTTTAAAACTGGAAACAGGTTCAGGAGGTCAGTAAATAAATCAGGGTTACAGAGTTATTAGAAAGCTGAGCAAGCATTGATCTTGACTTTCCACATGCTCTCTGTCTGATGTGTGAAGCTATCTAGTGAGGTCAAACAGGGCTCACCCAGGAACATTGACTGAGGCCAATCTACTGTGTATGACCTGTGGCTTTTCCTTTCTTCCATACCCTTGGATGTTCAGTGTCCTTCTTGTCTCAAGGCCCCCTCTCAGAAATGAATCTGTTATGGCTTACTGCCATCTCTAAACTCATTGCTTTGTTGTACATGCTTGTACCTCTGGTTGGAACACTTACCATCCTCTTTTCTCTGCCTAACCATATTTCCAGGCTGAATTAACTGCTCCTTCTAAGGCAACCAGAAATAACTGTACATTCTTTCATGGTGACACTTGTTACTGCTGTGTTGAAACAATCTCTGTCTGTCCTCACCCACTTGGGCCATAGGCAGGAATGTGAATTTTAGATGTTTAGATTCTCATTGATGTGCACATTATTATGGCGTGTTTCTTTCTTGAGATGTCCTCTTCTTAGGCTTTCGTGTGCCACATGCTTTTTGTTCTCCCCTCAGATCTCTCTGGTCACTCTTTCTCTGTTTCCATTTTCAGGCTTCAGGTTTTGTTTCCTTTTCACCTCCATTCTCTCTTGAGGCACCTCTTCCACATGCTTTGCTTCAGTCACTGTCTGCATGCCAAAGTCCAGCCCAGTCTTTTTGTTGTGATTGCTCACTAACATGGACGTTAGGGTAACTCACAGATATCTCAGCCTTCACATGCCCAATGCTTAACTACTGACCTTCTTCCTTTCCCCATTCCAGAGCCATTCTTCCTCCCCTCCCAAGCAGTAAAGGGCACACCTCTCCAACCCATTGCTCAACCCCTCACACTTCATGGTGAGTCTGTATCAAGCCATGTTGTCTTTATCTCCATCACCTAACTCAAATCCTTCTTTCTCCATCACTAGCACTCTAGCTCATACAACAATCTTTAGCTTCCTGAGGTACATGGCCTTTTATTAGTGATGTTTTGTATATTCTTGCTTCTTTCCAACTCATTGTACACAAAAGTCTTGGTAAAACTCAAACTGTAACTAAGACCAACTGACTCATAAATCAATGTTACCTAATTCATATTAAATATGAATTTTAGTGTGGTTTCTTAGATCCTCCTGTTCTCAGATCTCATTGATACCAACATCACATAAAAAAATGATCAACAGAATACAACTCGAACTCTGAAGGCCTTGCTTTTACATATTTTCCTGAAATATTTATGGGACATAAAATATATATTCATCTCCAAATCGGTGAAGAGTAAGTTATAAAAAGTCTTATTTGAATTATCCAATTTTCCTCCACCAAAATTGTACTCCGTGTAAGCATGCATGAGATAATGAGAAAAGGGTATCTGAACTGAACTTTCTTCAATTATATGAAATCCTCTGTGACTTGCAACTTCATGGTCTTTAACCACTTATTTTTGGTGCCATCTCTTTGTCTTCCTATCCCATACACAATAAAGTTTCCTCAGGCTCTCCAGGAAAGTTTCTTCTGCTCTCCTGCACACACTTCCACTTCAAAATGTTATCTAGTAACATGAAAAAGCAAGCACAAATGAGGGGCTCCCAATGTATCCTCCAACACAGTTCTAGAAGCACCTTCATTTTTTGCCACCAGACACGCTGACCCTTGCTCACAGTGCCTCTTTCTCATCTCACTGTTTTTCACATACTGTTCCCTTTGCCTAGAAAGTCTTTCCCCCTACTCTTTCCACTACTTGCATATTAAATTGTATTCAGTTTTATTCTGTTATAGTTTTATTATTAGGTAGGAAAGGGCAGAGTCTCTGTTGTGTTTGCAGCTATATCTTCAAAACCTTACAGTGTCTAACATATGGCTGCTATTCAAAAAAGTGTATTAAATAGATACACAAATACATGAGAAAATAAATTATGGAATGAAGTGGATGAAACATACAGTACAGTCTTTTAAATTACTATGACTCAGAGATGTTTGCATTCTAAGTTTTATTTTTATTTGTCTTCGCCGAGGAAAAAGCAAATGTCAGTGAGGAAATGTGGGTTTGGTTTGGATGTGTGCTATGTGTTGTGTGTGTAATACTTCAACTTCTTCTGTTCAGCAGAAAGGTGTCTTCGTTATTTCACTTATGTATATCCTTTATCCTTGGCCCTGATCTAAACCAATGGGACAACATTGGTGAAAGTTTGAATATATTTTCAATTCATGATTTCCATCCTATACTCTTTTATAAAATTGTACTAATCCAGTAATATATATTCATATTAAATATTGATTTGAATGTAGCCTCTTAGATCCTCCAGTTCTCAGGTCTCATTGACACCAACATCACATCAAAAATGGTCAACAGAATACATCTCGAAATATATATATATATATATATATATATATATATATATATATATATATATATACATTTCAGAGGTCAAATACGAGATTCTCTGTGCTACATCCTAATTGTAAGTATCATGAGATTATGAGAAAAGGGTATCTGAACTGAACTTTCTTCAATTATATGAAATCCTCTGTGACTTGCAACTTCATGGTCTTTAACCGTTTATTTTGGGGGAAAGTCTTTTCACTGGTAAATTTTAATGCCTGGAGAGGGGCCAAGAAAACTTCTGTAGCCCCCCCTCGCCCCACAAATCAGAAAATATTCATGCTCAGAGAACTATATATTTATGCCACTCTTTGTAAGGCCTGATGAAAATGGGCTTAGGAACACTTCTAAGCAACTGCAGTTTTATGTCTGATTGCAATCTCTTCACTCAGTCTCCAAAGCAATGTTGATGAGTGCTTGTAAAAAATGGAAGCAAAGGAAAACTGTCATAGAATGGCAAATGACTCATGGATTGGGACTTTTACTGGTCCATTGGTCAGGATTAAGACAAATACACATCAAAAATACATCTTTCAAGTTTTTGTCAAATTTCTAGCTGTGAATAGAAAAGAGGCCAAACACCAGGAGTATAGCCACTTTATAATGGCATAACTGTCCATCAACACATTTTATAACTCCCTCCCTCCTTCTCTTCCTCCCTCCCTCCCTCCTCTATCCACCTGTTAGTTATTTGCTCATTTGCATATATTTTCTGAGAATCCATACTATTCCAGGTACTGTACAAGTTATAAGACATAATAACAAACAAGGAAGACATATTCCCTGGCTTTAGATTCCTTGGTGCTTATAGTCTACTGAGGGAAACATAAGTCTTAGGCAAATTACTACACAAATATTAAATAATTAATTCAAATTGTAGCAAGTGTTATGACTCATAATTATAGAATCCTCCTAGAGTGCACATTGGGAAGGGGGGATCCAACCTGGTCTGATGAAAATTTGGACATTTTTTCCCTGTGCAAGTAATAGTTTGTATGAGACTTGGTAGCCAAGTAGAAGTTAGCTAGGTAAAAGGGGGTGGGTAGGGTGGGAGTAGAGATTAAGTATTCCAGAAAGATAGGACAGTACATAATGCACCTGTCTGGGGCAGAAAGGAATATAAAAGCATGCCATCATAGTTTTATTTTCCTTTCAAACTTCTAGAGGCTATCCTTATTTATTGGCTCCAGGCTCCCTTTCTCTGTTTGCAATCAGAAAAATTGTATCTCTCTGTGCCTTCCTTCTGTAGTCACATTGTCCTCTACTTCTTATTCTGTTTCTCCCTTCTATTTCTAAGTATACTTGTGATCATAATGGGCCCACAGGGATAACCCAAGGACATCTTCCCTAGTTTAAGACCACTGAGTAGCAACCTCATTTCCATCTGCAACCCTTTGCCATGTAAGGAAACTTTGGAGGCCTATTTTCTTGCCTAGTACAATATACAAGATCTATAGGAAAGAGAATCAATTGAAGTTACGATTGATTAGATATGGTAAAAAATATAGATGGAAGAATAAAGGATGACTTTTAGGTTTCTGGTTTAAACAGGAAACTATAGTGCTTTTTGTTTACTAAAGTAGCAAGAATGGAAGAAGAGTCCATTTAGGAATAAAGTTGAGATTATGAGTCCAGGCTTAGGCTTGATGTGAGGCAGCCAGCCAAGTGGAGATGCTGAACAGGCCACTGGATATATGGGGCTGGAGCTCAGAGAATATGCTTAGATTGCAGGTACAAATTTTGATGTATGGATGATAATTGATGCAATAGAGATCACCTGCACAGAGTGTATATGAGAAGAAAGCCTAAGCCAGAGTGTGGCCATCATTTCTATCCTACTAAAGTCTATTTATGAATCAGTAACATTCATCTAGCTTTCTATTTCCATGACTTCAGGATTTCAGGTAAAATATTTCAGAAAGATTGTTATTCATTTTAATCTTAATAACGTTCAGGGAGTGAACCTTCAACCACTACTAAATCAAGTCTATCCTGCCATGCAATTATATCACTAACCTTTCATGTAAGGTGGGCAACTTGATCTTCCAAGCAAAATAACTTAGCAAGCCATGATGAAAACCAGAAGAATGCCATGCAGAAAGTTATGACTGCTTTCAAGGATGGACTATTATCACTAATTCAAAAAACATGAAAGGTAAGTCTGCATTAATGGGGTGGCCGGAGCATAACATTGTCCACTTTATTCTCTACCATGTCTTGTCTTCAATTCTCAGCAGCAGCAGCGGCGGCAGCAGCAGCAGCAGCAGCACTTAACTAGCTGTTTAGAGCAGGGGTGTCCCAGGCTAGGAGCATTAGCAATAATCTAGGAACCTGCTGAAATACAAATTCTTGGGAGTGGCCCAACCTATAAAATAAAAACCTCTTGGTGGGGTCAAGATATCTGTATTTTGACAAGCCCTCCAAGTGATTCCTGTGTCCACTAACATTTGAGAACCACTGGTTTACAGTGTAAGAGTGCCTGTATTAGCACAGGGAAAACCTTGGGCTATAAACTTTATCCAAGTGAGCAGCTTATTAGTATACCGCATCATTTATTAATCCTGACACAGCTCTTGCTTGGGTCTTGCAAGGTTTTTTTTTTTTTGTTTGTTTGTTTTTTTAACATGATCCTGCCCTGTTTCAACCACTTTCTCAACTTTATTACTATTTCTTTAAGGACTCTTGAAGAGTGAGAATCACATATCCTTTCTGGGTAGTGATTACAAGTTCTACTGTTGCGTTCAGACTAACTTACAATGTAATGTGCCATACCCATGAGCCAAAATTAGTTGCTTTTTCTCCCAGGGCTTGGAGCCAGGAGTCTTTCTGAACTGACTCTTGTCAGATATCTCTTTAAAAATTTCCCCAGTGGCCTCCCTTGCCTCTCATCCTTATTTCTTTTATACCTTTTCATTTCAGATTGTTTACCTTTCTCTGTTCTCTGACTTCTCTGCCAGGTGCTATAATAATTTCCTTGACACATATTTACCAGTCTTTGCCATTGTATTTAGTTTATGGAAGCTGTCTCTTATCCATAGAAAAAAGAAATACTTCAAATATAACAGGAAAGGGGAATATTAATTATACATTTACCAAGTTTTAAGTGTCTAACACTCCATAGTCTGATCTTTATTGTCAAAATACCTGGGCAATTAAATGGTGATTGTAGCCTTTTTATCATATGTAGATTCCATCCATTCACTATATTTTTCTGAGTTGTCCTGCATTCAAGTACATGTTTTTAATGTTGTCTGTCTTCTGTGCTGATGCTGTAAGTTTGCTATTAAAATATGTTAAACTATATTTAATAAAAAAAGAATATCTGTGCTCAAATCCTACCTCTATTACCTATTTCCTGTGTGACCTTAAGTTATTTTAGCAATTCTGAACCTCAGTTTCTGCATCTTAAATATGGAGACAGGTCTCAGAGGGTTCCTGAGGATATTAAATGAGATACTGTACATAGAGTGCTTAGCACAGTACCTGGTGCATGGAAAACACTCAGTAAATGTTGGCTATTATTATAAGGAGGGGAATGGATTTTTAGATTATGGCTTAGTCCATTTGGGCTGCTAAAACAAAACACTGCAGACTGGGTGGCTTGTAAACAACAGACACGTTTTTCTCACAGTTCTGGAGGCTGGAAGTCCAAGATGAAGGTGCCAGCGCAGTCCAGGGAGGGCCCTCTTCTGGGTAGCAGGATTCTCACGGGGTCTTCACAGAGCAGGAAGCCGGCTCAGGTGTTCTCTGGGGCCTCTTTTATATTCCCTTCATGAGAGCTCTGCCCGCCCGCATGACCTAATCACCTCTCAGAAGCCCCACCTCCTAATAAACCCTGGGCATTAGGTTTTCAACACTTGAATTTTAGGGGAACACAAACATTCATTCAGACCATTGTAGTTTACAAGCCAACTTTGATACGTCCTAAAGAGAGTTTCCTTTATTACTTAGTAGCTTGTCACGACTGATTCAAACTAAGCTGGTGATGTCATATGGCATCAGAGCAAATTTTAAAATGATCATAACCCTAGTAGGTGCTAATAAATATTAATTCAATTTTATTTAGAAACACTTTTTCTGATCTAATCAGTTTAAAATCCACTGGGTCTCTTCAATTGCATTTCAATCATTCATTGTCATTAACTTTGAGTTTTAATACTCTTTAAGATAGATGCCTTTCTCTGACCCTCACCATCATCTTTCTGTCCCTCAAAGCATTTTGAGTCACGTAATTTGTTTCAATTACACATTTTAGATTAGAGTACCCAAATCATCTCCATTTGTCTTAGGAATTTGACAAACCGTAAAATAAAAAATGATTAAGAAGCATTTCTAAGTTAGCAATATTGAAATGACCTTTGGCCCTTTAATCAGTTGAATGGCATCAAAGAGTGTTTGACACTAAAGTGCTTTCCATTCATCCCATTTGCCATTAGCATGACAAGTCACTATATTCATATTTATTCCACCTAGGAGGTTAAGATGTATTATTTATGAATCTTATTCCTCTCTTTGCATGAAATATTAAGGCTCAATATATACAGATGTAAAAGGAAGTGCTGACTTTCATTTAATAGTAACAGGAAAACCTAGTGGCAAAAACATTTCATGTTTAACGGGTAGAAGTTGTGATGGACTGATTTGTTTATTCTATTTTATGAACTTTAAAGACAAAGAGTCTGTCAAACTTCTGAAATATGAGACAAAGATGAGTACATTCTCAGGAAAAACAACCCAGGGCGAGAGTTGGCAATTCTACTTTTAGTCTTCAACTATGCTAGAAGCTAGATGAAGGAATTGGTCTAGTTAAAATTATTCACAAGTGTCACAGTGAGCCCGTTGGCTATCCTAGACTGTATTAACTGCTTGTGGATTAAGTAGAGTAACAAACAAAGAACACATTACTTTAAAAAGTTGACCAAGTAGAGAAAAATATATACTTTTAAGGAAGTGTTTATTGAAGCTATCGATATAAAAATCCATGGATACCACCTAGCATGTACTAACCTGGAGCCCCTTCCTTCTTTGGACCATGAGAATCACTCTGTGCAATAGCACCCTGTTTCCATGTAAAAATCTTTGGACATAGACCACTCAGCACTAGGTAGGTGGGCAAGCGGGTAAAGAAGGGAAGAGAAAGCAAAATACCACAAGCTGTGACTCACTCCATTGCTGCATAATTCATTTCTCACCTAACGCTGGGGTTGGTGAGGAGGAGGCTTATTAAAGGAACAGTAGTCTGTTTTAAGCAAATATCATAACTTTTCACAAGAGATAAAGGGTAGGATGAGTGGGAGAAGATATTCCATTTCCAAAATGTTAAAATGCAAAATAAATAAATAAATAGTGTATAAGAATAAAAAACATGTAGGAATATACTCTAGTAAACAGTTTATATGATGTTTTGGTCCGTAAACTGTTATCTTGGAATCAAGTTTATATTTTTGAATAAGGTAGTTTAATATGTCCTACTTCATATTCAAACCAATTGCAAATCAGTCAATATTATGTTCAAAATATATCCAATGACTTTTCCTTAGATATTGCAAAAGTCTCTGAACTCATCACCTATTTCCACTGTCATTTCCTAGAATGTATTCTCTACACAGTGGGGTGCTTTAATGTGAGTATGATAATGTCAAACCCTGAAACACACGGAAGAAAAAATCTGAAGTTCTTTTGTAATTTAATCTACAAGGCCCTCCATGTTTTCCTGCCACTGGCTCTCAGCTCTGACCCACCCCATAGCTCCCACATCACTTACTACACTCTCACTGTGGCCTGCTTACTGGTCTTCAAATACCTCAACACACTTGAGTCTTAGAACTTCACGGAGCTTAAGTATATTGATCTTAATACTAAGTAGTGAAAAAAAAAAGCACAGTTTAAAACAAAGGACTTGTTAAATAAATGATTCTATAAGAATGAAAGGAGATATAAAGTCATTATAATTTTGCTGTGGTGACATAAATTAATAATGGAAAATGAGCTTTGATGTAATGTTAAGTGAAAAAGATACAAAACTGAATATAGATTATAACCCAGTTGTAAATTTATCAGTAGTCATATCTTTAAAGTACTTTCATTTTGCAAAAAAAAAAAAAAAAAAAAAAAAAATCAGTGTTCATTAACACTAATATGCGGACCTCTTTTTTAATTTAATTGCTTAATTTGAGGTCGTTTAATGATCACTAGTCCCATGATAATCTTCAGGCATAAACAAATTAAAGATTCCTGACGCAGAGATAAAATTTGGAAATAAATCAACTTTATCTTTGATCTCTACTCCTTTGTCTTTAAGTGTATTCTCTAGCTTCATGGTTTTCTTTTCTTTTCCATTCTGCAGAATCAATCCTCAAAGCAAGAAATCTATCCTTACATATTTTTCTAAAATGGTTCATTATTTGGCTCAGAATCAGGGGATGGTTGTTCTCTTATATTTTATTCATTCCAAATTTACGTTTGAAAGCAAATGCAGAAGTGAAAAATACTCTAAACAATGACTTCTATGTGAAGTATTTTTGAGTGATCAATCTTGGACAGCTTAGTAAGAAGCCTTTTGTTGTCTTGTTACTGGTAAAGAGAAGAGGTTGTCCTTTCCAAGTAGTAATTTACATGTAAATAGCAATCACCAAACAGCAACAAGAGCATAACAATAATCTTGCAGCTGTTTGCATATCATTTGCTTCTTAGGGATCCCCAAGGAGAAATGTAAATGAATAACTATGGACAAATCGATCTATTTTCTTTAGCTGTAATAATATGTTTCTAACTTAACCTGTTTCCAGCTGAGAATAGAGCGATACTGTGTTTACACAACTGGACAGTTCCAGATTAAGTCCAATAAGAGTTTAGAACAATCTCTTCAGAGGGTGTTTGTGTGTGTGTGTGTGTGTGTGTGTGTGTGTGTGTGTCTTATTTTTCACAGGAGATCACCCTGTAAGGCATATGTGTTACTTGGTGAGTGAAATCAGAGAATATCTGGAATCTTTTTTTTTTTTATTCAGTCTTTTTTTGAAGGAGACTAAAAGTGCACACTCTGATGTCATTAATGTAGAAAATTTGTCTGGTTTATGAAATATAAATTTGAAAGGCCAGCCACAGGATTTCAACTGTTTTCTAGTTAATGTAATTTGACAAATATAAATAACATATGTGAATAAATGCTTTGTGGTTAATGAAAGCTACTTCCATTTTATGGTTTCAAAATAGAAGTCTTAATAATTATACATAAGATACATTTAAAAACAAGATGGGTATTCATGAAGAGACAAAACACAACCTACTCATTAAAATGGCTTATTATATTCCAAAGCCTTTGATTATGGTCAATGCTGTCAACCTTTGTATGATCAGGTAATTTTGCAAACCATAAAATATGACAGTAATATAAAATCAGTTTCCAAAATGAAAAGATGTATTAAAATTCACAGCAATTACAAATCCTCATTAACTCAGCACAGCTGAAGACAATAGATAAGTCTAAAATGTTGCCTGGTTTCAAATCAATTCCCTGTTATTGAATAGTTTGTACTCAGTAATTTATTATTGACTTAAAGAGTCATTTGGATTTTATATAAATGGCATTTCCTCATGACTATGACCAAATAATAACAGAAGGGCATGGTTAAAAGATACTATAGTCTCATGAGCCCTACTATCTTTACACCAGCTTTTATAGTTTTTTCCATCTTTGTTTTATATTGATCATAAGAAATTCGGCATCACTGGAGGTCAGCAACTTTCATTCTGCTTTAGTGAGTGGCAGTTTAGTCTGATGGTAGAGAGGGAATCTCCTGCAATCCCCCAAAAGGATGCATCAGAAATAAAATGTAAATAAATTTAAACTAGTTACTTTCAAAAGCACATGATACCCTTAAAAGTAATACATTTTTTGTTGTTTTTTATTTTATGTATTTTATTATTGACTAGAGGCCCAGTGCATGAGATTTGTGCACTGGGGAGGGGGGGCTCTGCACCCTCTCGCAGTCTGCGACCCCCCAAGAGGATTGGGCCTAAGCCGACAGTCAGACATCCCTCTTGAAGTCCCGGACCCCTTGCTCTCGCCACTGCAGTGCACTCGCCAGCTATCAGCCAGACTTCTGGCTGAACAGCACTCCCCCTATGGGAATGCACTGACCACCAGTGGGTAGTTCCTGCATTTAGCATCTGCCCCCTGGTGGTCGGTGCACATCATAGTAACCGGTCATTCCGCTGTTCAGTTGATTTGCATATTACACTTTTATTATATAGGATTTTTTTTTTTGAGAGAGAGAGAGAGAGAGAGAGAGAGAGAGAGAGAGAGAGAGAGAGACATTAAGCTGTTGTTCTACTTATTTATGCATTTATTGGTTAACTCTTGTATGTGCCCTGACTGGAAATCAAATCCAAAACTGTGGTGTATCAGGATGATACTCTTACCAACTGAGCTACCTGGCCAGGACCTTTATTTAAAAAAAAAAAAAATTACAGTTCACATTCAATATTATTCTGCACTAGTTTCAGGCATACAGCACAGTGGCCAGACAATATATCACAAAGTGGTCCCCTGATACTTCAAGTACCCACCCTGCCCATACACAGTTATTACAAAACTAGAGGCCTGGTGCATGAATTTGTGCATGGGTGGGGTCCCTTGGCCTGACTGGTGATTAAGGCCCATTGGGGGGACTGGCTGGCAGTGGGGAGGGACCATGGGAGGTTGGTTATGGGAGCACACTGACCACCAGGGAGCAGCTCCTGTGTTGAGTGTCTGCCCCCTGGTGGTCAGTGCATGTCATAGTGACTGGTCAACTGGTCGTTCTGGTCATTCAGTGGTAATGGTCACTTAGGCTTTTATATATATAGATTACTGAGCACATTCCTTCTGTGACTATTCTGTAACTACCAAAGATAGCTAAAATAGTAACTCATATAGTTTTGACATATTAGATATTATCTTCAATTTTGGCAAACCTCTGTAAATCAGGTATTAGTATGCCTATTTCATGGATGGGGAGAGAAAAACCCTGAAGTTCAACAAGTTAGATAAATTTTCCCAGTTCATATTGAATCCCTGGATTCTGTTACACAGCCCAAAGCAATTATACAGAGAGAATCAGGTTCTCATATCCTATATAATAAAAGGCTAATATGCAAGTTGTCCCCTTGACCAGGAGTTTGACCTGGAGTTCGACCAGGGGGTGGGGCTGGTCTGCCAACTGCCTGTGACTCCTCCCCCAGGCCAGCCTCACCCCCAGCTGCTCTCCCCTTCCCCCGATCGGGGTTGGGGCTGGCAGACCCCCACCAGTGCATGAATTTGTTCACGGGCCCTCTAGTGTAGTCTAATGAAACTCATAGCCCAAGATGCTTTACATATTAATGCTTGAGTGGAGAGGCACTGTATTCAAGTGACACATTAATTCACTTATCCAAGTAAATTATATTTATTAATATTCAGATATTCATTATTAAATAACTAATAGATGTTGTGTTAAGTAAAGTATAGATATAATAAGACACATGGTATGTTTAAATAGAATGCTAGTCTTAAAAAATATGGCTTGGCCAGTGTGGCTCAGTGGTTGAGCATTGACTTACAAACCAGGAGGTTATGGTTCAATTCCTGGTCAGAGCACATACCCCAGTTGTGGGCTTGTTTCCAGTGTGAGGCGTGCAGGAGGCAGCTGGTCAATGACTCTCTCTCATAATTTATGTTTCTATCTCTCTCTCCCTCTCCTATCCTTTGTGAAATCAATAAAAATATATTAAAAAATATATTACCTGGAAAAGTTAGTGAAGTGATTTTCCAATAATTTCAGATTCTAGGTACTCGTAAGTCCTGTTATCTCAACCCTAGTAACCGTAGTGACAGCTACTATATCTGGCTCAAAAAGACTTCAGGTGGTGAAAAAGATTTTACTAGAGTGGGATACTGGAAGTGACCCTGGGGCAAAGAGACTAATATTTATTGAGCACATGCTATATGTTAGACATTTCAGACATACCCTTTCATGTAACCCACTCAGAAACACTGTTTTGCAATAGGTAGTATTGTATCAGGGAACTCTGGAGGCAGGCACAAGGGGCTGGCCCGGCCTTGCCGTGCACCTGTCACCCTGGCGGAGCTGAGGGGACTGGGCGCTGCCATCTTGTGGCTGTGGGCACTGCTACCTTTGAGGGCATAGCAGTCAATTAGCATATTCCCTCCTTATTGGCTGTGGGCACTGCCATATTTGCGATGGCATGAGGGTCAGTTAGCATATTCCCTCTTTATTAGATAGGATATTATGATAGTAGAGGCCCAGTGCACGACATTCATGCACTGGGGTGGGGTTCCTCAGCCCAGTCTGTGCCTTATCTCAGTCTGGGACCCCTGGGGGAGTGGGCCTAAGCTGGCAGGTGGACATCCCCTGAGGGGTCCTTAGTGCTGCCACAGAGGCAGGGGAGGCTCCTGCCACCACTGCTGCACTTGCCAGCCTGTGAGCCGGGCTTCTGGCTGAGCAGCACTCCCCCTGTGGGAGCACACTGACCACCAGGGTGCATTTCCTGAGTTGAGCGTCTGCCCCCTGGTGGTCAGTGCATGTCATAGCGACCAGTCATTCTGCCGTTCACTCAATTTGCATATTAGGGTTTTATTATATAGGATAAATATAACAGCGGAGTCATCACACGTGACAGTTGGAAAAAGCATTATGTATCGCCTCCATTTTGCAGGACAAGCAATAGATGTTCAGGGTAGTGAACTTACTCAAGGCCACAAAGAAAATCAGTGCTCATGTCTGATTAAGACCTACTAGAACCCAGGTCCAGGACCCTTACCACTGAAATGCTTAAGACACTGGTGCACAGTGGTTCTAACTGGTACACCAGGTTCTTGCCTAAAATCTCATCAGAAGAAATAAGAGCAGTTCCTTTTGCCAAGACAAGGATGTGCTTATTTCAGAATCCTTTACATTTTCTTTCTTTTTTTTTTTTTTTTTTTCTGAACACATGCCCAGCCGAGCAAGCAGTGCTGAATGTGTGATTTTGACGGACACATTTACTGGAAAAAAGTCAAAGACGCTGAGAATCTCCTCACCTGCCACCTGTGATGTGCTTTCAAGGCAGTCGATTCAATTTGCTCTATTTTCCCAAAAGAGCTTCCTGGAAGCAGTTATCTAGTATTTCGTTCGTATTTGCTGTATGCCAAAGCTTTCTCTTTAAAATTACCTTAAATCTTATACTTTACTTCCTATCATTTATTCAAACGTGCTAGAAGAACTGTGCAAAGACACATCTAAAATAATATAGGACTTGCCTTCCAAAGATAAGATTGGTCAAGAATAACAGAATAAGAATAATAAAAGTATAGATATCATTACATTATTATACAAAGAAAAGTAAATTTGTTACAGGTATTTATACTTTCTACTTGGCTCTCAGAAGCTATTTTTATTTACACCCAGAAAAAATTGAGAGTTTACTCTTTTCTTTCTCTTCTCAGGTAACCAAGTTCATGTCAAATCCTTTTTTAATACTTTAAATAATTTTTTATTTTTAAGTTACAATTGATGTACAATATACTAATAGTTTCTTGTGTACATCCAGTGGTTAGACATTATATAATTTACTAAGTGATCACCCTGATAAATCTAGTACCCATCTGACACCATACATAGTTAACCACAATATTATTGGCTACATTCCCTATGCTGCACTTTACATACCCATGACTCTTCTGTAATTACCAATTTGTATTTCTATTCTGTAACTACCAATTTGTACTTCTTAATCCCTTCACCTTTTTACTCAATCCCCATTCCCCCTCCCATCTGGCAACCATCAAAATGTTCCCCATGTCTATGAGTCTGTTTCTGTTCTGTTTCGTTCATTTATTTTGTTTTTCAGATTCCACATGTAAGTGAAATCATATGGCATTTGTCGTCCTCTGTGTGACTTATTTCACTCAGCATGAGATCCTCTAGGTCCACCCATGTTGTTGCAGATGACAGAATTTCATTCTTTTTTTATGGCTGGGTCATATTCTATTGTATATATGCACCAATTCTGATACCCATTGAGTGTGTCACTTGGAGGTGGTGGGGTGGCACTTTCAGGTGGTCTGAAGCTGTCTACCAGGTGAACTGGCTCTGGGGCCTCCCAGGAGGTACAGGCCAAGTTCAGCTGCCACCTGTGTTCTGCCCAGGACCACCTGGATGAGCTGCAGAGCAATCTGCACATGGCTGCTACTTGTGTTGGGCTTGAAGGAGCCAGGAATGGTCAAGCTGGGAATCAGGGGCAGCTGCATATAGTACCAGACCGGGGGCCATGTGGAGAGCAGCTTAGCATTCAGACAGGATCAAGTCTCGGACTGACTTGTGGCAACGCCACATACAAAGCCCTCCCAGCACAATTATAGCTAAAAGGCTATGGTTGTAAGCTTGACCTTATAGTCTGACCCTGCAGTCCTAGGTGGCTAAGGGATGTGGGCTGTGGGGAGGTGCAGCAAGTGCTGCCTAAACAAAGCTTGGTAGAGTTCAGAGAATGGCAACAACAGGAAAGAAGCAGATTTGAAATTCGCAAGAACATTGTAAACATCTTGCCCTTGTTTTGCTTTGTGTGATCTGACTATAAAATAAAGCTTCAGCTTATAGGCTGTGTCACGGTTTCCTCATTCAGTCACAGTGATCCACCTGGTCCCAACTGTATTTTCTTGTCTGTCTGTTTTTTTTATCCTTCACCGCCCCTCCTCAAGTTCACCCCTGGCTGTGCTGGACACGGTTCAGGGCCACTTAGCCAGAGGTACGCAGCACTTCGAGGCTAGATGCTGCCTGTTTGAGAGATTTTAAGGAAGTTTGAAACTTGAGCCAACACAGGCCTTTGTGTAGAAAAGCCACTGGAAATGGCTTGGGTGGACCAAAAAGTTGGGTGAGGCAGGCTCTCAGGGAATCACCAGGGTGGGGACAACAGCATTAGTCAGGTTGACAGAGACTCAGATATGGCTCCTGCCTGCAGCTTTGTTGGGGGAGGGCTCAGAAAGGAACAATGGGCTCTGCCAGCACTCCTTTCTGGGAGACAGCTGACCCCACAGCACTCACTCTAATGCTGGACAATTCAGTTCTTCTCTGTATGTCCCTGGTGCCCTTTGAGCTGCTGCCCCAGCACTGGAGCTTAGAGGGAGTGAGTCTGAGTAAGTCTGGTGTGGC
Organism: Ia io; assembly: GCA_025583905.1. NCBI lineage: Eukaryota > Metazoa > Chordata > Mammalia > Chiroptera > Vespertilionidae > Ia > Ia io. Next base: position 66,700,691 of record JAJQQW010000015.1, on the reverse strand, counting down.
CCTTTAAGAGGACTATCTGGGACTCCAGCAGCCCTCTGCCTCATTCAGCCTCAATCTGAACTGTTTTTTACAGACAGAAGTTATGGGGACTACTTTTCCTGGCAGTGGAACCCTGGATTGGGGCACCTGGTATGGGGCTGGAACCCCTTGCTCCTCAGAGGGGATCTCAGCAGCTGAGATATTCCTCCTAATTTTTATCCACAACATGTGGGTATGGGACCAGCCTGTCCTGGGTCTCCACCCCTCCTACCAGTCTGGATGTGGCTTATTCTTTATATCCTTAGTTGTGGGACTTCTTTTCAGCTAGATTTCAGGTGGTTCTGAATGATGGTTGTTCTATAATTTAGTTGAAGTTTTGATGTAGTTGTGGGAGGATGCGAGTACTGTGTTTACCTACCCCCTTCCTTTTTAAAAAAAATTTCCTCTGGTACTCTAGCTAGTCACCAGTGATACCTGAATATATTATGTTTTCACTCTTCCATGTCCAATTTATAACCACGGAATTTATTTTTGTAGGAAATCTCTCATGATTCACAGCGTGTTTTACAAGTTGTAAATATATAAGTATAGGGCTGGCTTCTCTTTGTTTAAATAGTTCATTAATAATCTTTTTTTCCCTCACAGCAAAGTAAAATGTAAAATGTGTTTTTTCTTTCACATGAAACTGCTGTTGGTTGAATGAGTTATGGGTGAATTCTGCTGACCCAATAGCCAAGAGGGCTAATGTGCTTACACTGTTTCCTTCACTTGCTGGTCCTGATGGACCCATATGTGACTGACTCTTTGATATGAGAACAATCCATGCCTGGAGTCCAAAGGAGGGCTGGATGCCAGGAGGGTTTGTTGTTATATATGGAGACAGAGGGACTATCTTAGGGCACTAGGAGATGGGAGGTCAGGCAGAGGCTGTTCTCCTTCAAAAGTGGTAACAGCTTCAGACAACACATTCTCTCTCTCATTTCTCTTGTGGCCACTGGCTTGAATTTTTAATATGAATTGGCTTGACTTGATATGTGAATGTAGTGCCAGATTTTTCTCCATGCAAACCTCACTGGCCCCGTATGAGCAGATTTCTTGGCTTCTGAGTTTCAAAAAAAATACTTTATAATTTTTAAATGATATCCAATTTTTAATCAAGTATAATTTTAAGTTATGTACACTCCTCAAGTTCCACTAAAATTATATGATCTAAAATCATATTATGATTTAAAAATATTGGTCTTTTACCAAACCATCATTGGTATAAAAGATGTCCTTTTACAGGGTCTTAGCATTTTGGGAGTAACATATTTCAAAACATACATTTCGCTGCCCCTCTCCCTCCAACCTTTCTCTCTTGAGACTTCTGTTTTTTCTTTGTTATTCTATTGTTTTACATATTTGCAGATGACTTTGCACATATAGTAGTCACTCAACAAATGTTTTCTGCCACTGACCGTGATGTGAGCAGAATGTGAATATCTTACTCTTTATTAGCACTAATAGTTGACTATGATAAAAAAAGACAGCTTACAAAATGCATGGTAGTAACCAAAGCCACTTTGCTAATACACTGACCTGAAATTTGACTGGGATTTTTAGGGTGAAAACAGGTTTGTGACACATTAATCTTCCTTACTGACTCTAAAACTACCGCAGTCCATGGCAGTCACTTGATCCTACTTTGAGACTTGACCACTGAAGAAGAGGGAGTCCCAGAGAGACTGGAGGCTGATGATGTCAGTGCTTTCCAGTAATGGAGACAAAATGTCCACCGAGGCTCCCCAGTCAGCAAGAATGGTGGGTGGCACGGCAGGGGGGTGGGGAGGGGAGGTCCTTGGTAAGAGGAACAGAAGTGTGGGCAGTCTTCATTTGTCTTTGTTTATGAAATAACTAGGAGCCCGTTGCACGAAGTTTCGTGCAATACACTTTTCCTTCACCTGGCTGCCGGCACCAGTTATCCGCCAGCAGCAGTTTTCCTCTGGCCACCCGCCGATCAGAGCGCCTCCCGCCAGCACGATCGGCCACCCTGAGAGGAACTCCGATCGGGAGGCACTCCGATTGAGCGGGTGGCCAGAGGAAAACTGCTGCTGGCAGATAACTGGTGCCAGCAGCCACGCAATCGGCCACCCTGAGTTCCGCCACCAGCGTCTTCCGCAGCGCCGGCCGTTTAAGCTGGCGGGAGGAGCAGGGACTCGCGAGTCCCCGCCCCCTGCTCCTACCGCCAGCCAATCAGCCACCCTGAGTCCCGCCCCGCGCCTCCAGCCGGCCCAATTGTGGGTGTAGCGGAGTGATGGTAATTTGCATATTACCATTTTATTAGGTATGATGATAACATATCTACTTTCAGTTGTGAGGATCAAGAGCACTGAGCAGCACATATTTTATTATGTATTTGTTGAGTGAATGAATGAGATGAGATGACATATAAACTTAGTCTTGCAAAATGAGAGAACACATTTTTTTTTTTTTTTTTTTTGCTAAATGGAGAGAGAAGAATAGTCCTCTAAAGAGTTGGAGCATAAGAATTTTCAAGACTGACCACCAAATTTCGAGCAGAAAACTGCTGTAAGGGGGGGTTAAAAAGCAAGGTTGATTGCAGGTTTGGAAACTTTTATACATGCTACACTAAGCAGTTTACACAAAGGATCTGAGGGAGCCACTGGTGGTTTCTAGTTCTTGTGATAATCTATCTCATCAACAGTCTATAAAAATTTAACATGTGATAGGATTTTAATAAAACATCAAATTATTTTAGGTGAAGATGAAGAAAAATATTTTAAAATATTCATGCCCAAACTGTTTTGACTATCTCATAAAACTGAGATTTTGGAATATAATCTAAATACAGATAAATAAAGTTAGACTGGGATCAGCATTAGTGCCAGATCAATTACAGCTTGCAGACCTAAAATTAATTAGTATGAATTGCCAAAATCTTTCCTTGAGTTTACCCACAAAAATACTCTTAATAAAAATATTTTATCTGAATGTTGGCTTTTCAATTAAATTTTGGTGTTGTCACACAAGTACAAGAATGTCTATTTTTGATCTGATACAGTCTAGTCATTTTGCATTGAACTGCTAAAATAGAAAACATTGGCTGCAGACCTAAACGTCGAGCATTCTTACCTGTCCTTCAACATTTTAGTGGAAGAATTGGGTACATTCGCACCTCAATGGTAGTTCCAAATAGATCAAGAACATAGAACATAGAGAGCCTGGCAGACTGAATGGGGAAATGTGCCTCCACTGGCTGTGCTTGGAAATGTGGGATGTATGGAAGTGGTAAGGTTTAGAAATCCACTGAGGGAATCCCACTTGGTGAAGACACCGTGTTGTTAGTGATAAGCTAAAGGTAAAAAGACTTCGATTTTATATAAATGGAGACTTTTTAACTTTCATAGAAGCAAAACCTGGGGAACTTGTAATTTTTTTTTGAAAAAAAAAGTAAAAGTAACTTAAAATATTTATGATGCCCTGGCCGGTGTGGCTCAGTTGGGTTGGAGATTCTTCCTGTGCGTGCCCCGGAAGGTCAAGGTTCCATCCCCGTCAGGGCGTGTACTGGTGGCAACCAGTTGATGTTTTTCTCTCACATTGATGTTTCTCTTTCTCTCTCTCTCTTTCTACCTCTCTAAAATCAATAAAACATTATTTATGACTTAAGGTTTTCAAAAAATGATGTTAAAGACTCAGAATGTTTTTCTGATAGAAACATGGACTATTTGGATTAAAAATAAGTAGGAAAAATTATGCTCACAGTTTAAATTCTATACCCGAAACAGTTTCAGGAAACAGAAGACATTTAGTATTGTTATTTGCAATATAATCCTTCTCTGGTGGCAAGAACCTCCTTTAAATGTGCTCCCTTCTTCCCTGTTAGTAACTGCCAGGCAGTGCTGAGACTTCAGGTGCTAAAAGTTTGGGGTTGGTCTCTTCCAGAATGTGTTACCTTGAAGACTCCGCCCTGTTCTTCCGTTACAGGGAAGTACAGGCTGTACTCTTGACATGGCAGCTATTAGCTACACTCGGCTACTTAACTCTAAATTAATTAAATAAGACTAAATATTCAGGGTCTTGGTGGCACTTAGCCACATTCCAATTGCTGAATAGTGGCTATTGTGCCCGGCTAGTGTTGCTTAGTGGATTGTTGTCCCATCTGACCAAGAGGTCGTTGGTTCGATTCCCCATCAGGGCATATGCCCAGGTTGTGGGCTCAATCCCCAGTAGGGGGCATGCAGGAGGCAGCCAATCGTTATTTCTCTATCATCAATGTTTCTATCTCTTTCCTCTCCCTTCCTCTTTCTCTCTCTCTCAAAAAAAATATCAATAAAAATGTATTAAAAAATAGTGGCTATATATCGGGCAACACAGACACAGAGCATTTGCTCTGATCACAGGGAGACATTGAATAGTACTGGAGAGAGGATGAGATTTGCTTTCAATAATAAATGATTCAAATCACATTAAAGAAAGAATATAGTTCCCTATGATTTTCTCTAATGGTAACATGAGGTAACAAAAAGTTCTGTTACAATGCTGTTTTGATTTTGCTTTCTTTTTGAGATAGATTTATCACTTGAGCATTTTAATTTTTCAGCCAGAGGATTATTAAATGAAGGTGTTATAAAGGCCTGTTTTGTTTCTTAATTATGTTATTTTGCATTCATCTTAAAATTATGTCATAACCATAAATTTGAAACTTTCACTTCTTTATCTTTAGATTTATTTGTGCCATTTGATCAATCTCACAATGAGTTGTGTGGTTTCAATTAAAGAAAGACGTGCCTTGCCTGCTTTCCATCCTCTCATGTTTTTATCACCCTAGCTACGAGGAAGGAAAATGTAATTGTCAAACTTTAATAACACTATACAAAGGAGTTAACTGTAAAAAGTATCCTGTCATCTCTAAGCAGATATCAGGGTTTTTCTAGCACTGGACTAATTTGGAAGAATTTAAGGCAATAAAGGGATGCTTGTTGCTTTTGTGGTATTGGGTAATATGTATCATCAATTCATGTTTTAAAATAGAAAATAGAATTATCTACTTTTCTTACATGCTTATCTTTCCTATTTATTATCATCAGTGATATGCACCAGGCTGAAATAACAAATAAACTCTAAATTTAAGTGTCTAAAAACCACAAAGGTCCATTTCTCCTTTACTCCTGACCATGTTCACTGAAGGTCAGTTGAGGTACTGATCTATATTTTCTTCAACTTCATGACCTAGGCTGTTGGAGTGGTTCCTGTTTATATATAGTTCATATTATTGTATATTTTTATTGATTTCAGAGAGGAAGGGATAGGGAGAGATAGAAAAAATCAATGATGAAAGGGAATCATTCATTGGCTGCCTCCTGCACGCCCCCTACTGACAACCAAGCCAGAAAATGAGCATGGGCATGTGTCCTGACCTGGAATCTAACCAGGACCTCCTGGTTTATAGATCAACACTCAACTACTGGGCCACACCAGCAGAGCTGGGCTATTTGGGAGTGGAGGGGAGAAGAAAATGGCAAAGCAGTCCCTGGCTATTAAAGCTCTCCCCGCCGCACCGCCCCAGAAGTAACAGAGGCACTTCCCAATCACATTTCATTGGCCAAAACAAGTCCCATGGCCATACCGTACCTAATTTCATGTCAGCAGGCAGGTGCATTTCTGACATGTGCTGAGGACAGAGAGAATATTTATGAACATTCAGAATGACAACCACAGGGGGGAAATGCAGCATTTTATTTCTCTATACAATTTTCTATTAAAAATGAAAGCTGACCCCATGACTTTTATCAATCTCTGGTTCAGAAACAAAAGACATTTCAAGGAAGAAAAAGTTAATAAAATAACATTGCAGGAGGTAAAAAGAAATATGATTATCTCTTCTGTTAGGGAAATAATGAATAATGGAAGGAGGTTGGGATGTTAATCTCTCTTTAACTATGAATGAAACTTTTCATTCTGAGGGCTCCTTCAGGGACAAATAAATCTCTTTGCCTTGTCTCTGGATCTCACAGATAACTCGGTTGGCTCATACATGCCTTTCATCCTTTGTGCCCTGTCTTTTTGAGATGTTGCCTCATCCGTCTGTTTCATTCAGTTTCCCTGTCCTTGTATTGTTGTCACTTTCTAAAGGGAATTGCTAACTGAATAATTTAAGTAAAACTATATTTACACAGTCCAACAAAAGTCAGTTGAGTGAAAACTTTCTCCTTTCCATCCCCCCAAACATCTGACCTGGGGTGCCATTTATAACCAGTCTTGATATTGACAAGTCTCACATTTAAATCGAATGTATTTCTCCCTCTCTCCCCCGGTACACCTAGATAGCTATGGTCTGTTACAAGTTTACTTTGGCTTCACATTTTTCACATTGACACTTTAGGAAGAGCTATATTCTCGTGAAGGATATGGCTTGAAATCCTCTCTTTCATTCAATCCTCAGTGGGCTGCAGCAGTTTCAGGAGTGTATGCACAAATGCTAAGAGCTAATAAAAATGGCATCGTGGATGCTACCAGAGACTAAGCATTTTCAAATAAAACATCCCAGACTGAAGCCACATCAATCCCACATTTCACCATCACTCTGGTAAATGGCTCCCCTGACCCTGTGGCTTCTATCAATCTCTGATTTGGAAGATGCAATCAGGGCAAACAGATTTGTCTTTGGACATTTAATTAAATACAGAGCCCTTCAAGGTACTATTTATAAACAAATGTGACTCATTTTTTCTCGTACTGTAAAAAATTAGTCTCTATTATGGATTGCAAATTAGATTGAGTACTGGTGGGTATTATATAGCTTGTAGATAGATTGTTCTCTAATGCATTTTATAATATCTAGTGAGAAAACTTATCTAAGTTCACATTCTCATTATGAACTGGAATACATTTTGCTTTTTAAAAATTTAGAAAATAAAGCATATAGCAGGAATAATAGCAACCCTATGTTATTGAAAAATATCTATTTGGATAGAAATTCTTATAATTGCATTTAAAATGCTACACTTACTTTCAGAGGTATTTTTGGTCAAGTAATGCTTCTTTGTAAACTGGTTATCTTAATATAATCTACTTAAGTGCTAAAAATTCAGCATTGTTTTTTAGATTTCTGAAATGTATAGAGAAAATTCTGTTCTGCTTATGTTCTATTGTTTCTATTTAGACATCTAACAGGTAGAAATTAATGTCCTGATTCCAAATCTGAAGGCAAATAAAAAGTAAACTTCTTAGATCCTATAATAAAGATGAATAAATCAGATATTTATGTTTTTCCATACACTCTGCATTGGTAAATTGTGTCCTCGCCTCTTTTGCCTTTCATTCTGAATGCTCATTCCAGCAATAAAATCTATCTGAAATATAAGTTGAAATATAAACCACCTTTTCTCTCTTATTTATAAATAATTCCTAAAGAATGCTTAATTAGTGATTTTTTATTTTGTTATTAGAATGAAAAAATGATAAAAGGGAATATGTGTAGGGTCAATTCTATTTCAAAAGTGGAAGAAGTAGCTGCTAGGTAAACCCCAAAAGTGTGTGCCTCAGGAATGGCCCAAATACCATCATCTAGAGATCTAGTCTCTTCCTTGGGGATTTTTAAAGGCAAATGATCCCAGTATTATGTGTGATTTAATTTTGTGGGCTTTGCTTTAGTGATGATGGAAGACCATAGTGGCATGACAGTACTGAATGATGGAGATGACACTTTGGTCAAGGGCGTTGGAATATTACAAAGGGAAAGAAGTCTTTCTCCACATGCTTTTTCTATAGCCAGTTATGACTTAAAGGTAATATAAAATTATTTAGTGAAATGGTAATAAATGCTAAAATAAAAATTATGAGTTGTTATGAGAGGACGTGACAGTGGACTCCAGGATCACTTATATGATAGCATATGACAGGGACTCAGGCAGAAATTGTTTCAAACTTTAACTTTTGTACCCAGGCTCCTTGCTTTTTGACATAAGAGAAACACTGCATATGCAAAGAGTTGAAATAATATGTGGACTTAATTATTCATTGAAGTTTTGTGATAGAAATATGTTTCTATCCCAGTGGTCGGCAAACAGCTGCTCGCAAGCCACATGCGGCTCTTTGGCCCCTTGAGTGTGGCTCTTCCACAAAATACCATGGCCTGGGCGAGTCTATTTTGAAGAAGTGGCATTAGAAGAAGTTTAAGTTTAAAAACTTTGGCTCTCAAAAGAAATTTCAATCGTTGTACTGTTGATATTTGGCTCTGATGACTAATGAGTTTGCCGACCATTGGTCTATCCCATTTAATTTCCCCCTACTTTTTTTTCTTCATTCTTCTTACTCACCACACATCTGATTATTGCATCAGCCTCCTACTTCCAGTCTCTTTCATTTCTGTTTATCCCATACGTGGCTGCCTGCTAATGACTTCATGAAATCAATTGCATATTGTATTTTATATATTTCTTTTTTACAGAGCACTATTCGCATTGATTTCTATCCAAGGTCAGTAATATTTGTTAGACAATGCTGAACATCCTATAATCTCCCTATTCTCTCTAAAGTCCAAAGCAATTCTCAGCCATGCTTTCAGGGGTTCCCCTAGTGTGGTCTCAACTTCTTTTTCTAATCTCTCCATGACATTATACCTACACAACTTTCCACTGTGGTCAAGCCAACTTGAGTAACTTTACTTAAACCTTTAAAACACAAACAAACAAACAAAAAATACACAAGGAAAGTCTCCTCACTATTGTGTTTAGGCAAATTCTACTCAGCTTTCTTGGTTACATTCAAAACAAACTTTGCTTCCTATAAACTATGTAATATTACTTTTTAAAAATAGTTGGATATTAAACACACATGTATATATGTACATATGCTTTTATGTTAAATATATGTTTGTATATATTAGCATATAATCTAGAGGCATATATATACAGTATATGTATGAATATATGTGTACACATGTATACATATATACATATACATATATATATATATACATATACATATATATATAGCACTAGACTATTAAAAGGTCTTTCAAAATGAAGACTTTTTTTTATTTTTAAAAATGCTATGGTTTTGTCCAGCTGGTGTTGCTCAGTGGTTGAGCATTGACTTATGAACCAGGAGATCATAGTTCGATTCCCAGTTAGGACATGTACCTGGGTTTTGGGCTTGATCCCCAGAAGGGGGCATACAGGAGACAGCTGATCACTGGTTCTCTCTCATCATTGATGTTTCTATCTCCCTGTCCCTCTCCCTTCCTCTCTGGAATCAATAAGGATATATTTTAAAGAAAAAAAAATCCTATGGTTTTATACATAAGTTTTCCATAGTAACTTGTTAATTGGTGAATTCAGGGTAATAGAGAAAAAAAGAAGTGAAATTATTAGCTAACTGATAATAGAATTATACTTCAAACAATCTATACAATGAAGTGTTTTTCTCCTTTGTTATAGTTAAACTCCTATTCAGTTCTCAGAATTGATCATCAATATGGTTCTCAAACATTTGATTCTATTGTACTTTGGCCAAATTTTAGCAACCACCCAAATGTTTAGGAAAAAAGGATAGAACCATAGTTGCAGCCTCTGAAAACAAGCCTTTTATTCTATAACCCAGTACACTTTGGGATTTGCTGGAACTGTCATAATTAGTATATTTTAATATTGCTTATACCATGAAATTTTTTCATTAAGTCTACTGACCTCATGCTAAGAAAGAAATTATTTTTAATAAATAAGAATTTATCTACCAGTTGTCAGAAACTCTTGTATTTTACACAAGGGGCCTTTATTTTCCTCAAAATCTGCAGGGTACCTGGCATGAATGAAATAAAACTCTAATTTACTGACAAGTGTGTAAGCAAGGCAGGAGTGAGGGAAAAGTGGTCTTGGGGATACTTTTATTAGTCTAAGTTTGTTATTAGTATACTTTATTACTGTCAAAGCTATGTTCAGAAAATACTAAATCCCAGTTCACTTTACAAACCTACTAAATATGTGTGAATTTATTTATTTTTTTTAACATTTAGACTTAGTCATAAATAGACAGGATGGTGTTAGTATGTCCTCCAACTGCCAACATATGAAATTACTTTTGGAGTTGATGGTCTCCAGAGGTGGTCATAGAACGAACTCCCTTGAAAGTAAGATGTTCTGCAGAATTTTTCAGGGACCTCTGTCAATAGTAGGCTACCTGATCTGGGTGGGGACAACATTTTATGTAAACACCATGTCACTTTTTTATATTCTCTATTAGAGAGATGGAGGCCATTATTAGTTCTTCTCCATTTCCCAGGAAACAGATAATTTAAGGTGATTTCCTAGGCAAATAGAAAAATACCTATTTTAAAACATGAATGGTCTTTTATTTTTATATTAAGGCATTGCTGGTCTCATTTTTACTGTATTCTCTGATGGTTTTACCCATAGAATGTACAATTTAAACTGCAAGTTTACTTTAATAGTGATTCTAGCATGTTTCTAGCATTGTTAATATTGAAGAGTTCTATTTGTCTCTGCTTTTTCCTTCTCCTCTCTATTCCCTTCCACACACGCCCTTTCTGCCATTGTAAAAATGCCCCAAACTAAGGAAAAGGGGTCTTTGGTTAGTCTTTAGAAAGAGAAATCTTTGCATTGCACAATCCAGCCATCTCTTTAAAGCAAACCTTTCTCCTTTATTCCAGGACATCTACTTAGATTGCGTATTCTGGCTAAGAATACTTTTTATACAATGCTATGCCGCTTGGTGGCCCTTATTCTCTGATTTCCTGGCAGTAAAGTGTGGCTAGTGGCCTGTGGCTAGAGGTGACAGTTTTTTTTTTTTTTTTTTTGTAGCATGATGCAAAGATAGTGGTAGCACATCTTCTAAGGGGCCTGAGAGCCACCTTCCGACCAGCAACACTGTCTGAACTTTATATGAGCTGAAATCATGTTCAATTATGGTGAGCTTGTGGTTTGAGGGCTTAACCTCTGATGTCGCTAGCATTCCACGTAGTAATACACTTTGCTAGCACACTTGAACTTCATGGTTATCCTGTAAAAGGTGGGCAATGCTGTGAGAGAAAGAATCCTCTGACAGAGAGAAGATTCCACTTAAAGAATTTGCACATCTGGAAGATTTTTCTTTAAGCAGGAGTAAGGATTTGTTCTTGTATGGGTCCTTGGGCATTGCCTGGAAACAGAAGACCTGGCTGTGGGGACTTTGTATTGAACCGGCACCTTGAGGGGCTGAGAGGCATGAAAGAATGGGCCTGGTAAGTGAGCACAATGGAAAGGATCAAAAAGAAAGTGGCTCCAAAAGTAAAGGTAGCAAACACAAAAGTGAAAGAGTGGGAGTACATCAAATTAAAACACTGCACAGCAGTTTGCCCTAGCTGGTTCGGCTCAACGGATAGAGTGTTGGCCTGCGGACTGAAGGGTCCCATTTTTTATTCCTGTCAAGGCTACATGCCTGGGTTGTGGGCTTAATCCCCAGCAGGGGGTATGTAAGAGGCAGCTGATCAATGATTCTCTCTCATCATTGATGTTTCTATCTCTCTCTCTCCTCCCTTCCTCTCTGAAGTCAATAAAAATATATTTAACAAATAAAATAAAATAAAATAAAAACTGCACAGAAAGTAAAATCATCAACAAAATGAAAAGGTAATCTACTAAATAGGAGAAAATATTTGCAAATCTTATATCTGCTAAAGGGTTAGTATCCAAAATATATTTTTAAAATGCATACAACTCAATAGCAAAACCAAAACAAAACAAAATAACAAAACAATTTAAAAAATGGGCAAAGGACTGAATAGACTTTTTTTTCCAAAGAGGATGTACAGATAGCGAACAAGTACATGAAAAGGTTCTCAACAACACTAATCATCAGAAAAAAGCAGATCAAAACCGCAATGAGATATCATCTCATGCCCATTAGAATGGCTATTATAAAAAAGACAAAAAATAATAAGCATTGACAACAATGTGGAGAAAAGAGAACTTACGTGCACTGTTGATGGGAATGTAAATTGGTGCAGCCACTAAGAAAACATTATGGAGATTTCTCAAAAAATTCAAAATAGAACTGCAACATAATCTAGAAATTCCACTCCTGGTTATTTATTGGCAGAAGAAGAAAACATTAATTAAAAAAGATTTATGATAAGTGAGATAAGTCAAACAGAAAATGCTAATACCTTATGATCTCACTTATATGTCAGACCTTAAAAAACTAACAAACAAAAAAATAAGGTCATAGATGCAGAGAACAGATTGGTTGCCAGAGGTAGGGAGTGGGGCTGAACTAAATGGGTGAAGGGGGTAACTGGATTATCTAACCTAAAAGCAACTGTATCGTCACCTTTTAAATGCATTAAAGAACGCATTTAAAAAACATGAGTTTAATGGGTGAACAATAACATTACTTTGGCATCTCACTATTCTTGGACATCTAGTTGTTTCATTTTTTTCCCTTTAAACACTATTAAATTAAACCCTAGTGTGTATACTCATGGGTAAAACCCTAGAAGTGAAATTGTTCAGAACCATATCTATATAATAAAAGCCTAAGCAACCATTACGGCGGAACGACCAGAACGACCAATCACTATGATGTGCACTGACCACCAGGGTGCAGATGCTCAATGCAGGAGCTGGTCCCTGGTGGTCAGTGTGCTCCCACAGGGGGAGCACTGCTCAGCCAGAAGCCGGGCTCATGCCTGGCAAGCATAGCAGCAGTGGCGGGAGCCTCTCCTGCCTCCACAGCAGCACTAAGGAGCAGCAAGCCAAGCAGTAAGGAGCAGCAAGCAGGTGAGCAGTAAGGAGTGAGGGCTCCCAGACTGCGAGAGGGATGTCTGACTGTCGGTATAGGCCTGCTTCCATGGGGAGTGGGCCTAAGATGGCAGGCAGACATCCCCCAAGGGGTCCTGGACAGCGAGAGGGCACAGGGCGGGCTGAGGGATCCTTCCTCTGCCTCCAGTGCATGAATTTTGTACACCAGGCCTCTAGTAGATACATATTGGCAATTCCATCAATGTTTAACAAAGTAATTTCCCAGTCACAGGGTAAGCAGGTCCATACCTCACCAGCAACTAAGCACTAGCATTTCAGAATCTCTTTGCTAATTTGATAAATGTAAATTGGTAATCTACATTTTTCCTGAATAATGAAGATGAGAATTGTTTTTAGGTTTATTCATGATTTTTTATTTCTTCTCTTTTTAATGACCTGATCATGTGTTCAACTTGTTTTTCTTCCAAAGTGATTTCTTTTTCAATTCGTATAACTTTTTTATGTGTTTAGAGTATATATTTTTCAGGGTTCTACCTTAGCCACCAAAATAAAGATGAAACTCCCTTGCACGACATTCAAGCACCCTCAAACTAAGTTCCTGCCCATCTCTCAAGTTTCAGACTGCCATGCCCCAAACTTGCCCATCACAACCTGCTCTCCTGCTGCACTAAGCTTCTGTACCTCAGCACTTCTGTTTCCATTTTTGACTGAAATGCATTCTCTCTCTTGTCTGTCTGGTGGATTCCTATTCACACAAAGTTATATGAATTTCAAAGGTGTGCAGGCTTTTCAGACAACCATGTGTGGAATTGGAGTTTTGCCACTAACTAGTCTTTGTTCCAGTTATGCAACCTCATCTTAGTTTCCATACCTGAAGAATGGGCACAACCATTTCTAATTTTCCTCAGTGAGGTCAAATGAAATGATATGGGCAAAGTGTCTGGTACAGTCCTGGGGTTCTGGTGAGTACTCAACAAAAGATATTATATGTGCCTATTTTTCCTAGAACTCCCTCCACCTAAATCAAACTACAGTATGATGCCTGAGAAACACTTTTCTTAAACATGACATTCTCTACCTTGTTTCAGTTTTGTGTGTTTGTTTGTTTGTTTGTTTTGTGTGTGTGTGTGTTTTGTTTGTTTGTTTTGTGTGTGTGTGTGTGTGTTTTGTTTTAATGTGTGGGAAGCAGATAATTTGAGCATTCGCTATTCTATTTGACATAACAAAATAAATTTTGTGACTTTGTAAAGAGTTCTGTTTACTTCATCATTTCAATCTTTACATTTATCTGCTATAATGTAAAGATCTCTAGAACTTCTTCCAGGTATGCTGGAGAAAACCATCATGAGCCTATGCAAGTTGCAAGGGTTCCTTGTAGCATAAACAACATTTGAGTAGAAATTTGCCCCCAAATGAAGAGGGAGGTCTAACAACAGCTTCCAGGTGCCTTGCAGCATCTGTAAGCCCTGCTGGATACAAAACAAGTAATTAAAATAGACTCCACTCCAGCCACTCACTGACTGGAGCGAAGTAGAAGTTACAGGATTATGGCCACTCCTTCCAAAGGCGAGTGAGTTCGCAGATGAAACAGACAGCACCAGGTGTGGAACAGTGTTATTAAAAATGAGATTTCAAAGTAAAAGGAAACAGAACATCAAACTTCACTTCATGGAGGCAAGGTTAGAGAGCTGTAAACACTTGAAATACTTTTTTTTTCTGGTTTTAACAAGAAAAATGTAATAAGTGTTCAAATTCCCATTACAAGGTTGTCAGAGCAAAATTAGTACATGATGCGCTGCAAGCCACGGGTTGTTCAGAATTTACTGATGCATAAAATCAGAATTAGGTGAAATGCTAGACTCAAGAGGAAGGCCGGCAAATGTTCATTTGCAACCACTGAAGTGTCAACAAAAATATGAATATATCTTTTGCCTAAATATCCTCTAAGTTTAAGTAAAGGGAATGCACCAATGCCAATTACACCTTACTTATTGATTTCAAGAGTTTATTAACATTTAAGAATATTTCACTTTAAAAATAATATGTTGATTGAGGTATTGTACAGTGTGCATGTTGACTATGAGTTGAAGGGCTCTCACTAAGTGACTTTATCCTCTAATTGATTTAGTCAGAAGTTAGAGATGGAAGTCCCAGTCCATTATTTCAGAGACCAGGGGACTGGCATCTAGAAAGATAAAACAAATTAATTGTCAAGGAGGTTGCAGGGAGAATTCTTATATTGGGTGAGAGTGCAATGACCTTTAAACTTAAAGATTCGATTATTCTGTCTTGTACGAAATCACACAGACAGTTAGAGATGGAATCCATGTCTCTTAATTAATCACATTATGTCTGGTACGAATGTTGAGAACACTGGTAATGCAGAAGGGAGAAAAGTCATATACTGTGACCAAGGATCACTAATACCAATAAAAATATTAAATAAACTATTTGATCCCTTAAGATATGTAATAAAACATACACTTTAGTAATATCTTTTACTAAAACTCCTTTGAAATATTTTCTCTCAATGATCAGATTCTTGATAAATCCCAAATTATTATTTTCTTCAATTTTTGACCTTTTACTCCATTTGACACTGTTTTACTTCTTTTCTTCTTGAAACTCTCATCTTGACATCTGAAAAATTACATTTTCAGCATTTTCTCCCACCTCTCTTATCCCATAGCTTCTATTTTCATTGTTTCTTTATCCTCCCTCCTTTCTCAATATGGTGGCATTTCTCCAAACTCTGCTTTATGCTTTGAAATCTATGCGCATCTCACAGTGTCTAGGTCAACCATGTTCAACTTTCAGCCTTTAACCAGAAGCTCTGTTTTGAATCCCTAGTTGGTGACCAGATATTTCAAGACAAAGCTTCCTCCTACCTGTCCCCAGAACATCCCAAATAACTCATCATATTCTCCAGTGAAACAGCAATTCCTTCCAATTGTGCTCCCTCTACAAAAGGAGAGAATTCATCCATTTGATTCACTCGCTTTTTTCATTATGATTCTTTTTATCATTTTAGCAGGCAGCAGTAGACAAGGAGCAGTCATTGCATTTGGTCCTAATTATCTATGACACCTTGACAGCCCTTTTAGAAATGTGGAGAAGGCAAGGGGCATCTGGAAGAGTAAGTAGAAAATTCTCAGAAGAGAGCAAGGATCAAGCAAAGGAAGCCATATAAGCAAAGACAATGGAATCCAAAGGCATGCAATAAATTCAGTAAGCCTAGGAAACTGTGCCATTGAAGCATAAAAGATATATGGCTCAGTGGTGAGAGACAAGGCTAGATAAGTGGACTGTTCCTCACTTCAGAAATTTGAATTCACTTTAATTTTATATGACTTATTGGGCATATGCCTTCCCCTCATCCTCAGAGCCAGAATACCATGTTTGTTTAATGGTGAGAGACCCCAACGTGTTTTTCTGTCACAAGTGTTTTTCATAAATCTTTCATAAATTTTACCTATCATGCACCTTTTTACGCATATATACCAATATGCCAAGTGTACATATCCCAGCTTAGTTCCAGTCATCATCAGGGCTGTTCACACCTACTTGTTCTTATCCCATACTCTATAGATGTGAAAGTCCTTACTGTTGCAGGAACACACGGTATCATTTCTGTTTTCATGCACTAGATTATGTTATTTCTCTTATCTGAAATGTCTTATTTTCATCTGCCAAACCAAGTTCAACCTCTCATTCAGGGAGCAGTTAAAGTCCCATATCTTCCACAGCATCTTTTTGATGACTTGCAGATATCAGATCAGTGTTGACACAAGCAAAGAAGTGAATCCATCTTATTCATAAATTAAACTCTAAATTTAAGTTGCAAGTTTAGGCAAAGCAAATTAGAGAGATTAGCCAGCCAGTCGCTGGACTTCTCCTCTTCTCACCTGCCAAGCCTTGTGATGACACATGCTGTTCTGGGCCTACCCATTACACAAACCCAGAGGAAGTCTAAAATATTATTTTTCTCTATATAGTATCTTCCTATGAAACTGTATTTTTGGCTTCACTAATTAATTTGACTAATTCATGAAATAAACTAAGTTTGGTTGAGTATTTACCATAAGCTAGGTACAGCAATAGTAAATAGTCTATAGATGTTTACCAAGAAGTAGAGGCAAAAGATAAATAATTAAGCACTTAATGATAATATAAAAAGACTAGAAGCCCGGTGCACAAAATTCGTGCACGGAGGGGGGTTGTCCCTCAGCCCAGCCTGTACCCTCTCCAATATGGGACTCCTGGTGGGATCGGGCTTAAACGGGCAGTCGGACAATCCAGGACTGCTGGCTCCCAACTGCTTGCCTGCCTGCCTTCCTGATTGCCCTTAACCGCTTCTGCCTGATCACCCCCTAACCACTCCACTGCCAGCCTGGTTGATGCTTAACTGCTCCCCTGCCAGCCTGTTTGCCCCCAACTTCCCTCTTCTGCTGGCCTGGTCACCCCTAACTGCCCTCTCCTGCAGGGTTGATCACCTCCAACTGCACTCCCTTGCAAGCCTGGTCCCTCTCAACTGCCCTCCCTTGCAGGCCTGGTCCCTCACAACTGCCCTCCCTTGCAGGCCGGGTGCCTCCCAACTGCCCTCTCCTGCTGGCCATCTTGTAGTGGCCATCTTGTGTCCCCATGGGGCAGGATCTTTGACCACATGGGGGCAGACACATTGTGTGTTGGAGTCATGGTCAATCTGCATATTACTCTTTTATTAGATAGGATAGAGGCCTGGTACAGGAGTGGGGGCCAGCTGGTTTGCCCTGAAGGGTGTCCCGGATCAGGGTGGGGTTCCCTTGGGGCATGGGGCGGCCTGAGCGAGGGGCCTGTGGTGGTTTGCAGGCCGACCACGCCCCCTGGCAACCCAAGCAGAGGCCCTGGTATCTGGAATTTATTTTCCTTCTACAATTGAAACTTTGTAGCCTGGGGCAGAGCCAAGCCTGCTGCTCCCTCCGGGGCGGCAGCCATTTCTGTGGCAGTTAATTCACCTTCTACAATTGAAACTTTGTAGCCTTAAGCGGGTGAGCCCTGCCAGGGTATGCGGAAAGCTTTGCTTCCCCTGTTGCCGCCGGCAACCCTGGCCTGCTCTCTCAAGCTCGGTTCTGCCCCCATTTCTATTTGAATTTGTTTACCTTCTATAATTGAAACTTTGTAGCTTGAGTGGAGGCTTAGGCCTGCAACGGCTATGGAAAGCTTGGCTTGCTCTGTTACCTGGGAAACCTTGCTCTCTGTGGCTGTAGCCATCTTGGCTGGGGTTAATTTGCATACTCACCCTGATTGGCTGGTGGGTGTGGTTTGGCTGGTGGGTGTGGCTTATGTAGCGGAGTGATGGTTAATTTGCATATTACCATTTTATTAGAGAGGATAGGTGATGAGGTAGAAGTGTGCAGAACACCAACTGAAAAGGGAGGGGTCTGGTCACAGCAAGCCCTCCAAAGGGATGACGTCTAAGAAGAGTCCTATCTTGTGCTCAGTATTTTTCTGGACACTGGAGACTGTAAACCAGAACAAGTATTGAGAAGTGCAAATGCAGAACACAAGTGCTCAAAAGCAATTCAAATCGCAATGCAGAATTTATACAATATTGTTTCTAAGCCAATACTATATAAATTCTGTGGGTCTTAGTTTTAGAAACCACAGCCAATCAAAATTAGAAGTGGAAAGTGTGTTGCCTGAGGGGGGAATTATACTGAAATAAAATATAAAAATGTATAAAATACATAGCTGGAGCTAAGGGAGGGGGGTGCTCTTTAGTAATGGAGAAGAAAATCCTCACATTGCAGTAGACTACAAGAAAAGACTTTGTGCAAAATAAATGAAAAAACACAAGAGAAACAAACTTACAGATACAGAGATATCTGGTTGCCAGATAGAAGGAGGTTTGGGGGATGGGCGAAAAAGGTGAAGGGATTAAGAAATACAAATTGCCAGTTATAAAAACAGTCACAGGGATGTAAAGTAAAGTAATCTTACTGGGGTGATCACTTCATAAGTTATATAAATATTTAATCATTATGTTGTACACCTGAAACTAATTTAATACTGTATGTCATTGTAAGTGAAAGGTAAAAAATAATTTAAAGAGAAAGTAAAATCAAAATACACAAGAACAATAGTTTGTTCATTAATTTATTCAGCAAAAACAACAAAATAAATCACTGACTGCATACTAGATGTGGAGAATTATTTTAAATAAAGGCAAGAAAAAGTAAAAAACATGAAGTCAGATAATCAGATAACTTGGTGGAACCAATGTGATAAGTGCTGTGAACAAAATATAGGCCAGAATCCTGGGAACACAGAGAGTGAGTGATTAATTCTGCAGGTAGAAAGATGTAACAAAGAAGGTAATTGGGGCTGTAAATTAAATAATTTAGCAGAGAAAAAAAGTAAAGTCTATTCTAGACCAAGATACTGTGTGTGTGTGGGAGAGAGAGAGAGAGAGAGAGAGAGAGAGAGAGAGAGAGAGAGAAAGAGAGAGAGAACAAACCAAAAAGAAAAAAACATTCAGAAACATAAAAGTACATGGAATATTTGAAGAATGGCAATGTAGGCTTATATAGTTTTCACCTTATGATGTACAGTGCTTTATAAAATGCCTTAAACACTTTGGAACAAAGCAGGGTAAAAACAACTATTTCAATACTAGTGGCCCAGTGCACAGATTTGTGCACATTGAAAGGAAATTGATTAGAAGATATATTTTAATATAGATATTATATTCTCTATAATAGCAATGTCAACAAAAACAACCAAATTCACAATAGATAATGACAGATGGAAACACACATGTACGATTGGCACCAGTGAGAGCTTTATATGTATCGTGCATGCGCAAGTCAAAGTTTATTTTTAAATTGTCAGTGCAAGTCATATGTACCAGCCAGCCAGTCGGTCAGCTGGTCGGATGGACGGTTGGTCACTTAGCCTTTTATATCCTATATAATAAAAGGCTAATATGCAAATTGACTGGTTGCTATGACGCACATTGACCACCAGTGAGCAGATACTCAATGCAGGAGCTGCCTCCTGGTGGTCAGTACGCTCCCACAGGGGGAGCACCACTCAGCCAGAAACTGGGCTCACGGCTGGCAAGCGCAGTGGCGGTGGCAGGAGCCTCTCCTGCCTCCACAGCAGTGCTAAGGACTCCTCTGAAGATATCCACCTGCTGGCTTTGGCCCACGGGGAGTGGGCCTAAGCCTGCAGGCGGACATCTCCCATGGGGTCCCGAACTGTGAGAGGGTGCAGGCCGGGCTGAGGGACTCCCCTCACTCCTCAGTGCACGAATGTCATGCACCAGGCTTCTAGTATATAGATAAGCAAGTAGGCTAGTGGAGGACGCAGATAGTTGGGTAGGCTGATCTTATGCTACCAGCTACTTAGTCTCTGAGATTAAGTGGCAAGGACGATCCTAGTGTACTAAAAAGAAAAGCAGATTAGGGGTCAGGAAATCCTAGTTCTCATCCTGGGTGTCCAATCATCCCAGTTTGCTTGCAATGTGGGATTTTCAGTTCTATAGCTAGCAGAGTCCTGGGCAAACCAGGATGGTTGATCGCCTCAGCTCAACTTAGTCACTTGACTCTCTAGATGTCACTGTTGGTGTTTTTTCTTAAACTATAATCAAAATAATTAAAATAAATTTTAAACTTATCAGTCACTTAGTCACTTGACTTTCGAGGCATCACTGGTTTTCCTTTTTTTAAAACTATAGTCAAAGTAATTAAAATGAATTTTCTGTAGAAATTCTTCTAGGTCTATGATAAATAATTTACAAAACCGGCAGCAAATATTCCCCTCTTTCTATTCATTCCCTTTTGCAAGGTGGCTCTGCAGTTCCTCCCCCTTCCCTACTCCCACTCCAAATATGGGCTGGTTCTGTGACTCGCTTTCACCGGCAGATGCAGCAGAAGTGATAGAGCCCATTCCAAGGCTAGACTTTAAGAAACCTTGAAAGATTTCCATTCATTCTCTTGGAAACCTGCCCACAACCCAGTGAACAAGCCTGACTCATCTGTTAGAAAATGACAGAATATGTGGGCCACACTTAAGTCAGCACTGGACAGATGTGATGAGTGATGTGTAAGAAACCAACTAAGACAGGAAAACTTCTGAGCCCACCTGCACCTGACTGCAGGCAAGTGACACAACTCAGCGGAATAACTACCCCGCTGGTCCAAAAACCTGCTGAGCAATAACAAATGGTTATCATTTGAAATCACTGAGTTTAGGGGTGTTTTGCTGCACAGCAACAGATAGGTCTAAAAGATGATTTCTAAGTTCAAGATAAATGGGGTGCCAAAGGACAATACCCTGATCTGAAATGGATGGTATTCCAGTAAGGAGAACTGTAGGGACAGGGTTGGGACCAGTGTTTCTTACTTAATAAAGTAAATCTAAAACACCAAGAAAGAGTCAAGCACAGCAGCACAACACAGCATGCTGTTGGAAACGTGGGAATCCTAGTCAGAAAAGAGCTCCCTTAACTGAAAAGATCTTATCCTTAGGATTCTAATATTATCCATATTTTGTAAGCATTCTGCTAGTCAAGGGTAATGATAGATATTTATACTCATATAATACAAATAATCACTTCTCCTGGTGTCATCTTTGAATAGAATAAAGGATGAATACTGTACTCACTTCATAACCTCTTTGCTTCTAATAGCTATAATTCACACTGCAGTGTCCCTGGGTAATTGGGCACAAGCTTTAAAAACCTGCAGTAGTCTCTCTATGCTTAAACACTAATGTGAACTGACCAGACAGAGAATATGCAGTCCATGTATGGGAGATGGCTTTTAGCTCATGGAGCTAACCTATGAGCTAGCTCATTTTATTGAATATTGGTAATTGTGACAATGGGACAAATGGAAGTTGTTGGGTTTTTTTTAATGTTCCCCAATTAAGTTCGCTTACAATATCAAGTCTTTGATCTCCACTCACAATTTCAATGGACTTGCTATTGACGGGAAACACAGGGGAATAACAGAGTGTGATTTTTGCCTTCAGTACAGAATGGGCACTCGATCTCATTGCGTGAAAAATGAATAGCTGTTTTTAATAATATCTGGTGACAATGCATGCATCTCTCAATCCCTAAGTTTAAGTATCACTACTTTTACTATTTCTAGAAAACCGTTTGTTTCTAGATTTCTAAATGATTTCCAAATGAATGTTTAATCTAGACATCATCTTTCATTCCCTATACTCTACTCTCATTTTGATATCAGTGGTACCAAAATTTGATTTATCTCATCGCATTATTCATTTACCTGTCATTCAAGGTTTTTATGATTTCTTTTAGTCAATTGCCAGGAATAGCTTCTTTTATTCTGTTTTATTTTTTTCTATTTTTTTAAACTAACATTCTTCCATACAGGCATAATGACACTCTGCATCCAGAAAACCTCTTCTTTTTTATTTTAACCTTCCTTTATTCTCATGGAAAATAAACTTGATTCTCATTATATAAGGGCAGCATGGCATTCTGGGAAAGATGCAGCTGAAATTTAAAAGAGACAGGAGACAGAATTTGAACAAATCATTTCATGCCTCGATCTTCAGATTTATTATCAGTAAAATGAAGAAGGCTAACTGAATGATATCTAGGGTTTCTTTCATCCTGAAGAACACCTGCTTCCTCAATATATGGAAGGCATTGAGGGGATTATGGATCTTTAGAATATACAGGTATTTCCTGCCCCCGAGTAGCTTTGGAAAAAGAGAATTTATATTGCATCTAATGGTTAATAAAAATAATATACTGAGTTTTATTTTTCCCAGTCAAAATGTGTTGACCCCTTT
The DNA here is from genome assembly GCA_025583905.1 of Ia io. NCBI lineage: Eukaryota > Metazoa > Chordata > Mammalia > Chiroptera > Vespertilionidae > Ia > Ia io. The sequence goes on along the minus strand of JAJQQW010000015.1, from coordinate 66,678,144 downwards.
TTCCTTAAAGAATGGAGCCTGGTCCTAGCTGGTTTGGCTCAGTGGATAGAGTGTAGGCCTGTGAACTGAAGGGTCCTGGGTTTGATTCTGGTCAAGGGCACATGTCTGGGTTGTGGGCTCGATCCCCAGTGGGGGGCATGCAGGAGGCAGCCGATCAATGATTCTCTCTCATCATTGATGTTTCTATCTCTCTATCCCTCTCCCTTCCTCTCTGAAACCAATAAAAATATATTAAAAAAAGAATGGAGCCTGGCATTGAAAAACAAATGAAGGGAAGAGAGAGACTTGGGAAAACTGGGCTTCTGTGCTGGGGAAACAGCCTCCTGGCCACTGTTCTTCTCTGGCCACTGTGCTTACTTCAGGGGCTTGAAGAAGCTTTCCCCATCAACTGTGCAGTTTTCTTTATTTGCCTTTAAGGAAGCATGGAACTTAAACTTACTCCCTCCTTTTTCTCTCTGTGTGGTTACATGGCAAGGAGGGGTTGCATGGGAAGTTATGGGGAATTATTGCTCTGGGATACCAGTAAAAACTTTAGAGCAGACTAATAGACTGATGGAAATGACTTTTGAGGTAGATTAATTTTACATGGTGTGCCATCGAGCTTTCATTTAGGGTAGGGGAACTTGGAAACTGGATTTAAGTCTACAGGCTGAGATAGTCCAAGAATGATGTGGTAGTCAGGACTTACAGGTTTTGCTGACCAACAAGGCTTAGGAGAGCAATCAGTCAAAGTGAGACTATTATTTCAAGCCTGAAGATAATGGAAAAATGGTGGGAATGGTGACAAAGCTCCAGGTAGGAGGAAGATCAGGTTTCAAAGGATGATGTGTGGGATACGTGTGCACATTAGGCAATGTGCAGAGCTCTCGGTAAGGGATCCCTGAACAGAGGTGTATATCAGCCCATGTGTGAATAATGGGTGCTGAACATGAGCCATGTGCTGTGCTAAACATACTTTTAAGAGAAAGCATCATCTCTCAATTCTTGCAAAATTTCTGAAATGGATGTGATTACCTTCTCCTTCTTGTGAATGTAGAAAATGAGGCATATACATTTTAAAGATCTCACAGCAAGCAAATAGTCTAGTGACTGGACTGGATACATAATTTGTGGGGCCCAGTGCAAAATAAAATCATGGTGGGTGCATTGTTCAGATTTATTTAAAATTTCCATTTGGTGACAAAAAAACGCCAAACCAAAGAGGAAACCCTTTGACGTGTGGTGCTCTGTGCATCTACACATGCAGAATGTGCAGGAAGCCAGCTCTGTCCGCCAAGGATTAATCCCAGGCCTGCTGAGCTCACAGAGCACTCTGGGCCTCTACCTCATATTCTGGTTCCTGTTGAATGGGGAGCAGAACCATTTTTATGACATTTTAAAGTAATTATTATGACTGGAGATAAAGATATTGACAACAGATCTTTGCTAAAAAATAATTTAGACATATTATCTTGAAGAAGTGTTTAAATATATCACCAAAGGCACATGTGGATAAAAACTGACTGGAGTATTTTCTGTAATTATTTCTTTCAGGCTTGAGGAGCCATCAGAAATATAGCCTGGCAGTTTAAAATACAGAAGCTTACATGTAAACTTGGTTGAGCCTACATTTAAGACTAAATAAGCCTAGATATAAAGCCACATGTATATGGGCAGATGATTTTCAACAAAGGAGCCAGAAACACACAACGGAGGAAGAGGAAGCCACTTCAATAAATGGTGCTGGGAAAATTTGAAAGCCACATGCAAAAGAATGAAACTAGATTACAGTTTGTTCCCATGTACACAAATTAATTCAAAAACCGATCAAGGACCTAAATATAAGGTCTGAAAGAATAAATTACATGGGAGAAAACATATGGACCTTGGTTATAGAGAACATTTTATGAACTTGACCCCAAAGGCCAGGGAAGTGAGGAAAAAATAAATGAATGGAACTATATCAAACTAAAAAGCTTTTGCACAGCAAAAGAAACTGGCATCAAAACAAAGAGGTGGTGGATGGAATGGGAGATGATATTTGCAAACCTTTGTCAGAGATGGTAGCTCTGACAACGGTTTAATATCCAAAATATATCAAGAACTCAGGGCAACGGGGGCCTAACGTATGGTGACAGAAGATGATTTGACTTAGGTGGGCACACAGTGCAATATGCAGATCTTGTATCATAGAAATGTACATTTGAAACCTATATGATCCTATTTACCACTGTCACCACAATAAACTTAATAAGAAAGACCAAATTATTAATTGGGGGCATGTGTGCTGAAAAAGTAGTATCATATTTGTTAATTCACTTCTAACATCATCTTACCCAGTAACATTTAAACAGAACCTCTTACTTAAGATCAACTACTAAAAAAGAGACAAATTTGAGAGTAACTGTACAGAACAAACCCATGAACCTTACAGATGTATTTGCATATGTAGCATAAACCCTAACTGTGATGTCTGTGAAGTTGCCTTTCATCATGCGCATCTAGACACCAGAAAGGTAACTATGGGTGTGCACTAGGTGGTTCCAAACACATTATGATTTCTTAATAAATAAAGAGAAATTAGAGCAAGATTTTGAGACACTTCCACCCAAAAATACATTCTGGGATTTTGTTGGAGATTCAATGTAAATTAAGACATTTTGTAATTTCAGGAAGAAACATCTCATAGTATATATTCATTCCCTGAGTTAGAATCTTGCATTTTGCCTCATCTCAGCTTAGTTTATTAGCTCTTCTAATAAACACCCTCTTCTAATAAGCAAAGTGGAGAAAGTGTTGTACAATATGGATGCTTTGCTAAGATATTTAGATCACTGAAAAGAATGTTTTATATTTGTTTGCATTCACTAATTTTTAACTATTTGCCAAAAGGTATGATGAAGAGTCTCCCCCCCCTTCTCTCTCTCTCTTGTGTGTGTGTGTGTGTGTGTGTGTGTGTGTGTGTGTGTGTGTAGAAGAGTGGTGCATCAGCGCAGGGAACACCACATGATCTCTCCTTCTGCCCGACGCACACAGGTCTTTACTCCAGTGACTACGAGAATAACTTAATGATTTTAATATTTTATGAAGTGTTATAAAACAAAATTTAAGTCTGAAACTGCTTAGAAGTAGATTTACTCTTTAAAAATCAAGGATAGCAAGAACACCAACAAAGATTTAAAGACGCTGCTATAAGTTAACTGATTACCCAGGCAGCATATGTGAGAGGGGCAGACAGATTGGACTGAAGCCAGGCGCTCAATGTGCCTCAGAGTGGAGGGTGGGCAGTGGCCCAGTTGGGGTCAGGAGAGAATCAGGAAGACACACAGTGAGATGCAGAGGTGGAGAAAGCGGGAAGGTTCCAGTCATGGCGGCTGCCCTCTAGAGTGGACCACAGCTGATAAAGTTTCTGGATCTGCCTGATTTGGGACAACTGACTAGTTCAGTCTCTTGGAGACCTGGCTCCCCTACCTGTTTTTTATCTTTTTACCTGAGAGATTTCAGACTCTGTCACTGACAGATGTAACCACGCCATTAATCCCCATTAATGTGGGAAAGCCCAAGTATGTCTGGTTTCCTGTTAACAAAAAGGTTCTGACTCAAGTTACAAATAAACTGCATAATTGGAGTTAATTAGTACAACTGTTCAGTTCACCCTGTTTGAGGGGAAATGCTAATCCTGAGCAGCTGTTTCTTTTTTTTTTTAATCCTCACCTCAGGATATGGTGGAAGGAAGAAGAAGAAGGAGAGAGGAAGAGGGAGAGGAAAAGGAGGAAGAAAGGGAGGGAGGTAGGGAGGGAGAGAGAAATCCATGTGAGAAAGAAACATTGATCAGTTGCCTTTCATATCCACCCTGACCACTGGGGATTCAGCCTGCAGCCTAGGTAAGTGCCCTGACTAGGAATCGAACCTGCACACTGCACGACGATGGTCCAACCGAATAAGCCACCTGGCTGGGGCTGACAGCTGTTTCTTACACCTGCCTGCTCTTGAGAATCTCCTGAATCTAGAATAAAAATTCTAGATTGTGAGGACCCACCCTGGTTCTGCTGGCTGCATCAGAATTTCTAGGGAAAGCGGTCTGTTTATCTGTATTTCCAATAATTCTGATTATTAAACCAGTTTTTTTGGGGGGGGAAATTATTGAACAACTAGAGGCCCAGTGCACAAATTCATGCACGGGTGGAGTCCGTCTGGGTGACCTGCACGGATCGGGCTAAAACCCGCAGTCCAACGCTGCCTGCAGCTCCTACCTGCTGCTCCCGCTCATCCTGGCCCCACTGTGCCTGCCTTGGACTCGCGCCCAATCAGTCCCGATCAGAAGAGGTGAGTGCTGCATCCATGAGCCCTGCATCTGGCACCCTCCCAAGGGGAGTGGTCTGAGGGATTGGGCTGAAACTGGCTCTCCGACATCCCCCAAGGGGTCCTGGATTGTGAGAGGGCATAGACCAGGCTGAGGGATCCTCCCTAGTGGTCAGTGCACATCATAGCGAGCAGTTGAGCAGCCTTAGCATATCATTAGCATATTACACTTTGATTGGTTGTTCGGCTGTTCTGCTGTTCAGACTATTTGCATATTACCCTTTTATTATATAGGATGATCAGGAGATAATGATTGTGCCTGAACTCAGGTTTCAGTTGTAGAGACTGAAAAAAGAGTCAGAAAACCTGGACTTGTTCCAGTATATCTACTTCCACAAAGGCCATTGATTAAAAGCCCTCATCTTTCAGAAGCGATCAACAAAGCTGTGGCCTGTACAGCACCTGTGGGAAGCCAGGCCTGGCGGTAGCGAGGCAGGTTCTGTGAGGACTGAACTGGGGGAAGAAAGAGCCATTTCCAGGTCCTCTAAATCACACGGGCTCTGGGTAAGTCCTACAGTGGCCTTGGCTCATCAGGAACTCAACTCAAAGATGGTCCCTGGGGGAGGATGAATCAGGTACTGCCTATCACGGCTGAGGGGGCCCATATATGTATCTAAATAGCCTGAAAAATGGGCCAGGAGGATGGAACTCAGTCTTTTCCTTCCAACAGGACCATGTCCCCTAAGAACTCTGCATGACAGAAGAAGCCAGGTGCCTGGGGGTCCTGAGAAACCCAGGAATGATGCCATTGACAGCTTGTATGTCAAGAAGCACGTCTTGTTTACTTCCTTTTAAGCAAAAGGCCCCTAACCAACTTCAAGAGAAAGGAGGCTGGAAATCACTGCCTCAAAACCTCGTGCACAGAAACATGTGTGCACAGTAGCCTCGCTGTCCCCTCCTCCCCGCCCACACAGACGCACACAGAGAAGGATCGCATAAAATTTTCAGCATTGATCTCAGTGTGGGGGAAGAACACAGCTCCATTCCACACACATGATTTATACAGCTAGAGTAGCCCTGATGTGGTAGGCCACCCTCTAAATTTTTAAAACACTTTTATAATTGTGTTGAAAACCAGATTGGGGCAGTGTGGAGAGCAAAGCTCTATCAAAGGGTTTAGTTAAAATGATTTACTTGTGGGTTTTAAATAGCATTAAGTGGTTTGTGAAAAGTGTTCTGACTTGTGCTTACTATGGATGGTGCTTAAAAGTCTGGGCGCCGGAAAGGTACACCTCTCGAGACACATTCACCAGGAAAACGCAGGCCTTAACTACAGCTGGGTGTTTGCTTCCATGGCTGCCTTTTGAATATTAGCATTTAAACCACCCACAGCGGCTCTGCAGATGCTTTGCCGGGTAAATGAGGTAGAGATGAGAAAGCTCACACCTCACGGCCGCTGCTTTTAATTTACTGATAGTCCTGAGAACCGGGTGGACCAGAGAATCAGATTTTAAACCAGCATAAAATAAGCTATCTTGGAAATCCAGTGCCATTTAGTTAATTTTCTTAAAAAAAACAAAACACACACACACACACACAAACAAATAAAGGGCACTGACCCTATGTCTGCTTACAACTTTCTGATTCAATTCCATGCTACTCTAACTTAACCGTATAAGAGAGAAACCTCAGATCTTTATTCCAATAATACGAGACTAGTCATAATGCTCTCACTTTCTTTATTAGAACATCTTCAAAGAAATTCAGAGTGGTCTCCTCTCACCCTCACGGTATTCTTAATAATTCAGCTTGAACTGTTGTCATCTTCACTCACATTTGGGAGGCTGACGTGGAGACATAAAAGGTAAGAGTTGCAGGGGGTTTGGGCACATGCATTGTTCAGACAGATTTATCTGAAAGTATTTATTAGTTTCTACAGTATGCAGAGCACTATCTAGACTCTGGGGTTACTGCGTCAGAGACAACCAAGGCCCCTGCCTCCCAGAGATTCTATTCCAGGGAGAGAAACAGATAACAACTGAGTAAATGAAAACATGAGCTTTTTGGAGTGTAGTAAGAGGTTGAAATGTGGGTTTTATTACAGATACGGGGTCAAGAGTGCCTCTGAGCAGGTAATCCAAGACCTAGAAGTCTAGGAGGAGACGGCAGTGCTATGTCGGGGGCAATAGTGTCTCAAGCTGAGGAACTCAGAGGGGCCTTGCCCTGAGGCAGGAATCAGCCTTGTAGGAGCACAGAGCAGAGAACAGGAGGAAGGATAAGAGTGGGGAGCTGTGCTGGACCTTTATGAGGAAGGGGAGTGATGAGATAAGGAGAAAAAGGAGCAGCAGTCAGTTCATACAGGCTCTCAGGTGTCGTGCATGGTATGGGGTTTACCTTTACTCTAGAGGAGGAAGCCACTGGAAAGTTTCAATGATTCAAATAATGTTTTAAATCTCTGGTTGCTGGATAGAGGATGCTATACAGGGTCAGGGGTGGATAAAAGAGGCCAGCTCGGAGGCTGTTAGAAAGGATAGGCTAAACTATGTGGATTAGGTGGGTAGCTGGGGAGACTAAACTACGCTGAGCAGCTCAAAAGATTTTATTTCTGAAGGGAAAGAAAAGAGTAGATTGGCTGTGTACATAATAGGTGACTATAAGTAAATGAAGGACAAAATCAATGAATCAGATTTCACCTCTCTTTTTAAGATGAGATTCAAAGATTAAATGTGAGGATTCTCTCCCTCCCAGCAGTTGAGGATAATGCCTGGCCTGCTTTACCACGGCCACCATCGCTGTCTGTAGTGACTCTGTTAGAAAGGCGGATGGTTGCTCTTTACTGAGCATCCCCCACGTGCTAGACCGTGCACAGGACAATGCATAAACGTTAGCATCTCACCAGAATCCTTTCAGTTGGCGATTATTGGCCTCATCGGACACATGGAAAAGCCGAGGCTTAGAAAAATGTTAGGTAAGTTCGCTACATGAGAGACACTGTTTCTTTCTTAAAATCATGAACTGGGGCTGCATTTACCAGGTGTGAAGCTTGCCATACCCCCTAATGAATTGTGTGGTCAAATTATTTCACATTTCTACAGTTGATTTCTTTACCTGTAAAATGGGGATGATTGAAAAACCAATTTTGTGGGATTGAATGAGGTAATATGTGTAATGCTTTCAGACATTCCTAACTGGATGTAAACCCATAATAAATGTTATAAATTATTATTATTGTTGCTCAAATCACACAACTAGTAAATGATGGTGTTCACATCTATGTAGTTTTTTTTTTGTTTTTTGTTTTTGGTAAATGATTATATCAACAAGTAATAAATATAAAATTTGAGTCCAACCTAACATCCTATCTAATAAAAGAGTAATATGCAAATTGACCATCACTCCAACACACAAGATGGCTGCCCCCATGTGGACACAAGATGGCCACCACAAGATGGCCATCAGGGGAGGGCAGTTAGGAGGGACCAGGCCTGCAAGGGAGGGCAGTTGTGGGCGATCAGGCCAGGAGGGGAGAGAAGTTGGGGGGGGACCAGGCCTGCAGGGGAGGGCAGTTAGGGGTGACCATACCTGCAGGGGAGGGCAGTTAGGGGTGACCAGGCCTTCAGGTGAGGGCAGTTAGGGGCAATCAGGCTGGCAGAGGAGCAGTTAGGCATCAGTCAGGCTGGCAGGGGAGTGGTTAGGGGGTTGGTTAGAGGGTGATCAGGCTGGCAGGCAGAAGTGGTTAGGGGCAATCAAGAAGGCAGGCAGGCGAGCAGTTGGGAGCCAGCAGTCTTGGATAGAATCGGGCCTAAACGGGCAGTTGGACATCCCTCGAGGTTCCCCAGATTGGAGAGGGTGCAGGCTGGGCTGAGGGACACACCCCTCCCTTCCATGCATGAATTTCATGCACTGGGCCTCTAGTCTTACAAATAAAGAAGCAATATCTTCAGGTTTATTTACTTACTGACAACTATGTGAAATGGGAGGCCAAAGATTTCCTACATATTTTGTTAACTCTTTAGTAGCTTTTATAACAGTGAATTTTAAAGTGTATATGACAACCAGTATAATAGATACTGAAAGCTTCAAAATATCCTATATAATAAAAGCATAGTAAGCAAATTGTCCCCTCGACAAGGAGTTCACTCAGGAGTTTGACCAGGGGGCGGGCTGGCCGAGGGAAGGGAGGGAGGCCCTGGCCGGCAGCCAGCAGCTGCGAGGGACCCTACCAGTGCACGGATTTCATGCACTGGGCCTCTAGTGCATATATAAAAGGATCCATTCCAAGAGAGGGATCAATAGTATAGGAGACAAAATTATATCTAAACCTTAACATTCTACATATTTTTCTGGAAAAGCACAAACAATTCCATAATCAGATCCTTTCTCAGATATTCTCATACTGTCTGCCCTTATTCCATTTTTACTCAGTTGTACACACACACACACACACACACACACACACACACACACACACACACACCTCACAACACATTAAAAACACCTTTAAAGCAAATAACATATTAAAAATATTAAGCAATACAGCTTGGCACACAGTGGGTGTCTAGTAAACACTACCCATCTTTGCTACTAGTTATCTCAGTCCGATGCCTCAGCCAGTGTGAGCAGGAGGGTGCCCAGCCAATTGAGCCACTCCGGCCAGGGTTCACGCTTTAATTTTCAATTTTCCTATTTCCGTATGCTATAAACATCTCTCTTGTAAACAGCTGATTGCTTGGTTTTTATATCAGTTCAATATTTCTAGTGATTTCTAATGTTTGGGTTTACTGTTACTAAGTTATTCCATACTTTCTATTTGTAGCTCATTTGATACATGATATATACATTTTTTTTCTTCTTTGTTTTTTGATGGGTTAATTTTTTTCATTACTTTTACTTCCTTAACTAGTTTGGAAACAGCACACTTAACTTCAATCCTTTTATTCATTGTACTAGAAAGTTAAACCAATTTAAGTTTAGCAAATTCTAACAATATATTCACCTATTTCCAAATAATTCAAGCATCTCAGAATACCCTTATAATTGTTTCCAAATTTTTAAAGTTTTGTAAAATCAAAAAGTTTTATTGCTTTCTATGGCAAGTTTTATTGCTCCTCAGCCTTTTGGTTAAGATCAAATGTACTAGTATTTGGCAAGTTTTGTTTACTTTGACTTACGTGTTGATACCTTCATTGCGTTTCATCCTTTGTTGTACCTCAGGTGCCTGGGTTCACCTCCTGCAGGGAACAGCCCTAACTAAATTCTCGCATTGAACTGTTCAGGTCACCCAGGCAGTATCAGTTAAAGATGCTGTCCTCTAGTGAACAAAACCTTACTGAAAGATTTCCCTTTCCATTCAAAGACGTGTGACAGATAAATTTCCTCATGGTTTTCTGAGTGGATTGGGTTATATCTGGTTCAATTTTATGTTTCAGGGTTAGCCATTCATGGGCCAGCTGTTACAGGAGGCATGCTCTGCAGTTTGCCTTCCTCTTCAGCCCAACAACATGTAAAAGCCACTGCTCAATGTCAGTAAATGCCCTTGAGGGAAAGCCAGCTTCCCTGCATGACTTTACCGACAGGTAAACTCAGATCTTGGCTCTCCCATTTTTCTCCTGACTTTCTTGCCAGCTCATTGATAAAATCAAACTGTTGAATAATATTTATTTATATGTTTTATATTTAAGTCATCAGTTTATTTTCTTTTTTTATGTTGGGAAGATTGGTGCATTATTTAATATGTTTTTCTATAAAAGAAACATATGGTTTTTAAAATTACATAATAAAAGTAGATGCCCCAAAATAGATGTGAATTGAGTCCTTCAAAGACTACTGTTTAACTACTAAATGAAGCATAAAATCAACCTGTCTTTCCAGGTCCTCCTCAATCTTTCCAGCTTATTTTCATTTCTACACCTAATATATAGAATGGTCAACAGATAGTATTTACTTTTCTAAAAAAGTGTCCTGGATTCATGACTATGCTTTTTCACATTCTGAACTCACTTTCTAAAATACATTATTTCTCTATGTGTCAAAAATCCTATTCAAGAACCATTTGGAATTGTAGTTCATACAAGAAATTTCCCTCATCTCCTATCCAGGTTTTATTATTTCCTCTTCTTAACTCTCAAAGTTTTTTATTATGTAGGATGGACCAAGATAGACCAAGCGCTGTAGACCAAGTTCTATATGAGATCCAAAGAGAGCTGTACTCTTTGTCTGGCTCTGTAACTTGCTATGTGTGTGAGCTTACACAATCTCTCTGTGACCCAAATTACTTTATTTAAAACAGGGATAATTATATCTTCCTTGTAATATTGCCTTATTTTGAGGATTAAAATATGCATATATAAAGTAGCCATCCCGGCTGGCATGGCTCAGTGATTGAGCATTGACCTATGAACCAGGAGGTCACAGTTCAATTCCTGGTCAGGGCACATGCCCGGGTTGCAGGCTTGATCCCCAGTAGGGGTGTGCAGGAGGCAGTCGATGAGTGATTCTCTTTCATCATTGATGTTTCTATCTCTTTCTCTCTCTCCCTTCCTCTCTGAAATCAATAAAAATATATTTTAAAAAACAGCCAGTATTCAATAAAGGGTAGTTATTACTTTACCTTAATTATCCTGTTAATAATACACATATAATACCTATTAACTATCCTGTGTGAATAATCCTATATTATTAAGACCTTAAATATCATGTGTAATAGTTATCTATGTATTAGTTTAGTGCCCATTCGACAGTACCTCTTTGGGGATGGGATTCTCTTTTACTTATTTTGTTATGAACTGACATAATATCTTACATACATTATATGTTGAATAAAGTTCTTGTTTCACTGAAATAACTTTAACTGAAAAGAACAGTATCTATACCACCTGGCAGTAGGGAAAGGAGAAGTGGAGCTACTATTTACAATTGGAAAGAGAGAAAAACAAAAGTAAATTGGTACCTGAAACCTCCAGATACAGCTAACATACAGGTCAGCTTAAAATGTATTTATCTCTCTGTCGATCGATCTAGTTTCATAAACAACTCTGTTATTCAAGCAAAGAGAAGCAAATATGTTGATGGTAAAATCTGTTTCGGTTATCTTTTATGGAAATAACCTGCAGGTTGTTTTCATTGCCATCAAGGTTATCAGTCTATCTATGCCCTCATTTGTAACCAGCCATCTAATTCCCGTTGTGAATTAACTGCAGTTAAATTAGATTGTGATTTATGCAAAAACTAAAAAGAAGCGACGGTGTAACTCTCAGAGGAAGCAAAAAATCTCCATCGTAAAATACTTTTTTCCTAAATACCCTCAGAATCTTCTCTTTCCACTATTTTATATTCACTGAAGAGTCACTTGGGGAGGTAGTAGGATCAGTCAGTAGCATGTACTTAGATGCTTGAATTCCCCAGTATTTTAAATGTTGTTTGTATTAAGGACAAATTAAGCTGAAAGTTGTAGTCTGGGGGGCTTTTGGAAAGTAAAAGCCTTTAAGCAATTAATAGCTTGTTCAAGTCCTGCCTATGTGAGGAGCATAACCAGGCAACTTGTGCAGCAATTTATAGTAACTGAGGTAAATGAACCATAGTTAGAAGTAGAATTTATGAACTGTTTGCTAAACTGGTAATTAGCTAGAGATGTAAAGCCCCAAACTGGAGGTGTTCATAGCACAACAGAGCCAGTATTATTTTGTGTCATTTACAGCTTAAAGTAATTGACTTTCTCAGTGTTATCTCCCCTTGGGAGTTGAGGCCTGTCTTTTTTTAATATTTACCAATTAAGAAAAAAATAGTAAAAACAAAAGACAAACTGGTGATGAGATCAGGACAAAAAATCTTTGAAGACCTTTGAAGAGGAACCTTTAGATTTTTCTTTGACCGGTAATCATTGAGTAGCAGTACACTGGGTTTCCTAAAACTCAGCTTTATGATGGATGACCTTGGACAAGTCACTTAATCCCTTTGAGTTTAAATTTTAAAACTTTGTATATTGGAGATGACAATATCTAAATCAGAAAGTTGTGAATTGGCACATACTGAGAACTAAATTGAGGCTCAGAAGTCGACTGAAATCATTCATGTAACTTCCAACTAACTACAGCTTCTTGGTAATTGTATCTGCTGGAGCATTTCCAATAGTGAGAAAGCATGATAAGCGAGTCCTTTTCTTTGAGTTAGCATTACAATTGTTACTGAGGTTGAATGGGAGGAGAGATAAGAGGAAAGTTTGAGTAAAGATGAAAAGGTAAGAAAATGAACATATTTTGGGAAATTATGAGTGCCCAAAAGAGTTTGAAGTTAGCATACTTTGGAGGGTTTTTCAGGGGTGGAGGACAAGATATTTGTTGATTCCCAGCCTCCCATCCTTATAAGTAGGAAAGGGTAAATTGAATCCTGGATAATTTGAAGTATTTTATTTATTTTTTTGTAATCCTCACCCGAGGATATATTTTCCATTGATTTTAGAAAGAGTAGAAAGGAGGGATGGAAGGGACAAGAGAGAGAGAGAGAAACATCGATGTGAGATAGACAAATTGACTGGTTGCCTCCTGCACACCCCTGACCAGGGCTGGGGATCACACCTGCAACCCAGGTACACACCCTTGACTGGGAATTGAGCTTGTGACTCTTTGGTGCCTGGGACAGCACTCCAACCACTGGGCAACACCAGCCATGGCAATTTGAAGTAATTTGCATTCCTCCTTTTGCTAGAAGCAGTATGTAGAATTATATAATTTCCAGAATCGGTCAGTTTCCCCAGTCTTCCTCTGTATTACTATTTATTGACATTATTATTTATTTATTAGTTACTTCAAATCCTATGATTGATGTCTTCTTTCATCTCATTGCTGGGTGACAGAATTGTGATTAACTACTTATTAATAATGGGAAAGGAGCAAAGGGAAGACCAGACATTATAGGCATGTTCCCTACAAAACACTGCGGGAGAGAACCACATAGGGAATATAGATGCATGTAAAGTCGGCTGGCATAGGGAAGATTCCTGGCTGTCAATCACACGTGGGGACAGAGATGGTTGGCCAGAATGGGGTGGCCACTGCAAGAGCATGAAGATTTGGAATTCATAACCCCCTAAACAAAGGAATTCACTCTCTTGTTGTGCTCGATTCTTGTGCTCTTGGGACTTGTTGCTCGAGGCTTGCTCTCTTGGGGTTCTTGCAGTCAGCTGTCTGACCCATGGCCATGTGGACCCCACACACAATAGATTAATGGACTGCAGTTAGCCTGATGCTGTACTGGATCCGGCTCCAATATGGAAAGGAAACTCTGGACAATGGCTCTGATTTTAGCTCTACTGAAACCCCAGCTACACTTCTATGACTGGACTAAGGAAACTGGGACTTTGGAAACCTAGGGGTGTAATTCCACAAAAGTAAAGCTTTCTACTATATCACACCCTCCTGTGCGAGTCTCAGAAAATTCCTTTTCTCCGGATATAGCAAGAAATCCATCCCCAGAAGCAACCGGCAGAGACAAGCCACACTCTTCTCCGGGAACATAGGGAGTGGTATCTTAATGAGTGGCTTCATGTAGTAGAGGAATTAAAGCCAACCTTTGTAGTGAGGCCCAATTTCTGACTCTAATAGTCATGGGCATGCAGTCAAGGTTAGTGGAAGATCCCTCCTACTGGCTTCTTATTTTCAGTTAGATGTATTTTAGCGGTCTAGGCTTAAGCAAGCCATTGATAATTTCTTAATTGAGCCTATTTTTACTTAAAGGAATGATTTTCCTAAAGGCCAAGTATTTGCTTATATTCATTAATTTCCAATGCTGCTATGACTTTGTTCTTTTTTTCTATTGTGTATTTACTAACATTTTAAAGGAAAAGTGGTGACATTAATCAGACTAAGTCTTGTGCAGTTAGTTTTTATTGAAACCAGGAAGTCAGCACCCTAACCCACTGTAACACATGTAAGGCTGGTTCCTCCTTATTTCTTTAAGCTGGGTAGACCTATGGAACATCAAGTCACCATCCCTGAGTGTTAACACATAGGATATTGTAAGCACGTCATAGGTATTAAATCTTATGTAGTCAGCTATTGTAATAACTAATGTCATTTTGATCATTTTATTTCCTTTGAAAGCATAGATTTTAATTTACAAAGGAGTTAACAGATATATGAATGCTCATTTTCCCTCATTATCCAATTTCTCAGATACAGAAAGAAACCAAGATACCTAGGGTCTACATTGTTTTATGTTCTTAATATGTAAGAGACATTGTCACAGAGGAAGCCACAAAACAGCTTGTTCATTAGAAAACAGCATGTAGGTGGAAACAAAGGGACAGAAACAAGACCCTAATTATACCCATGCACTGCTCCTCGTCCTTAGAAAAAGAAAGAAGACCCAGTTTTCCCCTCAGTAACAGTGTCCTTCAGGGCTTACATTAAGAATATATATTTCTCCATATGTCTGTGAGTCAGTATGTGAGCCTGATCATTGTTGTCTAATGAACACAACATGAATTCCCACTAGAAGTCAACTAATGGGCACTTCAAGTGCAATTTGCTATGCGTGTTAAATGAGTAAGTAGAACACTTCGCTGTTCAGAAGCTCCTTTGGTGAGCAGGGAAATATTACAAGGGGTTTTGGACCAGTCTTTCCTTAGATTACAGTCCCATAAAAGGAAAAATTATGCTATAATACTGCCCCTCCATAGGATAATTTTTACTTTCTTGGATGCAGGATTTCTTCAGCACCCATTTGGATTACAGTCCATTATCTCTGTAACTGGTACCATCCTCCCTCCTCCTCTTAGAAACGAAAACTGGCATTTAAGACAGTATGAAATTTCAACAATTGTGAATAATCTTTAAACATACATGGCATATTCTATCGGGTCCTATAAGAGTTAATACATGTGCAGATAGAAAGGAAACAAAATAAATTGTGCTTTCACCAAAAACTACGTACTCTTCATTTTAGCCAAGATTGCCTTTGTCCACTTTGTACAGGAAATTGAACATGAAATAATGAAGGCTTGATATTTGTGCACTGCTGGAGTGCTTCGGGGTGATGATATTTTAGCAAAAGTTAATGGCCAAGTAATGGAAATGACGAGCTGAAGTGAAAATCCAATATAAGTTTGATGAGCAGAACATTCTGAATGAAAGTATGCTAGAGGAGAAAAGTCCCGTGGAACATTCCACGTCCTAGTATTCTTGGAGCGCATTGGTTTTAGTATTGAAATGGACACGATTGATAAAGAAACCTGAGTGGATATGTGCTGGCGATCTTTAACAGCGACTGGGCTAACCCTGAAGATTCCTTAGAGGAAAAAGAAGAGGGAAAAAAGGAGTAAAAAAATGTCTTTTAAAAGGCTTCTTCTCTATTTTCATGAACTCCCTGGGTATATTCACCTATTTGTGCGTTGCCTATAATGCTGATTGTGGGATTAATAAATATTCAGCCTGCTAGCACTGATACTGAGCTAGGAGTAGGGAAGGTTGGTGAGAATGGCCATGCCAGGAGTAGGTGATGAGAAGTGGAGGTTGGGGCTCTGATGGACAAAGAATGTCAATTTAGGGATTTATGAAGAATGAAGTGATGGCACTAAGGACCTAGAAGATTAATCCCAGATAACAACTTAAATCTTAACTATCCTTCTCCTTAATTACTGAAGAAAGAAAGGGGAGTGATAAAATTTTCCAGAGCTATTGATAAAAATTGATGCCAGTATTCAATGAGTCAAATGTTCAAATGATACCATCATCACCACCACCACTATCATCATCAGCAGTAGTGTCATTATCACACAAGTAACATTCTTTGAACACTTATTAAATGCCATAGACCAGCCAGTGTATTTTACATGCAAAGTTTCATTTAATTCTCACAACCCAGTGAGGTTACTCTTGGCTTCCAACTTCACAAATAAGGAAATAAGTAAAGTAACTTATAGTCTGTAGGATAAGCCGGGCAACCAAGTTCTGATATACACTGGGT
The DNA here is from genome assembly GCA_025583905.1 of Ia io. NCBI lineage: Eukaryota > Metazoa > Chordata > Mammalia > Chiroptera > Vespertilionidae > Ia > Ia io. Next base: position 66,661,902 of record JAJQQW010000015.1, on the reverse strand, counting down.
TTACTGTACCCATAATGTTAAAGTGCCTTGTAAATTATAAATGCTATACACTTTAAGCAGTTATCATCATTAATATGATTTACTATTTGAGCAGCAGTTTATATTGAAAATTCTGTCATATAAACAACTCATTCTATGATATAGCAAGCAACTACAAATAACTCACAAGCTCTAATGTAATCTATTTTCTTATATATTTTTAGATGTATCATTTAGGGCCAAATGAAATATTTTGTAATACATAAGCAGGCAACTTATTTGTTAATCATTTTTTTCCTTAAAAGTCATATTATGTTCTAGTTATTACTTATCAAATTTTAAACTTTAAGATAACAACTTATCTATTTCTTTAGTGAAACAGATAAACACACAAAAATGCTGTGTTTTAAAGACACTCCTCCTAAAAAACAAATAAAATCTGAAAGACTCAACCAAAATTTGGCAAAAAAAAAACCAGTCTGTTGATAAAACAAATGATTTAATATTAACCTTCAGTTGTTACAACATTGTGTTTACAGTTTAGAATTAAATTGCAATTAACTCTAGATTCAAATTCATTTTTTTGAGTTTCTTATATGTTTTCAGATGTTTAGATGATATTTTCCTGCAATTAAAATATTTCATTATATTTTAATGTCATTGCTCGTAACATAATTTTATTTTAATTTTATTTCTTACATTTAAATATTTCTTTAACCACTTTTCCCAAATAAAATACTAGCCTTTATTTGCCCATATAGGACACTGACATTTGCTCTTTCAATATTTAATTTGGAAGGAAGCTTCCAAAACTGTGACAATTGTGAAAGATGGACAAGGCTAATTTAACTTTTTATTTCCAATTGTTATAGTTTGGATGAATGAGGAACATACAGGCTGTTCCCCAAAAAATGTATACATACTTTAAAGCTGGTTGCTTAATGGATATTTCTTTCTTTTCAGGTTTAACCCATTGGAATTAATAATTATTCAAAGTGTGTATACATTTTTGGGGATACCCCATATTTAATGTATATCACATAAATGGTAAATATACTTATTTTACAATAAATATTAATTTAAATATGTAGTCCCAATGTGAAATATATTTGCAGTTTTCAAAGATTTAATAGATTTCTAACATCTCCATTTATAATATTTAAATTATGTTTACAACTCTTATTAAATGATTGGTGAGCTTTATAATAAAGAGAAGTGATCTAAAATTTCTGTAAGGATATAAATTGCATATGTAACTGAGATCCTACTTTAAAGATTTTATCATATATACATTTGACATTTTAATTTTCAAGTTTCCGTTCATATTGTAGAATGTTCAGTTTTTCATACATCTATGTGTGCCTTCTACTCTGCTTTATGAAATTCATTCTAATATTTAAATCTTAACCTCTTATTTTAATACTTGACTGTTTAATGTGTTTTTTTTTTATATCTAATTAGACTGTATTCTTCCTGAAACCTGGGATTGCTCAAATGAAAACAAATCATATAGCAGTAAAACATCATATTTTGCAAGTGGTCTTGTTGATTTTAGTTGTAAAAATGCACTATACCTCCAGAGTTGTTAAATTAAACCACTTTACAAACCTAAACTCATCTGAGTAGGCAAAATGCTAAGCAAATGTGGCCAACTCTTGTTTTTACTTGAATAAATAAAAACAAAACTATTTCAGATTCCTCGCTGACTTGCACTTTGACCCAAAATATTGACATCTGGAAAAAAAATGAGTGATTGGAGTTTGAGGCCAGTGTATTTTTCCCCCTAACCCAAGGGATTACCAGTGAGAGGAAAATCAATCAAGAAAACTGGTAAATTCACAACTTTGTTTTCAAATTCCAGAAAATAAAAAGTTTATATTTGCTTATATTTGTTGTAATAGAAAACCCATAATCTTGTTCCTCTCTCAATACACTTGCTTTGACAAAAGAGATGCCACCTAATTTTTTAAACTCACAGTGAGATGTCTATGAATAGATGATGAGGAACTTTCTATGATGAACTGAAATAAATAGGACAAGGTGTACGGGCCACCCACAAACAAGCATTTCATATGGGATGGTTTACACTGATATGGCATATATATTTTGGTGATATAAAATATTTCAATACATTCAGAGAAAAATGATACCAAGCAATGTAAAGTATTTGTTTTTACAATAAAAATTTTTTTTCTTCTGTTTTAATAAGGTTTGTGCCAGGTTTTAAAATATATTTCTATAAGCAGCAACCCCCAAAATTCAATTCCTTGATATGTAATTCAGCCATATGCAACACAGACCTTGCAGTTTGAGATTCTGCCCACCACCTGGCCCCCTACTCCAAGTTAAAAGATAAATTCCCTTTCAGAATGAGATGCCTGATGATACTACCCCTATCAATCTCTGATGATACCCTTTCCAGGCAGCATAGATCCTTAGGCCCAAACTGAATCTAGTTTTTCCACAAATTAGTTCATCAGACACAGGCAATTAAAATCAGTATTTCTCCAACTTGAATGGCAAACAAAAACATTTTTTAATAATTCCAAATATTCCAACATTACTTTTAAGGATTATTCAAACGGATCCCTAATGTTGACTTAAATTATTTAAGTATATGATTACTTAGACCCAGACAAACATAAAACCAGGTATAAACTCCATCATTACAGATCAAATGAAAAATAAACTCTAAGGCAACATATTCAACCCTATTTTAATATATTGGAGGTTATTATTTTGTCAAAGCTGTCACCATTCACAGCACCAATATGGCAATAACTGGGAGAGCATGGGACTTTTGACCTTGGCATAGACCGTGATGGGATGATTTGATTCTCTCATGTGTTTTATATTTGTACTTCTCTGATGCCCTTTTAGTTTACTTACCAAAGACAAATCTTTACACATTATATATTACTCTGCACATTTCTCAATTGCCTGTGGTTCCTGAAAAATCCTGTACTATTTTGTATCAACATTACGGAAAACAAAAAGAAAGGCAAATAGGCACACATTTTAATTGGAAGTGTCCCATCATAAAGTAATTATCCAAAAGATCCAGAAAGTGTTTATGTTATTTTTTATGTTAAAATTGAAATGAGAACACAATCTTTAAAATTATCATAGATAACTTGGGTATCCCCAATTCTGCAGACCCAAAATAAAAACTCAAAATAACTCACTTAGCACAAGTGTTTGCTTTCTTCATAACCTGGTGAAGTTCTCAGTTGGTGCTGAAACACCACAGAGGTAAAGTCATCTCACTATATTGAAGTAAGAACCCTATATTTGGGTTCTTTTTAATCACTATATAGACAAAACCATATTTCAATCTAGTCATGAAAATATGTTTCACAAGTACTGCAAGACTCTTTCTTGTATACTTTGTGTGTATCATCAGCAACTTCAAAAAAGTTTGACATTAAGAGTTTGGATTATGAAATAGACTTCTAACCTTTTATTCTCTCTAATTGCTCTGTCTCCCTTCTTCCAAGAGATGGTTGGTCTTGGAGAGCCTTGGGGTTTGCACTCTATGATGACTTCCCGGCCTTTGGTAACAATTATTGTTTTCTTCAACTGATTCAGTGCAAAAGTGGGAGCTGAAGCTATTAAAAAAATGTTAGTTCTACCAGAAGGAATGACAATAATCTCAAATGCATGACACATCAATATTTTACAACTTTTTCTTCTGGGCTATATTTCTAATAAAATCATACAATATTTACACAGATAAAAGGCATTAACTTAAAATTTATTAATTAATAGCTATCTTATTGGCTGTTCTTTTCATTAGTATGGTTTCATAAAATGTGGAATCCAGAGACAAAGGTTGTTTTTTAAAAAATGACATGCTTTAATTATGGTTATCAACTTTAATTGCAAAAGACTAATGAGCACCTTGGGCAAGAGGTGAAGGGGTCAGCAAATAAAGTCTATTTTGGGCTTCCTCTGGAAAAATGGAGGTCCCCTGTGGAGAGGACAATTCTGTCATCCATTTCCTATGTGTGAGTCTTAACTAAAGCATATTTTGCTTCAATATTATACACAATTGAATGCAGTTTTTAAGAAATGGAAATACATTTTTAAGAAATGGAATAATTTAAATTTCAATCAAAAGTTCTATTTCACTGTTTGCAATTATTCACCTAGGTCTGATCATTCATTAATATTATTTTTATTGTATTTTTATCAAGACACTTTAGATTACAGTTAACTCCACTGTGCAGCTGTGGTTGAAGAATACATGACACAGAGATCAGAGCAAATTTTTTTAAAAAGCATTTGAATCTAAAAAAAAACATGAAAGATATACCTACAAGTCTACAGTACCTGAGATATTTATTGTACCAGTATGACAATTTTGTGATAATTTCACAAGCATTTTATGTCCATCACATAGCAATATAATGCATGACACAACATTAAATATGTACAAAACATAAAAAAGATATATATGCAATTGAGAGAGTTAAGACATTGAAAGAAAAGTGAAGAATATTATGGGGGAATCACAAGCAACATTTTTGATTGCCTTCTGGAAATACAACTTACAAAAGGAAATTTTGAAAATATGTCTAGTGACTAAGTGTTTCTGAATAAAAGATTAACTGAGTGAAGGCTGAATCAGCTTCCTAACTCAGAAATGGAGTGTAAGCTGAAAAGAAAGTACATTAATATCTTATTGATTAGTCTTAGGGGACTAAAATGTTATATTACATTTAGCTAATTTGTTAATGGTAAGTTCCCAGATTCCTGAGATCTTGGATGTTTCTGCTAATGTCATGCTTTGGGAATGTAAGAGGAGAATAGAAAATACACTTGGGTTTCTGATCACTTTTGAGAGGCAGTGAATGGAGATCCCCTAACTACCTCCCTTTGTATTATAAACATCCCAGAACCAAAGTTTAAAAATCATCAGAGTGGGAAAAATTAAATCCATTCCAGCAGCCCAAATATGCTCCATCTTGGTAGCCTTTTCCGTGGTATTTTATCTTTCCTGTAGTAAACAGTGAAACAGTATTACTGCCCTGGTTACATTCTTATCAAAGGTGCAACCCTATGAAACAGCTGTGCCTGGCCTCAGGAAGGCTTTCCATTCTGTGTAAGGATGGACATGGCAATGCCCCAGGAGAAGAGGTCCTTTACTCTGGAGTCCCTACTCTGGTAGGTAGGAGCCGCTCAGAAAAGTCTTAAGCATTGCTAAGGGGGCAGGGAGAGGCTGCTTGAAGTCTACATTCTGGTTCCCTACCCCCAAGAAATCCTTCCTTGAAAGTTAACATATATTTCTTATGATTCCCTTAATGCCATGGAAAACATGTATTGTGGAACCCTGTTATGATTAAAACGAAAGTTAGAAAAGCCTTATAATAAAAGTTATGGCACACACTGTACCCAATGTAAACTTGTCCCCTAAAGCTTAAAAAAATATTAGCAAGACATAGTATTTTTTTCAATCCAAAAAATAGGCTTTTGCAATCACATCATAAAACTTTGATAGAGTGAGAATTAGAGCATGGAAACAAGCCATGCTTTTTTCCCATTGATTTATTTAGAAATTGCATACCTAGAATTTTCAGCTCAGCACTGGCATAAATGGCTCCATATTTATTTTCAGCCAAACACTGATACATTCCAGCATCTGACTGATTCACACTGTGGATCATCAGTACTCCATTAACCATCTCAACCTTACTCTGTAATGGAATAAAAATATTAGATATAGAAAGTGAACAAATCATACAGATTCTGCAATTACCATCTGCCAGACCAAGGGAAAAAAAGCCTGCAATTAATGCAATTGAACATTATTTGACAACTTAGCAACACAATTTACTGTTCCTTATTGTATTATAAGGCCTCATGTAAATTATAACTACTTCTTAGGAAAGAAATTATAACTATATTTTTCTGTAGTTACCGTTTCGAGTTTTACCTTTGTTTTTAAGTGGAGCTGCTTTTGTTTGGTATACTAGCTGAGCTTGTGAAGAACAACCTTCAAATGAAGCTTTTATTTGAATTCATTTTATGAAGGAGAAGCAGGGGTTTACATGGCAGAAAGAATTGAGGCTATAAATACACAGAATCAATGTTAAATATAGCTAAGGTCATAACAAAGACCCCTTACTATATTGATCTGGTCAGGAGTTTGCCTTTTCTCTCACTTCCCACTAAAATAACACAAATAAAAAACTGCCCTAAAACTAGATTCTGTATAAAATTATTGATAAAAATATATAAACTTCATAATCAGAAGAAACAATACAGAAGTCAGAAAATTGAGCATGTGCAAATTGAAGTAAATTGACTCCCTACCCAAGAGGCCAAGAGCACATTTAAAAATGAATTTTAAATGTGAAACAACCAGGTGTCTTGTCTACTTAATACCATGCAGATCATTTTTAAAATATTAGTGACCAGTGCTTTGATTACCAACAGAGATGCCAAGTAGCTTGACATCATTTTCAGAATAAACCCATTCACTTTGCAGATGTATCATCTGCCAGTGGAATTGATGGCATTTACTTTACTTGGATGCTGGCAGTAGAAAACATGACAGCACAGTCCCTTCTCAAAGTGTATCTGGTATCCATGGGAGAATTAGAGAGAAACAGGCAATGAGTCAGTACCCCAGATTCCCAGGCTCTCACGCTCAGTTTTGTTTCGTTTTTAAACAGCTCTGTAGTTCTTTTTAACAGCTCTACTTTTCTGTCTTTTTATGTAATTGCATTTGCTTTGGCCTAACTGGCTTTAGAATAAGGGAATGTTGGAGCTGGATGGGACTGTAGGGATGATCTGATCTAATCTCTTCATTTTACAAAGCAGCAAACTGAAGTCCAAAGAGGTAAATAACAGACAAGAGGCCCCTGTGCTCAGGATTTCAGCGTTATACACATCCCTCCATTTTGGCCATAAATAGTGCACTATCCCCCCTGCCCTCTTTCCTGCAAAGGCCAAAAGTAAGGGAAAGAGTTTGCTAAAATTATTACTATTATTCTGAAATTAAATAGTAATTGATTTATTTTCAAATTTTGTACATATTAAGTTGTTTTTATAAATATGCAGATTTCCTAAAAGGATATATATTTTTTAAAATATATTTTATTGATTTTTTACAGAGAGGAAGGGAGAGGGATAGAGAGTTAGAAACATCGATGAGAGAGAAACATCGATCAGTTGCCTTCTGCACACTACCTACTGGGTATGTGCCCACAACCAAGGTACATGCCCTTGACCAGAATCGAACCCGAGACCCTTGAGTCCGCATGCCGATGCTCTATCCATTGAGCCAAACCAGTTAGGGCTAAAAGGATATTTAAATGTATGGGTAGCAGGATGCCACAGTAAGAACCTGCCCAGGGCACAGAATACAGGGGGGTTCTATTCCCGTCTCCCTTACTAGATATATGATCTTGGGCAGATCACTTTACTACCTGGGGTTGTCTCCATCATCTGCAAAGCAATAGCAACAAGCTAGATGGTGTCTAAAAGTCAGCTAGAAATGGCAATGAGTCTATGATAAAGCATTTATACTTTCCTAAGAATTTATAGGATTTAATACAATTTAAAGAAACAATGTATTATTAAAAGAAAAACTAATTAATTAAAATAAAAATTGTCCCCCTGTTTGGGTAGCTCAGTGGGTTACAGAGGCATCCAGAAATGCCAAGGTTACTGATTTGATCCCTAGTCAGTGCACATATAAGAAGCAACCAATGAATGCATAAATAAGTGAAACAATAAATTTTCTCTCTCTCTCTCTCTCTCTCTCTCTCTCTCTCTCTCTCTCTCTCTCAAAAATAAATAAACAAATAAATAAATAAATAGCACAGACGGTGCGACTCTGTGGTTGAGCGTGGACTCAGGAACCAAGAGGTCACTGGTTCAATTCCCAATCAGGGGATCAGGGCACATGCCCGGGTTGTGGGCTCCATTCCCAATTAATGAGGAGGAAAATTAATGATTCTCTCTCATCATTGATGTTTCTCTCTCCCTCTCCCTTCTACTCTGAAATCAATAAAAATATATTTTTAAAAATCAATAAATAAATGTTTTTAAAAATTATAAAAATAAAAATTGTTTATATATTTGTGATACTTCTCACTCCAAATATATTATAAAGCATAAGAAAGAAATGGATTTCAATAAGAAGAAAAGAAGATTGTCCTATTTGTAATCCTGCTAAAAGTCAATAGTTACCAAAAGTACCTGAGTTAAGAGGGGCACTCCATTCTTCAGCCAGCGGTAAGTGGGCCTGGGTTTCCCAGTAGCCTTACATTCCCAGCGGAGAGGGCTCCCACTGTCTAACTGAGTATCATTGAGCTTTTCTACCCAGTGTGGGTAAGCTGTAAGAATTTAAGCAATAAAAGATGATTTCATTTTTCAAACACTTAACCAAGTTCACAATTCCTATGAATGTATTAATTGCATTACAAAATTTTATCAATTCACGTAACTATAAGTATTTGGAAGAAGCACAGCATTCTATTACACACAGAACTCTCATTTCCTGTGTAAATATAAAAATGGAATATATATATACATATATACATACATGTGTATATAGAGCAGTGATGATATTTTGATCATTGTAAGCTAAGTTTATCTTTTTTGACATTTCTCTTAGAATATATGTATATAAATGTATATTAATCTATTTTTATTGTTGATAGTATTACAGATGTATCATTGTTTTATCCAGGGCAAAACAGTGCCTAAATTCTCCCTAAGGTGCCTGAATCTGATTAGCAGGAAGGCAGGTACTTAAATACTGGGGCAGCAATAGCACAGGTTGAAGTAATGCAACATGTCCATTTACTGAATAAATGGTCTGCTGGGTTATTTTTCTCCCCTAATAGAACCTGGATGGCTTCAGAAAGTTAATTTGCAAATTCAAATTGTAGTTGATATACATATTTTATATACTTATTAGCATTCTTCGTATAAATTATATATATTAAAGTTTTCAAATTTACAACAGAGAAAAATTCCTTCATCAAGAAAGAGAGAGACTGCGGTTCAAAGCGGCTATGAACAGAGAATCAGCATGGGGGCCTGCAGGGAGATTCTCTCGCCTGTGGATGGCTTGCGGGCGCCCAACTCAATGCTTGGCTCCCATCTAGGCTGCTGACTTAAAGACGTCCACAGAGTAGCTGAGCTCTGACTTGGCAGAGAAGATGCCCACGAAGGGTTAAAGGACAAGTCTACACCTGCTTTCAGGGCGGACCCCAGGCGAAGTGGGAGTGGGCGGCTCTGCATGGAGCGACCCTTTGTGGGAGTCGGGGCTGCGGAGGGACAGGGCCCAGGGTTTGTAGTGGCGGGTAAGTAAATATGGGGCTTGAAGAGACTACTTTTAGGAGCTAAGGGAAGAAGTGTCCCCAGCTGCAACTTTTGGATTCCGTTGCCAAGTTTCCAGGAGTTGTTTTCATCATAGTTCTCTAAAGAATCGGATGCAGGAAAAACTAGCTGGATCTCCCCAGGCTGCGGGTAGTCTTTCCTTGATACATGTTGGTAGGTAGCAGGCACTGGAACACTAGGGATGATGTAATCCTGATAATATGCCCAAATGCGTTTGTTAAGGAACCTGGAGCACAATCACGTGATGTGCTACTTGGTAGCTATAGAGGATGCTAACTTTTTGATGAAAGCCAGAGACTGACAAAGATGGTTCTTTCTTTAACATAGAAACAAATTTTTATGAGTAAGTAGTAAAGAAAAAAATAAATAGCCATTTCCTGTTTATCACCTCCTCTACCTACTTTTTCCAGTTTTGGCAAATTCAAGAATGTGTCCTTTACAGAGGAAGCATTTTTTTGCGTTGTCTCTCTGACTTCCACCTTTCCATGTTACTTTGTTGAAGATCTTTATAACATGACTAGAGGCCCAGTGCACGAATTCGGGCAATCTGGCCGATCAGGGCCATCTCGCCCAGTTCTGATCAGGGCCAATAGGGGTCGGTGGCTTGGGAGGGACCGAGGGAGGGACAGAAGGAGGGCTCCAGGGCATGTCCAGTGCCATCTCGTCCAGTCTTGATTGGTCAGACCCCAGCAGCAAGCTAACCTACAGGTTGGAGCATCTGCCCCCTGATAGTCAGTGCTGCTTGTCATAGTGACTGATTGGTCAACCGCTCAGTCAGACACTTAGCATATTAGGCTTTTATATATATAGATGAGTCAGCACAGGTTGCTTGCTTCCACTGCTCTAAGACTTAATATACGGTCATTATCTAAACAAAAATCGCTAAGCTTAATAATTCCTTAGAAATAAAACAGAAGAATTGTGCCATAGCCACTTACACAGACTTGTTTTTTAGATTGGGATTTAATACGCTTTTCATTATGACTTTGTCATATACAGGAGTGGGGAAAAGCAGGTTTACAGCTGTGAGTACCCCAAACAGAGTTTCTTCTTCTATTATTATTTATTAGTTATTGTATTATTTTCCATGCAAACAACTTTATTTACTTTACTAGAGGCCCGGTGCATGGATTCATAAATGGCCTGGCCAGCCGGGGGTTGGGGGTTGGGAGTGAGGCAGGACGGACCGCAGGAGGTTGGCTGTGGGAGCACACTGACCACCAGGGGGCAGCTCCTGCATTGAGCATCTTCCCCCTGGTGGCCAGTGTGCATCATTGCTACTGGTCAGTTGTCAGGTCCTCCATTCATAACGGTCGCTTAGGCTTTTATATATATAGATAGATTTACTGCAACATGACTATCTGCAAACTAAATGTGGAAGAACATTCAAGATAAAAATGAAGCCTTGGAATGAAAGACTAATTACACCGAATTCAGCTTTGTGAAGCATGCTTCCTTAATTTGTTTATCCTTCAGTGTGATTTTTAGAAACCTTGAGTCTGACCCTAATCAAATTAACCTACTTAACTCTCAGTCTACAGATTTGTAGAAACCACATCCTGAAACTGACTTCTGCCTCAACAGAAATGCATTAACATTATTTTTCTGGAAATAATTTGATACGTAAGAACTGGTGTTATCTGGGTACATCTTGAAATGTCTGCTCTCTATACATTATTGACTCTTGTACTTCACCTCAGCCTTCAATGCCACTGTACTTCCTTGCTACTTAATATCTTGAATTCTAGTATGAAAGTATTGCTTGACCTCTGTGTCTTTTCCTGTGCATATCATGTAGTGGGTATGTATGTTCAGATATATTTCATTTGCTGAAATCAATATGTAAGTCACATATTGGGTAGTTGTAAAAATACACTTTATAACTTAAAAAAAAGAAATAAGACAATGTTGTAATTGTATGAAAATTTTAAGATATAAGTAAAGTGTCTTTCCTCCATTGCTTGGTTTTTTAAATAAAACTACGGGGGGAGGGGGCCGCGAAGCGACTCTTTGTTCACAAATATTCTATTTGAAACAATTGATGAAATAAACATAAAAATATTGATTATTTCTCTCTAGCAACTTTTTTGGCATTAACTTGTAAAATATTTACTTAGTGCTAGTGAGGACTTTGATCATTGATTCACTCACCCCATATTATTCAGTTCTTGCTCAATCTTGGAGGTTATGAGGGATGCAGGACACCTATGTCCTATATTTAAGAAGTTTATACTGTGGTAGAGGGGGTGTAAAATCAATGACACAGGAAAGGACAGCATAAGAAAGGAAATAAGATGTGCTGAAGGAAACTGCACATAGATATCAGAATAGTGGGTCTAAAAAGGACAACAGATGTCCAAAACCTAAGCCGGTTGAGAAAGGAGGGGAAAAAGCAAGGACGAACTGTCATTTATTAAACGCTAGTCCTAGACACACTGAGCTCAATGACCAATTAATGCTTGCAATCTTGATCCCCAAAATAAATATATTTCTTTTTATTAATCAGGAAATTTTGGCTCAGAGAAGTTAAAGAAATTTACCCAAAGTCCCATAGTAAGAGACAGTAACTACTTTCAAAGTCAGACATTTCTAACTTTAGGGAGTATATTTCTCCCATCCCATTTTTAAATATTAAAAAATGAATTCATGGGTTATGCATATAAGTTCCTCATTTAATAAACCATGGACTCAGACAATAGAGTGGTGAAGGCCTGGGAGGGGCGGGTATGGGGTGGAGGGGGAAAAATGCAAACAAAGGGGACATCAGTAATACTTTCAACAATAAAGGTAAAAAAATAAAATGAAATAAAAAATGAGTTGAAAGCATATGCTGTATACCTAGTGTGTTTATTTTCAAACTTGTCTCTAAATGGAAATTTCATCTTTAGTAGCTCATTGGTCTTCCAGCCAATATATCCTGGCCTTTAAGGAGACTTACCTTGGCATAGTCAGGATTTGTAGGCCTTTGAATCCACTCTATGATTCAACTTCAAGCCTAGAAGCTTTCACTCAACAACCTACCCTAGTGAGCTTCAAATATTGGTTCTGATTTTTTTTGTGCCTGGCTTCCAAAATCAATCTCTTTGTAGTCATGTGCAAAACATAGAAATGGTCAGATGCCAAAGCAACCTTAAACTCTGCTTTCTCATTTGGACTTTATATAAACTTTCCTACTCTGCTTTGCCAGACAACTGCATAACTATACATGACCCCTGTAATCCAAGGAGACAAGTTTGTTGTCTCCCCAAGCACACCCTGCACCTTCTTCAGATTGTTCAATCCACGTGGAATATTTTACTTCTCTGTCTCCTTTAATTCTACTCATAATTCAAGGTTTCTTACAAGTACTATAAGGACTATTAATCCTAACCTTAAAGGGAAGTGATTGCTCCTTCTCTGGACACCTATAGTTCTTACTCACTTGGAAAATAATCACATAGTCACTTATTACCTCTTTTCTGTTGCTTACTTAAACTTATTGAATTTTTTAGTTATGGTTTGATATCCCTGCTAGATTGCAAGATCATCAAGAGCAGAGTTGACGTGACATAGATATTTACTTTAGACACAGCACTGACCTACACATGATGGTTGATTACAGGACATTGATTATAACTGATATGTAACTTAATGTACTGCAAATAGTGCTGGGATGCCCAGTTTGTGGGAGTGAAAAAGAAATTGAAAAAATTCTTTAAAAGTTACTAAAATGAAAATTAGGAAAGGAAAAAAAAACTAACAAATTAAAAACTGGTCATCTGGGAAAGAAAAACTAGAAATCAAAATAATGTTTGGCCTAATTTAGAGTCCTGGTTCCAAATGACTTTGGCATAAGAATCAACAAGTGATCAATTACTTGAAAAAAAAAAGAATTTCTGACTTCCTTTCCTCTTCGAATATTTATTGGACATCACAATTGGTGCAATGCCTAGCACCAAGAATGCAAAGATAAATATATTACAATGTCTGTCAGCTTAAAATACAGTGGATGACACAGAAATGTAATTAAAATAGTATTCAAATTCACTCTACCAACAATTCTACAAGTAAAACTTGCCTATTACTTTACCTCCAGAATTTAAAAAAGAAAAAGCCAGTAACTTTTTCCTCTAGCTTTTTTCAAATTACCTATTTGAGGGTGTGAACAATTTGAGAGACATATGGCATTGTAAGCCCAGAAGCTGTGACAGTCTCACAAGATGCACTGTACATTGCCAACTACTTATGTGATATGTTTGAGCTTCAGATCAGTATCTAGGTTATATTTTTAAAACACATAGCAGATGTGTGTAAAGGGAATCTTGCTTATTATCTCTTGTCATTAGAAATTCTGAAAATCTGTTGATAAATGCTGATTGTTATTGTCCTCCTTCATTGCTCCTGTACTCAAGTGTTGAGGAGCCAACATATTTTATCCTCATAGCTCATTCTCAATATTAGAATTCTTAGCTGTGGGCCTGTAAAAGGTAACTTGGTATATTGGGAAGATTACAAAGTTGGGGTAAATGTAGGTTCAAATCCAAGTGCTACCAGGCCCTTGCTCTAATATGTGATTAGGAATGAGTTATTTAACTTTAATCAGCCTCATCTGTGAGCTATAGATTATAATTCCTATTTCAATGGCCTAGAGTGATGATTGATATAAAGAATATTGGTTACTTTCCTCCCTTAATCCATTGCTCATACAATAACTTGAACTTTATTTTCTATCAACTATGAACATATTTGGTATCATTTTTATAACAACAGAACTCTAGGTGAGAAATTATCTCCAAAGAGGATTGGAAACATTTTCTTTATGGCTGAAATTATTAATTAGATATCTACAATTTTACATTATTGTCTATGGTAAATCTTTAATATGTTTTAATAACTAAAACATCTTTTAAAATCATGCCTACTATAGAAAAACACAATTTGGAAGAAAAGAAACCTAGGGCCTGAGAACTAATGAAAAGGACAATGTATGAAACAGTCTTCTCTAGCAATTAAAGGTGACTGAAAGGAATTAACTACTCTTCATCCCCTTCTCACCCCACGCCTTAGCTCAGGTCCTCAGTCTGTCACTGAGAGGAAACATCCTACTCTTGGGGTTGATTTCTGGTGCCATTGCTAGTTCTAAGTTGGAATCTGGTTCTACTGCCTATTGTGAATGGGACTTTCAGTGATAAGCTCCTTAACCTTACCAGGCCTTAGGATCCCCATCTGCCAAGCAGGAATACTAATTCCTAAGGGTTATTTGGGCTTATATTATGCAAAGTGCCGAGTAGTACAGTAGTGTCTAAAACATAAGCTCTTGGCAACTATTTGTTCCCTTCATTAGTTCTTTTACAAAAATTACTAATTTGATTTTATTTCCATTTTAACAACTAGTACATTATCCTTGGCTTCAGGGAAAGACTCCACCAACTCTATGTGTTCCCGAGATACAAGCCCATGAATACATTTGAGGCCAAGTAATCCAGAGACAGTTTATCCACAGAGTGAATTATGAAGATAGTTTCAAATAAGATCTGATAAACTAAGTGTCCATTAGAGGTTCAAAAATATTAGATTGGATGATAGCTATGAAAGCCAACACTAATTTTTAAAAATCAGTAAACAATAATAAAATGCCACTATGTATTTACCTACTTATTAGCAGTTTATAGGTCTGTGAATATGCTATCTTCTGCCAACGTGGAAACTGTTATGCTCACCCACCATGGATTAAGTCTAAAGTCTTCACATTCTTTACCTTAATTACCTTCATTGGTTCTTTAATCTCCTGACTCTTATCTATTTACAGTATACCTTGAAGAATGGTGTGCATATCTAAGCATTAATCTTTATAATAAGCATAGATTTATAATAAAAATAATCCATTCTGTGCTGAGTGAATGCTTAGTGCTGGAAAATAGGAATAATAGCAAAAGAAAAAATAGTTTTTGTCTTGAAAAAGCTTTTCTGTAATCGACTTGCAGACACTGGAAGCCCTTGCAATTTATAAGGACACTGTCCAGAGATTTTACAAGCATATAAAAGATAACACCTATAATACCACACTGCACTAAAAATAAAACACCTTATTGAATATTTAGTACAATGCAATGTAATTTTCTTTAAGCATCTTGGGTACAGGTATATTTTAATACTGACATATTTCTAGTCGGAATAGTAAGTGTAAACTATTTAGCAATCACAGCTATAGTGCCCTTGCTCTATAGGATGACAAATTACTAGTTGGTGGGTACATGACATATACTTAAACTCATAGATCACACATCTTTATGTAATAAGATTTTTCTGTACACAAATGCCCGCTATTAGGGATCTCCTTATGTATAAAACTGCTTAAAATTGTTTGAGCTTCCTTCCCACCTTCCTTCTTTCCTTTGTCTTCCTCCTCCTTCCCCTTTTGTGTTTCCTCATTCTTTTTTTTTCTTTCATTTTGATTGAGAACTTTATGAAGCAAGATTCCACTTATATTGGAAATAAGGACTGAAAATTTTGTGTGGCTAGTTAAAACAAGGTGTTTTTCATTAATCATCAGAAACTACAGAAAAAATAAAGAAATCATTTCACCCATTAAACTATTCTATAGTATAAACCAGTGGTCGGCAAACTCAGTAGTCAACCGAGCGGCAAACCGCGGGAGTCGCAGTTTGCTGACCACTGGTATAAACAAAAGACACATTCCACTGAATAAGTATGCAGTTTTTCTAAGATTCAAATTCTTACCAAAATTTTGTTTTAATTTTTGATAATTTATTCTTATAAGTACTATATTAAAATGTTTATATAGTATTAGACATGTAAGTTTACCTTAATTTGTACTCATTTAACTAACATGTACCTCTTTATGTGGTATTATTTGGTGTATGTTTAAAAATACAGATTCTGAGTAATTAACAATAAAATATGTGTCCTAAATTTATGGCTAGCACTGATATTAGCCCTCATTTTTAATGATTTGACAACACAATGAGTCCAGAAAGATTGCCTCAGAAGCCTGGTTCATCTTTTGTGCCTAACTACTGAACATTTAAAACACTCCCATAATTCTTCCGAAAAGAAAGTTAACCCGAGGAAAGACACTGTTTTCAGTACTGTGTGAATATTGACCACGTAGATAAAAAGGGGTCAGCCTCTACTTCTTCCAACACTTGAAATCCGGGTTCGAGAGCTTCCAACAGGATCATTCTGAGAGGAGATTTTTAAGTACAAACCATGGATACAGTGGAACCTTTATGCACCATGCTCTCTGCCAGTCAGGTGGAAATATTAGCCAAGATTTTTCCTGTATTTCACAGAGTTTGATGGGTGAGGAGCAAAAGCCCTCCTGTCAAACACAGTAGTTTTAAAAGTACACAAGTTGAGTGAACCTATAATAAGCAAGGTATTTCTGGATGTGGAATAGGGCACTGTTCATAAATGCCCATGCAGTAGACAGCCAGGGCAAATCAGGACAGGAAACGGGCCTGACCACGGGCTACAGCAAAAGACCACATTCTTCCAAGATACCTTCCCAAAGTGTCAGAAATATATGCCAAAGTAGCTAGCTAGCTCAGTGTCTCTTCCTAGTCAACAACCTTAATTATTTTCTATCAAAGTGATGCATGCTCTGGGCAGGTTTGACTGCACCCAGCTGGCCTATAGTGCACACCTAATTGTGCGTGACAAGGAGAGCCCACAGTTATTGCTTAGCAGCATATCCTCTCACCAGAAGGTACACAAATAATATTGAGGAAGAGCAATTGTTTCTACTTTTTCTAGCAATATTTGCTACCGCCTATGAATTAAGTAGCTGGGGTGTGAAGGGGAGCAAGTAGAGTAGTGCCCATAGGAGCTTCTGTCCCAGACTGTAAATCTAATTCTTATTTAGGTGTGGACCATTCTTCATAATACAGATTTTGGACTTTTCCAAAATAGCCTTAAAAGGAATAGGCACTCATTGCATGTGTGTGTGTGTGTGTGTGTGTGTGTGTGTGTGTGTGTTGTGTGTGTGTGTGTGTGTGGTTTTGAGTAGCAAAGTAGTAGGTGAACACTTGTCTTTAGGTATCAGATTTTTATTCAAATATAATATCCATGGCCTAAAAATAACCAAACCAGGGCTAGTGTTTCAATCTTACAAACTTCTAAATTACTTCATGTATCTTTCTTGTAGGTTGCTGTCCTCTGTTTAGCCTTTAAGGTACAAATCCTTAAGAAGCTTTTCCTAAATCCCTGGAGAATGCAGTAGACTGTACTCCCGTAATCTTTTGCACATGCCTTTATCACAGCAGATAGTATGCTCAGCTCCAAGGTGGAGTTTGCTTTTCATCTAACCAATGGACCATGAGTTTCTTCAAAGCTCTGTTGCAAGCAGTAATAGGCACTTAATAAACAATGATTAGATCAGTGAATGAATGAATAAAATGTGCATAGTCAATTTGGTTGGAGCACTGAATTCTTAAAGGTGTTGGTAGTGATAAAGAAAAAAAGAACAGATTGAATTCAGATATTAATATTTTAAAATACTTTTTAAGAGTCCCTGTGAAGAACATTAAGCTATTTAGGATAACTGATCTTGAGATACAGTGACAGTCATAGTTGCTTGGCAGATTCAGCTGAATATGCAATTTGGACAATAATTTTATATTGGAAGCATATGTATTTGCTTATATCACTACTAGAGGCCTGGTGCACAAATATGTGCACTGAGAGGGTGTCCCTCAGCCCGGCCTGCGCCCTCTCGCAGTCCAGTACCCCTCAGGGGATGTCCGCCTGCCAACTTAGACCTGCTCCACACAGGGGAGCCCAGCTTCTGGCTGAGTGACACTCCCCCTGTGGGAGTACACTGACAACCAGGGGGCAGCTCCTGCATTGAGCATCTGTCCCCTGGTGGTCAGTGCGCATCATAGCGACCAGTCATTCTGGTCGTTCCGCCGTAACAGTCACTTAGGCTTTTATTATATAGATTCTGTATTATTCTATTCCTCTCATTTTTAGTGTCCTCACCTGAGACATAGAATTATATCACTTACCTATTATGTATGATGTTTATTATAAAAATATGAAAAATAGATACAATTTGTGATCCTTAGATTTTTAAGAGGAAATTGTAAATATTTTTAAAGTAGGCTTTCCAAATTCTTACACACAACCAGGTTGGTTCTTTGGCATTTTTGGACAATATAAACACTTGCAGCCTGCAAAGGCTAGTTATGATACAGATGTGTGAATTGTCAGCAAAGTTTTTTTTTGTAAAGGACAAGAGAGCAGACATTTTGGGGGTTTGCATTATCTCCTCTCTGTCCCAAGTACTCAATTCTGCTCTAGCAGTGAAAAAATGACATATAGTTTGTAAGTAAGCAAATGAACGTGGCTGTGTTCCAATAAATTTTATTTTATAAAAAGACAGGTGAGCAGGATATAGTTTATAGGCAATACATTGTTACTCCTGACAATTGTTACTCAGGCCAAGGGTAAGAATAAATTAATAAAGATTCTTAACCTTCCCAGACATTGGCTTTGGTGCCAGGAAAACATCTCATTTTTATAAACTCTCTTTGCTATACAAAGAACCTGATAATTTCCATTCCTTTTTATTTTAAATCATTTCTCAATGTAGGGTAATCTTACTTGATGCTTTATCACACCAAGGAAGTATTATTATAAATTAAATTTTGTTTGTGTCTAGAAAACAATATTTAGTTCAAAGTAATTTGCATTTTCAGTTAGGGTCTTGAGACTAGAGCATCATGCTTTGCTGAGAACACTTACTGTATACTTGTAATTGTCCACGAAAGGAATTTTTTCCACGTGAGTTTTCAGCTCTGCACTCATATATGCCTGCATCATCCAGCTGCACATTGGGTATTTCCAGCACTGCCTGAGATTTCCGCAGCCGTGCCTTGCTAGGGATATAGCCATTAACCTTCATCCATGTAATTGTTGGAACTGGGCTACGATAAGGAGCAAAAATATCGTTAATATACTTTCCACTCTTAGGGACATAGATTCTGTTATCTGGTAATTTAAGCACTTAATAGGCTGAGTGCAATAAAGTGTAATCACAATTAAGGACCATGTGCTGGTTGACATATTTCACTTCCCATGCCTATTGTCTGATAAGTAAATAGTTAGATGCCAAAGAAGATAGTTCCCTTTCTTTCATATTTCAGGAAAGCAATTCATAGATAATACATATACCTGTTAATATATTATACTTTATTTTTAAAACCTTTGTAAAATTATTTAAAAGTGATTTGGTGAAATTACAAAATAATTAATACTTATAGCAAGGGATTGAAAAAGAGTTTGAGCTAAGTGGATTAAGAATCCTTTTGGCCCCCACTCCTGCAAATATCTTCCTTCTGCAGTGACAAATACAGTTTGCGTGTAATCTCTCACCTGTTCTGTATGATGAACATAATTATACATATGATATTTTTGTTTTGTTTAAACATGTAACTCATATGCTTGATGTTCATTATTTTTATTAAAAGATTGAATCCCAGATCAACTCAGGACTTATTCTGGTTAATAGCTGCATATTATTCCATTGTATTGACATATCAGAATTTAATCAGCCATTCCTTATAGTTAAACATTCAGCATAGTCCCAGTTTTGATTTGTTTTCTTTTTTTTCCACTAAGAAACAATATTACTACAAACAACATTGCACGTATATCATGCACTATTGCTTTTATTTTCTGCAGCAGACATTCACAAAAGTGGAATTGATGGATCAAAGGGCATGTACATTTTTCATTTTAATAAGTACTGCCAGATTGTTTTTCAATAATATAGTGGCAGTTTCCACACCTATCCGTTATATGTGAGACTGTTTCCTCATATCCTTGCCACCATTTTATGTGATTAATTGTTTAATTTTTGTCAGTATTGAAAGGTAAAAAATGGCATTTGATACTTTAATTAATATTTCTCTGAACTCTAGGAAAGTTGAACATCTCTTTTTAATTTATTGGCCATTTGCATGTGCTTTTCTGAGATGTTTGCTTATGTTACTTTTCTAATTTTTCTTTCATTTTTCTGTTTCCCTGTTTGTATTGTTTAAATTAATTTCTTAGAGTGTTTTGAGTATTAGAATAATGAAGATTTTGTTTCTCAGAAAAATTCTGTGATATAATTCTATAAATATTTTTAGGAGAAACAAACATCTATAGTTTTCTTCATGACTTCTGAATTTTTGTTTTTTCAAATAAAATTACCTACAAACCCAAGTTTATGTCCATATTTTCTGCAGTATTCCTAGTAATATTTTAAATTATTTTTATACAGTTGGATCTTTCATCCATCTGGACAATATTCATG
Source organism: Ia io (assembly GCA_025583905.1). Taxonomy (NCBI): domain Eukaryota; kingdom Metazoa; phylum Chordata; class Mammalia; order Chiroptera; family Vespertilionidae; genus Ia; species Ia io. The sequence goes on along the minus strand of JAJQQW010000015.1, from coordinate 66,641,267 downwards.
TTTTGGGTGTGAGACAGGGAATTCAACTATTTATTTCTGTATTGTTAACACTCTCTTCCCCACAATATTTGGAAGGTTGTGTTTGTCATATAATTGGTTCTCACATACTTGACTCTGTCTCAGGCTTTTCAGTTCTGTTCTGCTGATTTATTTATTACTATCTATATTTAATGACCTTTCTGGTCTGGACCTACTCTACTTTTTCAGTTTGATTTCTCACTACTTCCTTCCATATTTCCTGACCCAGAAACACATCTCTGTGTGTTTCCAATCATATCCGTTAAAATCCTACTGATCCCTTGAGACCCGTCCTAAATGCCTCCTCTTCAGCCGTCTTTCCTTATTTGTGCAGTCGGCTGGACTTTTTTTTTTTCTTTGTGTATACTACTTGCATCTCTTGTAACATTCTACCATAAATTATATACTAAGGATAGGGTGTTTTTTCACAAATTTTCTTTATAGGAACAATAAGAATGTTCACTGTTATAAACAATGCTATGATAAAGACCATGTGTGTTTTTGAACATCTTTCTGACTTATTCCTTAGGAATAAAACAGAAGTGAAATTGTTGGATTCGGGTTGATAGTTTTTGCTTGTTTGTTTAGGTACATATAGACAACATCCAGGAAGAGTGAACCTTGCATTTTTTTGGAATAACGCTTAAGTTGGCATGGCATATCATTCTTTTAATATATATGAAAAATGATTTATGATTTTTTTAAATTGATTTTTAGAGATAGAAGGAACGAGAGAGAGAGAGAAAACAAGGATATGCATGCCCCCCAACTGGGGATCAAGCCCATACCCTGGGCATGTGGGGGACCTGGAATAGAACCATCAACCTTTCAGTGTAGGGCAGTGGTCAGCAAACTCATTAGTCAGAAGAGCCAAATATCAACAGTACAACAATTGAAATTTCTTTTGAGAGCCAAATTTTTTAAACTTAAACTTCTTCTAATGCCACTTCTTCAAAAGAGACTCGCCCAGGCCATGGTATTTTGTGAAAGAGCCACACTCAAGGGGCCGAAGAGCCGCATGTGGCTTGCGAGCCGCAGTTTGCCAACCACGGGTGTAGGGGACCACACCCAACCACCTGAGAGCCACACCAGCCAGGGCATGATTTTTTAATTTAGGATTTTTGTGTCACTATTCAAAGGTGAGATTGTATGCAGTTTATTAGATTTGTTGGTGTGTGAGTGTGTGTGTGTGTGAGTGTATGTGTGTGAGAGAGAGAGAGTGTGTGTGTGTGTGTGTGTGTGTGTGTGTGTGTGTGTGTGTGTGTGTGTGTTAGTGAGCTGGTGGTTCGTTCACAGGCTAGTTTTGACAAATTATGTATCACAGTGATGGATGATAGCTTGGGAAACATACCAGAATACTTCCATCTCCTATTTTGATAGCTTAAGTAGTAGAGAAATTATATGTTCTTTAGAATACTGATATGACTCTTACAAAAAGTCATCTGGGTCTGCTACCATCAATAAAGTTAGGGTGTTTTTGTTTGTTTGTTTGTTTGTTTACAAGTATTTTCAATTTCTTCTTTTTACTTTAATTACGTTGTATTCAAATATCTGCTGCATCGATGTCGGCAAGTCATATTTCCCTAGAAAATCAACTATTTCATCTATGATTTCTGTGTTTTATAAATAGTAACTGTTTAAATCTATTTCCTTCGTATTTTATTTTATTTTTTTTAGCAATACATGTTGCTTAGGAGCACTGGCCTTCAGTAATACAATTAAGGTTTAAGTACAATTTGGACACAAAGATGCTGTTTAACCTTAGGAAAGTTATCTAAGTTCCATAAATTTTGTTTAACGAATACATTTTAGAAATTAAAAAGAGCAAATATATTATTTTATATTTACATACATTTGCTTAAAAAAATCCTGCTCTTTATTTCTTTTTGAAAATTGGAATTTTCAAATAGTGTTAGCTTTCTTTCAGCCTACATAAGTTTGTTTTTTTTCACAGAATATGCTTCTTTTCTATTAAAGTACAATTGGTATACAATATTATATTAGTTTCAGGTATACAACAGAGTGATTCAACATTTATATATCTTACGATGTGCTTACCACATTAAGTGTAGTAATCATCTATCACTGTGCAAAGTTATCACATGTAATTGAATATATTCTTCTTCACCTTTTCACTCATCCCTCAATGCACCTCCTCTCTGGCAACCATCAGTTTGTTGTTTCAATGAATCTGTTTTTGTTTTGTTTATTTGCATTTATTTTTTAAATTCAACATATAAGTGAAATCATGTGGTATTTGTCTTTCTCTGTCTGCTGTATTTTATTTAGCATAATACCCTCTAGGCTCATCCATATCAAAAATGGCAAGATTTTGTTCTTTTTTTATTGCTGAGAAATAATCCATTACATATACATACAAACCACATCTTCTGTATCCATTCCTCTATATGTGGACACCTAGGTTGCTTCCATATCTTGGCTATTGTAAATAATGCAGCAAAACAGAGGGGTGCAAATATCTTTAGCATTACTGTTTTTATTTTATCCAGATAAATACCCAAAAGTGGAATTGCGAGGTTGTATGGTAGATCTAGTCTTAGTTTTTGAAGAATCTCTATACTGTTAACATTTCTTATAGTGCTGTCTACTAAAATAAATTATTCAGGCTTTTTTGTTTGACAGTATCTTTATTTTGCTTTCATGTTTGGAGAATATTTTCACTGGATTAAAACCCCTAGGAAGACTACTTTTTAAAGATTTTCTTCTTTTTGTCATTGTTTTTCAGCAATTAGATTATTATGTACCTTGATGCATTTTATTTTTGTTTATCCTGCGTATGTTTCATTAAGCTTGGACATCGATGGAGTTATAGTTTTCAATAATGTGATAATCTGAGGGCTTAATCTTCAGGGCTATTTTTTGTTTTTGTTTTTTTCTTGCCTGCTCAGTGGCCCCGCCCCACTGCCTACCATTCGCCATTTGGCCAATTTGCATATTATGCTTTTATTATATAGGATTTTAACAATAGGTGAATTTTTTTCTGGCATGCAACAAATTTACTTGTAGTTCAGCTTAATCCTTGTGAGGCTTGTTTATAATCTTTGTTAGGTTGGATTCAGAATAGCCTTTATTTTACAACTAGGTTAATCCTAGTCTTAAAGTCTGGTCTTTTTAAGGGTCTCTATTAAATGACCCATTTGTTCAATGAGATTCTATCCCTCTGATTGGTTGGAGTTTGAATTTGTTCTGTGTGCAATATCCAGTATTTTTTAAGATCCTGGGTGTTTTTCCCTTCCCTAGTAGTATTTCATAGCATGTGAAGTCTTGCTCCATGCACTCACAACCTATTATTTGGTAATAGACTAAATGGAATCCCAGTACAGATTTCAGGAAGTCATTATCTGTGTAGCTCCCCTTTCTCTTATTCTGTCCTGTAAGTTTCAGTCCCTCAGCCTCCTGGCTATTCCTACTCTGTCTTTTCAGCTCAGTGATTCTGTCCTGCTCCCCTGGGGTTCCTCCTCCCGGGTCGGTTTGGAGTGAATGCCTCCTGGCAGAAATCTGTACTGATAGCAAACTTTACGTTATTTGTCTTCATTCTCTGAGGGATGCATTCCTGCACTGTCTATTATCCAGTAAGTAGAATAATTGTTCCTTATGTTTTTTCAAGTTTTTAGTTGTTTAGAGTTGATGCCTAGTGTGATACCAGTTATTTTGCCATGCTTGGTAACAGTAGTCAAAAGTTGTTTTAATAAGGAAAAAATAAGTCTGGTAACAATAACATCCCATTAACAAAAGAATGGATAAATACGTTTTATATATTTACACATTAGATTCATTAGGTAAAATAAATAAATTACAACTACCTTTAACACCATGGAACAATCTTAGAAACAAAAGTTGATTGAGCATAAGTAAGTCGCAAATGACTAAGTGTGTTATAATATGATTTTAGCAATGTTCAAAATCAAGCAAAAAGAATATAATTTTAGAGACATATCTATATATCATAAGATAATTTTATTCACACAAATCAAGAATGGTAACCACATAGTTTAGACTGTGTGCTCCTCTTGGGAGAAGACAGGCAGAATGGGTGAAGACCACAAAAATGATTTCAAAATGTTACTCTTGGTACTGTTTTGACTCTTACATTGGTTGCTGTGTTCTTCTGTATTAATGGTATATTACGATAAAAATGAATAGACTAAAAATGCTTGATGTTTTCATTCTTCACTCATGTATTATCAGAGATAATTGTCATCCTTTTCAAATGTAAATGTGGATGGATAAATAAACCTTTTTTAACATCTACATTTATTTTATATTTATTTTTTCATCATCACGTTTTATACTCATTACTAAGAGGCCTGGTGCATGAATTCGTGCACTGGTGGGGTCCCTCAACCTGGCTGGTGATCGGGGACTATTGGGGCATCTCGCCCAGTCCCGATCAGGGCCTGTCAGTGGGGGGAGGGACCAATGGGAGATTGGCCAGCCACAGGAGGTTGGCTGTGGGAGTGCACTGATCACCAGGGGGCAGCTCCTATGTTGAGCGTCTGCCACCTGGTGGTCAGTATGCATCATAGCAACTGGTCATTTGGTGGCTCAGTCATTCAGTCGCCTAGGCTTTTATATAAATAGATTTGCTTATGTGATGGCATCTCTAGTGGAGCTCTGCTTTTTAAACAAATATGTATATCTAAAATAATGTATGTAAAATCATCCATATTTTTCACTAACCTATATAGTAATAATGGTTTTCAGTTTTATTCTGGAGGGCAAATGATTGACAATTTACATTAAATTTATTAATCCCTACATTCTCTACTAGTTATTTAATTTACACATAAATAGTTTAATGCAGTGGAGAAGTGCCATTAGCAAGAAATCTTAAGACTTTGGTAGGAAAATAATCACTTCTTGATATTGCTTTCTTACATCTACATTTCTATATTTTCCCCCCAGTAAAATACAGAATTATTGAACTAAATACTTATTTTGCATAGCTTCTTTTTCTTATCTCCCTAATAATTCCATTATTTCTACCTTAGTTTGTGTTTTTGGACTTACTAAATTAAATTACAGCTAATCCTTAATTATTTACTTAAGAACATGTTACCTCAAATAGTCATGGCCAAAGTTAAAATTATCCAAAATGTTTAATACCTTAATTTTCAGTAATATATCCATTTATTTCCTGATTCCTGCTTGAAGCATTTTAAACTACTTTATTTATTTCACTACTATAAAATGATAATTCCTATGTATCTCCTCATGCAATCTACCAGGATAAGGAACCCAGTATGAATAAGAAAAAAACTGTACTATCGAAGGCAAGACTGAGGAATACGATGAGTAGATTCAGAATAGGAGAATGCAAAGAGCATGAAAAAGCACTTCTGGTAGCAGAAAGACAAAATTCCATTTTGATAGCGTAAGAAGAAAGGAGATCTAGCAAGGGAAAAAAATAATCAAGATAACTTTAGTAGGAAGAGTGATTACGGTCAAGTGTCAGTGTGAGCAGTCTCAAATTATGTTGAACTCTTTCAAAAAATTTTTCTCAGTCGTCACTGTATGCTAGAACTGTAATAAAAGTGAGAATCAATAAATGAATATTATAATTTCTTAATGAATTTGTGACCTAAAATTAGAAAGATAAAAAAAATGAACCAAATGGTTTAAATACAGAAAGAAGATAGCAGTTAATAGGACATAGTCAAGAAGACTGTTTATGTTAGACTGGGAGGTGAAGGAATCCAGCCCAGAAGAGATGAGGAAAATTTATCCTGACAGTGAAAGTATGTTCTTGCATGAACACCGAATAGTATGAGATAGCACGATAGATTGGTAGAACTTTGCATAGCTTGGTATGCTAAATGCATGATGTGTGTAGGCAAGTTCATGGAAAATACATATTTTCTTTTCAAAAACAAAGAGATCTTTCAAATTATAAGAGTTTTAATGCTGTCTATTTCCTTTTTTCCTTTCTTCTATCCTCAAGATTAGTATCCTAAAATTTTTTACTTTAAGTATCTAGAAGCTTTGGGATGTGAAAATGTTGAAAAGCATGGATGGAGTGGCTGAAAATTTATTAGTAAAGATTTCTGTGTGCAATGATGTACAAAACTCATTATTAAATGAAATAGTGATCTGAGACTACTGCTAATATTTTACAGGCATTTTGGTATCCCATTTTCATTGATGTTTCTATGACAACTTAGGGAAAATAATAATTTTTGCTGCTTTCAAATGACTTACTTGTAATCAAGGATGATTCATTCATTGTTTTTGTAGTCAGTTGGGACTTTTAAAAAAAATCTAAGATTAGGATCAGATTTTAGTTTGCTTAAATTTATTTAAAGCCAATTTCTTTCCAGTAACAACCTGCAAGTGGAATTGCTGCTTAAAAGGGGGACTGATTTTAACTACAGTAAATGGGTGAATAGAAATGTCAGCTTTGCTAGGAAGGCATAGCAGAGTTCTATTTATCCTTATTTTAGTCTATTGAAATTATATCTGTACAACTACACATTTGATTTTCATGTAGAATAAGCAATGCAACTTACAGGATTTATAAAGAAACTTTTTCCTAGCTAATGCTATACTGAGAATGGTGCTATTCATTTGGTTCAAAAATATCTCTGTTAATGACAGTAAAAGCTTCTGTGAGGCCACATTGAAATTCTGACACAAGCTTTTTGTTATGCACTGTTGAAGCGACAGGATAAAAAGTGCCTCCAAATGTAGTTCAAGAAAGTAAGAAAAGTGTTGGATGAACTTTGGCCATTGTTGAAGTCATTAAAGGTATTTTTTAAAGATCATTTTTATACACATAATAAGGTAATGTGTAGGATCTGTCAAGGCAGACAGACCACTTAGCTGTAAAGATTTAATGATTTCAAAGGAAAGTACTCCCAAACTGCAAATCACCATTCATACACAAATTGTAGGTCTGTCTAATGGAGAGTCCTATTTTCCTTGCATAAGTCACTAGTGAGATATGAATTTTACATCTGCTGTGAAAATATATACAGTTATGACTCCTTTGTGACTTGCACACACACAAAAAAAGGAAACACTGTATATGTTTGATAGAAACTAAAAGAACCAAGTTTTATAACTTTTCTCTAAGAAAGCACATAAAAAGCCATCATAAAAAAAGCTATTGAGACAAAGCTTTTGGTTTATGATCCTACATCTCAAAATACATACATAAATAGTTAGATAGATAGATGATGGTAGATGATTAGATAGATGATACATAGATAAAAATTTAACCATTAATGTGTATAATCACTGCTGGCTACATACTATACAAAATTTTGAAGGCAAAAGTTTTATTTGTAAAAATTTGGAAACTTTCTGGGGCAGTGAGCATGATGCCTGGGTCTTTCTTGAGTGGGTCCTGCCCTAGAGGCAAGAGACCACTGTTTCAGCCACTACATAATTAGACTAATTGGCACTTAGGGAGAAAAAAATGAACTGCATCTAACTTAAATATAAGTTTTAGATCTCTCTGCTTTCTGATTATTAACTAATGTATTAACTCATAGCCTTCCCATGGTATTATTTCAACTTAGATCTGAAGAATCATAGCTCAGAATATATAATTCCACCCACTTTTAGTTATCTTAGGTAAATCAAATTTAGGTAAAGAATCCTCGTAGTTTCCATGAGATTATTGTCATTACTGAGTATGATATTAGCTGTGGACTTTTAAGATATGGCCTGTATTATGTTAAGATAATATCCCTCTATTCTTAGTTTGTTCAGAGTTTTTATCATAATAAAAGATATTGAATTTTGTCATATGTTATTTTTCAGTGAGGTATCATGAGGTTTTAATTCGTCATTTTGTTAATGAAGTGCATTATAGTAATTCATTTTCATACGTTGGACCACCCTTGCATCCCAAAGATGAATCTCATTGCTTAAGGTGTATATCCTTTTAATATACTGTTCAATATAATTTGCTCACATTGTATTGATGATTTTTGCATCTACCTTCATCAGGGAGATTGGCCTGTTGGTTTTCTTTTCTTGTTATGTCTTTGCCTGGTTTTGGTCTCAGGTAATGCTGGCCTCATAAAATGAGTTTGGAAGTATTCTTTCCTCTTCAATTTTTTGAAAGAATTTGAGGAGGATTTGCATTGATTCTTCTTTAAATAGTTGGTAAAATTTACTACTGAAGCCATCAGGTCCTGAGCTTTTCTTTGTTTGGAGGTTATTGATTACTAATTCAATCTCCTTACTAGTTATATATCTGTTCAGATATTCTATTTCTTCATTATGCAGTCTTTATAGGCTGTATGTTTCTAAAAATGCTGTATGTTCCATTTCTCCTGAGTTATTAATTTTTTAACGTATAATTGTTCAGAGTAGTCTCTAAAGATTCTTTTATTTCTTTATCATCAGTTGTAATGTTTTCTCTTTTAGTTATGATTTTATTCATTTTAATCTCTTCTTAGTGTAGCTCTTGGTTTGTCAATTTTATCTTTTCAAAAAAGTCAACTCAGTTTTGTTGATATTTTTCTATTGTTTTTCTTTCTTTTTTTAAAGAGAGAGGGAGAAATGTTGCCACCTGCATGTACCCTGACCACATCCTGACGGGGAATGAAACCTGAGATCTGAGTATGTGCCCAGACCAGGAATTGATCCCCCTACCTTTTGATTACTGGACAATGCTCCAAACAAGTGAGCCACACCACCAGAGCCTGTTGTTTTTCTATTTTCTGTTTCATTTGTACCTACTCTAATGTTAATTTCCTTCTTTCTAATTTTGGATTTAGTTTGTTCTTTTTCTATTTTTAGGTATAAAATTAAGATATTTATTTAAGAGCTTTCTTCTTTTTTTATTTTTTTAAAGTTGCCATTTGTCATAACTTTCATCTTATTACTCCTTTCACTGCATCTCATAAGTTGTCATATTTTGTATTTTTGTTGTCATGTGTTTGAAAATATCTTCAAAGTTCATTGATTTTTTTTCTTAGACTCAGTTGTTTTTGATGTGTTGGTTAATTTTCACATATTTGTGAATTTTCTGGTTTTCTACCTATTATTCTAGTTTCATTCCATTGTGGTTGAAAATTATAATTAGTACTAGAGGCCCAGTGCACGAAATTTGTACACAGGTAGGGTCCCTAGTGGCTGCCAGCTGCTGGACAGGGCCTCCCTTCCCCCAGCGGCTGCCTGCCTCTGGCCGGGGCTTCCCTTCCCGCAGTTGGCTGGCTGGTCCCACCCCCTGATCGAACTCCCAGTTGCAATCCTGGTTGAACTCCAGGTTGAGGGGAAAATTTGCATATTAGGCTTTTATTACATAGGATTATTTCAGTCTTTTAATATTTGTTAAGAATCATTTTTTGAACTAACATGTAACATCTCCTGGAGAATATTCCATATGTGCTTAATAAGAATGTATATTCTTGTGCTGTTCGGTAGAATGTCCTGTGTATAGGACTGTTATATCAATTTGATCTAAAGTGTTCAAGTCTGCTGTTTCATTGTTGATTTTCTGTCTGAATGTTCTATCAATTGCAAAAGTGGTGTATTGTAATCTATTATTATTGCATTGCTGTCGATTTCTCCCTCAGTCTGTCAATGTTCACTTTAGATATTTAGATGCCTTGATGTTGGGTGTATTTATAACTGTTATATCTTCATGGTAAATTGACCCTTTTATCGTTATACTAGAGGCCTGGTACACAGATTTGTGAACCAGGGTTCCCTTGGCTTGGCCTGCAGGGATCAGGCTGAAACCAGCTCTCCAACATCCCCTGAGGAGTCCTGGATTGCGAGAGGGTGCAGGCAAGGCCCAGGGACCCCACTGGTGCACTATCGGGCCAGGGAGGAACTGTGGGAGGGCTCCAGGCCATGTCCAGTCTGTCTTGCTCAGTCCCAATCCACCAGACCCCGGCATCAGGAGAGGGCACTTAGGGGTGATCAGGCTGGCAAGCAGAAGCAGTTAGGGGCAATCAGGCAGGTGAGCAGTTAAGAGTCAGTGGTCCCAAATTGTGAGAGGAATGTCTGACTGAAGGTTTAGGCCCGATCCCTGGCTTAAATGGCAGTCGGACATCCCACAAGGGGTCCCCAGTTGGAGAGGGTGGAGGCTGAGTTGAGGGAATCCCCCCTCCATGCACGAATTTTGTGCACTGGGCCTCTAGTATATATATAAAAGCCTAATATGCTAATTGTTCCTCTGACCATTTGACCAGTCGCTATGATGCACACTGACCACCAGGGGTCAGACGCTCCTACCTGCAGTTTAGCTTGCTGCCAGGGTCTGGTGGATCAGGATTGGGCGAGACAGACTGGACATGCCCTGGAGCCCTCCCGCAGTTCCGCTTTGGCCTGATCGTGCACCAGTCTTTACAAACTGGCCTCACCCAGGTGAAAACCTTCATGAATTAACCCAGCCAGAGATGTTTGGAGTGTCTCAAATCTGTGTTATTGTTCAAACTTCTGTCTTTGCTCTCAGTTGCTCATATACACCTAGAGTATGCTGTGTCCTGGGCAGTGGTCTTAGACATCCTAGACAGATGCCAGTGCCACAGAAGTCCCCAGAAAAACAAGAATGTGTGGTCTAGGACTTTTCTTCCTTCCCCAGGAAGAAGTTGGGATCTGTGTGTTTTTTCCACCAGAAAACTTTGCACTGAGTCAATGGGTGTGGCTGTGACATGAGCTAGCTTGCTAGTTCAACTTCAGTCTGTTCTCAGAGGTCCCCAGGTGATTAGCACTGCCATGTCCCATTCACACTCTAAGACAGGTGACACAGAAACCACTGCATCAAGCAGCCCCAGAAATATTAGAATATTGGACAAATGTTCTAGTCCTTTCTTTTTCTCCAAGGGAGAAGCTGGGACCTGGGGTTTCCTCCCAAATGGCACTGTGTCAGGAGTATGGCTTGTGAAGAGAGAGTCTTAAAATTCCTACTGGCTTTGATGTGGTTGGTTTTGCTCTTGACCAGGATGCAAGAGCCTCTCAACTAGTTTCTGATTTCTCACAAAGGGCACTGTTCTGGGTACTGTTGTTGAATCAGTATGCCTGTTGGGATAAGACAGCTCCAGGACTTTTTATTCCAGCATCTTCCTGTTATCACTGTAATAAATTCATTTTTTATAACAACTCTATGAAGTACAAATGATCATTTTGTCTGGTTTACACATGAAGAGCAAAGAAATTAAGAAAATTCAGAGTAAATTCTGTTAAGATGGGAGAAATGTGATTAAATGTAAATGCACATGAGAAAAAACCAGGAGAGAGAAAGATATTGAATCTAGTGGGAAGGTTTAAAGCATAATGAAGGTGGATTTGTACTAGTGATAACGATGCCATTTTGTTGTTGTTCTAAAAAGAGGTAAGGAAAAGGGTAATGTAGGGAAGTGGAGAGGATTGGAGGTCTGGTGTTGGGAAGTGAAGCCATTTCTTATCCAATAGTTTCAATTAATTGTGTAAGGTAGCATCTGACTGAAGAGGGAGATGGAGATTTGAGGAAAATGGTATTGGAATTAGCTACTGTAAAGACAGAGCAGGCTAGTGGGCAGCACTGAGGGCCTGAGTAAGTCTAGGGCCACTACATTTCCAGAGGAACCAGTCTGTAGAGTTCTCTGCTTTCTCTAACAGTACTAAGAAGCTTGAGTAGAAGTATACAGACATTGAATAATTAGATTTAGTATTTGAAGCATAGAGTTGTGAAAAAAAACAATGTGGCAAGAGAGTTAAAGATATGAAAAAGTGACTAAAGCAATGAGTCACATACTCTAGTTTATACAAGTAAGCAATGAAAACAAAGGTCCTGATAAATAGGAAAAAATTAAAGATTGTAAATAATTTTATTTTGATCATTACAATACTTGATAATGAGGATAAATGTTGCTAGCTAAGGTATTTATTATACTTCCTTTGTAATTATTCTAGATTGCACTCTTTCACTTATCAAGCAAATGCAGTTTGCTATAAAACAGTATAGTATGTTATGCCAGCAGCAGCCTCATACATATCATGATTACTGGGTCTCTTGATGGCATCATTTTCTCTTGTGATTGATTTAGTCTCATGTTGTTTTGTAGAGACTTGTACAGGCTATACAGACTTGTAGCCTAAGAGCAATAGACGATACCATATGGCCCAGGTGTATAGTAAGCTATATCATCAATGTCTGTGTAAGCACACTATGATGTTCGCACAATGATCAAATTGAGCAATTACACATTTCTCAGAACATATCCCAGTCATTAAGCAGTATATGACTGTAGTTTATATGTTCATGTTTGACCCTACGAATTCTGTCAGCAAAAAAGAAGAAAAGTAAAATCTCTGCTCTCCTGTGTATCTTTTCATAAATAAGTTAAAAACACATTAACACAGGAGCTAGCAGCCATCAGAGTTTTGTATAAAGCTGCTGTTAATGTTCTATGTAAAGTATGACAAGTGAATAGTACTGAGATGGGGATTTTAGACCCAGCTTGGCGATTTTATGGGAGACTCTTAGCAGTTATTTAATTTCTATCTAGGTGTTAAATTGTGAAAAGATTGTGTTTAGGAAGTGTAATTTTCCTGGCTCTTGATTCATCTATAATTCTTGATCTATAAAACTATATAGCTATTATTAATTGGCTTTTTACTTTGTTATCAGTTTTTTTAATTTGGTATATCATTTAATTTTCACAGAAGCCTGAGAAGTATGTTTTATTTTCTCTGTTTTATTGGTAAGTAAACTGGCAAAGAAACTTAGTAATTCTATAACTAGAAAGAAAAGAAAGGTAACTCTGATGCTATTATTTTTATATATGTTAAATATACATATTCATGTATAGTTTCTTTAGGGCTGTTTAGGATATTTATCATGAAGAGATGGAGAGAAATGGACAAACAATGAGGCATACAGGATACATGGCCTACTTGTAGTATTTGTATACAGTAGATTATGTAAATCTACGGCATAGCTTAATCTCTCAAGTGGTTAAGATGCCAAGCTAGTGATATACCATACTAATGAGAAGGCTATGGCTTTTACCTACTTTTAGGATAATAAATTCTGTTCTCTACTATAGCCACATTCTTTACCATTAGGTGGATGGTGCAAAAGTCCATGAAATATGACTATTTGATCATATTGGTACAAATGAATTCTATTTATCTGTAGCTATACCTCTACTGTGAGTTTAAAGCATAGCACACTGTAGTTTAGGGTAAGCACAGAGCAATTTGTTAGGGTTTGCAGTGATTCAGTTTGTATTTATGGAATACAATCTCTCTCTATATAAAAGCCACTGTCCCTGACGACTGTGACGACCAAATGACCGGTCACTGTGAGCATCTCTCAGTCCCTCCCCTATCTCCCCCAGACCCACAGTCTCTGATTGCAGCATGGTGAAAGGGAAACCACAGTGAACAGAGCAGGGGGGCAGGACGGTAGACCTCTTGATCCCTCCCCCAGCCCTCAGGCTCCAATCACAGCTTGGCGAATGGGGAAACATGGTGAATCCAGGTGAGTAGCAGCAGGGCAGGGTGAGGGTGAAACAGTGACCTCTTGGTCCCTCCCTCTGGCTCACAGGATCCAAGGAACTGGAGCCATGCTGCGATCGTGGAACCATGGAGAACCAATGGGTGGCGGCGGGGACTGGCGAGTGGGCAGAAGATGGCTTAGGGACCCTAACTATGCATGATTTCATGCATGCTGGGCCTCTAGTCTATATATATAAAAGGCTAATATGCAAAGTGTCCCCTCAGGAGTTCGACCGGGAGACTGGGAATTCGATGGCTCGCTATGACATGTGCGGATCATCAGGGGGGTGGCACAGAATGAAGGAAGGTCCTGGCCGGCAGCTGGAAGGAAGGCCCTGGCTGGTAGCCGGAAGGCCCCAATTGGCCCTGATCGCCAGCCAGGCCTAGGGACCCTACCCATGCACGAATTTCTTGCATCAGGCCTCTAGTGTTTTAAATTAATTTCCATTCAAGTAAAGCACAGAATAAGCCTAAATGCTATATTATTTTGATAGAGGACAAAAGCAGATATTGCACAACTTACTAGCAGACAATATTGGCCATTATTTTGTTGTAAAGATGGAGTGAAAGGGCTGTTAAAATTTATTCACAATCTTTACACATTAAAAATTTCCCTTATTTATTAGAACATTTTTAAGTAAAATAAAATCCCATAAACAAAACAAGAGGCAAAAAGAGCCCATTAATCATTTTATATAAGGAGTAGATAACACCATAGTCTATTTCCAATATGGGGAAACAGAGGTTCAGATTTGCTTTTCAGAGGTTCAAATTTGCTTTTATTGTCTTGCATTGATATTCGCATTCCACTGGCATTTCTAACCCATACAGTAAATAAAACCAGAATATGGCTCAAGCATTTTGCTTGGCCTTTGTTTTTGTTTTTTACATCCAGATCATATGGACCTTATAGCAATAGTTATTAAACCATTATAACTAATGATGGAGCAGTATTTACCTATTTCACATATATGGATTTTTCTTAAATAGACTCTTAGAATTTACATTTTGCAAATTTTGTGACCTTTTGGAATTCTCTAATATTGGTATATCAAATTTGATTGCAAAAACAATCATATCAAATATTTTAAATATTAACAGCAGCCAGAGTGAAATGTCATTTTGGCTTAATATGTGAAATCAGCTCAAGGGGACAAAAAGGAAAGTTTTGACCTGAAAGAATGTTTGGGAAAGATAAAACTGACAAAAAAATTCCTAATATTTAAAATACATTTAAAACTTTTTATGGGTTCAGAGTTTCCTTGCACTACTCAGGCACTTGGCAATATGTATTTTTAGCAAAAGGCCAGAAAGTGAATTTCCTATGATCTATTTTCAGTTGAAACCATGAAAAGCTGAATGAAAAGCAGAGAGAGTGAAGTTTGTAAAAGGCTAGAATCCCTGCTTTAGGAAAAGCTTGGGAAACGAACTGTGTGTTGGAGGGTATTTCAGAAAAAGCAGGACATTAGAACAAGGGCAATTGTTTCATAAAATAAATGGTGAGTCACAAATATTCCAGAGAAGGAGGGTGAAAGAGGAAATTAATGTATAATTGACATCCCTTTACATATTGAACCTTAGTTAAATCTAAGGGTAATTTTATAAAATAGTTGTTGTTATGTCTACTTTACCAATTTTGAAAATGAGATTCAAAGAGGGTAACTCATCTGATGGATACAACTGATAAATGAAACTACCAATCAATAAGATAAAAATATGTAGTTAGCAACCATTTTTCTAATACCTTTCCAATTCTATAGAGGAGATAACTATTTATTAACTCAAATTTTAAAAATTAAACTGCCAATAAGTGAAGGAAGAACTTGTCATCACTCAGGTTCTGATTGACTTGTTCACTAAATTAGGGTTTAGTACCCATGCCACTTTATCCTTAATTACTCTCAATCATCACATCCAAAATACCTCTGATTGTAAGGCACACATTATTGTAGAGATTAATAAGAAAGAAAACATTGCTGATTTAGCAACAGCACACAATCATTGTAATATATACCTGGATTTCATAGATTTTAATGTTTTAAAAAATGTGTGCTTTGGGAGTATTATATCTATGCTTTTTCTCAAAGGAATGGAATTACATCAAAGTGGGGGCAGGAAGATGTTCTTGTATGCGTCTGTGTGGAAAACTGATGTGTGTCTTGTTTCAGAAATGTCCAGAAGGCTACATTTCTCTGTAGGGATGTATAAAACAAGTGACCTGATTTCATAATGTACCTTCCTTAGAGAAAATGGCCATAAATAAGACATTCTAAAAGTTGTGACCAGATTGATTTGATCCTCAAAAGAAAAGAAAAGAATAGTAGGAAATAGAAATGACCAAAAGAACGTATCATTTGCCTTTTGTGATTAAAAGCAGCTGCTGACACATGACCCCATTGAATATTATTTTGTATCCGTGGGCTATCAGCTAAAATTATTTTTCAAACTAAAAATATTATCATCAAGATCTGACATGGACACTATTCTGCATTATGTAGCTACCAACAAAAACATTGACAGGAACAGTGGATAGGTGCTGTTATATTACATTGCAAATAAAAACAGAATAAAAAACCCAGGGTGGCAGATGTTTAGTTTATATTTTAACATTTTTCTCTCTTATAATATACTTTCTGGGGGGGAGGGGGGTTTAACCATTAATCCACACGCATTTCACTTATATAGGGAATACATTAAATTTAATTGCAGCAAATCTTACCATGTACATGTGACTCTACCATTAAAAATCAAGCACACAGCCAGGGACAATGAATACAAAAAAAATCAAATAAAAATGAATGAAACCTCTACTTCACTATCATAGGAAATAGAAAATGCTTAGATAAAAGGAATAATTACAAAATGATTTATCTAAGCCTGCACGAGCTATAAGACTATTTAGAACCATTTTTATTTTATACATTGTGCATGCAGATACATTTTATTTAATTGCATATTTAAAAATACATATACATTTTATTTACTTGCAGATTTGAATCTTCTATACGATTTAAAACATAGAAGTGAAGAATATGACGTTGCAATGTTTTAACGTCACAGCAATTATTTAAAATAAATATTATTGCAGAGATAAATAAAAGCTAGCAAATGTTACTAGGAAGAGAGGCAGAGGAGGTGGTTCTGAAAAACACATTTGAATTAGCAGCCTTTTCCCTGTGATTTCATCCTTTCTCCACCTCATCTCAATGGAACCTGTTTCCAAAGACCAATATGAAATTATGCCTCTTGGTGCTTATTTGATAAGAACATCGGCGTGAAGAAATAAACTTTGCATGTGGTCCTCTGGGCCCTGAGTATCATAGTCATCAGAGATATAAGGGAAAGTTTGCTCTCTATCAAATATTTTTTGGGAAAAAAAGCTTAAATATGTATAGGTAGAACTCATCCTCTGATTTTCAGGATAAATTCTGAATTGGAAAGAATAGGACTTACAGTATAATTGATGGTATTAATTATTCATAGAATATTTCTGACACCAGACCACAGAGTATGATTTCTAAATATGTGACTCCTGAGGTTAAAATCCCTCCCTAAAAACCCAAAGGAAATCACCAACCTAAACGTGTAATTAATAAAAGAAAAACTGATTCATCACAGTGACTTTGGTAGGGCAATTCAATCATGCTAGAGTGCATATATCAACTGTAAAAAATGTGACTCTGAAACCTGGACACATAGAAACAGACACTATCAAGGTGAAGCCATCCTCTGAGGTGCAGCCTAGCAGAGCCACTCAGCTTCTAACTTTGCAATCTAAATGCCTATGCACATGTGGCCTCAGGCTTAGAATTCTTTGGTATGTTAGTTTGTACCTGCTTCTCCTTGAGCATATATACAAGCCTGCTATGTTGATGAATGACTTAATCAATCAATAAAAGTTCACTTTGTACCAACTAAGTGGGAATAAATTTGAGAGACATTTATGGTGATTAAACAGATGGAAATAAAAAAGGAAGAAAGGGTGAAAGATAATTTAAGAGTTTATACTTTGCGTGAATGCCTCGGTGGTCACCTCCAGTAAAAATGTATTATGTAGATGAGGGTGGGTATGGGAGTAGTATTTGAGGTGGAGTTCTAGAACTACCAGCCTGGACCTTCATCTCTGGAACAAGGGTTTGAAGAATTTCTAGTAGATAAAATTAAGAGGTGAAGCTGGAATCAATGACCAAATTAAAAGTCCAAAGGAAGTATTAGGCTGAATGGGACAGGGAGTGATACGAAAACCAGGAATGACTATGGAAAACAGAGCCAATAAAATGTGTGTAGCAGAGTCTGATAGAAAGTGGCACTTGAGAAATTCCCCAAGTTGGTGGAATATTAGTGGGGTGATCTTTTAAAACAGTGGTTCTCAACCTTTCTAATGCTGTGACCCTTTAATACAGTTCCTCATGTTGTGGTGACCCCCAACCATAAAATTATTTTCGTTGCTACTTCATAACTGTAACTTTGCTACTGTTATGAACCGTAATGCAAATATCTGTGTTTTCTGATGGTCTTAGGCTCTACAGCAGCGGTTGAGAACCACAGGCTGAGAACCGCTAGCAGGGCCGCCTAAGACCATCGGAAAACACAGATATTTACATTACGATTCATAACAGTAGCAAAATTACAGTTATGAAGTAGCAACGAAAATAATTTTATGGTTGGGGGGGTCACCACATCATGAGGAACTGTATTAAAGGGTCGCGGCATTAGAAAGGTTGAGAACCACTGTTTTAAAAGGATATCTCTAGTCTTATTTGCAGAAAAAATGAGAGAGAGAGAAACTAGTGAAATAGTAATATGCTTTAACTATTCTTGTGGCAGATAGAATAGAGAGAAGGGGACTTGAGGCATTTTTAAATGACGGACAGACTGGGACAGAAGGATAGAGAGAGGTCAATGGCATGCCCAGGGTTTGAGGTGGGATACTTGGCTATTGAAGTTCAGAAGAGTGAAGTGTCAAGGAAGACATATATTAGTATTTCATACATGATCATGGCATTCAAATTTACAGTTATTGAAATGAAAAATACAACATTTTAAAATACATTAAATACTAATTGCATATATGTTGCCATGCTTGTTACCTAAATCTCCAACTTAGTGTCAACTCATTCTAAGAATTGTATCTGAAAACATCTTAACATTCTAAACACATCCTTAGTGGACAAGAGTTGATGCTGCCCTAGTTCAAACAATACCACTATAACAAGAATAAACATATGATATTTCATAGTACAATGAATCAGTGAGACGCATACCACTTTCAACAGTCTGTGTACTGTGACAGCTTTAAAAATTAAGTGTTGCCATTAAGCATATTAGCCAGAATGAAACCTCAAATAAACAGGCTCCAACACGTTCGCTGTTACATAAATAAACTTTAAAAGCTGTAAAATTTTTATTCAATCACCTTTACAAGAGACAGTCACTTGCACAAAATTTAAACTTTTAGTAGAAAAATCCAGGGGAATTTGTGAATGATTGATTACATAAAACATAGATCCCAAGTCTGGAAGTGCTCAAAATAAGGAAACTAAAGTCAGAAGGATAAATAATTTGCCTAAATTTATTCTTTTTGGAATCCATTGAGAAACCATGTCAGAGATGTGGCTAGAATTTGAGTGAAACATGGAAATCATCCAGTCCTAGATAGAAGTTCAGCTTTAAGCATACTGAAACATTTGACAATTTTTTGGTTAAAATTTCATCTACTTTTGCTCCACCAAAGGCTCACTCAAGTAGCAAGGTTATGTATGTGGTGATTTCTTTGTGTGTGTGAGGTATATAAGAAATTCCTGATAAATATACTGCTTCCTTATATCCTCTTTCTGAATGTTAGCAGCCAATCAGTTTCTGATCCACAAGGAAAACCCAATGGAAGAGGTTATCCTATGAAAACTCCAGGGATATTCACCCAAAACAAAGCTTTTGGATGAGTCTAAAGTGATCCAAGTAAAAATCTCAGTCATTTTTATCTTTTGCTTTATGCCCTCAGTGGCTTTCCCTGCATATTAGCATTCTTAATTTTCAATCATTGAAATACTCAAGTGCATCCAAATTATTTTTGCTTTGGTAAAGTGGCAATTACTTTTAGCAACTGAAAAGCAGTATGATAAGGTGAGAAGCTTGTTCATTTTAGAATCAGGAGACCTGGTTCTGTTTCTATAGGTTGCTAGCTATGAGGCCTTTTTCATGAATGTGGTTTTTCTGATGAGGCACATTAAATGGTCCTAAGACAGCCCTGGAAATGTTAGACATATGATGTTAACTGTGACTTCAAATGTAAGCAATTAATGTGAATTATTGGTTCTGTTTCTCTAGAACTGGACAACACCTCTGAATGCAAAAGCAAATAAGTAAATAAAACACTCCCTTCCATAGTTTGCACTACAGAAGAATGTTGAAAATATTAAGAACATCAGATGAAGAAGCATCGAATCATTAGCCCAACCAGCAAGACCACATGTCTGTCTAGCCCTTCACTGTAGAGTCTCGGCTTCCCATCTACAAACTGATTTTGGGCTATGTGAACATTAAGGTTCCTTCAGCACCCATCTCCTCTGGGTACCACCTAAAATGAAGATATATCCTTGGTTTCAAAAATACTGAAGCTTCCAATAGCTCACAAGGGTAATTTTCTCAACTCTGTAATATACTGCTTTCCTGTGATAGCTAAACATTTATTGATTCCTAGACCCAGTGACTAACTCTTACCCCCATATCTTCTATCAATCTAACACTTAAGTAATTTGATTTTGGTTTGACTGACAAGTATCACACAACTCTATTTTTAATTCCTACAGCCCTTAGTGACCGGCAGTTTACAGTGGTATTAATAAATCATCAATCTGTAACTAAAGAGCAGGTTCTTTCAGGAACGTTTGCCAGTTGCAGACTGTGGGAAATCTCTGAGGAATATTTGTCATTCTCACAGTTACAGTGGGACACAAGAGCAGCCATTTGAGACAGCTTGGCTGAGGACTGAGGAAAAGAAAACATAAACTACAGCAAAAAATAAAAAATGACTTTATGAATTGATAACTGGTACTTTCTCACTTGCAGTAAATATATAAAAAAGAAGAAGAAATTGCTTAATGTCTGGGTTCCCAAATAGGCATTTGATGGAGGGCAACAAAAGATGGTTTGTAAATGTTATCTGAAACAGAGATAAGAAGAAACTGAAAGGGCAGGAAATTGAATGAGTTCTTCCCTCCCACCTCACCACCAGGTTTCAGATGAGTCTGGAAAGGTCATTCACATAATTATTACAGTAACTAGTTCAAGGCCTTTTGAGCACAGCTGATCTGATTGTGTGTTAATGGCTGCAAAAGAAAGATAAGGAACATGTAAAGTAAAAAAAGAAAAATTCTGCCTGTAACACTATTAGCTTGCAGGATTGTCGTAGTAGATAAACCAATGTTGCTTCAAAGTTTATAGCTTTTTAAACATTTAAGAATAATCCTAAATTTGCCCTTGTGCATGGGGTCATTTAAGCATCAGTGACCAAATTTTACTTCTTTGTTGTTGGTGGCTATGTGACATATCTAGTGATCTTTCTGGGGGTCTTTGAAAGGTCATATCATGAAATGAAACCTGTCAGAAATCTGTAGCTAATGTAATGTGATCAGAATTTTCAGGGCCAAGACATCTGAAAGGCATCTAAAGACTTCTGTCTGACAAAACCAAGGCAATAACATACTTCCTGTTACAGAAGACTGACCACATTTCTCAGGCTTGAATTCAATTTCATAAATATAGTCAGCACCTGCTGCACATAAAAATAATCTAGGGATCCAAAAATATATCACAACTAGGGATCTGGTGCATAAATTTGTGCATGGGTGGGGTCTGGCCAGCCTGCCCCAATCAGAGAGCCAATTGAGGGCAGGGCCAGCTGTGGGGAGGGGCTGCAGGCGGTTGGCTGGCCGGCCCCACCCCCTGGTCGAACTCCTGGTTGAACTTCTGGTCGAACTCCTAGTCAAGGGGACAATTTTGATATTAGCCTTTTATTATATAGGATAATGAAGACAGATATACACAATAGCCCAATGGGACCTGCTAAACAGTAAAATATGGGTGGGTTGTCATCAGTTCTAAAGGTAAGAGGTTGAATCTTAAGTAAAGCAGGGATGACTGAACAGAGGGGTGGCATTTGACCTAAGCCTTAAAGACTGAAATAGGATTGTGAGGGCAGGGTACAGTATGTCCTCACTTAACATTGTGGATAGGTTCTTGGAAATGGCAAGTTTAAGCGAAAGGACTACAACGAAACCCATTTTACCGCAGGCTAATTGATATCAGCAAGAATTAAGTTCCAACCACATACTCTGGTCACAAAAACATCACCACACTTCAAATTAAAGAGCACAAACACTTCTGCTATCCAACATTGAAGTAAATGCGAGCTATACATACATTTAAGGAAGATTAATAAAAACAAGTAAGATAATTATTTTCCAACCCACTTATTCCAGTTTAGGGCTGCTGGCGGGAGCCCATCCCAGCAGCTCTGGGCACAAGGTGGGAACCCACTCTGGGCAGGACACCCTTCCATCGCAGGGCATATTCACACCCACCCACACTCAGACTGGGACAATGGAGATGCTGAATTCATTTCAGGAGCACATCTTTGGGTGCGGGAGGAAACCTGAGTCCCTGGAGAAACCCACATAAGCATGGGAAGAACGTCCAGACTCCATACAGACAGTGGTTTAAACTGGAAATTGATTTTTTTCCTCATGAACAATGTAACAAAACGATGTTGAATGAAACGTTATTTACGGACCTGCCAAGAGGGGGCGCTAGAGGGAGAACTCAAAGCTAGAGAAAAGGGACACACTGCTTCCTGTCTGCTTCTTGCTGTTGGCGATTCATGTTCATTGCACTTTAGCAACAAGTCCTTCCTGAAGCAGCAAAGGAATCTAGTTGGTTTTTCCAACATTTGTAGGACCAGCTTCATTTTGTCTCACCTCTGAAACCCAGCTGTCTGGTGCCTGCTCCCCTGATGTCTAGGTTCCAAGAGGTTGTACCTCTGAGTTTCTAAGTCTTAATAATTACAACTCTTCTACTTTTCATCTCAGCCCTAGAGATGGTAGCTCTTCCTGCAGTTACTAACTCTCCACACGTGAAAGTTATCATTGTACTCTCTCTACCTCGTTATAGAGACTAGGCTTGAAAACAGCCCAACCAGTTGAATGTATCACCAACTTTCAATTACCTACAATATAGAGAGAGCCATTAAACTGAAATATTTATTACGGCCCTAAGGGATTCCATACTTGCATTGACTTTTGGCCTCTTTTCTCTCATTTCCTTTCAAGAGCACTGTGTCCATCCAGTGTTTAAAAGTAGACCTGGGAAATAGCAAAGACACCTCCTCTTCCCTAACTGAAGTCCCTGGGCTAAATGTTCCACTCCCTGCATATGCCACCAACCATTTTTAAATGTTATGTAATAATGTAGTTGGCAAAAAGCAGCTAATTAAGCCGGCCTGACTCTAGCCTTCTACTCTTCATTTGCAGCCTGAGTGGGTAGATGAGTGAGCGGTCAGCAAAAAAGAATTTTTTAATTTTCATTTCCATCCCTGACTCAGACCATTTCTCTCCTTTCAGGAAACAGTACATCTGAATTATTAGGAGACAAGTTGATATGATTATATTCGTATGGCAGTGTGGGGAAGCACTCCTATTGCCTCTGCTGACAACCCATTTTTCCTGCAATCGCTTTTTTTCATCAAGAACTTCTACATTGTACCTAATCTAATCCTGCTAGTTTAATGCCATACTGTTGGAATTTCACCCTTTTGCATCTTGTTGAAACTGGAGAACAGCTTGTGAGCAATCTCTTGGTAATAACCCTCCATATGTCTAAAACAGCCTTTTCTTTCCAAAGTAATTAATCCCCTTCCTTTTCCTTTAATACTTTGCTGTATTTCTCAAGCCTTTACACACCTTTGTTTCCCTGTGGGCACTTTTTAAGCACTTCCCATTTTTCTGAGAAAATTATACCTTTGCAGAATTGACTAATACCAAACATAACATGTCACAGGAACGTCATCCATAAGTTCTGTGCTCGATACTTCATAATTCTGTTTGCAGAGACATATCAAGAGTGTAATCCTATATAATAAAAGGCTAATATGCAAATCGACCAAATGGTCAAATGACCAGTCTCTATGATTGCACTGACCACCAGGGGGCAGACGCTCAATGCAGGAGCTGCCCCCTGGTGGTCAGTGCACTCCCACAGCAGGAACACCACTCAGCCAGAAGCCCTAAGCAGGGCTCATGGCTGGTGAGTGCAGTGGTGGTGGCAGGAACCTCTCCCACCTCCGAGGCAGTAATAAGGATGTCTGTCAGTCAGACATCCCCAGAGGGCTCCTGGACTGCGAGAGGGTGCAAGCCAGTCTGAGGAACCCCCCCCCCGAGTGCATGAATTTCATGCACGAGGCCTCTAGTTATAGTATATTTTTGTTGTATTCTGCTGTAGCAACCTATAGAGAAACCATCTGATTTTTGCTAAATTGAGATTTAAGTAGAGGCTTCTTTAGAAGAAATCTTGTAACATGTAGCTTTCCTGTTGACTTTTTACCTAACTTCTGATTAGGCAGGTTGGTGAACCTGTGTAATATTAAGAGACAGTAAAATTCAATGACCTAAAATCATTTGGCTTCTGCTATTTTCCTTTAAGAATACAGAAAATGTATCAGCGTCATAATTTTAAATTATTGTGTGCAACTATGGCTGCATCAATTTACATTCTCTAAATTATAAGAACTTTTAGGGACAGATCTCCTAGAAGTAAATGTATTTCTCTAGAGGAGTAAAAATGTTTGTGAGCAGCAGAACAGTATTCTGACAGCTTGGAAGTGTGACTCTAGCAATACAAAGACATTTCTGATTGGTCTAGGTCAGGGAAAATTCAAGACGAAGAAAATCTGCCCTTATTGTCATTTAGTCTCCAGTTTATAGTTGGAACAAAAAAGACAGGCAGTAAATCTCTCTAGAAATAAAAGTTGACTATGTAGGACACCTTGATCAGGGTGTGTGCTGCTGCTAATGTGATGACTAAGACCAACTTTCAATTGCCTCCAATATATAGAGAGAGCCATTAGATGTAAATATGTACTAGGGCCCTAAGACTGGACTCCAGATGGAGGTGCTACATCCAGAAAAGGTATGAAGATAACATGGCATCTCTTTGAGAACAGGGACTATGGAAATCGAGGGAAGCTAGTACATTGCTTGGCACATAGTTGGTTTTCAAAACCTCCAGACACATTTCAGTTGTAGGTTCTTTTAAAGATACTTTATCTCATATGCATTTACAGGATGATCTATACAAAGCCCACCTCTTGCTTTTTGACTTCTTTGCATAAATGAATGAATGATTTTTCCTTGAGAGAGGAGGTGTACCTAGGAAGGCATTTGATTGAATGAAGGACATGATGAAAAATGGTGATTTTTAGTAGGAAAGCTGAATTGCCCCCATAAGGCTGGTAGGAGGCAAAGGTGGAGACAGCAAGTATTTGTGCTTATGACCTCCTCATCTGTCCTTGAAGCCATTATTGCATTAAATACCACTCTCTGTGATATATATTTTTCACTCTGTCCTTCATCCTAGTATTTAAATATGAGGAATTCATTTTTAACCTTATACTACCTCTCAAGTCAAACAAACAAACCCTTCCTAAAGGCCAATAGATAAAGAGAAGTGGTTTTTTATTGTTTTATTTGTGTGTTTTTTTTTTTGTTGTTGTTAAATATTAAGTA
The DNA here is from genome assembly GCA_025583905.1 of Ia io. Taxonomy (NCBI): domain Eukaryota; kingdom Metazoa; phylum Chordata; class Mammalia; order Chiroptera; family Vespertilionidae; genus Ia; species Ia io. The sequence continues at coordinate 66,616,008 of JAJQQW010000015.1, read as the reverse complement.
TGCCTAGAACTTGATAATAAGCTTTGAGAGAAGAGAAGGAGAAAATGTAGGTCTAAAAAAGAGAGATACTGTTAGAGTGAGGTGACAGTAGTCAGGAAAAGGCACCGCTAAGAATATAAGTGTAAATCTCTACATATAAAGAGCCAGGGTCCGTAACGACCAAGGCTCCACCGAATACCGGAAGTCAGTGCTTGTGCAGCGACCCAGCACTGACTGCCAAAGGAGGCTGTGAATCAGACCAGAGAGAAACCTGCAGAGAGAGTGGCAGGGTCTGATCCCCAGCCTCCATGGCAGCTGTTGATCAGCCGTTGCCTCTCTTCTGGTTTTGCCAGCAGCTGCACCTCTGTTTTTCTCCCGGCCTCCTCGGGGGCTGCTGATCAGCCCTGCCTCTTTGATCAGGCCCAGAGATAGGCCCAGAGACGCTGAATAGCATAGATACCGACCAATCAGAACCAAATCTGGGTGAAGTGCCAGGAGCCAAAGGTTGCCTAGGAGGCAGAGCTTTTGACACTGACTGGCATAGAAACCGACCAATCAGAACCTAATCTGGGTGAAGTGTGAGAAGCCAATGGCTGCCTAGGAGGCGGAGTTTTTGACTCTGACTGGCATAGAAACCGACCTATCAGATCCTAATCTGGTGAACTGCAAAGGCAGAACCTAAGGTGGGGGCTGAGGAGGGGTTTTAAGGGCAACAGCTGTTTGGTATAAGGTGTAAGAAAATGGTTCAATTTTTTCATGACCAATTTGGTAGTAGTGCATATGGCTGGCTATCAGTCCAGATATAGGGATTACGTGTTTTTGTCTGCCAAAAGCACCTCCTCCTGCTGAAAAAGGCTTCCCCCGCCCATTTAAGCAATCCTATCCTATATAATCTACCTATACTACTAAAAGGGTAATATGCTAATTAGATTGGGTCAACTGGCCATCCTCCGGACATCTGACTTCCTTCCAGACAAAGTGATGGTAGTGGGGGCCGAGGCAGAGGCAGTTAGAAGCAATCAGGTTGGCAGGGGAGGGTAGTTAGGGGTGATCAGGCAAGCAGAGGCAGTTGGGGGCGAGATCAGGCTGGCAGGGGAGGGCAGTTGGGGGCAAGATCAGGTTGGCAGGGGAGGGTAGTTAGGGGCGATCAGACAGGCAGGCAGAGGCAGTTAGGGGCAATCAGGCAGGCAGGCTGGTGAGCAGTTAGAAGCCAGCAGTCCCAGATTGCAAGAGGGATGTCCGACTGCGGTTGAACATCCCCCTAGGAGTCCCCGATTGGAGAGAGTGCAGGCTGGGCTGAGGGAACCCAACCCCCTGCACAAATTTCATGCATCAGGCCCCTAGTTTAGACATAAATAAGAAACAATAAGAGGCCAAGAGATAGAGATGTGCAGAGGAGAGCAGTGCACATTTGCTTGGGAGAATAGGAGATAGTCAAAATGCTTTATCCATAGAGAATCTATTACTTATTATCTATCATCTGTTAATAACACAGATGGATTAGGTAGCCATGGTATTTCTGAGTTCATTCTTTTTCCACACTCTCTGCCTTGTGTGTGCTGCCAACCGCATCCTCTTGGCTTCCAAGCTGGCTTCAGGTGCCTTCAGCCATGAGAGCCATCAGAGGAGATCAGAAGGCATGTAGAAAAGAAGTCAGGATATGAATTTCCCCAACCTTTCCTCGGCTATGATTTCTTCATGACTGCAGTGTCTGCAGCTCCTTCCTGTTGGGGGCCCCTGCCCCCCTCCATATCTTCTGCTGTCCCTGGTTCTGGTGGCACTGTCTTCTCCCACTGGCTCATTCTGGGTGAGAATGACTTCCTGCTATCGCTACCCTGCTAATGTCTCAGTTACTTTCCTTGGTCCTCTTAGTCCTGCTCACTGACAGATATTTAACATATGCCTTCACTAAAATCTTTTGAACCATCGGAGTTGGGTCCAGTTTCCAGCTGAATACCTGACTGACACAGATAAAAAAATGTTTAAAGTGGAGAAACACAAAAGTAAATAATTTAAAATTGTATTGAAAGCTATGAAGAATAAATACAACTACTTAGAGAAAAATGGGTGTGAGTTAGACAGTTGTCAATGGTGTCTTTCAAAGGTGATATTTAAGTTGAGGCCAGAGGATAGGAGCCAGCCTGGAAAGAGCAGGGAAGAATGTTCAAGAGGGAACGGCAAGCGCAGAAGCCGTGGGAGAAGAGAGCTTGATATGCTCTATGACATGATTTGGTTATGAAACCCTACGAGTTGAAACACTCCATGTGTAAAGGCGAGGGGGGAAATCAGTCTAGGTCCTCATTGATATTTAATGACAAATAATAAAGTTTTTGGACAGACAAAGGCCACCAAAGAATCGTTTGCTTGTTAAAGTGGGAAGCAGCTCAGGTGAGCTGTGGGGACTAAGCAGATACTCAGGTATTCATTTGAAGTTGCTGTGATCATGTTGGGATGTGGTGATGATCTCCACATGATAATATCCTGTACAGGAGCTAACATATGTAAGGATGTTATTTCTTTGACCTTGTTTACTTTCATCAGAATTGCAGGTTAGTCTTTAGGTAGAGGTATAGTCCCTCATAACATTTTTAAAAGTCATAATTGTGACACTTCACAGAAAGGATATCAAATGAACAACAGTGACCTTGATAGGCTGTGTGTCTTCTTTATCCTCCACCCCCTTTTTTTTTAAATCCTTACCTAAGCATATGCTTTTTATTGATTTTTAGAGATAGAGGAAGGGAAGGAGGAAGGAAGGAAGGGAGAGAGGGAGAGAGAGGGAGAGAGAGAGAGAAACATTGATCGATTGCCTCCCATATGCGCCCTGACCTAGGGTCAAACCCCAGACCTAAGTATGTGCCCCAACTGGGAATCGAACCTGAAACCTTTTGGTGTATGGGATGACACTTCAACCAAGTGAGCCACCTGGCCAGGGCTACCTTCCCTTTTATTTGTTTATTTGGGGTGGTGTGGGGAGAGGGAGTAGCAAAGAAGGAGTGGAGAAGTTGAAGAAAATAAAGTATTAAAATAACATAATTGTTGAATCCTACCTAGAATGAAAGGAACTTTAATGATCAATTTAAGCATATTTCAATACTTCCAAAAGCAAACACATCTAGTTTATTAAATAAGCCTGCCTGAGGAAATTTCCCATATTGTGTTTTTTTTTCCCTCTATAAATCCAGTTCTCTAATGTGTTTTACAATATGACCTCCCTTTGTTTGTGGCTTTAGTGCAAATACTAAGCATTTAAGGATTATTTAACTGCAGGATATACTAAACCTTTGGCATGAAACCAAAATATATAATTTTTGTATTTGTGAGAATTAAGCTGCTAACTCTGGACATTTTCAGGCATACTTGACGTGACAAATGGGCAAATGGTGAAAAAAGCACACACGACCTTTAAGGTGTTATTTAACCATGTGCATTTAAATGATATCTTTGTGTTTAGAAGACTTCCTCAGATATCTGCCCAAATACCTCCTTGATGAATTTTTAGTTCTTGAAATATATTTCTAGTTATAGGCATCTTTTACTTAAAAGAATGACCACAGAACAATTTATTTTGTTTTCAGTTTATTGTGATGCTGTTTCTACTTAGAATTAAGTAAATTACACAGATATTATTTTAATCTGCCTTGATATTAGAAAACAGTGTTTACTATGTTCATGCCCTAAATGTCCTTAGCTACATTTCTCATACTTAGTAATATTTTCCTCACTTATAGGCGAAACCTACTTTAAGCACATTTATATAGCATGTTTTATCTCCATGTACTTTGTAGTCACACTGTAAAGAGTAGCTCACCACAAGTAAAGTTAAATGATTAGCAACTCTGATAGAGATGCAATTATGCAAATTATAATTATAGAGTTAGAAAGAACCCTGAGGGCTTATCACCCATAAAAAAAGCAAACAACAACACTCTGTTAAAAATAAATCATAATACTCTAATCAAATACAATCAAAATTCCACTCCTGCCTCTACACCCAATACTCATATTGTAAACATCATTGACAAGTAATTATATATCACGGGATTTAAACTCTCCGAAATAGAATCCTTAAGTATAGCAGGCATTAAAGTGTGATATGAATCATCTTTCTGATTTGGGGAATCATTACATGTTGTGCATATTGACAGCTGGTGCGATCACATTATCATTATTTCAGGAGATACAGAAGTAAGCAGTTAACTCACTGTAATTATTGTCTTTGTGATTTTTATACTCGTGGCTTAGTATATCTTATCAAAATCTGGTAAGAGCAGATAGCATCTTATTCTTTTACCTTTTTATTTACATCATTGCTGAATAAAATTTCAGAAAAAATACTGAAATTTTAAGACACATTGGCAGAGATGTAAAGCTCCTTTTTTTTTAATTTAAAGAATTGTTCTCTATGTTAAAATAGCCAAAATGTATACATTGAGGTTCATAGGAATTACTAGAAAGATAATTATAATTGGTTACTTCTTCCCACCAAGGAGCTTCTGGGAAAGTGAAACCTAGCACAATAAGGGATTCAAAAATAAGATATGTCACGTTCTAATAAACAATTGTGTCTAATTATGGAAGAATATGGACTTACTTGCCGAGGGCAAAGCACTCCAACTTAACAGTTGTTCCCTTAGCAGCCGTAACAGTTAAAGGAAAATGGACCTCAATTTTCGGCTCGTATTCTCCCATCACACCTGGAAAAGAAAGCATAGTCTTAAAGCATAAAATGAACGTCACAATTTCTTTTCGATCCTGGGGATGGTTACGTTGAACAGCACTGTGGTTTGGTTTTTCATGTCTGTTTGATGACTGCTAAATTTTTGAAGCATTAAAAATAAGAAAAAGATACTTAAATTCAGTCATTATGACGTCTGCCTTCCCTTAAGGATTGGATTGAATGTATGTTCAGTGCTTTTTAAAATAGTAATTATTTAAGTGTAAATTAACACTAATAGTTTAGGTACTAATTACATCCCAAAGGAAATAAATAACTACAAGCATTTCCTATGGTAAATAATTGCTGATTTTTTAAAAAATGAGTAAAGGTACCAGAACTTTATCATTGCCAAATTAGTGAACACTTATTTATTAGTTAATATATATTTATTGAATATCTATAATATGCAAGCATTTTGCTAGGCATTGTGGGCATTACAGAGATAAATCACCCATGGACTGTGCTCTCAAGCACTCAGCAAGTATGTTCTTAAAGAAAGAAACCACATACAAAGTCCACTCAAGTATGGGAAAAGAGCTATATATCAAAAGAAGTGTCATGCAACAGTGAAAGTGATGAGTGCTGTGAATGAGGTATCCTTACAGTTTTATGTGCATTTGAGGGGATTTTAAGAATGGCTAGGTTTTGTATAAGTGGGGAAAAGAGAAAAGAGGAAGTAAGTGGAACGGTAAGAACAAGAGATATAGAAAACCACCAGAAATAGGAAAAACAATTTTTTTTCTAAAATATTGTTACATGGTACAGTCTTGATTTAGCACAGATGCTTCACTGGGGAGCTTATGTGTGCTTATGGGTGTCTGTGTTTATAGCATCTTTGCATGTACAGGTGTGGTTGCATGTAGAACACTGTGAGTAATTCCTCTGTGTGTGTGTGTGTGTGTGTGTGTGTGTGTGTGTGTGTGTGTGTGTGTGTGTGGTGGGGGGGTGGGGGGGATGAAAGTGGTGAGGAGAGGAAGAGACCTGGTCAGAGTAAAATAAATGCTATAAGATATACAGGCAAGATGCACTGGACATGAAAAGGGAGAAAAAGTTACCTTCGACAAAGAAAACCTTCATGTGTTAATTACTTCTTTATTATTTATTTGAGATACATCATGAAGGAAGACTTGGACAACTTTACTTCATTTTTTTTATTTTTGCATGTATGGACATCTTTAGATGGAGAAGTGTTTAAGTTAGCTGAGGACAAGGGATTATCTTTCCTAGATTTTTGTAAAGCAATCATAAAGAGAGAAAAAAATCAGTGATATTTTTATCAAAGAGATCGGGCTTCCGGACTTGGCTATGCTAGATGATCATCTCTGACAGGCCAGTGACCACTGTGTCTCATTTTTCTAAACTCTAAAATGAGGGAACAGAGAGAATCACTATTAATGTAATGTCCTGTCCTGTTCTAACGGGCTAACTCCCTAGCATTCTTCCTAGTCTCATGTTCACTGCGCGCCAAGAGCCTGGTATACAGCAGGTGATCTGATTGATTAGCACTGTTACATCACTCAAAACAGATGCCCTAAATGTCCTTTTCCTAGCTACATTTCTCTCTCTCTCTCTCTCTCTCTCTCTCTCTCTCTCTCTCTCTCTCTCTCTCTCAGTGATGTTTTTCTCTTCTACTTTCTTTACACCCTCCACCTGCCCTCACCCACATTTTCCAACTTCCTTTTTTTTATTTCCTCATGCCTTCTTTTTTATCTATGTCTCCCTGAATATCAGGATTTGGCCTGCTTAGTGATACCTGACTGAGTGCACCCAATATTGAGAATTTTATCTTGAATGCCCTCTTGTAAGCCCTCATACTTGTAAGCCCTACCTCTGATTGCCCACCTGAAGCAGTCCCTAACGTCAGCTTCTGAGCTCTCCATTCTCTCCCAAAATTGATTCTGTAGTGTTCTTGTTCCTTGTCCACCTGTTAAGCTGATGATTAATAAGACACGATACTTATTATACTTAAGCTTATTAAATTCAACACCCTTATTTTCATGAGTCCCTATGAGTGCTGGCCATCGCTGAGAGCTGTAGAGTGCTTTAGAAGGACACTGAACATCAAGATGAATTTAGAAGATGATTCTTTATAATTATTTCTAGTAAGTGTCTAAAGAGGTCTCAGGAGAAAGAGACCTGAATTTCCAAAACTCCAGTAATTTGTTTTTTATTTTTTTTTTCTATCCTAAGTAAAAATTCCCTTTAGAATTGATTTTTATATTAGTACTTTTTAAAAAACCCTTTTACTAAAGTAGGTCCCAGAATTGTACAACATTTCAGGCCCTTCAAAACCTCAATCCAACTCTGAAAAATCCCAAGATACTACTGATATTTTTTTGACTAATAGGAGCCAGATCCAAATATTCTCTCTCTTCTCTTCTAGATAACATTTGTGATTGCAAAGGTGTTCTTTTATTGCTTCAATCCTTAAAAATGACTCAAAGGATGGACATTCCTGGTAGTATTGGGGAAGTAATTTTATCCAAGTTGGGCTTTCTCATGTTCCTTAAGTGATTCCCATATGACCAAAGAGATGGTTAGGCCTCACTTTAGGGCCCAAGAGGTTTGCTAATATCTAAACTAGATATTAAAAATAAAGTTGAAAAAAAAGATGGCGACTGGCAGGAAGGTAGGGAGAGAGAGAGTGTGAGTGAGGAACCCATAGAGGAGCATGTAGACATATGTGGTGTGTGTGTGTGTATGAGCTAGGGTCAGTTAGATTCTGCAGTCTTCCAAGGGGCTGCCTAACCAGGCAGTCCTAGACGGCGGAACCCCGCGCACAAAGGGGACACTTCTTGGCAGCTGGTGCTGGTGTGGAGACCACGCCATCTTGAGAAACAGAGCTGCCTGAGACTAGGATCCTGGCTTCAGACACCAACCAGGACCCTGCAGCCACTGGGGACAGAGAACTGCTATCACAGCTTCAGACCAACAAACAACAAGAATCCAGACTTCCCGGAAGATTTCCGTGAGTCAAAGAGCCTATCCCCCTCCCCGCAGGCTTGTGGATAGCGCCATAGTAACTGATAGACCTGCCCCTCGCCCAAGCTTCAGAGCGCCCTCAGGCTCGCAGATAGCGCCATAGTAACTGATAGACCTGCCCCTCGCCCAAGCTGCAGAGCTTTGCACAGGGACACGCTCCCCTTTAGAGAATTTGGTGCGCGGGTCACAGCTCCCCTTCGGGGAATCTTAGAGCGCGCACAAAGGGGCTCCCCTTTAGGGAATTTGGCGCACAGGAAGGACTCCGCCCCCCTTCGGGGAATCTGGGAGAGTGCATGGAGGCAGCTCACCTTTAGGAATTTGAGAGTGTGCAAAGCTCTAGCCGGTTTGGCTCAGTAGAGAGAGCACACACAGGACGCAGCTCCACTTCAGGGAATTTGGCACGCCAGACACAGCTGCCTGGGATCCTAGACTCACAGCACATTCACACTAAGAGCCAGTGACCCCAATTGTTGGTGCATGCACACAGGGACCCAGATTCTCAACGAGAAACTGCACAAGGCAACAGAGACTCTGACACTCGATTCTTGGTGCAGACACAGGGGAACTCTGACTCCTGGCACATGCTAAGGATCTCATTTTCGGCACATACCAACAGTGTGGTGCAGACAGGGCCCCTGATTCTAAGTGTGCACACGAGACCACACGGAACACTGGGGACACTGACCCTGGGCAAGTCTGGTTCCCAACAACCAAAGGCAGCCACACGTCCTAGTGTCAGAGCACTTCAGTGAAACTCGGGTGGAGCGAAGTCCCCACAGCTCACGGCCAAGGTGCACATAAAAAGAAGCTTGAGCTTTCTGGTGATAGCCAGAATGGGGAAACGAAATAACTCACAGAGGAAAGAAAATGTGGAGTCGCCAAGAAAGGAAATTAGTGAAACTGAAGCTTGCAACATGACCGAAAAGGAGTTCAGAGTAATGGTCGTGGAATTTATACATCGGATGGATGAGAAAATCAACAACTTATGCAAGAATCAGGAAGAAATGAAAAGTGATATAGCTACAATCAAAAACACCATGGAAAGTTTCAACAGTAGACTACAAGAAGCAGAGCACCGAATTAGTGAGTTAGAAGATCAGATACAGAAACAAGCTCAATCTGAACAGCAATTGGAGAAAAAAATTAAAAAGCAGGAGGAAAGCCTAAGGGAGCTTCAGGACAACATGAAACGAAGTAACATGCGTATAACAAGGCTGCCAGAAGGACAAGAAGAGCAGCAGGGATTAGAAAATCTATTTGAAGGAATAATGACAGAAAACTTCCCGGATATGGGAAAGATAAAAGTTACGCAAGTACAGAGAGTCCCAAGCAGGATCAACCCCAAAAGACCCACACCAAGACATGTCATAATTTCAATGGCAAATATAAATGATAAAGAGGGAATCTTAAAGGCGGCAGGAGAGAGACAGAGAGTTACCTACAAAGGAACACCCATCAGATTGTCAAATGATTACTCAACAGAAACACAACAAGCTAGAAGAGAATGGAAGGAGGTATACAAAGTGTTGCAAAGCAAAGGACTGAATCCAAGAATACTATATCCAGCAAGACTATCAATCAAAATTGAAGGGGAAACCAGGTCCTTCGAAGACAAAAAAAGGCTCAGGGAGTTTATCACCACCAAACCAGCAATGCAAGAAATGCTAAAGGGAATACTGTAAAAAGAAGAAATAAACAGGTAAGAAGGAATACAGACACAAAAATAGATATGACTACAAACAAATACCTTTCAGTAATAACTTTAAATGTAAACGGACTGAATGCTCCAATAAAAAGACATCGAGTGGCTGAATGGATAAAGAAACATGACCCATATATATGTTGTCTACAAGAGACCCACCTCAGAACAAGAGACTCACACAGATTGAAAGTGAAGGGATGGAAAAATACCTTTCAGGCAAATGGAAATGAAAAAAAAGCTGGGGTAGCAATACTTATATCTGACAAAATAGACCTCAAAGTAAATGCCATAACAAGAGATAAGGAAGGCCACTTCATAATACTAAAGGGAGAAATCCAACAAGAAGAAATAATTCTGGTAAACATATACGCACCCAATATAGGAGCAAACAAATACATAAAAAAACTCCTGGAGGATATCAAGGGAGAGATTAATAGCAATACAATCATAGTAGGAGACTTTAATACCCCACTATCACCATTGGACAAATACTCTAAACAAAAAATCAGCAAAGAAACATCAATGCTAAATGACTCACTAGACCAGATGGAATTAATTGACATCTTCAGAATATTTCACCCCAAAGCCACAGAATATACATTCTTCTCAAGTGCACATGGGTCATTTTCAAAGATAGACCATATGCTGGGTCACAGGCAAAGTCTCTTCAAATTCAAGAAGATAGAAATTATATCATGCATCTTCTCAGATCACAGTGGCATAAAACTGGAAATCAACTATACAATAAATACAATCCAAATAAATCAAACACATGGAGACTAAACAGCATGCTATTAAACAAGGACTGGGTCACCAGAGAGATCAAGGAAGAAATAAAAAACATCATGGCAACAAATGACAATGAAAACACATCAATCCAAAATCTATGGGACACAGCGAAAGCAGTCTTGAGAGGGAAGTTCATAGCTCTACAAGGCTATTGCAGAAAACAAGAAACAATGGTAATAAATGACCTAATCCTACAACTCAAAGAGTTAGAAAAAGAGCAGCAAGAAAAGCCCAGTGTAACCAGAAGGAAGGAAATAACAAAGATCAGAGCGGAGATAAATGACATAGAGACCAAAGAAACAATACAAAAGATCAACAAAACCAAGAGCTGGTTCTTTGAAAGGATAAACAGGATTGATGGACCTCTAGCCAGGCTCACCAAGAAGCAAAGAGAGAGAACCCAAATAAACAAAATCAGAAATGAAAGAGGTGAAATAACAACAGACCCCACTGAGATACAAAGGATTGTTACAAAATACTACGAACAATTCTGTTCCAACAAACTGGACAACCTGGAGGAAATGGACATATTCCTAGAAAAATATAACCTTCCAAAAATCAATCAGGAAGAATCTAAACAGCTCAATAGGCCAGTAACTATGGACAAAATTGAAGCAGTCATCAAAAAGCTTCCGGCAAACAAAAGCCCGGGGCCTGACGGCTTCACAGGAGAGTTTTACCAAACATTCAAGGAAGAACTAAAACCTATCCTCCTCAGACTATTCCAAAAAATTCAAGAGGAAGGAACACTTCCAAGCTCCTTCTATGAAGCCAGCATCACCCTAATACCAAAACCAGATAAAGACAATACAATGAAAGAGAATTACAGACCAATATCCCTCATGAACATAGATGCCAAAATCCTCAACAAAATTCTAGCAAATCGGCTCCAGCAGTACATCAGAAAGATCATACACCATGACCAAGTAGGATTTATCCCAGGAATGCAAGGATGGTACAATATCCGCAAATCAATAAACGTGATACATCACATAAACAAATTGAGAGATAAAAATCACATAGTCATATCAATTGATGCAGAAAAAGCATTTGACAAAATCCAACACCCTTTCTTGATAAAAACTCTCAACAAGGTGGGAATAGAAGGCTCATACCTCAACATAATAAAAGCTATATATGATAAACCCACAGCAAACATCATACTCAATGGACAAAAACTAAAAACATTTCCCCTAAGAACAGGAACAAGACAGGGATGCCCACTCTCACCACTCCTGTTTGACATAGTACTGGAAGTATTAGCCATTGCAATTAGACAAGAAGAAATAAAAGGCATCCAAATTGGAAAAGAACAAGTAAAGCTGTCTTTATTTGCAGACGACATGATATTGTACATAAAAAATCCGAAAGACTCCGTCAAAAAACTAATAGACTTAATAAATGAATTTGGCAATGTAGCAGGATACAAAATTAACACCAAGAAATTTATGGCCTTTCTATACACCAATAGTGAACTTACAGACAGAGAGACTAAAAAGGCAATCCCATTTACCATCGCACCAAAAAAATTAAGATACCTAGGAATAAACTTAACTAAGGAGGTAAAAGACCTATACACGGAAAACTACAGGACACTGAAAAAAGAGATAGAGGAAGACGTAAACAGATGGAAGAACATACCATGTTCATGGATTGGTAGAATCAACATCATTAAAATGTCCATACTACCCAAAGCAATCTATAGATTCAATGCACTCCCCATTAAAATACCAACGGCATATTTCACAGACCTTGAAAGAACTCTCCAAAAATTCATCTGGAATAAAAAAAGACCCCGAATAGCCACAGCAATCCTGAGAAAGAAGAATAAAGTAGGAGGGATCTCAATACCAGATTTCAAGCTATATTACAGAGCCACTATTCTCAAAACAGCCTGGTACTGGCACAAGAATAGACATATAGATCAATGGAACAGAATAGAGAATCCAGATATTGACCCAAACCACTATGCTCAATTAATATTTGACAAAGGATGCATGAACATACAATGGAATAAAGTCAGTCTCTTCAATAAATGGTGTTGGGAAAATTGGACAGATACATGCAAAAAAATGAAGCTAGATCACCAACTTATGCCATACACAAAAATAAACTCAAAATGGATACAGGACTTAAACATAAGACGGAAAACCATAAAAATACTAGAGGAATCCACAGACAGCAAAATCTCAGACATATGCCAAAAGAACTTCTTCACCGATACTGCCCCTAGGGCAATGGAAGCTAAAGAGAAAATAAACAAATGGGACTACATCAAAATAAAAAGCTTTCTTACAGCAAAAGAAACTATCAACAAAACAACAAGAAAGCCCACTGCATGGGAGAACATATTTGCAAATGGTATCACTGATAAAGGTTTAATCTCCAACATCTACAGGCAGCTTATGCAACTTAATAAAAGGAAGATAAATGATCCAATAAAAAATTGGGCAACAGACCTAAATAGAATCTTTTCAAAAGAAGACAGAAGGGAGGCCAAGAGACACATGAAAACATGCTCAACGTCACTAATTATCCGAGAGATGCAAATCAAAACAACAATGCGGTACCATCTCACACCTGTCAGAATGGCTATCATCAACAAATCAACAAACAACAAGTGTTGGCGAGGATGCGGAGAAAAAGGAACCCTCGTGCACTGCTGGTGGGAATGCAGACTGGTACAGCCACTGTGGAGAACAGTATGGAGTTTCCTTAAAAAACTGAAAATGGAACTCCCATTTGACCCAGTAATCCCACTCCTAGGAATATATCCTAAGAAACTGGGAATACCAATAAGAAAGGATATATGCACCCCTATGTTCATAGCAGCACAATTTACAATAGCTAAGATCTGGAAACAGCCTAGGTGCCCATCAGCAGATGACTGGATCAGAAAACTATGGTACATTTACACAATGGAATACTATGCTGCCATAATAAAGAAGGAATTCTTACCATTTACAGCAACCTGGATGGAATTGGAGAACATTATGCTGAGCGAAATAAGCCAGTCAATGAAAGAAAAATACCACATGATCTCACTCATTTATGGATAATAAAGAACATTATAAACTTGAACAAAAAGATAGATACAGAGGCAGTAAAGCATCAGTCTGTCAAATTACAGCAGGAAGGTTAGGGAGAGGTGGGGAAGATAAGAGATCAACCAAAGGACTTGTATGCATGCATATAAACATAGCTAATGGACGCAAAACTCTGGGGGGTGAGGGCATATATGGGAGTGGGGGGGCAATGGTAAGTTATGTACACATATAATTCCTTAATAAAAATAAATAAATAAATAAAAATAAAGTTAAAAGGTTTGAATAAAAGGCTTCCAATTATATTACCTAATTTGAGCTGCACTGTAAGAAATAACTGGATCTTTTAAATTTTACTCTGATAGTGCTAAAAGGACAGATGAGAAAGCTCTTCAGGTATGTTTTGCTCTTTAACAATTGATTACATTCCGGAATTAAATTTTGCTTTATGTTTCATGGGATAATTGTGTTATGACTAAAGGTTTTTCTCAGTTTAATTTACCCTCTTTCTTTTAAAGATGAGAGAGGTAAGAGTCAAAGGGGTCAAGTACTAGTAAGTGGCACAAGGTTCTAAAGAAAGCTGTTGGTGGAAACAGAGCAAAAATGCGAGTTTTCTGACCTTAAGTCCACAACTGTTTTCTTGATATCACTCTGTTGGGGAACATCAATCACAGAGTATAACAGTCCAGGCATATCACATGTACTGCATCAATCACTGATTGCCTGCCTTCACTACTTGTTTCATTTAAGTTTCTGTTTCAAAATCTCAAGTCATATGCAGCCAGCTGTAATGTCTCTTGTTGGGTAGGGTTTGATGAGGACAGGTAAGAAAATCCTATACAATATATATTCAAAGATCAAATTACTAAGATTATCTCTTCAGTCAATGTATCTCGTTTACTTTTTGATAGTCCCTTATATTAAGCTAAATATGCTTAAGATACACTAAGTTGTGTTTTCATCTTTTCCTCATACCTGTCCCTTTTGGCTTAGTTGACTGCCCTACTTCGGAATTACATGCCATTGGAAGATGGTCCCAAATTACCCTAATCCCTAATAAACAGAAGCCTTCCAGCTGAGAGTTCATTACTATCCTTCTATGTCTTCATGGTTGTTGATTTTCTTATTTATTCCAATTACTTACAAATAGCTCGGATGCTTTTCCGTAAGTGGAATGCAATTTAGAGCAGTGTTTCTCCAAGTGTGTTGCAGAACAGAGAGCCAATGACATCAGAAAAGTCTGGAAGCCTTACTAAAATTGTAGGCTACAGGGTTTAATTCTGAACCTACTGATAAATAATCTTTGAAGATGGGGCTATGGACTCTATATTTCAATTGTTTCTCTAGGTGACTTTATGTACATTGAAGAAATTCAGTGTTGGATGAACATTGACTCTTATTATCATGTTACCTGTCATTTTTAGGACTTGAGTACTAAATAAAATGTCTGGGGGAAAAAAGGGCATGCAGAGAGTCTATAATCATATTGCATCCTTTGGTGACTTGTCTTAACAGGCAAATTATATTCAACTTGAATGTCCTGGTACTCATGCCAGAGCTGGGATTTTTTTCTGATTGTTTGAAGATCAGTTCTAATTGGTCAGTGTCCAGGTATTAGCACTTAAATATTTCAAATGATATTTCTGTCTGGTACTCATAGTAATATTCATTTCCAGGGCCAAGAATTGATATCCAGTAGACCTTAAACATTCGATTTAACTCATGAGTTAAGGGTTGGTTGATCGTATGTCCAAATAATGGATTTTTACATTTTTGTTTTCAACATCTTTGCCAATGGTATTCAACATGTTTCTTGTCTTCCAAGAATAGAACTGTATTTTCAGTGTTTCTATGGAAATATTTCTTCTATCTTTTCTAACCATGTGACTTGAATAGGAGCCACTATCTTCCTTTAAATTCTGCCTTCCTGGCTGTAGTTATTCACCTATTATGGGTATCAGACTCACACTTGGCTAGTTAGATTAAATCTTTGCCCTGAACACAATATTTGATTCATGGATGGACAGCTTAGGCTGGGATTATCATTTTTCTTATTATTATTATTCTTATTTTATTTTACTTTATTTTTCTTAATCCTCATCTGAGGATATTTTTTCCATTGATTTTTACAGTGAGTGGAAGGAATGGAGGGAGGAGAGGAAGCGGGGGGGGGGAGAGAGAGAGAGAACGTCAATGTAAGAGACACATGCACATGGATTGGTTGGCTCCCATACACTCCCCAACTGGGGCAGGGGATCAAACCTGCAACCCAGGTACATGCCCTTGACCTGGAATCAAACCCACAACCCTTAAGTGCAAAGGCTGATGCTCTAACCACTGAGAAACACCAGCCGGGGCAAGGCTGACATTTTTGAACAGGAGACCAGGGAGTCCAAGTCTCAGTTCCTCCTTGGTGGCAAAAAAAAAAAAAGAAAAAAAAAGAGCCTGCATGTCTGAGAGTCACTGAACTTCCACTAGTGTAAGGAGTTAATCTACCATTGAAGAGAATTATGCCAATTTAGATAGAATTAAGCCAATGCAGATACAGGAGAGATAAAAAAGAGAATACTGGTAGCATGTCAGTTCTACCTAGGATTTAACTTCTTGCCCTCCTCTCAGTAAAATAGGTGAATTTCCTTTTTGCTGAAATTATTTCAAGTTTGGTTTCTCAGCTTCAGCTCAAAGAGTTTTCAGTGATACCTCATTGAGCTCAACATAACCAGTGGTGGCCCAATATCAGGTTCTATCTCATAACCTATCTGGATTCTGAGTCTGTCATATTCTAGTTTAGACAAAGGATAAGATTGAGTGGTGGTGGGATAGGGGCCAGGACATATCAATATATATGATTTTTCCTATTTTTAAACATTACACCTTTTAATAGAGAATGCAAATTATAATAGGTAATCCGAGAGGATAAATGAAATTAGAAAAGTAGAGATAAAGTATTATGGAAGTTGAGAAGAAGAGATTATTGATTAGGAAAATTGAGGAAAATGGAGGAACTGATTTAACATGTGGCATAGGACTTGGATTAAGGACGTGATGGTAGAGAATCAGTGACTCTCAGGGGGAAGGGACCGTGTCAGTAAAGGTATGGAAGTGAGATTCCATAGAATTTTATCAGAAATATTCATTTTATTGAATGGTGCATGAGGTATTCATAAGAGAGAAATTTTAAATATAACTAGGAGCTAGATGATAAATAATAACTAGGAATATTATATTTTCTTATTCACTTATCAAGAGACCTCAGCAGTGGATTGATAAATCCTCATGAGCACTCATTTGGAAAAATAATTTCTACAATAAATAGGCATCTGATTTTATTTAATGATAGCACCTGGAGTGATCACTGATAAGTGATAATGATACACTTATCAATGATTAAATAGTGGTAAATTGAACACAATAAATGTAATAAAGATGTACCTAGGATAAGCATCAAAATGAAGGAGGTATGAAGTGAACTATTGTTTGTATATTATACTAGAGGCCCGATGCATGAAGATTCATGCAAGAACGGGCCTTCCTCCCCTGGCTGCCGGCACCACCTTCACTCCGGCCGGAGATGCCTTTTCACTCTGGCCTGGAGCCGCCTTTCCACCTTCCCACGCTGCCCAGAGGCCCAGAGCAGCTGGGGTGGTGTGGAACACCCCTGGCCGCTCGGCGCCTGCATATGCAAATTAATCTGCCATCTTTGTTGTGTTAATTTGCATATTCACTCCTGATTGGCTGGTGGACGTCGCGAAGGCACGGTCAATTTGCATCTTACTCTTTTATTAGTGTAGATGATTTGCACATTAAAATGTATTGAAATTATTTGATAAAATGTTTTGGGAACTTTATTTTATTTCACCAGAAATATATGTGATATCAAAGCTCCTTACATTATTTTTACTTTATAGTACTTGAGTTTCAGTATATGTTTCATTTGCAATTTTTTTATTGTCTTTACAAATCTGAGTATAAAATATATGTATTGTTCTATGTAAGCCCCCTGGTAAGGAAATGAAAGCTCAGATGAGTAATAACAAATATTGATAATAATAATGACTAAAGAGTTCACATTATGCCTACAGATATTGTGCTATTTGTGAGACATGTCACTGTACTTATCCTTTTAGGACACATTAAATATTAACCTGAGATTCATAGATAAATGATGCAAATCTGAATTCTAGCCCTGGCTTGTTGAAACACTGAGGTACTCACAGAACCTCTCTGGATCTATTTTCTCATGTATAATAAGAAAACGAATGTAATTGAGGGTTTAGAAATCTAATGTTATGTTAGAGCATATATATGCATTAATATATCCCTCCTTACTGTTTTCAAATAAAAGTTATAGTCTTTGGAAAAGTGTTTAGAAGCCTTCTTTTTAGTTCCCTAATGAGCCACTAATAGGTAACAATTTAACAAGCCTACTTAAATCAATATTTCTTAAGGTGAGTTGTTTTTATGTAAATACAGGGATTGAAGGATCTCCTGACAAGAGGAAATAAATGAATTGTGTTATCTTCAAATAAATGCACCTTTATGAGTATTATTTATCTAGGGAGACTGAGAAAAACTAGAGAGATTTATTATTAGGAGATGTTTTTCATCACTGTTATATATATTCTGAAAATCAGAGAAACCAATAGATATTTTTCCCCATTCCCGAGCATCAAGAATAAATTGATCAATGGGCTGCTTCCCACTGTACTTGCTCTCCTCTGATTACTGAATTTAAGACATATTTTCTTTTCATATTCTTGCCACTGAGATTTAGGGAAATATACCTCTCTCCCATCATATGAGGGCTCACTCCATGTGTATGAATAACTTGGAAAAAACTTATAAAAATAAATACTAAAGAAAGCAACTATAATTTTTCATGAACAAACATGCAAGCTCTCCAGCATTAAGACAATAAACTACATAGGGCAAACTTGAAAATTTTGATAATAAATAGTAAATATTAACTTTGAATATGTATGTTGGAAAGTTTTGTTTTTTTTTTTAAAGTGTTTGCCATTTTTCATAAATATCTATTCACAAATAAAACTATAGAAACTTCTCTATAAGTATATCTACATAAGCAAACACAGTTTTACCGTAAGTCCATTCTGGTCATGTGCTGCATAATGATGTTTTGGTCAATGACAGACCCGTGTGCATCAGTGAGCCCATCTATTCTCCTATATAATAAAGAGGTAATATGCAAATTGACCATCACTCAAACACACAAAATGGCCACCCCCATGTGGTCAAAGATGGCTGCCCCCATGTGGATACAAGATGGCCGGCATGGGAGGGCAGTTGGGGGTGATCAAGCCTGCAGGAGAGGACAGTTGGGGCTGACCAGGCCTACAGGGGAGGGCAGGTGGGGGTGACCAGGCCAGCAGGGGAGGGCAATTAGGGGTGACTGAGCCAGCAGGGGAGGGCAGTTAGAGGCAACCAAGCCTGCAGGGGAGGGCAGTTGGAGGGACCAGGTTTGCAGGGGAGGGCAGTTTGGGGTACCAGGCTGGCAGGGGAGGGCAGCTAGGGGCAATCAGGCTGGCAGGGGAGCAGTTAGGCATCAATCATGCTGGCATGGGAGTGTTTAGGGGGTGATCAGGCTGGCCGGCAGAAGTGGTTAGGGGCAATCAGGCAGGCAGGCAGGCGAGCAGTTGGGAGCCAGCAGTCCTGGATTGTGGGATCAGGCCTAAACGGGTAGTCAGACATCCCTCAAAGGGCCCCCCACCCCCCTGTGCACGAATTTAGTATATATATATAAAAGGCTAAGTGACATCCAACAGACCATCTGACCATACGGTGGGTATGATGGGCACTGACCACCAGGGGGCAGATGCTCAACTCAGGAGCTGCTGAGCTGTTGTGACTTGGCAGCGGAGGTTTTCGGTTCTTGGGTGACGCACCCTGGAACCAGAAAGGTGAGAGCCCAATTCCTCATGGGTCCATGCGATTCCACCTTTGGCCCTGGGTTATGTTGTTGCTGAGGCACTGTTGGCCCCAAATCTGGTTTACTGCCGAGCTGTGGTGACTGCAGATGCCCTTTGAGCTGCAGCATCGCCCCAGGTATGGCCAGCTGGGGAGGGACCATGGGAGGTTGGCTTCAGGGCATGTCTGGCCAGTCCTGCCCTACTGACCACCTTCTAATTAATTTCCTTTCAATATGCATGAATCCGTGCACCGAGCCACTAGTCTATATAATAAAAGCCTAAGCAACCATTATGGTGAAATGGCCAGAATGACTGGTTGCTATGATGCGTACTGACCACCAGGGGGCAGACGCTCAATGCAGGAGCTGCACCCTGCTGGTCAGTGCGCTCCCACAGGGGGAGCGCTGCTCAGCCAGAAGCCAGGCTCACAGCTGGTGGGCACAGTAGTGGTGGTGGGAGCCTCTCCTGCCTCTGTGGCAGTGCTAAGGAGCAGTGAGCCGAATGGCAAGAAGCAGCAAGCAGGCAGGAGGTAAAGAGTGAGGGGTCCAGGTCTGCGAGACGGATGTCTGACTGCCATCTTAGGCCCGCTTCCCATAAGAGTGGGCCTAAGCAGGCAGTCAGACATCCACTGATGGGTCCCAGTCTGCGAGAGGGCTCAGGCTGGGCTGAGGGACCCCCCCCCCCTCACTGTGCATGAATTTCATGCACTGGGCCTCTAGTAAGACTATAATGGAGCTGAAAAATTCCTATCATCTAGTGACATCAGCCATTGTAATGTCATAGCACAACACATTACCCATGTTTGTGATGATGCTGATGTAACCAAAACTTACTGCTATGCCAGTTGCATAAATGTATAGCATACACAATTATGTGTAGTGCATAATACCTGATAATGACAATAAATGACTATGTTAATGCTGCATGTATTTACTATACAACAAGTTTATTGTTATCTTAGAGTGTACTCTTTCCACTTAAAAAAAAGTTTGGTATAAAACAGTGTGCTATGTTACACTTCCAGTAGCCTCATGCATCTTCATTACCTCCTCTCTTGATTCCATCGTTTTCTCTTGTGCTTGATTTAATCTCATGTTGTTTTGCACAGTAACATGCAAAACGATATATAGCCTAGATGTATAGTAGGCTATACCATCTCAGTTTGTTTAATTATACTTTATGACCTATAATAATAAAAGCATAATATACTAATTAGACCAGACGTCCTTCCACACGAAGCCGGGGCTGCGATGGCTGAGGCAAGCCACCATGGTTGTGAGGACTGAGCCCCTTGCATGAATTTCATGCATTGGGCCTCAAGTCCTATATAATAAAAGCCTAATATGTAAATCTACCAAATGGCAGAATGACCAGCAGAACAACCAGTTGCTATGACTCACACTGACCACTAGGGGGCAGACGCTTAATGCAGGAGCTGCCCCCAGCCCACAGGCCACCACTAGCAGTGGTGGCAGGGGGCGGGGCCGGTGAGCGGGTGGCGCCAGGCCAGCCAAGGTATGTGCCAGTGCCTGCCCTCCCCGGATCGCCCTGCCTGTCACCCCACAGATCAGCCCTGATCACCGGCCAGGCCTAGGGACCCTACCTGTGCATGAATTTTGTGCACCAGGCCTCTATTGTTCACATAAGGATGAAATCACTTAATGACATATTTCATTCAGGACATATTCTTGTCAAGTGACACATGACTGTATTGAAAACTCATTTAAAATGGGTGATTTTTTTTTAACTTAAATTTTCTTTGACTTTATGAAGTGTGTGTGTGCTTGTCTGTCTGTCTGTCCCTCTATATGTCTGCATTTATAATATGAAAAAAAAAGAGAAGAAAATTTGGTAACTGTTAAATGTTTGGTACTTTGACTTAAGTTGTCTCTAAGACCTATGTAAGTATAACAACAGATCAGCTATTAAATGAACTAGGGTCCTCATTTCTACAGCCAAGGATCCTTCTTTGAAAGCTAATTTGGGCTTAGCAATGGAAAACAAGTATACTAACTGAAAAGGAAATTAAAATTATAATGGTTCTGAATTATATATTAAAGCTCGATTCAATAATTACATGCTTAGGAGATCTCTAAATCATTCTTTGTTCATTAAAAAGAGAAAGTAAGATGCTTTAGAACTATAGTAAACTTTCCTCACTGCATTGAACACATTAATCATAAATTGCTAGATCCACAGTCCTTTCTACAAGAAACTAAAAGCATGTAGTGAGACACAAAATTCTGATAAAGGTGTGGCAGGGTGAACCTAAGTTATGAGGAAGCAGTTTCTTCACACACACACACACACACACACACACACACACACACACACACCATGTGGAAGATAGGAAGAATATATTAGAATCAGTGCATAAAACTAAGCCTATTGGGGAGAAGAAAAATTGTGTGTAATAGCTGAGTCACGTTACTGGGGAAGAAATGGAATAGCCGTATTACTCTTGTTGCTAAGATTCCTAGAACTACCTTCTGGTCTCAGTCCCCACAAAGTCATGCCTTATTTTAGATACTACTCTTGGATTTCTCTAATATCTTCTTTCTCATATCACGTCATGTATTTCCTGAAACAAAAGTCTCTTATTTCGGTTTACTTGAGTAAACTTCTGTTTTTGGAAACTGCCTAGACCACTTACTCACGTTGCCTTTTATTTCTAAATTTTTAACATTCTTTAGAGAGATTGTTCCTTCCAGAAAAGTTTCTCATCCATAGCCATCTCTCTGTTCATACTGTAATCACCAAGAAGACAAGGGAATTAAAATACCCTGGAGAAATTAAATCATCAGCTCAGTTGACCAGCTGCCTGGTTGCATGCTCTTGGAGAAAACATGACAAATGGGTTGTTATAAACCATTGTTAAAAGTTTATTTTTACACTTTAATAGGCACAGATTGTGTTCTCACTCCAGTCTTGTCATCGCTATGCCAGCATTCCCGCTGTTAGCACTCACATTTGAAATACTAAACATATCAGGCTCTGTAAACAATTCACATGTTTTATTTTATAAACTCTTACTGATTTCAAAAGCTCTATGGATGATATGGTTCAAAAGATACATATTTCCAGAGGGGGGATGTCAATAATCACAGCCTCATTGCAGGGCTTTGTGCATTAAAGACTCTGGATGTAAAGAGGGAGAATAAACATTGGCTCAACATCTGCTACAAACCTGGTGCTAGATTAAGTGTATGTGACTAAATTGGCATTTAAATCCTACAAATATAGCAAGGTAGATGCTATTATCCCTGTCTTAAATAAAAGGAAACTGAGTATTGAAAATGTTAAATAACCTCCTGAACATCACTGTTATTAAATGACAGGTAAGGGGTTCAAATACAGGAATATACTAATTATGAAGTCAACGCCCCCTGATTGTTCTATCTGCTCCCCAGGAAAAGTTCCCATAGGCATTTCCAATTTTGTGGACAACTAAGTTCCACTTCAAATATTATTTTCTCAGGAAATTCTTTCCTGTCCCTCTACCCCCTGCCCCATCCCACCCAACCAGGTTAATCTTGGTCTCTGTCTCTCTTTGTCTCTTTTCTATTCCTATCTCTCTCTTTTTCTCTCTCTCAAATTTGTTTTCTATTATTTTATATATAATATTTGGTATCTATATATAAAAGCCTAATATGCTAATGGTCCCTCTGACCATTCAACCATTCGGCCAGTCGCTATGACACACACTGACCACCAGGGATGCTCTGACCAGTAGGTTAGCTTGCAGCTGGGGTCTGACCAATTGGGACTGGCTGAGATGGGCTGGGCATGCCCAGGAGCCCTCCTGCAGTCCCTCCCTGGCCCTGATTGTGCACCGATGGGGTCCCTCAGCCTGGCTTGCACCCTCTCACAATCCAGGACCCCTTGAGTGATGTTGGAGGCCCTGCAGGCCAGGCCAAGGGACCCCACCAGTGCATGAATCCATGCACCAGGCCTCTAGTATGTGTGTGTGTGTGTATATATATATATATATATATGTATATGTACATATATATATATATATATATATAAAATTCTATATAGAGTGAATACTATAATATGTATTTAGATTATATTATATATAATAGTACTCTGTTCCTATGATATACATAGCACTCTGTTTCTATATATTTATTATCTTTCTTTATATATTATATTGCTGTATCTTTTAAAAAAAACTAATTATAATTATAATTGATTCCTCAATCTGATTACACATGCATTCCTTTGTTAATATCTGTTTTCTCTTCTAATCCATAAGGTAAATTAGAAAAAAAGACCACACTGTTTTGTTCCCTTGTATCTTCAAACAGTACCTGGTACAAAGTCAGTGTTCAAGAATATTGGATAACTGAATTCATAAATCTATCTGTCATCAACTATGTAGAAGATGTGTGATAGGTGACATAGCTGAGACTATTTTATTTTTATGCATTTTAATGCTTGTATTATTTATTCATTTTGATAAAAATTGAAGGTACTTTTCTAATATGGAATTATAAAATTTTGTATTTTGTTTTTAATTTATTGTGATATGCTCAAATGAGAATAAAACATTTTAATGAATAAAATGAAAAAATATCTCCATTTCTCTATAATCAATAGTCAAGCTCTGTTAATTTGTTTTTTATAATTTTTTTCTCATCTGTTCTTTTCCTTCTATTCTGATTGTCATTACTTTAATTTGGGTTCCCTTTCATCCAGCTCATTAGCTTTGGCAATGTGGAGATCGCTGGTGGCAGGAGTAGTGGTCATTAAAGCCTCCTAAGATTAGATATAAAAAAATAGAAAAGAAATTAGAGATAGGGTTTAGACAACTCTTGGGAGAAGTTTTGCTATAAAGGAGAGCAGAGAAAATTAGATACGAGCTGGAGGTGGATGCTGAAATCAAGAAAGGATTACTTTTAAATGATAAATATTCTAATATACTTACTGATGAAAATCATTCAGTATGAAGAGAGCAAGTGATGGGGGAGAGGGAAGAGACAACTGCAGAAGGAAAGTCCTTGAATTAGGTAAGAGGGCATGGGATACAGTGCACAGAACGGTCAAGAAGAGTTCATTAGTCATGTTTAAAGGCAAGGGAACATGCATATGTGATAAATTATGAACTGTTATATTTGTTCTTGGAAGAATAAATGAGATCATAAATTTAAGACAAAATCTGTGTTCAAAATTATGTGTGTGTGTTTTTATCCAGTTAGCCTCATAGATACAACCATGAAGTGAATGGGACAATGGCTGAGGTTGGGATTAGAAATCTGCCAAGTGAGTAGAATATGATAGAGAAATTGGGGAGGTACAGGTTTGAGACAGTACACATAAAATATTTATATTGGGTAATAGGAAATCTAAGCTAGAAAAGCAAGGCACTTGAGGACATGAGGGTGTGATGGACAGTGACATAGTGGATTGATGAAAGGGATCAGGAGTCTGAGAGGTTGAAGAATTGAGTGGAAAGTGCTGGACAACATTATTTAGACCAGTGATGGGCAACCTTTTGAGCTTGGTGTGTCAAACTTCGCCAAAAAACTGAGCATAACTCGGGTAGTGTGTCACTTTGAGGAAAAAACTAAGTCCAAGACTCTAGTCGCAAATGTTTCATCCTCAGGAGCAGCAAATGTTTCATTCTCCTCGGCATGCGGCCGCGTGTCATCAGAAATGGCTACGCGTGTCAGTACTGACACGCGTGTCATAGGTTCGCCATCACTGATTTAGACAGAAAGGAGCCTGTGGCAGAAAGTTGTTTACTTAAAAGTGAGATTTTGATAAAGGCAGAATAATTGGTGACGGCAAAATTCAGACTTTTACATATGTAATGAAAGGGTAATTAAGGTGAGATGGAGTACAATTTCATGGGAAGCAAGGAGGTCAAAAAACTGGGAGGTCAGGACACTGAATAGATCAATGATATAAATATGTATGTCACCAAGACAGAATACCATCTCTACATGAGGAAGACTGAACTAGGGACATGAGAGATTATTCCAAGAGAGTTGACTGCAACTGTTGAAATGCATGCTGAGGGTCTCTTTATTTACTAATATCTATATTTCTCAATTTTCCCCTCAAAGATTTCAGCGTTCTAGACCTAAATTATCTTTTCAAATTTACTTCTTACTCTTCCCCTTCATGCATCCAATGTTCTATGTAACTGAAATGCTTGCTATTTCCAAAGTACACTTTTTCCTTAACTGGCCATTAGCCTTCGCACATGCTGTTGGTTTTTATTTAAAATTACATTACTATGCACACTAAAATTTAGTTTACCAATAAACTTTACTTCAAATTATATTGAAGATGAAGAAGATGAAGCAGGAGAAAAAACAAAAACAAAAATCTTCTGTAATTCCCTCAGCAAGAAATCTTGTCACTTACTCCTAAATTACCATGGTGTGTTACTTATAATGATCTTAATTATGTTCTCCCTTATTTTATAATTATTTATGTATAGCTATTCTAATTACCTTACTGGTCAAACTATCATTATCAAATCTGAACTCTCCTATCTAGCCCAATCCTACTCCTAATTCTCCTTGAGTATATCTTTCTTTCTGATGTTTCTTAACTTGTCCCACATTATTATAAGCAAATTCATCTTTTTGTACTGTTTTAACTCATCACTCTATCTGCTTGTTAAAAAGAAACCTGGATTTTCCTATATCATATGCATTTGGCTTTCATTAGTTAATTGAAGAATAGAGCTATGGGATATTACCAATCCATTCCTTTTTTTTTTTTTTTTTTTTTTAATATTCTAGATCAACATTTTAATCTGTTGGTCTCTCCTTTCTACTAGTATGAGTTATTGTCCTGAACATAAGCAAGCAAAAAAACAACAACAAAGCTATGTATGGTGCCAAGAGGTACTTGAAATATCAAGGGGATCACATTGTGAAGTATATGATTGTCTAACCACTATGCTGTACACTAGAAACTAATACAAAATAATATTACATGTAAACTGTAATTGAAAAATTAAATTTAAAAAGGACAACAAACAACAATAATAATGCTTTTAATGCTAATTTCCTGCTTACAGGACTGTTTACTCAATAGTTTTGAAAATAAAATCGGAATTCCTTAGCATGGCATTCAAAGCCTTTCATAACTTGAAACTTACCCAGTAGGTAGTCATATTTACTGACTCAACTCTTTATAAATCTCACACTGTAGCCACACAATATTTACAACCACATGCTTTTGCCTCTCTCTGTAATTCCTTGAACTTTTCTTTATTTATAAACTACCATTCAGCTTTCAAAATCATACTCAAATTTCACCTCCCCATTTTAGGTGAACTAATTTTACTCTATTCTTTTATTTATTTATTTTTTTATTTGTTAATCCTTACTTACCACAGGTTAATTTTCCATTGATTTTTAGAGAAAGTGGAAGGGAGGGGGAGAGATAGAGAGAAAAATCGATGTGAGAGACACACATAGTTTGGTTGCCTCCTGCATGCACCCCTACTGAGGCTGGAGATTGAGCCCTTGACTGGAATCAAACCTGAAACCCTTCAGTCCGTGGGCTGACACTGTTATCCACTGAACCAAACCAACTAAGACAATTTTACTCTATTCTTTATTTTCCCAGTTGAAACCATTATTTTAGTGCATATATCATTGAATTATAATTATGTTTATTTCTCTATATTCTTCTTTACATTGTGGCTTCTAGCAATCAAGAAATGAAGTTTATTCATTGTACCTTGCAGTGCCTGAACATAAATTAACTGCTATCTAGCTACATGACAGTGTTTGAGTCAGCCTGGATTCCACCATTGTCCATAAGTTTATCTCACTGAATATTTTATTTCAATTTTCTATTAAAATTTTGATCTACTATCTTGGATTGGTTTGGATAAACATTTTTCTTTACTTCTTATTTGAAGTTAAAGAGTGTTTCAGGAGCAAACCTAGCTAGACAAATCTACCCGTTCCACAAGCTTAAGTAGGTTTAGTAAAATAAGGTTTTAGGAAATAAGCAAGTTAATGACATATGAAAATATAATTTTTAAGGTCTTCTTTCTTTGAGTTTTATCATTTTTTTAATACTGCTGGTTATTGGATTTGTGAATGATCTTTGTAGGTTACAAACCACCCCCCTCTTATTTTTGTCACCTTTTCATGAGATTTCTAAAGTTGTAGAGATAAATTAAAACCTAAAATTACAATTTGAGGCCTATTTGACATTTCAGGTCATACACTAATCTCTGTTTTATGTATAACTAGAGGCCCATTGCAGGAAGATTCCTGCAAGAATAGGGCTTCCTGTGGCCATCTCCGCCACCCCGTCTGCTTCCCTCCCATCTCCTCCGCCCCACCTGCTTCCTTCCCATCTCCACCGCTCCGCCTGTTTCCCTCCTGTCTCAGCTGCCCCACTTGCTTCTCCACAGCTTCGTTCCCTTCTGCAGCACTTGGCTTCCTTCTATGCTGTCTTCAGTCTGAGCCTGGATATGCAAATTAACTGCCATCTTGGTCAGGTTAATTTGCATACTCACTCCTGATTGGCTGGTGGGCGTGGCCTGTGGGTGTAGGGGAGGTATGGTCAATTTGCATGTTTCTCTTTTATTAGTGTAGATGATAATATTATAATGAAAATAATACCCAATGTTTATATGGGGTTTACTATATAACAGGTACTTGTCTAACTCCTATAGCTGTGTTGACAATAATCCTCACAACCCTTTGAATTGGTCTAATAATTATCCCCATTTGACCTCTGAGGAAACTGAATACAAAAGGTTGAAACCTTGATTAAAAGTTGTAGCTATTAAACAGTACAGATAGGATTTGAATACAGAAAGTCTGACTCCAGAGTCTATGCTCTTCCTCACATGCTAAATAGGGAATGGATTGTATGCTATGTGTTCTATAGTAAGTCAGTGAAAATGAATCGCCTCCTGTCCCCACACATGCTTTCTTTTTTAAAAATATATATATTTTTTATTGATTTGAGAGAGGTAAGGAGAGGGTGAGAGAGATAGAAACATAAATGATGAGAGAGAATCATTGATTAGCCTCCTGCAGGCCCCACACTGGGGATTGAGCCTGCAACCCAGGCATGTGCCCTGACCTGGAATCAAACCATGACCTCCTGGTTCATAGATCAATGCTCAATCACTGAACCACTCTGGCCGGGCTATACATGCTTTCTTCATAGATGCAGAGTCAGCCTCAGACAAAAACTTGAAAGATAAAGCTTTTCTCTCCCAACCCTACTTCTTTTTATTTACCTTTCTTCCTTAGTTACTTTGCCTGTTTTTCCCTCTGTCTATAATGCCAGCCCAGAATTAGGGCAATTGACAAGCTCCCTTTTTTTCCAACATTGCACTCAAACGTCAACTCCACTTTGCAAAAGCCCCTGATACACTTGTGGAGCTAGTCCCTGTCCTCTTTGCACCATGACATATGATACCTCCTTATTTTGCTCTTTGCACATTGTGATGTGGCTTCTTTTAACAGAAGTGCCACCTTGTCTATCTTCTCCATGATACAATTAGTTCTTTGAAGTTCAAAGAATGTGTTATTATTCTTGAATCTCCAGCACAAAACAAACAAACCAAAAACCACAAAACAAGTGTGAACTGTGCTAGATTCTTTACATGCATTATTATTCTAGTCTTTATAACAATCTTAAGGTAAATTTAATCACTGTTGTATGAATAAAATATATGATTTTCAGTACATTTGTTTAAAAAATTCAATAGGCTTCCTATTCATACTGAGGATCATTTAATCACTGTTGCATGAATCAAGAAGCCAAGGTTTAGAATAGGTAGGTCACTTAGTTAAAAATGAGGCACAACTAGAATTTCAAAATACAGGCTTTCAAAAAGTCTGGCTTAAAAGCTCTCTGCCTGACCCACTGAATATATATATGCCAATTCCTTCCAATTCTATCCAACTGTCTTCTCATATAATCCACATTCCTTTCTCTTTGGGGAGTTGTCTCAGTAAAATGTTCAAAACAAAAAAAATATGGTTGAACTGATACACACTAAAGTAAAAATTACTCATCTCTAATTTTCTCAGTGTCATTTCATCTTTTAAAACATAATGCTTCTTTGAGTCAGGATAGTAAGAAGCTAGGAAAATTCCTTGGCAAGTAGAATGGGGAAACTGAGACAGAGAGCTGAATAAACTGGCCAAGCAATTTACAGCCAGATCCAGAAGGTCCCTCCCTGGAGATAATATGTGGGCCTCGCATGTATTTCAGCTCCAGCTGATGAATATTCTATTGAAATCTCCCCTAAGCCCTCCCCTAAACTCCCAACCTTTAAAACCTCTCAAAACAAATGACCCAGTATGTGCTCTCCCTCCTGGGAACACTCCTGGTTCTTTCCCTGCCCCCTCAAGTTCCCCCACAGGACTGCATCTCCTGATTTCTAAGGGACCCCAGGAGACTTGCAACCACAGAGCAATGCAGCCGCAGTTCGTCCAGTCGTGGGCTAAACCCTTTTCTCTGACTTTCCAGTGAGCTAAATAGCCCCACCCGGGCTCATTTCTTTCCTATAACATTTCTAGAGAGCAAAGCAGTCCCACCGAGGCTTTCTCCTGTAGATTCTTCTGTCCTAAGCCCTTCCTTGTTTCACATGCCCTCCAAATCACCTGGAGTTGTGTTGTGAAATCTTTCCTGCAGGAAGGCCAGAACCCGGAAACTACAGGCCAGCCCTAGGCAGACTTGTTCAGGGCCAGATCCCCTTTCAGGTAGCATCCTCACCTAGATGACTGTTTCAATGGTGGAATTTTAGTCTGAGTGGCATCAGAATTGTGCCTCAGGGGGCGGAGAGGTTGTAGAAGTGAGTCTGCTGCTTTTGTACAGATCTGCCTGAGAATCCATTTCTGAGGACAGGACCCCTAAGCTGTTCCCACTGTTTGCTTTTTAATTTGTTTTCTGCTTTCACACACTTCCTTCTGGATTTCTAATTGTCTAAAAGCTTCTTGACAATATGTCTTTGTTTAAACAAAGGCAAAGTCAGAAGGGCCTGTGGCACTGAGCAACCTGTGGCAGGGCAGCTATTTATACAGATGAGTCTTTTGCATGTTGATCATCTATAAGATTTGTAGCACATGTATTTGATCACCATGATGTCACAATGACAGCAAATATTTCTTTATGTTGGCTTTAATTTATTTTTTAAACCAATGAGTTATAGGGATATTCTTTAGAATTCTGGATTGAGCTCATTCTTTATTTTATTTTTCTTTATAATTAATTTATTTAACACTCTGACATTTTAAAAGAAACCCGAATTTAAAGAAAAAGGCATGCTTAATATTAACTTGATCCTACTAATTATTAAGAAAATTAGGCTATGTATTCTCTTGATAGATATTTTGACAGATGCTTAACACATTATAAAGCAGCAACCTTATATTCTCTATAGATGAATTCTATAATTCCCAAAGATCAGCATAACTCCAATTCTACTTATATGGGTTACCCTTTACTCTCTATTGTCATAAATTTGATAAATTCTCTCTTCCTCTCTCTCTTTTGTTGGACAAATTGAAAAGAAAAACCCTTACAACATCTAGTCTGATGAAATTGTGAAGTAAATATTGTTTCTATAATAGGCCTCCTATTTATACTGAGGATCATATCTTAACATACCTTTTAAATTTTATATTAAATGATATTGTTAAAGTAATCCAAGACCCCAATTTGGCATTGATATCATAAGGAAAGCATAATGATACAGTGGAAAAAAACTCTCTTGAAGTGAGCTTTAGTTCCATATCTTCCACCAACTATGACTTAGAGAGAGTTCCTTAACCCACTGGGAACTGACCAATCCTATCTAATAAAAGAGAAACATGCAAATTAACCATACCTCCGCTACGCCCACAAGCCTCACCCACAGCCAATCAGGAGCGAGCATGCAAATTAACCCAACAAATATGGCGGTAGCCACAGACCTGGAGCCAGCTGGAAGCTTGAGCTGCCTCCGGCGATGGAGGAAGCCATGATTCCCACCTGCCCTGGCTGGCCCTGGCATCCGCTCAAGGCTACAAAGTTTCAATTATAGAAGATAAATAAATCCCAGATACCAGGGCCTCCGCTGGGTCTCCGGGGGGCATGGCCATCCTGCAAACCACCACAGGCCCCTCACCCAGGCTGCCCCAGGCCCCAAGGGAACCCCCACCCTGATCTGGGACACCCTTCAGGGCAAACCAGCTGGCCCCCACTCCTGCACCAGGCCTCTAGCCTATCTAATAAAAGAGTAATATGCAAATTGACCATCACTGCAACACACAAGATGGCTGCCTCCATGTGGTCAAAGATGGCTGCTCCCATGTGGACACAAGATGGCTGCCACAAGATGGCCAGCAGGGGAGGGCAGTTGGGAGAGACCAGGCCTGCAAGGGAGGGCAGTTGGGGGTGATCAAGCCTGCAGGGGAGGGCAGGTAGGGGTGACCAGGCCAGAAGAGGAAGGAAGTTGGGGGTGACTGGGCCTGGAGGGAAAGGCAGTTGGGGGCGACCCAGGCCTGCAGAATAGAGCAGTTGGGGGAGACCAGGTCTGCAGGGGAGGGCAGTTAGGGGTGACCAGGCCTGCAGTTAGGGGCAATCAGGCTGGCAGGGGAGTGGTTAGGGAGTGATCAGGCTGGCAGGCAGAAGCGGTTAGGGGCAATCAGGAAGGCAGGCAGGTGAGCAGTTGGGAGCCAGCAGTCCTGGATTGTGAGAGGGATGTCCGACTGCCTGTTTAGGCCTGATCCTACTGGGATAGGGCCTAAACGGGCAGTAGGACATCCCTCCAGGGGTTCCAGATTGGAGAGGGTGCAGGCTGGGCTGAGGGACACACCCCACTGTGCACAAATTTCATGCACCGGGCCTCTAGTAAAATATAACATTTAGGAGTATACTCTTTAGAGTCAAACAAACATAGGTAACAGAACATGTTATTTGTCTTACTGGCAGATTCTTTAACTACAAAAAATATATAAGCTCAAAATGCTGTTTTGTTGTGAAGACTAAATGAGAGAATTATGAAATACTTTCCACACAGTGCCTGGTGCATAGGAAAAACATTAATCCATCATTATCAAGTCTTCCACCTATGCAGCTGCTACCTCCCCTCCACAGCCCTGAAAGACAAGGGGTATAAAATAGTAAGATGAATCATTGAGTTTTAAAATATTTTGAATAATGGCAAGATTATATTGATATAAGTAAATTGCCTCCTGGTATGTCTACTTTAAAGAACACAACACTTTTTTAAATATATGAGTTTCAGTACATTTGTTTAAAAAATATCAGTCTTGTTATTGTATGACTAACTAGAAGCCTGGTGCACGAAATTCGTGCACAGAGGGGGGTTGTCCCTCAGCCCAGGCTGTACCCTCTCCAATCTGGGACCCTTGGAGGGATGTCCGACTGCCCGTTTAGGCCCGATCCCACTGGGATCGGGCCTAAACGGGCAGTCGGACATCCCTCTCACAATCCAGGACTGCTGGCTCCCAACTGCTTGCCTGCCTGCCCTCCTGATTGCCCCTAACTGCTTCTGCCTGCCAGTCTGATCACCCCCTAACCACTCCGCTGCCAGCCTGTTTGTCCCCAACTTCCCTCCTCTGCTGGCCTGGTCACCCCTAACTGCCCTCTCCTGCAGGGTTGATCACCTCCAACTGCCCTCCCTTGCAGGCCGGGTGCATCCCAACTGCCCTCTCCTGCTGACCATCTTGTGTCCACATGGGGGCAGGATCTTTGACCACATGGGGCAGCTATTGTTGTGTGTTGCAGTGATGGTCAATCTGCATATTACTCTTTTATTAGATAGGCTAGAGGCCTGGTACAAGGGTGGGGGCCAGCTGGTTTGCCCTGAAGGGCGTCCTGGATCAGGTAGGGGTTCCCTTGGGGTGTGGGGCGGCCTGAGCGAGGGGCCTGTGGTGGTTTGCAGGCCGGCCACACCCCCTGGCAACCCAAGCAGAGGCCCTGGTATCTGGAATTTATTTTCCTTCTACAATTGAAACTTTGTAGCCTGGAGCGGAGCCAAGCCTGGGGTTCCCTCCGTGGCGGCAGCCATTTCTGTTGTGGTTATAATTGAAACTTTGTTGCCTTAAGCGGGTGGGCCCGGCCAGGATGTGTGGAAAGCTTTGCTTCCCCTGTTGCCAGTGGCAACCCTGGCCTGCTCTCTCAAGCTCCATTCTGACGCCATTTCTGTTTGAATTTGTTTACCTTCTGTAATTGAAACTTTGTAGCTTGAGTGGAGGCTTAGGCCTGCAACGGCTGGCTGGCAGAAAGCTTGTTTCCCTCTGTTGCCTGGGAAACCTTGTTCTCTGTGGCTGTAGCCATCTTGGATGGGTTAATTTGCATACTCGCTCTGATTGGATGGTGGGTGTGGCTTGTAGTCGTGGCTTGTGGCTGTGTCGGAGGTATGGTCAATTTGCATATTTGTCTATTATTAGGTAGGATTTGTGAAATATTTCACTGGGGTGAACTGTGGAAAAAACACTTCTATAAATATTACAAATTACTTTCCAGAGAAATTGTTTTAGAACCCTTAATATCCTGGGTGTGATTTTAGCACTAGATAATAAAAGTGATCACAAAATAAGAATATAATTCAATAAAGACAGATATAAATAAGGATATAAATTCAACATTCTTGCAAGGTAAGGGAAATTTTAAAATATCTACCATAGATTTATTCAATTTTAGAAAAATTAACTGAGATGAAATGTGAGAATTAGTTCAGGAGAAAAAAGTGGAAGGAAGTCATTTTAAATGATTCATAAGGAGACTTAAGGTTATTTTTAATACCTTATTGGATGCTCAGAGAAAATCAGGTAGATCATATTAAGAACAGAAGTGCAAGAAAGGGAAAGGAAAACTGGTAACCATAAAAAAAAAATGGGCATCTTAATAATAAAAAGATTGTCTAAATACAATGAAAAGACCTATGGCACTAATGGCAACTCAATTATAAGGACATTCCTCCCAAAGAGCATATTAATCTAGATTTTAATAATTACATTTACGGTGATCTAAGACTATGAGTTAAATACATTTTAAAAATATTCCAGAGGCAACAGACCAATTTAAGAAATACCATGACTGTTTGACAATCACTACAAAGTCAGAGTGGCTTATTAAAATAAAATAAAATGCCAGACCTTCCCTAACCTGACTGAACATAAACATTTCTGGATACACTAAAAAATAAATATCTCTAACTCTACTTCATGTCCACTGAATCCGAACATCTAAGGGAAAGACACAGGAATCTGAATTATTAGCAAGATTCTCCCCAACATGATACACCTTTTATTTGAAAATCCCATCTTTTTTGAAGAAGAGCTTTAAAAATTTGAAGTTATGTAACATTAAAACAACAACAACAACAACAACAAAACACACACACACAAAAGAACACCACCCACAACACTTAACAAGTAATCACTAGTGCAGTGGTTCTCGATTGTACTAAATGCATGAAATATCTGGGAAGTGCTATGGAAAATGCAGATTCCTGGGATTTATAGGGTGACATCAACTTGCACACAGATCTTAAACTACCTCTTTCTCCCAATCCTCTCTCTGAAGGAATTCCAGGGACAGAGCAGCCCCACCAGTGGAGTCCAGGTGGTGCCACTGAAGACCCAGTTTCTCCTGAGGGAAAGAGTAGGTCTAGGATTTTATTTTTTAAAATTTCCTGAAGGATACAGCCTTTAGAGGCTGATGGATATTCTTAATGGCACTACACAGTCTGCTGGCTTAGTACTGTTCAGGGGACCTGGGAGAAGCAGGGCTCTCTCTTCTTAGGGAGAGCTAATGCAGATTTAATTATCCCTAGTACTTTCAGATGGAAGAGGACTGCAGGTGTCCTTTGGGGAGGGAAGGGGGCAGTGACACTCCTGGGTCTCAAAAAGAAATGGTTATGGAGAATTTGTTCACCTTACAACATTTTTGTGGTAAAAATGCTGATTTCTAGGATTGGTCCAGAGATTATGATTGGGTAGATCTTAGATATACCTCAATATTTCCATGTTTTACAAGCATCCTAGATTATTCTCATGCAAGTGTTTGAGGATCACACTATTAAATGCTGGCCTATTAGATATTATTTTATAGACTTTCAAATGCTTTTGAGAAATTTTAGTATTCAATGTTATAAAAACACACACACAAAGAAAAAACAGTGAATTGATGTAACTTGGAGGGATGATGTCTTCTCATGACTAGTGAAATACCTAGGAATGGGAAGCATGTTGGCAAAACAGAATAGTCCTCATGGGTTGAGTTGGTGGTGGCATTTATTGATTATTTTGGAATGAACCTTAATGTGGGAAGCATTTTAATATGGGAATAAATCTCTAAGCTTTCAGGTGACCTGAGCTCTACTAAGTAGTGAAATATCAATCTGGAAAATATTTCTATAAAGATATTATATAGTTGTATGGATTAATATTATCAAAGTGGGAGATGAATTTCAAAACAGACAAACAAAAATGCTTTTATAACAAAATTCAAACTATACTGATTATGTTGTAGATTTTATTCCTGTTTATTGTAACTAACCAGCTGTTTGATCTTAGATATCATTCAAATACTTGCAGACAGAGCTAGGAGTTCAGAGGGCATCTCAAGAAGAAAGAACGGTAACAAAAGGAACGGAGTCAGAAAATTCTGGGCTAAGTTTTGAATGAAAAGTGACTGAAGACAAGTGATGGAATATAAAACTATTTCCAAGGCTATAACCTGCCCCCAACCTCTATTAAATCCTCAATTGTAGACAGAGGAGTTTGAATTTACACAATAAACAATAGCAAAACAAACATTACAATAACAGAAACAATCTTGGAAAGTAGTTCTTAAGTGTAATGACCCCACCCACTAGTGAAATGTGGGAATTGAGTTATAAATACTGTGTTAGTAGCTAATCTTTACTAAAGCTGGCCCTGTTCTAATAGCTTTGTATGTATTAATGCATTGAATCCCCACAATAACCCTATGAGACGAGTATCCATGCTATCCTTATGTCCAGGTGAATAAATTGAATCACAGACAAGTTGTCTCTTGTCCATGGATAAAGTAGGTGATAAATCAAACCTAACTTTGTGACCAACTTACTTTAAATTAATCAAAATAGATTCTAGCTTAAATCTCTGTAGTGATGCCACTCGCATGAATTTACTGTAAGCCTTCTTGATTGAAGGTGAAGGAGATGGTCTTACAACTAGTTCACTGGCATTGCAACTGCAGCCTCTATTTTTTTTAAAATATATTTTATTGATTTTTTACAGAGAGGAGGGAGAGGGAGAGAGAGTTTGAAACATCGATGAGAGCGAAACATCAATCACTGCCTCCTACACACCCACTACTGGGGATGTGCCCGCAACCAAGGTACATGCCCTTGACCAGAATCGAACCTGGGACCCTTGAGTCCGAAGGCCTATGCTCTACCCACTGAGCCAAACCGGTTAGGGCGCAACCTCTATTTTTTTCTACAGCCTAGAATGTGGCGATACTCTTGAAAGTGCGCGTAAAGAGTGAATTGTAGAAAAATGCAGTTAAGAGCCACTGATTTAGGCAAGAGGTAAAGAGTAGAAAGAGGAGGATGGATGAGAATGATATTGGAGATATAGAATTCAAAGGGTTTGCCAACCCTATGGAATATATAAGTAGTCAGAAGATTAGGAGAATGCTAACTGATCCAGAAATTTTTCTGTCTGATGTTTAGAAGAAAGGTGATCTTACTAACAATACAGATATCAGCTGGAGAAGTTCTGGGAAGATTCTAAATTTGGAAACAGAAACAGAAGTGCCCCCTAAAGAAAAATATTTAAGATGAGTCTCAGGAGCAGAATCCTGGAGAAACACCTACAATTAGAAGGATAAGCCTCCTTAAATCCTTTCTGGAACAGTATAAGCAAGACAGAAAAATGGATGAATGGACACATCCAGATGGACAGTGAAATGAAATGACTGACTTACGGGCACACTGAGAAGAGACAGTGAAAGGTACAGATGAAACTGTTCCAGTACGTCAAGAAAAGGAAATATTCTTATGTTTAAACAGATTGCAAAAAGGTAAAACATGATGAAGGCTGAGAAAGCGCTAATAAATTTGATTAACAGATACTTGACTGATTTTGAGGAAACACCCTGAGCAGTGCAGTGAGGCTGAATGCCAGATTGCAGATTATTAAATGAAGAAATGAAATATAGCAATGAAGACAGTTTAGATTAGTCTGACAATAGGACATATATTTTCTACTGTTACAAAAAAAAACCTCAAGATTCATGTTTGTTATATTTAGAATTATATATTCACTATTACAATGCCAGTTATCAAAAATTGATATCCTTTGGGATTTTTTTCCCCTAAATAACAATAACAAGCTTTCATGTTAGAAACCAGGAAAAAGGCCTAAAGTAGATACTTTTTTAGGAAATTTATCTTATTTGTAGGCAGTTATTAAATCTACAATGTTTTAAAGACATGCTGAAAGAGTTGATGAAAAAATGCACATTGTTTTTCTTGATAATAATTGTCTCTATGGATAGAAGTGCAAACTGCTTTTATAAGTCTGTTTGAGGAGAAATTGAACTGTACGGAATGACTGTCTAGGACAGCTGAGCAAGCAAAGTATTTATCTTATTCAGAAATGAGCCAATGATTTTTTGATGTTTTTTATTTAATTTGTAACCCGTCAACATGATAAGCTTCTGAGAGAGACACAGAGCAAAATAAATAAAAGATTAATAAAAGCCAAATAAGTTTCTATATTCCTGCAAATTTGGCATAAAATCTTGATATTATTCAGCTTCTTTTGAATAGTTATATGTACTTGAGTTTGAGTGTTATTGTCACCAACTTTCCAAGTCCCCTTGAAACGATGCATAAATTGAAAATTCTGAACAAAGATTAGAAGAAAAAAAGTCTCCTGGGTTTAGGGCAGGATATTCAACAAACAAGGAGCAAAACTTAGAAGAGAAAATGGAAAAATAAATATCCAAAGCCATTCCAATTGTCATATTTCTTTGTGCTAACCACACTGGTCAGGAAATAAGAGTGACTTTGCTGCATCATACTGCTCGAGTGCCAGAACAAATTTCAGGGATCAGAAACAGATTAACACAGAATTCATTCAGTCTGTGCTTTTATCTGGTGCAAAGCAACCAGAGAGAATTGGGGTGGAACAAAGGTACATTTAAATTGATGCTTATTCCATCAAATGTTATTTTTGATTCAGTGACTGTGATGTTAGGGGCTGAATTACTCTCAGAATGCAGTTTAACAGCCAGTTCTCTGGGGTTGGAGGCGGATAGGAACCCTGATGTGTGGCCTTTGATGCTTTATATTGTAAATACTCCCCGTGGTGGCTGATTAGAAGTGAAGAGATACACACAATCAACTCTTGGGAGAAGGAACAAGCCAGCTCCAACACACTGCTAGAATAACCACAAATAGTCCACAACATGAGTAAGAAAACATTTGCCCCCAATTTTTGTTTGCTCTTTGTATTATTTTTTGCATGGTTGCTGTAACAAAATACCACAAACTCGGTAGTTTAAAATGACATGCATTTATTTTCTTAGAATTCTGAAGTCCAGAAGTTCAAAATCAGTTTCATTTGGCCTCCATCAAGGTGGCCTCTTTTGAGGGCAAGGCCACCTTCCCTCTGAGAGGCTCTAGAGAAAACCCACCCCTTGCCTTTCCATCTTCTAGTGCTGCATTTGTTACTTTCTTTAGCTCAGGGCCCCTTCCTCCATCTTCAAGCACATCACCCTAATTCTACTTCCCTCATCACATCGCCTTCTTCTCGTCTCTAGTCAAATCTTGCTCCGCATCCCTCTGGTAAGGACACTTGGTTCTATTTGTAGGGCTGACTCTAATTAGCCACAGTAATCCAAACTAATCCTGGGTGTCCTTAATCACATCTGCAAGGTCCCTCTACCGTGTAAGTTAACGTTCAAAATTTCTGGGAATTAGGCTATGTACATCTTGGGGACCACTACTCAGCCTACCACATTCCTCAAGGCATGCCATTTTAAAATATTTTCCCATGGTTCCTAGGACCTGCATTATTCATTAGTAAATTAATGGAGCTAATTCACTGATTATGTAAGTAGGTAATTCTGAATACAATTTCCTTGTTAATACACTTCTTGCCTTAAAAAGAAACGTGTTGTTTACATATATGTACATTCTCAGTTGATGACTTTGCTTGTAGTTCATTAACAAACAACAACATGCCATTAGACTTTTCACCACCAAATAGCAATTTATCTCCCCCTGTGACAACTGATAAATTCTCTAACAAAGGCAATCTTTCTGCATGCATTCTAAATGTATTCCCACTCACTTTCTCAGGCTGTTTCTTCAATGATTTTTTTCTTCTTTGCTATCCAACTCCAGGGATGGGAAAAGGGAACAGGGGCTGGTTCTGATTTTGTTTTTTCTTTCATTACTTGTTTTTATTATCCTCTCTGTACTACTATAGAGCCACTATAGCTTTAAAGAAGGGTGTTGAGAGAATGTGCTTTAAGAAGGAAAGGGATCTTATAAGAGAAGATCCCATCAGGAAGGAAAGAGGAATGGGGAGGTCTGGTCCTGTTCATTGTGGGTTGTGGGAAGATGCTCTGCTACATTTTCTTGAAGAATTAAACCTATTATCAGAATGCAGTGGTCCTCCCTATTTTTAGAAATTCATTTAATATCCTGTATAATATTAACAGAACAACTTCAACTTCTTTTTCAAGGTTAATATGTGCTTGTGTATATTTTCCACCCTTTCACTCTAATACTTGTAAAGTTTTTCAGACAATGCCTCACATGTAGTAATAAAACATAATTGTTGATTAAATAAAAATAAAATAAGCAAAAAAAATTTTTTTCAGAATTGGGTCAGGGACTCAAATGAAAGGAGAAATGAAAGTATGAAATTGCTGTATTTAATACAGAAAGAGTGAGACCCTA
This sequence comes from Ia io, assembly GCA_025583905.1. Lineage (NCBI taxonomy): Eukaryota > Metazoa > Chordata > Mammalia > Chiroptera > Vespertilionidae > Ia > Ia io. The sequence goes on along the minus strand of JAJQQW010000015.1, from coordinate 66,575,942 downwards.
AAGGGAAAATAGAGGCCACAGTGTTGTGGGGGAAAGACAGAGGTATGTTGAGACAGAGATATGAAAGCTTGGTTAAAGAGAGATGTGGTTAGAGTGACGTGTTTAATAAATGCTGCTGTGTTATGTGTAATGCCAGCACCTCATTCGTTACTCTCCACACTATTAGTGAAAATCTGTATAAATGTTTTTGGAGCTAGATTTTTAAATTTGTTTCTTATTGCAATGATATATGAGATGGCCTCATGGGGCACTGGATGAGGGCAGGCAGATCCTAGGATGCAGTGTTATATTCAGTATTCAGGAATGTCCTCCTTGTATTATATTGTAAATTGCATAAGGATGGTTATAGCATTTGTTCTCCCCTCTGTTGTACCTCCACTACATAAAAAAATTATTTGACACTTAGTATGTATGCAATTTACTCAAGAGAGTGTGTGAGGATAATTTTCCACAGTGTCAGCAGAGGAAATTCTGATCATGTCACTCATGCACTTCAGTCTTCTAAAGCTCCCTCATCTACATTTAGACCTCTCTTGTAGGCCAGTTAAAAAAATATTCACCCACATATCCACTCCTGCAATGCCACTGCCACTGCATCAGGTCTGTGCAGGTGCCACCCATTTCACACGATTGCAACTTGAGGGCCACATGCAGGTGCACAGAAATGAACTGCCTTCGGAGCCACCTTCCTGGAATGGGAGATGAATGCCCATGGATAAGTCCTCCAAGGACCTATTCTGAGTGCATTTTGTAAGGTTCTGGTCCTGTGGGCTCAAGCTCCAGCTGCCTGCAGAAGTGGTCATCTCCATGATGCAGCCCACCTTTCCACTGTTTCACTCCTCACCCCCACTCCATTGCACATTCCTGCTTTCTGGGATACATTTGGGGAAAAAAAAAGGAAAAAAAACTACTTACAAGCAAATTGTGTCCAGCTTTGCTTGAAGAGAATCCAAGACATTTCATAATAGTTTTAAAGTAAAATTTTATTTGTACTTGAGAGGAAATAATTTGCCTAAGTATATAGCTTCTACTATTTTTAGAAATTACTATTTTTTTTTTTCAGAGAAGTATAAAAACACAATGTTCTTGAAATGACTTTTATAGCTAACGCTATGGTCACAGCAGATTAAATGTAATTTTTATGTTCAAACCCCTGCAGAGGTGTTTGCCAAGTCTGCAGAAATATCTACTCTGATGCCTGTCTCTGCCCGGAGAGGTTTGTAAAACCCACCAGGAATTCCAGCCAACCGTGGTGCAATAAATGGATTCATCCACAATCGTATTCAATTTTTATCTTAGACATAATGTTTAATATATGCCATCTACTTGGGAAAACTATGTCCTTTTGAACATAGTTTTCAATTTTTTTTAAGGGAGATCAAATAGTGATATGGAAGTTTTTTTTTTTTTTATTTAAAAAAAAATGATTCCAGTCTAATTGAAGCTTTTTTTAGCATATTAAAAGTTTCTTTTTTTCACACATTATCCTGGTATAAATCCTGTGATCACTCAACAATTCAGTAATTTTTTAAACAGAAACTGTTAACTTAGAACTGTATAGAAATGTTAAGTATGAGAAGTTTGGAAGTGGTTGTGGTTCCCCTGTATGTAGAATTGGTTCCCTTTAGAGGTGGGGGGAGGAGAAGGCTGGGTAAAGTGTGTTGAAAGTCCTCTCAGCTTTTTTTTTTTTTTTAATCCTCACCCTGATTGGGAATCAAACCCACCACCTTTCAGTGCACCAGAGGATGCTCCAGCCAACTGAGCACATGGGCCAGGGCAGTCTTCTGGGCTTTGATATGGGAGCAAGGAACTGGCTGTCAGGCTGTGGACACCCATCTCCTGAAAAAGCTTTTGCCTGCATGCCATTGTTCATGTCAAGAACTCTAGCTGTCCATAAAAAGTTCATCCATGTTGTTGAGAGACAACCCTTTGGCCTTTTTGCATGTCGGAAAAGGAAGAGAAAGGATTCCAATATTTCACTGAAATTGATGTTCAACATGCATACCTTCAATCCCCATCTGTTCAGTCTCATTTTTATGTCCACCCTTGGCTGACTTTGATTTCAGAACTTCTTCAGGCTTCCACTGGGCACATGGTCTTCAGCCCTTTAAACTCCTGTAGATCCCTCAAACTTTATTCCAAGTGTTAGTTTTTCTACCTGTTTAACTCACAAGCTTCCTTATTTTTTCCAGAAACCGATTATCAAAATGTCTTATTTGTTAACAAACTGCTTCCTCTCCTTCAGCATCTTCATCCATGACATGGCTTTGTCTTCGAAGGTCTCAGAGGGTGACCGGTACCCAATACAGGCACCCAGTCCATCCTCTTGAGCTTCGCTCCCACCTTTCCTCATTCAAAGACGCATTTCTGTGGCTTCCTTGACTCTACAACACTGTTTCTTCCTATTAACTCTCTGGCTTCTTATCATTATCTTTATAGGATTTGCATTCATTATCCTTCCTTTAATGCAATTTGTATTACTTAAGGTTTGTTCCTAAGCTCATTTCTCTTTATCTTATACTCTTTGTATGAGCTTTCTTAACCACACTGATGATTTCATTTAACTTGATTAAAGAAGTATCGATATTTTCTAGTGTTATATATGAACCTCATAAAGGAAAAAAGGAGAAGTTAAAAAGAGTGGCTTTAAGGAGTGGGATTTGATGGGAGGAAGGTATGTGTGTGTTGCTTTTTTTCTCTCATCCTCAATCATACCATTCATCCAATATGGATATACAGTATTGCTATGATAAAAAAATACACTTTAGTAGGCAAAGAACGACCATGGAAACAACAACCTTAGATAATTTACAGAAAGAGGAAATGTAAATTTTCTAACCTCTCTCAGAATCTTAAGCAAGACTATCATTTAAAAAATGTAATTGAAATTTAGCAGGCATTTTCCACCTCTTTCTTTTTAATTTAAATGTTAACTTTAAAAAAACAGTTTAATTTTACTTATTTGTATTTCTTTAATGAGCCTTTACTTATCATTGCTCAACTTATGATTCCTTGAAAATAATGATGTTCACACAAAAAGGTAAACAAATTGAACTGCCCCAGTTAATATGATGACTAAAAATAGTTTATTAGTTTAGTGGCTTGGTATTGGTGATGTAAGAAATAATGACTAATAATGTAATGTTCTGAAAAGGCCAGAGGGAATGAAAATCAACAAAGATAAAGGGATGTCCTAATAAGAGGAGAAACATTATCTCTATCTTTATTAAGATAGGAGGAGGGAAGAACGATATGAATGGAGATGAAGTTAGGTCTGAATTTTATTAGTAGGAAAATACATTTCATACTTATATAGTTTTTGTGAAGGGGTGTTGTCTCATAGTCCAGTTTAAGGGAAGTAAAGAGGCTTCTAAAAACTTTGGGGAGAGTTACAGGTTAACAATCCACAGAAAGTTAGTAGGATGGAGTAGCAATGTTGAACTCCCATTTGCAGTTTGTGATCATGATCCATGAATCATCACCCATTCAGTGAACTATGCCAAAGCTTCCTCCTACTCCAGAGTCCCATGTTTAATTAACCATCATATCCTGGTGAGTCTACCTCCTTAAAATCCCAGGCGTGTCTCCTGCTTGCCAATGCCAATAACCACTGCTTCCATTCTATTCCTCATCACCTCTTGGCTGGCTGGTTTCAACAGACTCTGAATTGGTCTCCAAAATTCTGTTTTTGTTTCTCATCTATTCCTCCATGTCATTACCTAGCTGCATCTTTCATCTCTCTAAGATGAGCTTCCTCTTCTCAAAAAGAGCTATTGCTTTTATACTTTCTAACTATTAGGATTATTACTATTTTATGTACTTGTATTATATTTACTCTGAAGTCTAAATATATAAGATAAAAAGCTAATTTTTAAGAGAAATTTTGTGATATAACTCTAGACATACATTCCAGCAGCATATATTCTGAAACCAAGTATATGAAAGGGTAGTGTTAAAATATATTATTTTTTAAACTTCACAATAAGTACTTTCAAATTTACTTCATAATATGCATTTATAGATTTTTTATTGCATGACAGAGCAAGCCACATATCATATATCAACTGTAATATAGCACTTGACTTCTTTAATGCAATGCTTAACTGTAAATGTCTATAACTAGGAATGAGGTGTTTAAATTTGAAGATCCTTTAGATGGCAATACCTATAACTATAGAATTATCATATCTGCCTGAATTGCACTTAAAAGTTAAAGATCCAACTATTCCTATTATTGGAAAAGTAATAATAACAATTATAACTATACCATGAAATATTAAAAGCTGAACATTCAATTTGAAGGTAGCTAATATACAAATGTAATGAAAAGTGAACCTATAAAATGCTCACAATTAATGCACATGTGAGGCACTAAAGAGCAAAGAGCTGTGGAAGCTTTGCTACTGTTCATTTTTTTCACATTATCTCTCCCCTTTTTTGGCATTGGGGGGCATTATGTTTATTATTTCTCATCCATAGAGCATCAATTTCCTATGTCAAAATTTTTATTCTAAGGTATGCATAATCTCAGACCAAAAATATAGAGTTTCTAAGTATGGCAAATGCCTTTGTACTTTTTTTGTGCTAGGTTCAAGGGTTTACAAAACACTACTACATGTTTATTTTTCACATTTGAAGTGTCTGATGTTTCAGTCGGGGCCACGCAACTTACCATCATTACGTAGAGTGAGTGGTGTTGGAGGACTAAGTACTCGGGCATTCGTCACTGTGTTTTTCACCAGACAAATATAGCTGCCAACATCTGATGCTTGGACTTTAGAAATATAAAGGTTGCCGGTCTCCTGGGAAATGAACCGCCGACTGTCTTCCGCCACAAAGGAAGGGAACTCGTTAAATACCCAGCTATAGATGATCTCTGAAAATACACAAAAGTTAATTGTTGAAATAGAGGTTATTTTACTAACAGTTAAAGCTCAACTAACAAAGCCTTTACTAAAGTGTTAGGTATATTTCAAGGCCATACATATTTGATCCATTTGATTCAGATATGTTTAAAGGACTGTTGTTTTAATGGTTATGGAAAGATCTGGACTATTTCTTAAGAATGCTCAGCCTTTACATATTAATTCATTCATTCTATTCCAAAGTTTGTCAAGTGTGTGTTAGATGATTGACACTATGATAACACTAAAATTAAAAAAGATGAGAGAGAGTTTTCCATTCTTAAAGATCAGTCTAATGGAAGATAGTTACCCGGACCTACAAAACAGTGTGGAATAAAATAATAAAAATATATATTCTATTCTAAAGAAAGCATGGGAAAGGGACACTTAAGTAATCATGTCTATCATTGAAAACTTCCTGAATTAAGAGACATCTGAGCTACATTCATTTATTCATTTGTTAACAATATTGGTGAGGGTCATGATAGACCAGCAATGTTCTAAGTGAAAAAATAAAAGGTCTGTGTTCTCATGGAGCTTTCATTATAGTGGGAAGAAATCGAAAATACAAGGAAGTGTATATCAAGTGATGATAAGTGCTGTGAAGAAAAACTAAATCATGTTAAGAGAGCTAGAGCATGACAAGGATGAGAAGAACATGTGAATTTGTATTTGAAAAGCTCTCTCTGACTACTGGATAGAGAAGAGCCAGGCCAAGGACAAAGCAGGGCATGGGGGAGGGGAAGCAGGAACAATAATGTCCACTAGTCTAAGAGGCTATTTTCAAAATAGCCATGAAAGCTGTAAATAATTTGCACTAGAATGATAGCAGTAATGGTGAAGTGGTGAGAAGTGATTGGTTCTGATAAAAATGTGGTAATAGATTGAAATTACTGATGAAGTTTTATAAAATGAGAGGGGAAAAAAAGAGAGAGAATTCGGGAGTAAGACTTTGGAGCTGAGTAACTGAGCAACTGGTAGAAAATATTTCTCTTTATTGAAATAGAAAGACTACAGAAAGAGCAGTTCTTTGGAATGTGGGTGGGGTAAAATCAGTTTAAGTTAGAGGTTAAATTAGTCATACTATCTAGCATAAAATTGAAAAAGCAGTTGCATGTTTGACTACAAAGACCAAGGGAGAAATTTGTGTTGGTGCTGTAAGTTTGGAGTCTTAAAAGATTTGTTGGAGCTGGCCAGGTGAAGAGTTTATGGGGTGCTATAGGTATTCCAGTAAAAGGAGACAAATGAAGATGGCCATTCCGACAAGGAGTTGGATAGTAAGAATAGACCACCACAAACAGTTTTGTGTTATTGGAGTAAAAGTTCTGAGGAAGGTAGTGGTCAGAAAAAAAGGTTGGATTGATTGGAGAGAAATAAAATTACTAAACGCAGATTAACATGGTGTGTATGTTACATTAAGGAGCTTGTGTCTATCTTATATGCAGTGTGGCACTACTGAACATTTGTCAGCAAAGGGCTGTCATAGATATGTACATTAGTAGGTGATTCTGGTGATTTTGGTGATGTTGGATTCAAGTAAGAGCAAGACTGAAGAAAAAAAAAAACAATAGAAAATATTACCTACTGAAGTGAGAGCTAAAAAATTTTGAAATAGAATCATTATTATTACAATGAGAAGAAGGATATTTGTTCAAGAAATATACTGGAGGTAAAACAAACTATGAGACAAATAGTCCAGGAATATTATCCTAACTTCTTTGAGGGACTGGGTAGAGGATGACAGAAGTTCATGATGAAAATATACAAAATCAGACTGGTTTAAGGAGAAAGACAATCAGTTCACTTTTGGGCATTTGAGTTTGAAGTGTGTGAGAGAAATCTGGATAAGGAGTTCTAGTAATTGACAAATATATGTTTGAAGTCCAGGAAAGGAAATCCACTGTGAAGGTTAAATTTACAAGTTGTTGGTATATTGGTATAATCGAAACCATGTAAGTAGATGAGATTAACTAGGGAGAATAGGTATGGTAAGAAGATGGTTCTCTGGGAGGCACAAAAAAGCTAAATAAAGAAAATATGCAAAGGGTGAGAGTAAAGAAACTATTGCAAAAATTCAAATAGAATAACGAAAATTCAGAGGAACCAAGATGGCGGCAAAGTTAAACAACTAAACTGCCGCCTCACACAACAATTTCAAAAATACAACTAAAAGACAAAACGTCTACCACCCAGAACCACGGGAAAGCTGGCTGAGTGGAAGATTTACAACTAAGAAGAGAAAGGAGCACAAACGCTGAAAAGCTGAGGTACGGAGACACACGAATCCGGTTGGTGACAGGCAACTGGGCGCGCAGCTTTTCTTCAACCCGAAGGGAGACAAGCTCCCAATCACTCTGAAATCCAGTTTCTGGGGACACGCGGGGGACCCAGATGCCTATGGGGAGAAGCTGGACTCTTGGCCATCAGGTCGGAAAGTGAGAGTGACTTTTTTGCACAGGTGTGCCCAGCAATCATTGTTTACTGCACTGGAGCGTGTGACGCGGGGACTTGGAAATGAGGAAAGGCAGAGACGGCTGACGGCAGCCATCGCCGTTTGCCACGCCCTAGCCTAGTGATGCCCTGAGACCCCGCCCCGCACACTCTACAACCCCGCCCAGGCTTCACAGAGCGGCTTTTGCATATAAATGGCTTGTTCTGTGGCAGCTTAACCAAATTAACTGCAGCTCCAGTCAGACTACTCCAAAACCGCCCAAGCAAAGAGGAGAAAACTGTAGTTCTTGCTGTAGCTCCTGCTGGGGGGCCTCAGACAGTAGCTGACCTGCACCCCATTGGAGATCCAGACACTAGTGTATCTAGTGGTCTGTGTGAGACGACACCAGATTTCAACCACTCTCATAAGGGACACATTCAAGAGGCAGACTCAGTGAGCACCAAAGCCCTACTGGAACAATTCCTGCCCCATAAACATGTATCCAGCATAGCAATTCTTCCGTTATAGACACAGTGGGCCCTCACAGCCAATTGGCCTGGAGGTCAATACCTCCCAGTGACACCAACAACAATCAAGACTTAACTACAACAAGGCTGTACACACAGTCCACAAAGGGGTACACCAAGAGTGTCTACCTCAGGTAACTGGGAGGCTGACCCATTGAACCATATAGGACACCTAAGTACATAAAGCTACCCAACCAACTCAGGGAAGTAGCGAAAATGAGGAGGCAAGGAAACAGATCCCAAACAAAAGAAATGGAGGAGAACAAACGAATGGACATAGAGTTCAAAACCACGGTTATAAGGTTTTTCAAGAATTTCATGGAAAAGGCCGATAAATTTAATGAGACCCTCGAGGATATGAAAAAAGACCAATTAGAAATTAAACATACACTGACTGAAATAAAAAATATTATACAGAGACCCAACAGCAGACTAGAGGAATGCAAGAATCAACTCAAAGATTTGGAATACAAAGAGGCAAAGGACACTCCTCCAGAGAAGCAAGAAGAGAAGAGAATTCAGAAAGTTGAAGATAGTGTAAGAAGCCTCTGGGACAACTTCAAGTGTACCAACATCAGAATTATGGGGGTGCCAGAAGAAGAGAGAGAGCAAGACGTTGAAAACCTATTTGAAGAAATAATGACCGAAAACTTCCCCCACCTGATGAAAGAAATAGACTTACAAGTCCAGGAAGCACATAGAACCCCAAACAAAAGGAATCCAAAGAGGACCACACCAAGAAACATCATAATTAAAATGCCAAGGGCAAAAGACAAAAGAGAATCATATAAGCAGCAAGAGAAAAACAGTTAGCTACCTACAAGGGAGCACCCATACGATTATCAGCTGATTTCTCAACAGAAACTATGCAGGCCAGACGGGAGTGGCAAGAAATATTCAAAGTGATGAATAGCAAGAACCTACAACCAAGACTACTCTACCCAGCAAAGTTATCATTCAGAATGGAAGGGCAGATAAAGAGCTTCACAGATAAGAAAAAGCTAAAGGAGTTCATCACCACCAAACCAGTATTATATGAAATGCTGAAAGGTATTCTTTAAAAAGAGTAAAAAGAAGAAAAAGTAAAGATAAAAATTGTGAATAACAAATACATATCTATCAACAAGTGAATCTAAAAGTCAAGTGAATTAAAAATCTGAGGAACAGAATAAACTGGTGAACATAATAGAATCAGATGCATAGAATGGGAGTGGATTGATAATTCTCAGGGGAAAGTGGTGTCTGTGTGGGGGGTACGGGAAGAGACTGGACAAAAATCATACACCTATGGATAAGGACAGCGGGGGGGAGGTCAGCGCAGAGGGAGGGTGGGAACCAGGTGGTGGGGAGATATGGGGGGAAAAAAGGAGAAACAATTGTAATAATCTGAACAATAAAGATTAAATTAAAAAAAAAAAAGAAAATTCAGTGTCATAGGCAACAATGGCTTACCTATTTCAAGAAGGTTAAATGATGTCAAATAGCCCAGTTACATAAAGAAAACATCACTTAAGATTGGCATTTGGAATATCACTGAATGGCAAGTTTAACAGATGAATGGAGATTGAAACCAGACTGCAGTTGAGTTAACAGAAGATTGGACATTGGAAATATTGTGCATAGTATTAAAATCTCAAGACATGTTATAATTACCTATGTTATGGTTGAAAGAGCATATTCCAGGTCCTCTTTCACCAGAACTACTTATTTAGTAACAATAGTTATGGCAGGTTTTCCAATACAGTTGTTTCATTATAACATTGATGAGATGTGTTCGAATTTAACTCTCATTTATATCAATTAGCTTATGGTAAAATTGGTTTTGGTATAGTAGTTTCACTTAAAGTTGTTTCCAAGAATCTATCTAAAACATTAAGTGAGAACTTTACTTGAGTTTTTACAAAGACCAACATGTGATTCTAATGTACAATAGGTTTTAGGAAGCCCTATTTCATTTCATGCCATCCTTTTGTTTCCCTTCCTTTACTCTTTCTCTCCATTCTTTCCTTCCTTTCCTCCTTTCTTCCTCTCTTTCTGTCCACCAACCTACCTGTCATGAGTAGCTAAAAATATATTTATCACTCTGGCCCTGCCTAGGTTCCAGTGGGAAGCCTGGCATTTAATCAGCCTTTTGAAATACTCAGCAGAGGCATGAAAATTATCCACCCATATTGAAAGTCAATATAACTAATTTCAAAACTTTATATATGGATCAATTAACTTAGAATAGAACACCTCTGGAGCTATTACCATTTATTTTTTTTGTCTCAGGCTAACTCCTGAAAAGAATTAGAAACATTATTATGGGCATCATCTGAAGTAGGTGTATCTGATAAAATCAAGTGATGAACATTAAAAATGCTATTACTTCAGTCTAAAATCACCTTACTGATGGCTTAAAGTGAACATGTATTTACCTTTCCTTGGAGTTTGGTTTTATCATTCAAAAAATGAGATTAATATTATCAACTTCATAAGTTTTAAAATAAATTAATATAACCAGGAACATAACACATAATATCTATACTAATAAAAGAGGAATATGCAAATTGTTTGGGACGCCATCACAGTAACAACCAGAAGGCTGCCTGGGGTGACAAGGCTGGCAGGGGGTTTATTGAGGGACAACCAAATGACTGAACAGCAGGCTGCATGGGGCAACCAGGCAGGGGGGCAGTTGGGAGTGACCAGGCTGGTGGGGGGGGGGCAGTTAGGGGCAACCAGGTTGGCAGGGTATGCAGTTAGGGGCAACTAGGCCAGCAGAGGGGGGCAGTTGGAGGTGACCAGGCTGGGAGGGGGGACAGTGGGGTGACCAGGCTGTTGGGGGAGGCACTTGAGGGTGACCAGGCCAGTGTCGGGGGGAGCAGTGGGGGCAACTAGGCCATCAGGGGGGGCAGTTAGGGGCGATCAGGTCAGCAGGTAGAGGAGGTTAGGGATGATCAGGCTGCCAGACAGATGAGCAGTTAGGAGCCAGCAGTCCTGGATTGTGAGAGGGATGTCTGACTGCCAGTTTAGGCCTGATCCCACTGGGCAGTAGGACATCCTTCGAAGGGTCCTAAATTAGAGAGGGTGCAGGCTGGGCTGAAGTGACCCCCCAATGCATGAATTTCATGCACCAGGCCTCTAGTCCTATCTAATAAAAGAGTAATATGCAAATTAACCATCCCTCTGCTACACCCACCAGCCACGCCCACCAGTCACACCCACCAGCCAATCAGGAGTAAATATGCAAATAAACCCAACCAAGAAGGCTATGGCCATAGAGAGCAGGAGGGAGGCATGGGTTTCCCTGGCAATGGAGAAAGCCAAGCTTTCTGCCTGCCCTTGCCGGCCTAGGCCTCCACTCAAGGCTACAAAGTTTCAATAATAGAAGATACATAAATCCAAACAGAAATGGTGGCAGCCATGGAGCTGGAAAGAGCAAGAGGCTAGGGTTGCCACGGGCAATGGAGGAAGCCAAGCTTTCTACTGCCCTGGCTGGCCCAGGCCTCCGCTTAAGGCTACAAAGTTCCAATTATAGAAGATACATAAATCCCAACAGAAATGGCTGCTGCCATGGAGCAAGCAGAAGGCTTGGCTCTGCTCCAGGCTACAAAGTTTCAATTGCAGAAGATAAATAAATGTAGGAAACAGGATCAAACATATAGTAAAAAAAATTATTAGTAACTGAAATATTATTTGATCTCTTTTCCATAGAAAATTTCAATGATGAGTAGAATATTGATATTAAGCAAGATTTAGCTGATATTTATTACTCCTAAGGCTTTAGTTCTAGCAGATGCCTGAGAATTTTGAAATGTTATATATTAGCTTATAATTATAATACACATTTACAATGTCAAAAGCTTAAAATATTCAAACAAATATTTTACAAAGCAAACTCCTTTTCATAGCTCCAGTGACCCACTTGGCAGTCTTTAGTGCACTTGATAGTTTATTAAGAATGTTTTAATGGTATCCATGTGACTTTACTCAAAGAAAGCCCATAGACTATAATAAAAATACTTCATTCTGTCCTCATGCTGCTCAAATAGACTCTAGCCTAGACTCTTTGTGAGGTACCGTGTGCATTCTAGGCTGAGAGTCTCTGTCAAGGATGCTTTGGCACCAGCTTCTACTCTAAATTCAAGGACTTCTCATACTGAACACTATGAATTCTTCTAATTGTCATAATAAGAGTTTCATTTGTCATTTAAACATTGCTCACAGACATCTTGATATTTTTGCAGTTTATTTTATACTAGTTTTACAGAGTTATCTCAATTCTTGGTTTGCATTACTTGAAATTCAAGGCAAAGAACACAGTGAATAATTAAAGTTGTCTACCATTCACTAAAATGCTATTTCTGTTTTACTGACAGTGTCTGTTGAATCAATGTTTTGTAAATACTTTTAAAATAGAAAAAAAAAGTATTTACACAATACTGGCACTTTTTCAAATTTTACAGGTAAATGAGTATTTGGGAGTTCAAAAATGCTTATTTAGTTTTTTAAAAATAAGTTTTCAGTTTTACATAGCAAAGCTTTCTGTAATTCCAAGAAATATTCAAAGTAGAAATTGTACACCATAGAAAAGCTGATAACCTGAACTTGGATTGGGTTATAACTGTGCCAAGAATAAAAATATTGAACAGAGCTAAATATCTTTTAAGATTGCTACTTAATTCCTACTATTAGGTTTTTCATTTTCTATTAGCATCTATATTAATATCTTTTTAAAAGTTTTCTTTACTATAAAAATGAGCATTAATCATATATTTAGTATTATGTTAGAGTCTGAGGTTTATAGAATAATTCAGGAAGGTAGTAACACAGAGTCAGCTTTAGTGTTATTAGTCTTTCATGGATTTTTTTTTATTTGTTTGTTGTTGTTAATCCTCACCCAAGATTATTTTTTCATTGATTCTTAGAGAGAGTGTCAGGGAGAGGGAGAGATAGAGAGAGAAATATCAATGTGAGAAAGACACACTGATTGGTTGCCTCCCCACACGTGCCCTCACCTGGGCCAGGAATTGAGCCTGCAACCGAGGTACATGCCCTTGACCGGAATCACACCTGGGAGCCATGAGGCCAACATTCTATCCACTGAGCCAAATTAGCCAGGGCAGTCTTTTGTTTTTTTATACCACTTTCTCTCATAATAATTTAAGACAAGCTGATTACTACTAAAATTTTAATATTATTCATTTCAGAAGAATATTGAGATGATTTGATCAATTGTGATTTTTCCCATTTTTCTAAAGTTCTCTTTTAATAGTATGCTTAGTTAAGACAATTAATGTTTTAGAAGTCCCTAATAGGATTCTTCAGTGTGTACTCCCTGATTTAGCAGACACTGACTCCTTTGTGAGGTACTGTTTGCATTCCAGGCTGTGAGAGTCTTTGTCAAGAATGCTTTTGCATCAGCTTCTACCAAGAGCCCCACTTGGGATATATCTACTTTGGATTAATTTTTATATTAAATCTCACTAGTGCACTTTCAATACCATGTGGTAATATACATTTGATCTATAGTCCCATGTGCCGTGTTGCCTTGAAGTTTTGGTTTCTCCTGGGAGAATTTTTGGCCTTTCATCCTGAGTCAGTAAAAATCATTCAGTTCACTCAGGGTATAACCCAATGTGGGCCTGGCTTGGGAGAGACATTGCTAATCTAACTTCCCTTCTCAGGTAGGCCCAAAGTTATGTACTTGATTCACTGTCAAGTTCCTAGACTTTAAGATCTAGTTTCATGACATATAAACAATCCACCTTGTGCCAAGATTGCCTTAGGATTAACACTATTCCCAGATTTTAGCCTGGGGATTCCTTTCTTTTCTTATGAGCTTAACTGTATAGTGGAATTTTTTTTATTTTACTCATTTCTAAATTTTGGTAGGAGGAAAGTTTCTAGACCGGCCCTGTCCATTCTCCTAATTGAATGTCCTGGTTTTTATGGCTTCATGCATTGCAGAATTTCAACACAATTGCTATTATTGATTCAGTGTCACAAAACAGAAGATCTCCTCTTTCAACATCTGATATATTTCCACATCTACAGAATATAAAACCAAGAGTACCCATATGGACAATGATACTCATTTCTCATAATTGAAGTGCCATTAATAATAATAAAAAGTGTGAGAAACGGGAATGAAACAGCACACTGGACTCTCTGAAGTTCTTGAAAACAGTATCAGTGAATAATTATCTACGATTCATTTCAACATTCTTTAATATAACTACAAGTCAGAAAATAACCATTCTTCCTAATAATGTGTGTACACATCAGAAGCTTTGGGTTTTGGAATTAATTATATGATGAAAACATTGTAGAGAACTGTCTCATTGATTATCTATTACTACTGAACATAAGGAGACACAACCTGAAATTAGTAGAAAATACCTTTTTACATTGCTGATTTATACCTTCATTGTGATAGAAAATGTCATTATTAGAAGGCCTGAGGCTCAAACAGATGAAGGAACCAGTGGAAAACTGCAGCTAATACTTGTCAGAGGAAAAATTCAAATTTATCTGACTCATTCTAAGCCTATATGTTATCATTATATCATACTGCTTCAATTATTATATTCTAATCTTGCTGAACCTCAGTTTCAGTATCCGTATAATGGGACAGTAATGTATCCATTTTATGGTTGTGCTGAGGACTGTAAAAGCTACTTCAGTGACAGTGCTCAAAATGAAGGAGGGCGGCTGTTGGGTCAGGATAAGTGACCTAGTATAATGCAGTATTGGGTATCATGCAGAGCCACCTTGAACCTTGTGTAGGTGGATTAAATTTCTATATGTGTTGAGAGTTTCACCTATAAAACGTAGCCTGAGGCAAGGATCCTGAGAATAACAATAGAATATAGCTGTAAAACAGACACTTGGTTAGTGCCTACAGAATCAAGGTATTTTCAAAGATGTGAAGAATGCAAGAGAGAACATTTGTCATATGTGTTAAAAAATGAAATTACCTTAAAACAAAGACAGACTGTATTGTTGCATTAAATTTTAGTTATTTTGGTTGAACAAAACAAAGTACTAATTCTCCTTTTTATAAGTTCCTGAGGCATGTGTTTTCATTATGTTTGTTACCTAAAGTCAGAAGCAGCAGAGTTCTGCTTCAAACGTGTGTCACCAAGACAAAGTCAAATTTTATGTGCATATAATTCAAAACATCTTTAGCAAAACAAAATATAAAGTAAAGAATATTTATAATAAAAACAGTAGTACATTGGCATTCTCCCAGAATCCACAACTCAAATGACTTTGAGTAAGTGAATTGCAAGTTCCAGAGTTCAGGTGATTACACACACTGGGTGACAGAAGCTATTTTTATTTCCCTGTGGAATGCTTCACACTACAGAGGACTTTTTAATCCCAGGAGCCCTGTGTCTGGATATAAAGGTCATTACTAACTCTTTTCAAATGCAACCTAAATTTCTTGCTTTGCTAAGGGGTTTTAAAACTATATTTTTTGAATTGTAAACTCCATCAAGTCAGGGACCAGCATTTACTCGACAGTGTGACACAGTCAGTGTACAAGTTCAATTTAAGCTTCACATTTTGCATTAAAAAGCATTCACTCTAGACTTCCCACAATTCATTGTTAAAGCTCACAGACCCCAGCCCTTAATCAACAATAAAATATCTGTGCCCTTAGATTTTGCCAGGGAACATGACCTTGCTGTGCTTATCAAAATTAGGAAGAGCTTAGCTTAAAGAAGAGATGCATGGGGAATTACTGGAAGACTGTATAATCTACCCATTAGACATGACCGAGGTAATCAGAATATCAGACAGCTTAATAACAACAATAATAGCAATATTAGTGAGCATTTATTGTGTTAGGTCAGTTTCCTAGAAACAGAGAAGCAGTTTCTTTTTAATGTGATTTATTGATAGAGTGTTCCTAGGATTAGAATTCAAAAGAAACAGAATAGGGAAAGGAAATAAATAAATAAATAAACAAATAAATAAATAAATAAAAAGCTAAGCAAGGATGTGGTCCCCTACCAACCATTAGTTGAGGACTAATTCCACTTGGGTCTCTGGAACACAAATTCCACTGTAGCTTTGGTGAGTGAATCAATAGAAGATAAAGAGAATAAGTCTTGAGTGCCCCCCTCCCCTGCATCAGTCAGTTACTGGCCTCAGGTGGGGGAAGTGAGGTGCTTTATGGGCAGGGAATTTCCTAGGCAAGGGAAATTCTCTAGAGAAGGGAGCACTCCTGGATGGGAGCATTCCCCAGCTGAAGGAGATCTGGGCACAGCACCAACAGGATCTAGTAAACTGTATAGTACGTAGTATGCTCCAGACAGTGTGGTCTATGTATGTTAATTTAATCCTTACAGGGCTGGGCAACCCCATTTTATGAAGATACAGAGATCAATAACTTGACCAACAATTCTTACTGAGCACAAATCTTTATCTAATAAAAGAAAAACCTGATAAATAGTGCTTTCAAATGTTTATGGGATTGTTATAAATGTTATGGAGTCTAATTTTGCCAATTAAAACTTCGATGCTTCATATAACAACTAAGCAGAGCAGTGTCTAAATCCCACTCAACTGACAAAAGCAGGTTTCTGGGAATGCCTGTTGACCATTGAGTCACAATCTAATTAAACTGTGGTGACAAAGCCTTAACTATGTAAAATAGGAAGGGTGTGTCCTGTTAACATAGAAACCTATTATAAACTAGCAGCACAGTGTGTCTGAAATGTGAATGTTCATGGGGGTAAAAACAAAATATTAATGCACGATTACAAACATGGATACTTATTCCTGATTTTAGGATTTACAGAGTTTAAAAAATATATTTAACCAGAAAAGTCCCATACGTAAATAATCCAGTATTTTCTGAAATTAACAGTAGTCCACAAGTTGACAGTGATGGATGAGTAGAAAACATTAATCTCAGGCAACATTCAAAGAGAAAAAATTGGAAATCTTGATTAGCAAAATAAAGTTTTCTCATTTTTTTCTGTTTTATTTGGTAAAATGTCTCTTATCCAAAAGATTTGTCATTTGCATATAACTAAAATAATTAAATTTTAATTTAGCTCTATGCACTGAAAGCAAAAGAAAATTAAAACCACTCAACAGTTTTCATTCACAGTGAGTTTTAAAAGACGTATTTACTTCTTTTAATTTTATACTATGCAAATTTGATGGTGCAAGTTTAAAGATTTATAGCAGGATAAATATTAACAGAAACAAATATAAGTTTAATAAATTATCCCCCTTCTAGGTAGGTGAGTCACAGAGGATAAAACTCTCTAAACTTATGATTTTACTAAAGTTTGCATGCAAAATGTGGAACCTTGGTTGCATTTGGGTTACATTTATCATATAGGTATAGCAGAAAATCTTCAGGTAAGATAAATTATTATGATGAGATCCTCTGCCTCTCAACTTCCTACATTCAATGTAATTTTTCATAAATGTTCTTTGTGCTTTTGTGGCTTAACTAATGCTCATTAATCCTTCATGCAAATCTTTAATGAAGGTAATTTATTTGTCACGTTGCCATGCACCATGTAGAAATAGCGGGTATTGTCTATTTATCAACAGGCACTGAGATGGTTTATTTTCTGCTCTGGGGATTTGTCCCTATGGCTCACCTACTTCAGAAAAAAAGTCCTCATCATAAAATACATATTTATCTCTGTTGACATGTAATCACTGTAATAAATCTTTAAATTTTTATTTATATGAATTCACATAGCGTGAAACTTTTGGCTACAATTTTTTCGTTGATTGGAAACAAGTAGAAAAGTTGGTATAAGTTACACTAATAATATAAATGTACAAGAATTTTTAAAAATTTACTCTCTAATTCTACAAGAGATTTTTTTATGCAAAAATCAGATTTTTATTTTATTTTTATAAGTATGTTTGTTCCTTAGCCTCCAAATGTAATCTTTTCTAATGACATATTACCAAAATTTGTGAACTAGGCAATATTAAAAAGTTCAGTATTAAATAATAGGGAAGTTTGAGAAATTAAAGACCACATTTAAAAAAGAAAAAATATAACTTTGGAAATGGATATATTTACAATAATTAAGATTGGCCATTAGTTTGAGCCTAATATTCATGTTAGATATGAATGTTAGATATTCAGAGATATATGGCATGCATTACTATGGAAATAAAGGTTTGAATGGAAAAATATATGTTGATTTTCCCTGGATCAATTGTTTTTTCATATTTCCCTTTTTCTTTTTTATTTATTTGTCCAAATGATTTTGAGACTTCACTTTCCTGAAATGACTATTTTTAATCAGTTCCTATGTTGCCTTAATCTTTAACCCTTCCTCAAATTACTGAACACAGAAGCCATTTACTTCTTAAAAACCAAACTTACTCAGACTTCTTTGTTGAGTAGCAATTACTAAGATATGTTCCTTGTTTTTTCACAAGTGTGGGCTCTGTGATGTATTTTTCTAAGCAACTATTCCTAGCTTGTTGGTTCATTAATAATTCTGGTGATTAACTCAGTGCTGTTTTCCAAATCACAAGACTACCAGGACCTATAAAAGCTGAAATAAAAATACTACAATTTTATTGGAACCCAGAAAAGTTAAACATTATAGTTTTAGAAACAGGAAAACTAAATGTCCATAGGGATTGCCACAAATTTCAATAATACAAACTAGCTGTTAAAATGATAAATTTACTTAGAAACCACTAATTTGGGAGCTGACAGTTAAAGGTGAAAATGAGAGAGTCTGATTTATAGGGATCACCTGAAGAAATAGGCCACACCAATTGCTTAAATGAAAATCAAGAAATATTAGGATACATCATATCAGGGAATGGGCAGAACAGAAAGATAGATATAGATATAGATATAGATATAGATATAGATATAGATATAGATATAGATATAGATATAGATATAGATATAGATTAGATATAGATATAGATATAGATATAGATATAGATATAGATATAGATATAGATAGATATATAGATATAGACATAGACATAGATATATAGATAGATAGATATTTAAAATATGCTAGTACTTATCCCATATGTGTACTCAAAGAAAGTGATTAAAATGACATTGTCACTAACATGAGTCATATTGTCACATTTGAGAGGAATAAGACGCGTATTGAGTTCTCAGCTTCCTAGTCCAGTTGGGACCTCTGTGTGAGAACTGAGCTCCACGGGCTCAACTCAGAGAGGACATGTTTAGGTGCAAGGTGATGGGGCACCCTGGTCAAGATCATGGACTTTACACCAATGCGAACATACTTTTGAATACTTGCACTATCACTTAGCAGCTGTGCAGTTTTCAGCTAATTACCTGACTTGTTTCATTCTGTTTATTCATCTGTCAAATAATTGCAGTAACATCTAACTCATAGGATTTGGGGAGAAATTTTAGAAGAAATGTTAACATAATGTCAGGACTATAGTAAGTGCTCACAAATAGTCACTTTTACCAAAAATGCTACATTAGCATTTGTATACCCATATACGGACATAATTTTTGCTATGCTTATCTTCTTTGCTGCATCAATCATAAAGCATTGCATAATATATAAAAATACATTTGTGCTTAAAAGAGTGATTTGACTTGGCATGTGGGTAATATATCCACATGCTATTCTGTTCCAATTTATCATGCAGCAGCATATAGATTATGCAGAATTAAAACGTGTATATTTTATACTACATGTTGCTCCACAATATTCCCATCTGACATCAAATTGAAGTTTCACATGCCAACCAATAGACCTTATATGAATCTCTTGTATGAGACTTTTTTTTTCATGGAATTTAAACTCTATTACAATCTTTCTGCTCTTATACTTCAATCCATCTCTTCCTTAACCATCCACTATTATCTCCCATTCTTCACAATCAATGCTTCATCTTGGGGTAATTCTCAAACAAAAATGTCTCTTATAGTGTTATTTCCCTGGCCTAGATGCATTTCCCCCTTCCTTCTGCTGGAGCACATGTCTAGACACAAGCCAAGTGCAGGGCCATTTTCTTGAAAGTCTTCAGGAGTCACTCTAATGTACAATGAATTTCTTTTCTGAAATTCTATGGACTTATCATTATTTGTGTCCTGATTTATACTTAGAGGAGTGATCATTTACCTCATTTTTTCACAGAAACATTATTAAAATCTCTCCCCTAAAAATATTCCAGTTAGGATATTAAGTATATTATATGGTCTCCCTACCCCCTACTCATCATCCACACAACATACTCCTCTTGTCTTGGTCCTGCCAATGTCCTCTCAATGACTCTATTCTGTGTGGATATACCATCTTCCTTCCCAAATTATATATTCACCTGGATCAGGGACTGTGTCATATGCTTACTGTAAAATATGGCAAGTATTTAGTAAATATAATTATTTAATTTTTATTTAGAAACTTTAAACACAATGTCATTTTGCCACTAAAGACAATTGGAAATATCTTGAGTTGCACCAAAGTATTATTTCATATCATTTCTCTAGATACCTAAAATAGCTTTTTTTTTTCAATTCACTACAGTGTCCATTGAGCAGTTTATATATCCTTTTCTGATGATAAATACAGTGATTTGTTGTTTCATCATTAGTGAAACAAGATGTTTTCTTAAACTACTTTTCAGACCTTGGCAATAGTTTTATAAATATTATAATGCCCTACATGAGTTTGTGCCTGGCTGGCTTTTCAATCTTAACACCATCTTTCCTTTTATATATATATATATATATATATATATATATATATATATATATATATATATATATATATAGAGAGAGAGAGAGAGAGAGAGAGAGAGAGAGAGAGAGAGAGAGAGAGATTTCTTAGAGCAGGAACCTTCCTTATTTCATTCACCAACATATTCTTCAGTTGTAAAAAGAGGCTAGCACACCATAACTAATAGCTGAATGCACAGATAATGAACACAGTAGTGAAAATATTTTCTACTATGTATCATAACGTGAAACTCTTAAGATATTGAACACAGCTTTCCCATTTATAAGATGATTAATAAAATAATTAAAATGATTTATGAGGAAGTTTTTTATAGAAGCCCTGCGAATACATATAGTCTACTATATATATAGATATGTTTATATGTGATAAGGACATGAGACTTGTCAAATACCAATATTCTAGACAGTTTACTCAGTTTTATAGAGCTAATTAGGTTGGCCTAAAGTAAAAAGAATTTATAGAAGTAACAATATGTTACTAGCTGTTTTCACAAATGTTGGATGTGAAAGAGAAAATTAGTGAAACAAGAATTTTAGTACAGTTCTTTTGCCTTGTGTATTTCACTCAAGACTACTGATTCTAAGTCTGTGGTGAAGACTTGTTAATAAAAACCATGTCATCCCAATTTTTTGATTAGCTCTTTTCTTATCAGACCAACATTTTGGAATTTTGCCTCTTTATTCAGTTTTACTTTTAACTTAACCTGACCTTTTACTTGAATTACAAAGAGATGACATCAAAATGAATGCTTTAATCTATCTGGAGAAGAAAGCACATGCCATGGAGTGCTGGATCTTTGCTGTAGAATGGCAGCAGCACAGCACTGGTTTTATTAACTCAGTAATGAAGTCCTCAGATAGAATTGTCACAATTTTAAAACACAGCATGATAGCTATGCTTTACAAGTGGACAAGCACTTCCCTACACCAATATTTCCATCACTGATTGTATCAGGGGGAAACATTAAAATGCAGATGTGGAAGTTGACCAAGGAGATCTCATAATGTTGACATTGTATATAATACTATACCTAAATGAATACTTTATGATTAGCTAATGTAGTAGTATCTTTATGAGAACACTAGGGTGCTGGCCTATAAGGGATCATTCCAATTTTAATAACTTTGAAATACCATACTCTTCTTTGCTCATCTCCTTTGGCTTCCTTTCCCCATTTTACTTGTATCCAATAGCAGTTCGCTAGTTTACTCAGTATCTTTATTTCTGAGAACGAGTACTCTCCAGTGATATTAATATTTTGAGAAACTAAACAGTAAAGAGTACTAATTGTATAAACTTATTGCTGATATAAAATATCTTAATTCAGTAAGCTTCCTGTTATCTAGATCAAGGTTTCTGAATCTCAGTACTATTGACATTTGGGGTCAGATAATTGCTGTGAGAGACAGTCCTCTGTATTGTAGGATATATTAGTGTCCCTGCCTCTGCCTTCTGCCCTCTACCCATTAGATGCATCTTATCACAACCCCCACCTTTGCCCACCCCAGTTATGACAATTAAAAATATCTCTAGACATTGCCAAATGTCCCCTGGGGGGATCATTTATGTTTGAGGACCTCTAATCTAGATTAATCTAGAAATGAAATATTCTAGTTAAATAACCCTTTGAGTTATTTGGTAATTATTATATTATTATTTTATTTTATAAGTAGATAGATGGTAGATAGATAGATAGATAGATAGATAGATAGATAGATAGATAGAAATAGGTAGATACTAAAATTGAAGCAGTTAACTTTAAGGAACATTTTTTACTTTGATTTAATAAGCCAAAAAACATCTTAATATTTAGACAATCTATCAAGTCTGTGAAATCTGAAACAATGCATTTACTTCTTTTTACTCAATCATTTGTGATTCTACATAAATAATTTACATTGCAAACATACAGAATTGTAAGTTATATGTAAAACCTGAAATGATGCATTTGGCTTACTTCTTTTTACTCAACCATTTGTGTTTTTTCCCCCACATTTAAAAAAATAATTAAATATGTATTTCCAGAACTTATTTGATTGTATTAAAAATGGAGGTTGTATAAATTAATTTAAGATAATGGAAACAAAATGAAAATTTATGGTCGATATAATATAGAAGGATAAAACAAATTACATGAGTATTTAAGTTATTAAGGTCTGAGCTAAATAGAGAAAAAAACAATTGGTTTCATATATTGTTAAAAAAATTCCAGATTATTAAATCCTCATGGCAAGGCATTTTATTGACATAATGTATAAGATTCTATATATTTTTACATTTTTTGGATTATAGAAATTACTGTAGAAACACTGAATGGTTGATAAATTGGTTAATAAAAGGTAGTCTACTCTGGGCAAAGTTACAGAAATGTCAATGTTTACCAAGATTAATAAAGTCTGTGAACTCACAATCTAGAGTGAGTCAAATCATATACATACTAATTCAGGTAGATAATGTCTTTCAGTTAGATTTTGAGTTTTTAATTTTTTAAACCTTGCCTTCACCGCTAATCTTTATATAACCTTGGGCAAGTTGCAGAATGTTCCTGTCTTCGTTGCCCTATTTTTAAAACTGAGAGATTCTTCCCTTCCTAGTATTTTGTAAATATTAAATAGAAGTGACTTAAGCAAAGTGCATAGCTTGATGCTTGGTGCATAGAAACATTCACTAAATAAAATTATGGAAAGACTTCTGGTCAAGTTGGCACAGTAGGTAAATTGTGTGATTGTTTCCTCCCACAACCACATCAAAATTACAACTCAATTATAAAATAATCATCCTTGAGAAACACCTGAACACTAGCTGAGCAGACTCCTATCCTATATAATAAAAGGCTAATATGCAAATCGACCAAACGGTGGAACGACCAGTCGCTATGATGCACACTGACCACCAGGGGGCAGATGCTCAATGCAGGAGCTGCCCCCTGGGGTCAGTACGCTCCCACAGGGGGAGAACCGCTCATCCAGAAGCCGGGCTCATGGCTGGCGAGTGCAGTGGTGGTGGCGGGAGCTTCTCCAGCCTCTGCGGCAGTGCTAAGCAGTGAGCAGGCAGGCAGTAAGGAGCGAGGGCTCCCAGACTGCAAGAGGCTGGGCTGAGGGCCCTTCCTCTCCCAGTGCATGAATGTCATGCACCAGGCCTCTAGTAGCAATATAAAGAAGCAGCCCATTTGGGACTGGTAGGAGGGGCAGAGGTGTGAAATGGGCTGGCCCCACACCCTGTGTGGCAGTTAAGAATTGGGAGGGATAGCTCAGCTGTGGAGGTCCCAGACCCACACTCCTCAGCCTGGAGCACCAGTACCAGGAAGAGGAGTTTCTACAACAGCTGGTTGTGAAAATCAGCAGGAACTCTGTCTAGGTGAGTCAGAGGGCTGCTGGAGACTCAAGTGTCCTCTTAAAGGGCCCATACATGGATTTACTAGGTACATGCTCACAAAAACTAGCTCTAAACTCAGCAAAAAGACAAAAACTTAAAAAATGCCAGGGGCATATGGGGAGGAACTGAAGGGCTGGAGAGGAAGCTCTCTCAGGAACTAAAAGAAACCAATGTTCCTTTGCTGAGACCCTCCCCACACTGAGCCTGCAGGTGCAGGTGAGTGTGAAGTCTGAGTCTTCATTAACCAGGCTAACACGGCCCTTGCTCCACCCTGGTGATTTTCTGAGACCCCACCTGGCCCAAACCTCTTTCAGAAGCTAATTCATACAAGCTGCCAGCCTGGACACATGCTGTGGATTTTCCTAAAATCTCTCAAAGATCCACAAACCCCAAATAAGCAGTGCTGGCCTCAGCATGCCCTGCACCTCTTGCAAAGTGGCCCCAAGCAAGGCACTAGTGGCAGTGGCCTCGGTTCACAGCATAACCACTCACAGGCATCTCCAGGCTCAGTACAGACAGCTACTAACTAAAGGTCACTTTGAAGCTCCTGCCAGGTGGCCTGAGGCTGGATTTAGGCAGCAGCTGTCCTCAGCCTGCACCAGAGCACCTCCAAAGAGGCCCCAGAATGAATACACTTGATGGCTGGCTTCAGACTACAACAGAGCACCACCCAATTACCACCACAAAGGACACACGCAAAGAAAAGCACCAAAGGCCTACTAAACTGATTCTCTCTCCATGGGGTCAGACCCCTCAGCTTGTCTGCTATAGTCATGACTAGTTCTCAGAGCCAAGCAGCCCGAAGGTCAGTCCCACCCACTGAAATGCCAGAAGCCATCAAGGCTCAACCACAATCAGAGAGCACCTACTACCCACACAAGGGGCACCCCTGGAGCACCCAGCACAGATGAACAGGGACACTGCTCCACTGGACGCCATGGGGCACCTACTACATAAGGCCACTCTGCCAAGTCTGGGAGATGTACTAGATCTCTCTAACACATACAGACAAACACAGGGAGAAGGCCAAAAGGAGGGGACAAAGAAACACATCCCAAATGAAAGAACAGCAAAAAAGTCTAGAAAAAAATAAACAAAACGGAGGCAGTGTATCAGATGTAGAGTTCAAAACAGGTTATAAAGATGCTCAATGAACTTAAGGGAAGAACAGATTATTTCAGTGAGAAATTCAACAAAGTGATAGGAAACAAAAAAGAGATAGAAACCATAAAAATGAATTAGTCAGAAAATGAAGAATACAACAACTGAAATGAAAAATACATTATTATATGGCATCAATAGCAGATTAGATGAAGCAGAAGACTGAATAACAATTGGAAAAACAAAGTAGCAGAAAACACTCAATGAGAGTACCAAAAGAAAAAAAGAATTTTAAAAAATGAGAATATTTTAAGGAACCTCTTGTACAACATAAAGCATACCAACATTCACATGTTAAGAATACCAGAAGAAGAAGATAAAAAGCAAGTGATTGAAAACCTATTTGAAGAAAAATGACTGAAAACTTCCCTAACCTCATGAAGAAAACAGACATACAAGTCCAGGAAGTGCAAACAGTTCCAAAAAAAAAAAAATCAACCCAAAGTGGCCCACACAAAAACACATCATCATAAAAAAAGCAAAAGTTAAATACAAAGAGAGAATCTTAAAAGCAGCAAGAAAAATACAATTAGTTAGTTGTTACCTACCAGGGAGCTTCCATAAGACTGCCAGCTATTTTCTCAACAGAAGCTTTGCAAATTAGAAGGTATTGGCATGAAATATTTAAAGTGATGGAAAGCAAGGACCTACAATCAGGAATACTCTACCCAGAAAGGCTGTCATTTAAAGGCAAAGAAGTGATAAAAGCTTCCCAAACAAGAAAATGCTAAAGGAGTTTACCAGCACCATACCAGTGTTATAAGAACTGTTAAAAGAATTTAAGAAGAAAATTAAAAATATGAATAATACAATCTCATAAAGAAAAAGACATTCTCACTGACAAAGGTTGTTGGGGAGCACATGAGACTTGGTTGGAAAGTTTGTAAGGAGGACATTCTGAGAAAAGGGAACTGTGTGGAAGGCCACTTACCCTGTTTATCGGAATTCCAACTTAGGGGAGACTTAGGGGTGTGTTGAAGGTGGTGCCCCTAATTAGTCCTTGACCTTTCCAAACAAGTCTGTGCATGTGCAGACCCCCGGGTGTTTACTGGAATCCGTATGCTTAATTCCTGGATGCCCTTGCCTTGAGGACAATGTAAACACATGTTTCCTCCCAAGATTACTCAGCCTATTGATTGTATATAAAGATAAAAACTGCAATAAAAGGCCAACAAGGCAAGCAATGAAGGCTGCCTGGCTCCTTCAGCCAGGCCGTCCCTTAGCCTTCTCTTTCACAGTGAAACTGTATCAGAGTAATCTGTTCATCCATCATTCAGAGGTTGCTGGCCAGTCCCAGCAAAAGGTAAATCCTATCTAATAAAAGAGTAATATGCAAATTGGCCATCACTCCAACACACAAGATGGCTGCCACCATGTGATCAAAGATGGCTGCCCTCATGTGGACACAAGATGGCCACCACAAGATGGTCAGCAGGGGAGGGCAGTTGTGGGCAATCAGGGCAGCAGGGGAGGGCAGTTGGGGGGGACCTTGATTGCCCAAGGAAATACAATATCTGATTATTCCAAAAGGGGACATTTTCTCTTACATGTCACATAGTAAGTACCTATAAATACATTAAGTACTTATGTAGGCCAGTTGTTTTGCTAAGCATTCTATATTATTTATAAAAATATGATTGATTATCTAAATTTCATCAAATGTAAACTAAGGATTGATTAAATTAGGTAGTTTTTTCTGTAAAAGGCAGAGAAAAGGGCATGCATCTTGTTGCAACCAGAATCTTAGGAAGGAATTGGAACTGAGGATTTCCCTGATGTGAGGAGCTACTTGCCTATGTGATTCCTAATTTGCAAACTCTAAGCATTATTAGCACAGAAATTATATTAGCACCAATCACATCTCTTGCTCACAAAGTCATTCAAAAATCTAAGTTCTTTGTTTATTTCTTTGTTGGATCTGATTCTTAGAAAAAGAAGACACTATATGCTTTAAAAGCTTTATAGCCACGTGTATGATACAACCATTGCCCCAGAACAGAAGGCAGAATTCTACATATTTAGCAATAGGTTTTCTTTTCTTTTTTTTTTTTTTTAAGTAAACACAGGGAAACATATAAAATGGAAAAGTGTGTATTCTCAGTGTACGCTAAACCTTCCACAGTGTCTTGCTGCTCGCTTCAATTCTAGGTTAAAGGCATTCTATTACTCAAACTTCAGACTGAAGCATTGTAACATCCAGGAGTATCCGTTTCCATTGGGAAAGCAGTACTGCTGTGATATTCTTCCCCAACTTCCTGGCCTGTTTGTCAAATTTCAGGCCGCAGCTGCACACAAGGCTCAGAAAAAGCTCATATCCCAAAGGAAAAGCAAAGTTCTCAAGTACTTTCAAAACAGAGCCCATCCTTTTCCCTATCTTTCCCTTTCTGTCTTTCTCTTGTGTCCAATATAGAGCCACTGAAACAGCACCCAGAATGATGCTTGTTGACGTGACCTGGACCTCGGCCCCGAACACACATCTTGGAAGCACAGCCCTGCCACTGGGGGCCATTCTGCCAGCATCAGTACAGGGTTAATTGGGAGAGGTCACCCGTTCTCTCCCTCCACGCTCTCATTCTCCCTGAGGGGAAGAGTGATGCCGATGAATGATCCACCATGTCTAAGGACACTCATTTTTTATGCTTGTTATCTTAAGGCCACTTTGCAATATAGAAGAACAGTGTAAGAGAATGCATTTAAATCACTAACCTCCAGACCAGCTTTCCAGAGCAATCTTGGGACTGCAACTCTGAGTAGCCAACTCGTTCTCTCCCCATTACATATGGGCATATTCTAATTAGAGTCACACTGCTTATTATGTTTTTATGGGTCTAAAAAATTCTGCTTAACAAGATGCTAAAAGCATTTGAAAAGGCTATCTTAAATACACAAATTTCAAAATACCATAGAACTAACTACAGAATCCTCTTTTCCCCTCGGTGTTTTTATCTGCAAAAATAAAAATAATAATAATAGTACAAAGACCTATTTGATATGTATTGCATTAACTTGATTAATCCAGGAATGAGCTTATCTTTGTCTTTCATGTGGTAATGATGCTATAAATGTTGTTTTCTTTTGTTTGTCAGTGAAAGAACAGGTGTCTATCATGTTCCCTGCCTCACGTATGCTTAATATTTAAGGGGAGCCCTGCATGTACGACAATGGACTTCCATTTCAGCTAAGGGTATTTTGATTATTTATGTGGTGAAACAAAGATGACAGTGGTGCTTGATATTTTACTTTCTAAGTCGCATCTGGCTGTTTGGTCCCCAGAGACTATCATCCTCCCCATGCCCTGACCCACTCCCTGGGATGCGGGCTGACCAGGAAGTTAGAGAGATAAGGCCATGATATTTGATATTATTTGGACTTTTTAATAAGGGTCACATATAACCCCTTTGCTATTATGGGAGAGTCTGGATTTCTTCTCATCTAATCCAAAAATGCTATAGCACTTAACAGCAGGCAATGTCCTTTTGAAGAAGAAAAAAGAAAAAGGTGAAGCCATTTCAGGGGATTAATTGGATATGGTCTCCTAGTTCCGGTAACTCTCTGAAGAAATAAAAAAAAAAAAAAAAAAGCAAACTATGTATTATCTTAGTCCTTTACTAAACTGAAAAAGCTGAAAGAAAACTAAGGGGATGTTTGTTAAGGCAACATGCTAATTGTATTTTAAGTGAATAAGCCAGTGGGCAGGCAGATGGGATGTTTATTCCTGCACCTCCTATTTATCATCGTTGGTAAAGATTTTTTTAACCTTTGCAAATGTCTTCAGCAGGAGGTAAAAA
The DNA here is from genome assembly GCA_025583905.1 of Ia io. NCBI lineage: Eukaryota > Metazoa > Chordata > Mammalia > Chiroptera > Vespertilionidae > Ia > Ia io. Next base: position 66,547,025 of record JAJQQW010000015.1, on the reverse strand, counting down.
ATAATGATTTGTGCCCTCTGAACATTGAAGAGGGACTGGAGCTGTGAAGGTGGAGCCCTTCTAGTTTGCAGAGCAACTTTCTTGAAAACAGAGTTGATAGAAGAACAGGATCTTTATTCTTTATGGAAGGACCAAAGGCAGCTAGAGAAGAGCAGTCAGAGCCCACATGAGGGAAAGGCAATGGATGTCCTTTACTAAACTAACAAAGAAGGTTGTAAAAAGGATCAGAGAATAGAACTGCTCTCCCTGCTCCACACACCTCCTCTATAAAGGACTAACAAAGTCCAACAATTTGAAGTTCAGCGGTTTGGCAAAAGGTGCAAAATAGGACACAAATGCACTGAGAGCTGCGCAGCTATGCACAGATGACTAGATGAAGCTGTTACCTGGGTCCGCTCTTTTCAGAGGGCGTTTTGACAATACTTGTCAACGAACGTACTGCTGCTGCTTCCACAAGGAAATCCCACCTCTAGGAATTCAGTGTACAGGTATCTATTAATGTTCATTACAAGGCTACCTATAATAACAGTAAATCTTTTAAAACCTCTAATATTAAAAATCAGGTTAAATAAATTATATTATTTTTCTGGAATACTCTGCATTCATTAAAATAAAATTGGAGTTTAAATAAGTTTTTGATATGCAATGATGTTTCCAATATATTGCTTATTGAAAAAAATCTAATCCCTAGTGCCCTAAAGCATGTATTGAATATAATAAATTAACTTTTATTCATTTAGAATGGTGCTAACTATGTAACATCCTTGGAAGAACTGAGAAAACAGCCACTGAAATCATCTTCTGTAGGGCTTAATTTCCTTGTGGAACCCTGATTGAAAAAGGCTAATTTCAATTCACTATGCCAAAGTCATATTGTTATAGAATCTGAAGAATATCAGGTTGTTATTGAATTATTAATCTTCTTATATCTTATAAAATAAATGTATATACATATATATGTGTATGCTGCTTAACAACAGGGGTACATTCTGAGAAATTCTTCGTTAAGCAATTTCCTCCTTGTGACAACATTATAGAGTGCACTTAACTCAAACCTAGATGTTATAGCCTACTACACACACCTAGACCATCTGTACAGCCTATTGCTCTGTATGGGAGGAAAAATATTTTTCCTTCTATCCTTCTAAGTTTTTGGCTGAGACATCCCTGCATTAAAAGACAGGATAACAGGAGAAAAGCAAACAAAAGTTTAATAACTTGTATATCTCCTATATACACAGGAGAGAGCCAGGAAGCTCAAGGAGAGAACTCAAAGTAGCTGAAGTCACCAAGAAAGCTACCACCATATATATCATCTTTAGCTGAAGACAGAAGATATTGGGGAAGAGGAAAATCAGTTTTTGGGAGGTTACCAGGAAAAGCACAGAAAACAAGGGTAAGATTGTTATGCAGATTTAAGTCATTGTCTTACTCATAGATAAGAGTTTCTAGAGAAGCAGTCATCTCCCTCTTCTAAGGGTGACACTCTTACAAATGGAGATCTCCCTTTCAAATGTAAACGTATTTTAGGTAGGGTAACTTCTGTTTGGTTTTGAGAGCTCCCAGGTGGACTGTATCTTAAAATTAGCCAGCCTAGCCCTATCTGGTTTGGCTCAGTGGCCAGAATGTAGGCCTGCAGACTGTAGGGTCCCAGGTTTGATTTCGGCCAAGGGGACATGCCTGGGTTTTGGGCTCGATCCTCAGTAGGGGGTATGAAGGAGGCAACTGATCAATGATTCTCTCTCATCATTGATGTTTCTATCTCTCTCCCTCTCCCTTCCTTCAACTCCGAAATAAATAAAATATATTTTTAAAAAATTAGCCAGCCTAAAATAATCCTTATGCCAAATAACCATATTTTGGTTGGCAAATTCTGTTCTGCAGCAGCTCCTAGGCTACAAACCTATAGGCATGTTACCTTACTGACCGTTATGGGCAACTGCAACACAAGGGTAAGCATTTGTGTGATGCGCTGTGCCGCCACATTGTGATGACTAGGATGTCACTAGGGACAGGAATATTCAGCTGTTATAATCTTATCTGTTGTGGTCCATAGTTAACCAAAACATTGTTATATGGCTCATGACTTTATACAACATATTTAAAAACATATATTAAAAAAAGAAAAAAAGAGTAAGTCTTCAATTACTGTACAAGCCAAAACAATGTACAGGAGGCACTTCCCAAATTCATGAACTGGTAGCTGTAAAGCCTCATCATAATTATCACTTAAGAACAACATGTCCCTGAAACAGGCAGTCATTTCTCTGCAAGCTACAAGTAGAACTCATGATATTCTTTGAGCCAACACAGGGACCCAGGTCCATGTCCAAATTAATCATAAAGAGAAAAACTCTTAGTGTATTGTTCAATTTCATCATAGTGAGAGGGGGAACTTATAACCTGGTAGATAGAGCACTTGAATTAATCTGAAAGATAATCATACTATTTTGAAATTCTGAAATACATACACGTTTAGAAATAGAGGGTTAAGTTTCTTATATAGGAATAGAGAGTTAAGTTCTTTTCTAAGTTTCATTTCTCAGGCCAGGGCACCTGCATACTCCCTTTGATCTCAAACGAAGTGATTGAGGAGGTGATTCAGCTGCGGACAGTGTATACTATATCCAGCAAGCAAGCAGAACCGTTAAGCATGATCAAGCCGACCCCACCAGGAGCCAAGATATCATCTCATTGCCTAACGACCAAGAACAATAGCTGAATTCTGCGAACCTCCAGGACTCCCGGCCTCACACTAGCCCATTCTCCTTTATAATCCTGTCCACTGAACCTTGCTGCAAGACAGGTGTTGGATGCTTGTAAGCTCCCTGTCTTCTTGATTGGCTGGCCTTCTCAGTAAGCCTTTTATGATTCAACCCTGCCTTCCTAATTGGACATTGCGACAGGCAGCCCGAGCCTACTCAGGGGTTTCCTGTTAACAATAGGTTATTATTAATTCTGTTTAAACCATTATTCATAGTTGTCTGAATTTTAGAGCAGCCCATTATCCTCATATGGTGAATAGATAACCAAACTGGCAACAATATTAGGACAATAGAATACTATTTAGCAATCAAAAGGAACTATCTATGGACTCAGTAGCATAAATGATTATCCTATCTAATAATAGACAAATATGCAAATTGACTATACCTCCGACATACCCACAAGCCACGCCCACAAGCCACGCCCAACACCCAATCAGAGCAAGCATGCAAATTAACCCAAACCAAGATGGCTACAGCTACAGAGAGCAAGGTTTCCTAGGTAACAGAGGAAGCCAAGCTTTCCGCCTGCCCTGGCCAGGCCTAAGCCTCCACTCAAGCTACAAAGTTTCAATTATAGAAGGTAAACATATTCAAACAGAAATGGCGGCAGAATGGAGCTTGAGAGAGCAGGCCAGGGTTGCCGCCGGCAACAGGGGAAGCAAAGCTTTCCGCACACCCTGGCGGGGCCCACCCGCTTAAGGCAACAAAGTTTCAATTATAGAAGGTGAATTAACTGCCACAAAAATGGCTGCCAGCTGTGGAGGGAGCCCCAGGCTTGGCTCTGCTCCAGGCTACAAAGTTTCAATTGTAGAAGGAAAATAAATTCCAGATACCAGGGCCTCTGCTTGGGTTGCCAGGGGGCGTGGCTGGCCTGCAAACCACCATAGGCTCCTCGTTCAGGCTGCCCCACACCCCAAGGGAACCCCCACCTTATCCGGGACACCCTTCAGGGCAAACCAGCTGGCCCCCACCTGTGCACCAGGCCTCTATCCTATCTAATAAAAGAGTAATATGCAGATTGATCATCACTGCAACACACAATATAGCTGCCCCCATGTGGACACAGGATGGCCACCACAAGATGGCCAGCAGGAGAGGGCAGTTGGGAGGGACCCGTCCTGCAAGGGAGGGCAGTTGAGAAGGACCAGGCCTGCAAGGGAGGGCAGTTGGAGGTGATCAACCCTGCAGGAGAGGGCAGTTAGGGGTGACCAGGCCAGCAGAGGAGGGAAGTTGGGGGCATACAGGCTGGCAGCAGAGTGGTTAGGGGGTGATCAGACTGGCAGGCAGAAGCGGTTAGGGGCAATCAGGAAAGCAGGCAGGCAAGCAGTTGGGAGCCAGCAGTTCTGGATTGTGAGAGGGATGTCCGACTGCCTGTTTCCGGGATCAGGCCTAAATGGACAATCGGACATCCCTTGAGGGTCCCATATTGGAGAGGGTACAGGCTGGGCTGAGGGACAACCCCCCTCCGTGCACGAATTTTGTGCACCGGGCCTCTAGTAAAAAATATTACTCCAAGTATAAAAAGCCAGTCTCAAAATATCTTTTTTTTAAAAAACATACACATATTTTTATTGATTTCAGAGAGGAAGGGAGAGAGAGAAAGAGAGACAGAAACATCAATGATGAGAGAGAATCATTGATTGGCTGCCTCCTGCACACCTCCTATTGGGGATCTAGCCTGCAATCCGGGCATGTGCCCTTGATTGGAATCGAACCCGGGACTCTTCAGTCAGCAGGCTGATGCTCTATCCACTGAGCCAAACTGGCTAAGGCTCAAAACAGCTTTTGATTACTGTATGATTTCCTTTAAAAGAATTTATGGTGAAGACAAAATTTAAGAACAGAAAGCAGATCAGTGGATGCCAAAGGGGAGGAAATTGGTTAAAAAGAAGCACTAGGGAATTTCTTGTGATGAAAATGTTCTATGTCATAATTATGGTTGTAATTATACAACTATATTCTTTATTTTCAAAACTCACTGAATTGTACATAAAATTGCTGATGTTCACTGTTTGTTAATTATACTTTTTATAAAGTTAATTAAAAATAATCCATAATTGCCTGGCTGGCGTGGCTCAGTGGTTAAGCATTGAACTATGAACCAGGAGGTCATGGTTCAATTCCCTGTCAGGGCACATGTCTGGGTTTTGGGCTTGATCCTCAGTATGGGCCATGCAGGAGACAGCCAATCAATGACTCTCTCTCATCATTGATGTTTCTCTCTCTCTCTCCCTTTATCTTCCTCTCTAAAAGCAATAAAAAATATATATATTTTTTAAAATCCATATTTAAGTAGCTATACAGAATAGTTAAAAGTATTAATTACTCAAATATTAATTTTCCATTTGAGAGCATTAATTAAAATTCCTAAATGATGGCATTTTTAACTTTTTTTATTTACAGAAGATTTATATTAAGCATCATTAAATTATATTACTACATTTATTTTCTTGAAAGTAAAATAAAAAGAATATTATCTTCTGAAAAGTAAAAACAAAATGAGTTATTTTAGCTCTGTTTGTTGGGCCAGCCTTATAAACTGGTTTAAGAAGATTAATTAGCAGTATCTATTGACTACATACTACATCAACACTGTGTTAATGAGCATATGAAAGGTACAAAGATGCAAAGACTGCCTAAGCAGCCTATATAAAGGAGGAGAGATAAGATGCACAGATGACTGGCACACAGTGATGGAGTATGTGATAGGAATTAGACAAGAGAATGAAACTTGTTTATAGGCACTTAAGAATGCTGATAAGTGATAGAGTAGAGAAGGCTACATTCTTTCTTGCTTAATAATAAAAAGATATAGGGTGTATCCTCAAAATCACTAAGTTATGAAATATTTTCTACACAGCTGGCACTATTTAAACATTTTACATATGTTATCTCATTGAATCTCTTAAACTATCACATACATGAAGACTTTTGAAATTAAGGAATTATTGTAAGAGCAAGCTATATTATTTCTCCAAGGTCACACTTCTGGAAAGTAACACAGTTGAATCTTTCTAACCTCAGAGCCCAAGAGTTAAATACTTATGCTACTCTTCCTTTAATAAATCAGTCAAGAGCCAATTCATTCCATGTTTGGATTCACCTTAAGCTATTTTCAGCTTTCTGTCATATGCAACCAAAACATGCTAAATAAGATATATTTAGTTCCTGCTCCATCCCAACATAAATATAGTATAAAGAGGGAAGGGTCATGAAGAATTAGGAGAAAAATAACCTCAACAAGAAAGCTTCTTAAAGAAAATAGGTCTAGGAAGAGAATTTTGGTTGGCTGCCTGCTTCTTAATAGACTATGAGCTAGAAAAGGATTTTATATATTTAAATAGTTTCAATATCCTCATTTATAAAACATCAGATATAATAATAAACTTATAAAGCAGAAATAAAGATGAATGAAAAGAATATGGAATTCAAATGCTTCTGTCCATAAATGCTAGTAATACTGTGTTACAACAGAGGCACCCTCATTCATTTTTGTATTTTCTATGTCTACTTTTCGCTACAGAAGCAGAGCTGAGTAACTGTGGTAGAGCGTCTATGGCCCACAAAGTTAAAACATACTTACTATTTGGCAATTTACAGAGAAAATTTGCTGAACCCTGATTGAGAAGACTATCTTTGATGAGATGGTGCTTGGTTCAGTGAATTAAATACAACATGAACAAAGACTAGTACAATTTCTTAGAGATGAAAGCAAAGAACTGGACTGGGGCATTATTGATTCCATCATTTTCTGTGCTAACCAATTTTCATTTAAAGCCAGCACCTGCTGTTTGCTTTCCTTGGCTTTTCTTTTTTGAATCAATGTGATTGCTGTCTATTTTTCTCAATATCAATTGTACGATTTAATTACCCGGTAAGTTTAGAAAAAAATAAGAATATATTATTTTAAAGTATTGTGTAAGTTCTAGGCTTTTACTAGTATTAATCCCATTTTTCAAGCATAGAAACAGAGGCTAGGATAAGTTTTATTCCTTGTCACCTGAGCCAACATTTGAGTAAATGGTATAATTGGGATTCACACTGAACTATCTGACTCCATTATGGGTGTGTTTCTTTTTACTATCTTCCCTTATTTGGTCAGAGTCAACGCAAAGATATGATTTCTTTGGTATGCCATAGCATATGAAAAGAGAGGCACATTCAATTTTTTCAGAAAATGTGAGGCCTTTTAATTTATAACTTTATCAATTCAATATAATTTAGCTGCATTTTACTACACTAATTTGACCAGTTGTTCAATCAAATGAAAGTGGGGATTCATATCAACATAAATAAAAATACTAGTTATTCCAGGTAATGTGAGCTAATAAATAACCCAAGGAGTAAGCAGCTTGCTTTCCTGGCCCACTATTTCCACATTCTTTGGTGTAGAATAAATATCTCATAACAAGGGGAAAATAGATTATTTTAAAATAGTTAAAATATGTGATCAAATCCAATCAAACAAACAATGATAATTAAATAAACCTGAGCAGAAATGTTGTAATCTATGCAGAAATCCCAAATAAATGTAAGAAATACAAAGCAGGTTATAGCAATGGTCTCTTTTCTCATCTGCCCTGTCTAAATAGTCTAAAACAACCTCCAGGTTGAAGTGTTTACTTTGTTATATTTGGCTTTCTATGTATAAATTTTACCAGATATAGTTAAAAAATCAAATACTTCAAAACACATTGAGTTTTTCTTTCCAGTGACACCTAGAGAACATATTATGACCAAGTGCAGCTCAAGCAAAGCTTGTGATAAGACAGTCATTTTCTGGGTAATTCAAGGGTATAAAAATTGTTTTGTTTTTTTTTTACTTCCGTAGAAAAACATCCATAATAAAAATAAATAATTTATTTATTTCTCTATCATTTCATTCACTATGCTTGCATTTTCACCTATCCTGTCTGACTTCTAAGCAATTGTTGAGATAGAGACATGAGTACTGTATTATTCTATTTGGTAAAAATAATAAAATTTCTACATACACATTATTTACTTTCATGTATTATTTATATACTTGATTTTGGCAGGGCTAAATGTTCAATTCAGTTAACAATTTGGTCAAGTCAACAAAAATAATTGATGAAATTACTTATTCATTCAAATTGATGGAATAAATATATTGACCAGTGCCTATGTTGCCACAAAATAGGAATTTTCAATAAAATTTCAGAATAATGTTGTGGAAAGACCATATGATATTGTCAAAAGAACCACTGGAATTGGAATTACACATACCTGAATCTTTGTCATTTTATTTATTAGATGTGGGACTTTAGACAAGTTTCTCTTAGAGTTTCAATATTCTAATTTATAAATCATATATAATAATAAACTTATAAAGCATAAATAAAGATGAAAGAAGATGCTCTATGGAAAATTAAAATATTGGGTTTTTTTCTTAGCCTAGTCAGAATTGAACAACAGTTCTCTGTGTCTTAATAATTTAACCCATGTCCATGTGATTACAACATTTTTTAAGGAACCAAAATTATGATCAGATGGCTATAATGACAAATTAATTGATTGCTTTTAAAATTGCAAAGTAACCTGCAAATATTGCAAAATTGTGGATTTCATGAATTTAATAAAGGCAAATGTGGAACATGGTTGAGATCTTTAGAGCATAGTTACCAACAGAGATCAAATCAAGTGACCAGTAACTACAAGCATGCGGATCATACATGATTTGACATGTAAGAATTAGACATCAAATAATTAAGAAAGACCTTGGGAAAATTGCTGGACTCAGATATTTTGGGGACAATTATTTTTTGTTATCTTGGCACAAAGGTTGAAGCAGGGAGTGTCATACTATCTTACTATTTTGTAGGAAAAGGAGTGCAAAACTACTTCTTGAGTTGTTTTTTCTCATAGTTGCAGTTATTAAATAATTTTTAAGTTATGAGGCTTAGATTTTGTGATGTAAAATTTCGTTTTTGAAGAAAAAAATATATCAACCGAATGCTTTGTTTTCATCTTTGTAAAATTCTGGTTCCCATTTTATAGAGATCTGTTCTATGAGAATAATTTCTGGTACTAACTATTCTAGGATGAGGAAACCCCTGAAGAGAGCAATGATACCTTGTGCCCTTTCACTTCACTGTCTGGTTTTATTTTTCTCTTCTCTGATCCCTTTCCCATCGAAAACCCTCAGATTCACATTTCCAAGTGCCACTCATCTTCTAATTGCCTTGTCAGTTTGATGGCAACTAATACCTGCCAACTGGTAATTAATGTTAGCAGCTAATAATTGAAGGTGTCACCTTTCTCACAAGCATTTTAAAGAGGATTCTTGAAGATAAATCTTCAAGAAAAATTGAATTTAATACTTACTATCCTCTAAGCATCAGGCTAATTGCTTTACATAAATGATCTCTTCATTTTTACAACAGTCCTGTGAGATAGTTTTTATTGCTCTTTCTTTACAGAAAAGATCAGGCTTAATTTAACCAACAAAGCCAATTAAGTGTCAGAGTCAGGATAGGAATCCCTGGCTCTCTGAGTTGAAATTCTAGGTGAAATATTATGAATAGTTTAGTATACTATTTAGAAGCAGAGACTATGTAGTATCCCTCATCACATCACATTGTTTCAGGACCACCTACTTGTATTCTCTGGATCTGTTTAGTTATACAGAACCTGGTTCTACAGTGGATTTGAGGCTTGTGAACCTATCTCCCTGTTTTACATTAGGTTGAGGTAAAAATATTTTCATTCTAAAGTAAACAAAAATTCTATTTTTTTTAGTATAAAATGTCTCAGCTGAGTGTTATAGCTTATACATGAAACCTGAACGCCTCCTTAGCTCTATTTTAACCAATACTTCACAGAGGAGGAGTCCCAGGGCTATGGGCAATGAGGGGCTGCTAAGGTTTAGCATCTGGGACAGGACCAGGGTTATTAGTCCTCCAGTGTCCATTGCTGTTTGAGTATTTTTCTAAATTGAAAAAAAAAGATATATTAGAGGAACTGTGAAAGACAACCAAATTCAATATACTGTATTTGCAGTGTGTTTAAGCACAGGAGATTTGCTATATAGATCATTACTTTATACATTCTACAATATTCAATGATGGCTCAACATATATATGCAGAAATAAAATGTCTCATCTGTACATTTTTACATAATGCCCTTAATCCAGTTTTCTTGGTTCTTACTATATAACCAATTATTATGGTTTTATTCTCCTTTACTTTGAGACCAGTATCTATTCAGCACTAACTAGTATTCCCCATGAGTGACAAGGGTGCCACCATGGTTCGGTGATTGAAGGAGTGATGGTAAAGGGACTGGTTGGCTTGCAAAGCATGTTTCAGAGAGCTGATGGACCTGTGTCTATGGTTTTTAATTTGTAGGGAATCAGATGTATCCAAGACTGAGAATTTCTTTTGCTTGGGACTCAATACCACATAACTTCACAAGATCACCAAGGCAAAAAGATACTTGGCTGTTAGAATTGAGAACAGTTTATGTAAATTAGGTGTCTGGTCAGTAGAATTTTAAAAAATGTTAAAATATTTTTAAAATATGTTCCTTATATTTTATACTTTTTCTCTGGCAATGAGTTGCTTTATGTGTTTCTCCTATTTATTGTCAAGTTTGTTGGGACAGCTTTTGCATCTTTTATGCTCTTTTTGTACCTTGTTCTCTGCAAATAACAGAGATGCAAAGAATAATTCTGGCTAATTCCTCTTGAGGATATAATAAGGTGACCAGACGTCCCGCTTTTGGCGGGACAGTCCTGATTTTTAACCATTTGTCCCGCGTCTCACGGCGTTTTAAAAAAGTCCCGATTTTTGGAAAGAATGCACGACAAGCTAGGGAATGGCCGGAGAACGGGAAGGGAATATACGGTTTTCGGCGGCCATGTGGCTATTTAGCCAGGATATGAGTTTTATATTATTTTTGTTAATTTTATAATGTTAAACTTTAATAATAACAAATAATTGTTGAGAACTGCTTATCAAAGTTCGCATTGTTGATCAGTTGTTAGAATTCGACCACCATTGTTTGGACTTAATGAACAATGGCATTTTTGGGGATTGGCAACGACGAAAACATTTGGTAACTGTCTCTCAGACGATACACATTGTACTGCGTGCTAGTAAGCTAGTTAAACAAGTGATGTCATTACAAATCAGCTATTCAGATAATTTAGGTAAGTAATTTATTTATTTATTTCATAAATACATAAATTTTGTTGAATTTAGCAGACAGTACTCGTATTATTTATATTTTATAGTGGCAGCAAAAAGTCTAGCGCCGGCCTTGAAAGTGACACTTATGACTTACGTTACGGCAAATTCATTACCTTTTAAACAACGACAGCAATCTACTAAAAAAAATTCACTCAAGTGAGAAATATGCCAAAGAATAAAATAATACTATACATAATTTTTATTTATTATATTTGTAAATTGTACTTATGTTGAAATTTAAAAAAATATATTACAATACTATTTTTGCGTTCTATGAAAATTTTTGTTGCTCCATATAGACCAAATTTTTAATCAAGACCCCTCCCCCCCCGCCCCCGGTCAATGATGTCCCGCTTTATCAATGTTAAAATCTGGTCACCTTAGGATATAACCACAACCTTAGAGTGCTTGGTGCTCCTGAGCATCTATGAGATGCATTAACCTTTCAGGCTTCTAGAGCTTGAATGTTTGAGAACTACAGTAATACAATCCTTAGTCCATGAATCATTTGCATCTTAGCAAGTAACTTAAATGTACAACCATTTGGAGGAAAAAATGTAAGCTTGTAGATATTAGTAATTTCAATGTAGATTTAAAAGACCCCTAAACTATGCCACATAAATGCACAAATTCTTCTAGTAACTAGAAGTTATTTAAATTGTTTGGTATCATAGAAACTAAACAACTAGTTCTTTTTCCCTCTACTATTTAGTACAGAAATAAAAGTATATGCTGTTCTTACTGTAAACAGTGTCCCTGAGAAATCCCTAACAATCTTATGTTGATTATGCCTAAAGTCATAATATTTTGCTCATATTCCTTTTCTAGACTTAAAATGTATCTATTCAATTTTCTGTCATAACTATAGGTATCCATATTCAACTAGTCTTTTTTTGTTCTAAATGAACTTTATTTCTTAGTTAATAGGAAATAGTCACCGAGCAATAAACTTGAGTTCCTTTTCTTCTTCAAATTCTATTTGACAATGAAGAAATAGATCAATTAATTACCAAGAGCAATAAAATTTAAAGTGATCAAATGATGTCATGTAGCCACATTATGATTTTATGTATAGTTTCTAAAATAACAGAAATAAAATATATAATTTTGAAATGAGTAGAAAGAAAAAATACAATTAAAAAACCTTCTGTTATTTAAAAAATGATAGTGAATATGAAAAGAGGGCAAATAAATTATAGAAAAAACAGGGTTACTAGTTCAAATTAAGATAGTAGAAATAAATATAAACAGCCTAAACTCATTAGTTAAAAGAGAATAGGCACTCAGTAAAAATTTATTGAATAAAAAGATAAGTAAAACATTTGATATAATAATAAAATAAGCATTATTTTTGAGAAGTCTATAATTCCATTGTTAAAAAAGTCTTCTTTATATTGATGCTATAAAAATTTTAGTAAAGCTTTAACCAAAATGAACCTTATCTACACTAATAAAAGAGAAAGATGCAAATTGACCATACCTCCATGACGCCCACCAGCCAATCAGGAGTGAGTATGCAAATTAACCCAACAAAGATGGCGAGTTAATTTGCATATGCAGGCGCAGAGTGGCCAGGCAGAGTGGGACGCCTGCTATGAGGAGGAGGGCAGGGGCGGAGGGAGCTCTAGGAGCAGCACTTGGGCTGGGAGCGAAGGCTGCAAGCTCCCAGCTGGCTGGGAGCAAAGACTGCAGGTTCCTCAGCTGGCTGGAGCGAAGGCCTGGGTCCTGGGTGCTGGAGGAAACCGGTGCCAGCAGCCAGATGAAGGAAGGCCTATTCGTGCACTAATCTTCATGCAACAGGCCTCTAGTATGGTATAAAATACACCAAAGATTGAAACCCTGGTTCCATCATTTGCTAAGTATGAGAGCTTAAGTGTTTTATTTAATCTTTCTAATTTCTTCATCAATACAACAGGCATCATAATAATCTCTAACTCTCATATATTTTTCAAGAATTACATAGCATACTAACTGTGAAACTATGATTATTATATTGTACAGTGGTATAGTCATATATATATTTTTAACTAGAACATAATATTTTGTACATTTTAAGTCCAACTTCAATGTGTCTCTTACCAGTAGATTTATGTTTCTGCACAAAATAGGACCAAAACATGTTTAAAGTAAAATGTAGTTACTGACTTCTTTTTTTCAAAGTATCTGTGGTGATAACCTATAAACCATAAAATAATGCTTTATATTGTTATAAGTTTTATCGGGATTATTTGTACATTTCCACACGGATATTCTTTACAGTATAACCTTGAATTTCAAAATCATTAAACTGACAGAGGTTTTTTAGCAACCAAAATAATCTTGAGCAGATGTGATTAATACTTTAGAAAAATATATTTATTTTCTGGTACATGAATAAGTCCTTCAGTATCCAATCAAGATGCATTCATTCACAGATGTTACTGACAGGAATTAATAAGATCTCTTGGGAAGTAAACAGGAAAATTTAGCGAAAAAGGCTATTCTAGCTTTTGTTTTTATTCACAGAAAGTTGTTCACTGTACACATCCATTTGAGGTAATGAGAAAATAGATTTTGGGGCGATTTCTGAATATTATTTAATATTCTCTGATGTATAAACTAATTATAATTTCATAGTTACCTCTGAATCATAGTAGTTGTTATACTTTGAAATTGTAATATTTGAATGTAATATTAGGTGACCCAAATATCTGTCATAAATATGGGTTGCAATAAACTGATACCAGTTAGGAACTATCTAAAACCCTGTAAAACTTAACTGTTAGAATCAGCACATTCAGTCAGTTCTTTAACATGCAGTAAGTGAATACCTACCAAGTGTCAAGAACTGTGCTAAGCATTGGAAATATAAGTAAGTTGTGGCAACTTTTGTACCCATAAAGAATTTATAATCTGCCCAGCCACTGTTGCTCAGTGGCTGAGTGTCAACCTATGAACCAGGAGGTCACAGTTCAGTTCCCGGTCAGGGCACATGCCTGAATTGTGGGCTCCATCCCCAGGAAGGGGCATGCAGGAGGCAGCCAATCAATGATTCTCTCTCGTTGATGTTTCTATCTCTCACTCCCTCTACCTTCCTCTCTGAAATCATTAATTTATAAATTTTTAATCTACTAAGGGAGATAAAAAATATTAGTAAACTTTTACTTTCAACACTTCACATAATAAATATCTGATAAAATAAGATAAACTAATTATGACTTGAAAGAAGGAAGCAAAACAAAAGTGGGAAACAAAATAAAATAATGCATCAGTTAAATAGGTATGTGATGATAAGATGATGATCTATATGACTATTTAGATGAGACAGAAATCTGGGTTGTAGATTTCTAGTATGTACATGTTATTTGCTCATGTCACAAAATACAATCTCACCTTACTAAATCAAAGTTGAGGTCATAGCGAATAGGTGCCACAGCAGGTATCAAACCCAATGCTCTTTCACTGAGTAGTCCTGGATTATTCTTTCTACACTTACTCTGCCTCTTCAGCAAGAATTTTTGAGTCAACTTCTCCAAAACACTTTAAATTTTTTCCTTTTAATTGATTAAGTAAAGCATTAAAATTAAAGCACTATGTCTCAATATGGTTGTGGTCTCAACTAGTAAATTCAATACTCCAGGTTTCAGTTTGTTCCTTTGGCAAAACTCTAAAATGCCACATTTTATTTTTCCATGTGGATAATGTGAATCACATTTCACCTCAATCTGTTAAAAAGAGAGAAAGAAACAGGGAACAGGAATCAGAGAGATACCAGAAAGAGACAGAAAGACAGAATTAGAGAGGAACTAGATAGCATATGCACAGACTAAGCTTTTGAAGAGTTTTGATATGAAGAGGAGCAGGAAAAAAAAATTCGGTAATAGCTGAAAGAGGACATGAGTCAAGAGAGCTTTGCTTTGTTGTGTTTTCAGGTGGAGGAAGGGAAGTAATGCTGCATGATGTTGAGAATGATCCAGAAGGGAATAAACAATCTCTGGTAAAGATGCAGAAGAGAGAATTATTGAAGTGACTTCTTTAGCTAGGTAAAAAGAAGAAGGAGGAAGAGGAGGGGAAGGAGAAGAAAGAAGGAAAAAGAAGAAGAAAGGGAAGGAGGAGGAAGAGGAGGAGGAGGAGAAAAAGAACTACAGGCCACAAGTTTAGGAATTACCCTTAGAAGCACAATAATGTCTCTATATTAAAAAAGGGAAGCTAGAGCCAGTCAGTACAGAAGCTAATGAGTGTGTGATTTGGTGAAGAAGGTTGTGGGCCGTGGGCGTTATCTTCTAATTGCTTTCCTTTCACAATAAAATGGTTATCAGCTGAGAGAGGGGATGGAGAAAAATCTCAAGGAATAAAGGGAATGAGCAGGGAGTGTGTTGATGACTGCAACAAGGAAGAGTAGAGTCTGATGGCTTGAAATTCAAAACTGAGGGTTTGCAAAGAGGAATAACAGAGAATGGGCAATGAGGAAAAAGGAGATATATACATTCCAAACTCACAATGTACATACAATTTGAGAGAATAAACAGACATAACTATAAAAGGCTGGAGGAAAGCTATAGCTTCAGGGAATATAAAAGTTTCCATTGGAGCCAGAATCTTGAAGGCATAGTCAACAAAGATAAAGATGTGTAGGATTTGGCTGATCTGGGTAACTACTCATCTGGTAAGTGTTAGACATTGGCCTGAATGCTGAGCTATACTGGGTCATGCATATCTCCCCTGCAACTTTGTTGTGATAACACTGATGTTTGAGTAGATAATTTGACATAACCATGAGTACTTAGTAGAATACAACCTGTCCTGCAATCTAAATTATATAATCAGTCTAATATTTCTTATGACTTATCTACAATAGCAATCATCTGGCTTTTCTCTTATAGTCTCAACCTGAGATCACATTTTTATTTAATCAATTACTAATACATATTTTTATCTTACACTTATCATGTATGCAATTCATTATACTATTTCTTTCCCACAGGAAATCTTTTCTGTATAGTTTTCTTTGCAAATTGGATAATCTGTATATGTGTATGTAGGCTTGCAGTTTTATTTCTTATATCATCCTCTGCCATTTAACTTCTTTTTAAAACATGTTCCAACAGCCTTGCAATATAAATTATATCTCAGAAAATCTTGCTTTTTCCCACATGAGTCACTTCATGTTCTTCATTCCTGTAAGTCTGCCAATGAATACTTTCATCCTCTAAGGAGCCTATTGGTTTCTCCTCTTCCTCAGCCTCCTTTTTATCCATAGTAATTATTCATCTAACACTGCTTTTCAAACAAAATCTGTCTAATAACCCATTAGACATGACATATATTAATGCTATAGGATTTTCCTAAACTTGTTTAAAATTATTTTGTCTTATCTATAAGGAAAGAGTTAAAACACATTGTCTTGAAAGAATCTAGATCTTAAATCACATGCAGGTGAGACTAGATCTTTTTACTGGAAAGCCTACAGTAAAAAATCACAGAAGGAATGGAGTAACTGAAATGACATGTAAGATTTAAGTAGGTGCAACTCAGAAATTATTACTACCAATAATTTCAAAACAAAATTGTTTCAAATGTTTTCTTTTTGAAATATAATGTACTTTTCTTTCCATTAAAAACATTAGGAGGAGGATCAGGTAAAGGTGAGAAACTCTTAAGAAAATTGAACAAGGTCCTATTGTAATTTATGATAAAAATTGGACCCCTTTTTTAGACCAATAGTACAACCTAAAAACAAGAGTGGCTTTCACACTAAAAAAAAAAAAAAAGAAGAAATTATTGAGATGCCAGGACACTGAATTCTGTTTTCAATTGTTAACTCTAAGGTCTTCATTATTTCTCAGATAGAAATAGACATTGACTCTCTTTCTCTCTCAGATGCTGGACACTGCTATACTGAGGCACAAAGAGGTACTCATTTTAAATTATAGGACTCAAACAAAATGAGTATAATTAGTTTTGAGTTGGCAAAAGGCATATAATCAACTTGAGCACAATCTACTATCATGTTACTCCAAACTCCATAAAGTACTTACCTAGTCATGACTTTTACAAGAGCTCCAGTAGCCAAAAAATGATAAGTATACTATAGTTTTATTTGAAACTCATAAAAATATGTCTTAGCAGTTTTTGTTTCAGTGTGATAAATACCATACACAACCCAGTGTCCAGCTTATCTTCTGAAACAAGATGCACATTGGTATTCAATTAACTCAACTCTGACACTCCCAATAATTTTGAAAGCTTTTTACTCTCTCAGCTTATCACTTCCCTTGTGCTCCAGGCAATATATTCCTCACTGGTGGCAGGCAGAGACATAACTTCAACAGTCAGGAGTGAGAATGGCAATAAAACAATGTTATCATAGGAGCTCAGTCTCTTGTCCGGTGATATTTCGAGTATATGATCTTTAATTACACGCCTGGAACTCTGACACATTTCAAGAAAACCATGCACATTTCACCTAGAAGGTTCCCCAGTCAATGCACCCTCTAAAGTGTGAGCATGTAGTAAAAGGAGAGCAGCAACAATAGAGAATGGATCCTACTGTACCTGGTGAATGAGGCGGAGGCGAGCACAGCAGAACAACCCCCTGGCCTTCCCTCACAGACACTGCACTTCTCGTCCGGCCACTAAAATTCCCCAGATCTGTCAACATAACACAGCATTTAGATACAGGGCTTAAAAGAGTGTAAAGAATTACTACTTTTGTAACTTGTACTTACTTTTCTCTCCTATCCAGACAAGGTTTCTTCTTGTTTGTTAAGCAGTGATAGGAGGGCCTTAAAAAGAAATCTATGCCAGCCCATTTTAAGTACCATCATTTTCAGACTGTATACACACTCTTTATCTATAGTGCATACAAGTTGTCATTGCAAGAAGAAATTAGACAATACATTTATAACACATAATATCTTTCTTTTATTTCTTTATAATATTTCCTACATATTGATTTTTCTACTGCCAATAAAACCCATTCATTCATAGTGAGAAGAGAAATAGAAGTGGTTAAGGGTACCTGCTGTCCAACCACATGCCTCATTATATGTCATGCTGGGAACCGTGTGTAAAACCAAGCATGCATTTGTCAAATTAGAGACTTGTGCTCTAGCAAAACATAATGAGGCTATAAAATGATCTTTTTCTGTAAATGTGAGTGGATCAGTCATGTTGCTTTCATTTTATAGAAGCCTGGAATGGCCTTATAAATTAATTACACTCATCTATTTTGATTATGCTGGGAGTATTACAGCGATCAAAACTCGTATAGATCTGAAGGGTTATAGCATTAATTGGGGTTTAATTGCTTTCCCTTAAATTATGTGACATTTCCACAATTTTGAATACTTTCCTAAAAATAAAGTCACCTAAAAAATTATGTGCAATATTTGCATTTCTCATATTGTTTATTAATACATTCATAGTTCGGTACATATGTACCTTTCCCATTTCTTGGGCTAGGTTGATCAAAGACATGATTTTTAGAATAGTTTCTTAGAAATGGTAGGAGCTCAGTATTTTCATAAGTAAACATTGTCCCAGAATTCTCAGTCTGTAAAAACATGTTCCCATGGTGAGAAATGCTTGTGGAAAATGTTCTGCCTTTCCTTCCATTATTCATCAATTGTAAAAGAGACTTTCTTAAACTTTTCATATTTCATGATAAAATAGTATATTTTAGAGTAATACAATGTAGACCCTCAAATTTAATCTTTGTTAATCTGACAAATGATTAAAACAAGCAGTCAAGGAAAATATATTAAGTGGATATGAAGGAGATAAATCATTAACTTCAATAGCCTAAGAACCATTCTAGGATATTGTGAGAGATGGTTAACAATTTACTTATATGCTGAATTTATAATAAAATAATGCTAAATACATTCAAAATCATAAAGGGCTAATAAATAGTAATGGCAGAATGACAAATAAGTAGTCAAAGAGGTATTCGTTATTTAAAAAAGTGTTTAGCATTTTACACATAATTCTGTGTTTCATTATAAATTTATGTGTGTCTCCAAGTGGCAAGAGAGCATTGTCCTAGTTCTACTTTTTTCGGTGGTTGTTGTTTACATTTGAAAACATACACACTAACTTCTAGTGAAAATCAAGTTCATCCATTTTCAGATATCTGTGACTCATGGCTTTAAATTCTTAGAGATAGAAGTTTTCTTTTTTTTTCAACAAGTGATCTCAATATGAAAACAAAGCTTGGCATGGTTTCTAAGTTGACTTGCTTTGCCTCTACTCAACACAGTGCAGGAGCTGCACCATAAGGCATGCTTGCAGCTGGGCTGTCACATCTCTTTAGAGAATATATAGTTTTACTTTCTTCTTTTCATCTTCATTGAATTTATAAACTCTGGAAAGCTATTTGGATATCAATTTATTTTAACTCTATTTCCTAAATGGTTTCTGAAAAGTATAAGTGTAGCTCCCAACACATTTACCACTACAACTTTATATTATGCTTATTATGACATTTCCAATCAACTTATTATAGTTAAAAATAATATTTTAATAGAAAACAGTACTAAATTAATGCCTATTCCTGAGAAAGTCAAGTATAGGCATGAGCTAGAAAATAGACACAAAGCAGAAAAGAAAATTATGGAATTGTTATGACCTGAATTGTGTTTTGAGATCACAATGACCCAAAAGATAACATTCATCTGTAATTATTTTGTGTCACCTGTTAACACTGGTACAATTCAACACGTCCTCGTGGAATTGTCTCCTGTGTCATTATTTCCTAGGACCAGCTGTACAAACACAAGTTGATTTTTTTTCAATTGTGAATAAATCATTTTTATATTTCATATAGACATATAGAGAAACACTGAAAAGAGGTCTGCATTTTTATGGAGAGTGCGTTTTTCTAATTTAAATCCTTCTGCCTATAAAAAAAAGTGAAATATTTTTGTAATGTAAAAGTGGTCCTTGTGTCACTCGGATTCTGCTTGATCTGAGGCAGAATGATTTATGGGGAAATTTCTTGGTTGGAGTGGGGATGACAACTAGAGAGAGCAATCTGAGTGACAATAAAGCTATTGTTTTTATCTAATTTCTAACAGAAAGCAGCTAATCTCTTGGGAGGTACTCAGCAAAGAACTTTGGTGCTTATCGCATTATTTAATAGACACACATTCTGATATATCAAGGAGAAAAATGAAACAAAAGATCCAGGTTTAAAATGTGAACTGAAATAAACCTTTTTCTGGACTTACTCTAAAGGGTATGGGCAAATACATAAGCAACAGGCTGGAAGAGAAAGTTTGTGGTCAAGACTCACAGGGCCCTGGGCCGTGTCTTTTCTCATGCTTTTTCCAAGTTCAGAAGCTCATGCAGTTTAATAGTGGAGTTTTAACCAGAACTGCAGCTTACAAAATTATTATACCTATTCATCCTTGATAAACCATGCGAATAAAAAGAGGTATGCAAATTAATGATGGAATTGAGAGCTTCACATGACAGAATGTAGATTTAGGATGTGTGATTTGAAGCTTGTTGACAAGATGGGAGACAAATTTCTTCAATTCATTTAGCAAAATTTTATCAGTGCAAACTTCACATCGAAAACTAAGATAGGTGACCCAGAAAAGCTGCAGAGAAAAGATATAGATATATGAGCTAATCATACATACTTGGGCCAACTGTCCAAAGACCCAGCTCAGAGGAGTCTGTGCCACTGAATAGATGCACAAGCCCAAACCATCATAGCTTCTAACTGTCACCGTCATACTTATGAGTTACCAGTGCATACCATATGCCATGCATATTTCCCATGCAGATGCTTTCATTATTCTGTTAAATGTAAGCTACAAGCACACCAATATACCAACTCTCTCTCTCACTCTCTCTCTCTCTCTCTCTTTCTCTTTCTCTCTCTCTCTTTCTATATATATATACATACATACACACATACAAACAAACACACACATACTTTTTAGGTTTCTTCTTTCCTTTTCTTTTCCCTTCCTCCCTCCCTTCCTCCTTTCCTTCCTTCCTCCCTCCCTCCCTTCCTAGCTTGCTTCCTTCCTTCCTTCCTTCCTTCCTTCCTTCCTTCCTCCCTCCACCCCTCCCTCCCTTCCTCCTTCCCTTCCTCTTTTCCTTCCTTCCTCCCTTCCTTCTGCCTTTCCTCCTTTCTGCATGCCTTCTTGACTCCTTTCTTTTCTTCCCTGAATTATTCCACAAAGGATTGAGACAGTTTAAAATATATATGTATATAATACAAAAAGAAAAACAGGTAGTTGACAAATTCCAAGTGAAGGTAGAGTGTGTGTGGTAAGAATACTGTATATAGGGTAAGATAAGCACTTAAGAATATCTATACTAATAAAAGAGTAATATGCTAATTAGACCAGATGTAGCCAGGGGCATGGCCGGCCTGCAAACCGCCCCAGGACCCTCGCCCAGGCCAGCCTTGCTCCCCAGTGGGCTCCCCGCTACCCTGATCCAGGACTCCCTTCAGGGTAGGCCAGCCGGCCCCCACTCGTGCACCAGGCCTCTATCCTATATGATAAAAGGGTAACATGCAAATTGACCCTAATGGCAAAGACAAAACAACCAGAACGACTGCTGGACCAGTCACTATGAGGCACGCTGACCACCTCTTGGTCCCTTCCCCCGGCCGTCAAGCACCAATCACCTGATGGGGAATGGGGAACTGAGTGTGGGTGGCAGCATGGGGAGGAGCCAGCTGCAGGCAGCTGGGGAAGATGGACCTGATTGCAGGCCAGGCCTTGGGAGTGTACCCACGTAAGAATTTCAAGCGCCAGGCCTCTAGTATGTTATATACATTTGTAAATTATTAGAAGTTGACAATAAATTTGATGCTAAACTTACAAGGACCAAAACAAAGATGAATGTGCCCCCAGTCTAGAGATCATGGTTACTGTAAGGTCAAAACTTTTAGTAACTCAGGAGAAGTACAGTGTTACTGGGTATTGAGATCTAAGAGGAATAACAGATCTGAGGGGTGAAGGTGGGGGAAGGGAACAGGAAGAGATAAACCAAAGAACATATATGCATATATGCATTACCTATGGACACAGACAATAGCATGGGGAAGGCCTGGGGTGGGGTGGGGGTTGGGAGGAGGGTGGCAAAAGGGGAGAAAATGGGATGCATTTGTAATACTGTCAACAATAAAATAAAATTTTTAAAAGAAAAGATCTAAGAGAAATTCTCCTGCAAGACTTCATAGAGCTCATGGTGGGTGGTACAGAGGTCTGAGCAACTTCGAAAACTAAGTAGGAAGGTTTTTACCCACTGAAATACGTTAAATAGTTATAGTGTGAAACACACGCGCGCGCACACACACACACACAATATTTCAAAAGCCATTCCCTAGAAAGGTGAAACATTTTAAAGTGTTGGGGAGAAAGAGAGTTACAGGAAATTGGCAAGAAGAAAAGTGCATAAGGGGTCCTGAACACCGATCTTATAGTTTAATACAGTAGATTAGCAAGTTATTGGGAAGAGAGGGAAAAGGGGTCAAGGCGAGAGGACAAATCTTATACAGTTAGAAATGATGTGCTGAGGTTCATTTGTCTCCTGGACACTAATTTCCTAGACTTAAACCTGTTAAAAATAAGTGGCAATGTCTGGCTTGCGGGAGTTGTGAGTCTGGAGGAAGGAGTGGGCATGGAATGCTCCTTTGCAATTGTGCTGGGTTATACCTCCGTCCTGGGGGCGGTGCCAGCAGTTTCAGACTGTCAGTGCTCCAGGCATTCTCAATTAATTCTCCAAGTTAAAAGTGCTGTGAATACTGAGAGGATGCATGAGTTCTAAACTTCGTGAAATTGAGTTTGAATCTTTACAGAAAGTAAAAACAATTGAAAATGGCAAAATACTATTTGAGTTGAATTAATGCTGAAGTCTCATTATCAGATTGGTATATAAGACTGTAAGCTTGAGGAACTACGAGGGGTGCTCTTTCTGAGGGGCCTCATGGTTTTCACTTCTATGATTTCTATAAACACCTCTGACGGGTTTTCTAGTATTGACTTGGTGCTTGCTGCTTCACTTGCAAGGTGATGGCCTATTAAAGTCTTGCCTCACTTTTGACAGTGTTACTCTTGTTCCTATTATTATCATAGGATTATTCAGATCATTGTCAGATTTTTGTGTCCTATGTAAATATCCTGTAGTGAAAATTGATCAGACCTCATTCAGAAACTATCTTTAACATTCTAAAATGTTTAAAACAAAAAGAAATACAAGGAAATTGAGGATGAATAATCATAGTGCCTACCAACACACTCTATGTCAGGCATTCTGGAAATTAAATATTAATTTCTCTGTTTTAAAAATTATTAAATATATGTGAAAATCAACTAAAAACAGGGCTATTGTCACACAGTGAATAACTAGTGAGTTGACAAATCAAATTAAATGTGGTTGTTTGAAAAAGGTATGAGAACAAAAGCAATCCAACATTTGGAAGAGAGACCAAGTTGGTTTTAGGAATTTGTAAATAACCTTCATAAGAATCTCTTATTAGAAATAATTTCTGACAGATGAAAGACAGAAATGAGAAATTTATTGAAAAATGGAAAAATAATTCTTATATTTATTTTGGGAGATATAAATTGGCATTTTCAATGCATTTTTCTCATGAAGTCATGCTACAATTCTTTAAAACATTTGTTATGTCATCTGTGATGAGATATCACATCACTTTAAAAAAATATTACTTATAGCCTGGCCAGCATGGCTCAGTGGTTGAACATTGACCTATGAGCCAGGAGGTCCCTGTTGGATTCCTGGTCAGGGTACATACCTGGGTTGTGGGTTCAATTCCCTGTTGGGGGCATGCAGGAGGCAGCCAATCAATGATTCTTTTTCATCATTGATGTTTCTATCTCTCTCCCTCCCTCTCTGAAATCAATAAAAAAGGTTAATTGTTAATAAAATTTGTCTTTTAAGAATATCAGTTGAGTTAATTAGAGGTATGTTAAAAAATACTTTCCGCCCTAGCCAGTTTGGCTCAGTGGATAGAGTGCTGGCCTGTGGACCAAAGGGTCCTGGGTTTATTACTGGTCAAGGACACATTGCCCAGTTTGTGGGCTCAATCCCTAGTAGGGGACATGCAGGAGGCAGCCAATCAATGATTCTCTCTCATCATTGATGTTTCTAACTCTCCCTCCCCGTTCCTCTCTGAAATCAGTGCTTTCCATCTATTACATGAAGATAAGAATTGAATAAAGATACAGCTGGACATGTGGTGAGGGAAGTCTACAAGATATAATGACATGTTATAATGAAAGTTTGTTCATTCCCATGTTTCCCTTGGTTATTTATGACAGGTCAGATGAATAATCTCTTGCTATGGCTTGCCATTTTCACTTTACATATTTTTAAATATGAATAATCCAAAGGGTTTTTAATTAAGAGAAAATTAAAGCATGCTAGTGTAAGTTTGCCTTGAAAGAGAAAATTTTATCTACATTATAAGTAAAACAGTAAATTGTAATTGCTCTTGTAAAAAGATAAGTTATCCAAAGAGTGTGAAAAAAATGCTTTTGATCTTAGGTCTTTTCTTTGGTATCTTGATATGCATTACAAAAAGCTACTTCAGCTGTGAATAATATGTGTCCTGAAGTAATCTCAAATGTGAAAATTGTATATAAATTTGTTTAACTAATGTGACAATAGTCTATGAACCCAGGCAGGGGTTTTAGATATTTGACTTAACTTTTTATACTTTGGATAAGCAATTTCATTAAAAACAAATTATTTGCTTACTTCTAATTTTTTCCAAACTAAGGTCAGTGTTAAATTAATTAAAAGTATCAGGAAATTATAAGGCCAAGCATTGAAAAGAAAAATATAACAGAGATAATATAGCACTTATTATGATTTTGAATATTAGACGCATAAAATTGGGGGAAGGGTGTTTTTTAGTTAAACCAATTCATTTAATACATAAATTACTAAAACTCAGAGATCTTATTATTGTCAATCAAGATATCGGGCCTATCCGTCTTTTTTAGCTATTTTACTTTTTATAATATCTTATGAGATAATTACTTCCTTGCCTATAACCATGATTTCTTTCCCATTTCTCCCTCCATTTTATTCCCCTGGCACAACTTCAAGCTTGTTAAATTGAACTAGCTAGCTATTTTCCTCTGGGAAAGGGAATGGGGATGGAGAAAAACATCAACAATGATGACAAGTTTTGCTAAATTCATGATCATGAACTTCAGGCAGGCCCTTTGTACAAAACCCTATGAACCCTGGCAGAGTTTCTATACATCCAATTTAACTTTTATGGAGTCCATTCTCTCTCACTCCTTTAGACAATACTTTTACATCAACCCTCTTTCAAAACAAACTCCTACTCCTTCCCCCACTTCTCCCTCTCCCCCCGTCCCCACAATTCCTGGAGAAACGTAAGTAATCTAAAAACCACTTACATATACTCCACCTGTGGGGTACCCTGCAATGTATGCCTATGATTCCCATTCAATGAAGGACTTGGTCCAGCTGTTGGGAGTTCCAATGACAGACAACTTTCAGCTCTTGACCTCTTTAGAGACTGCCTTTGCTACAGAGAATCAGGTCACCTAAGATTATAGCCTTTCCTTGGATAGTACACAGCCAACAATTGCTCTATGAGTGAATATAGCGACCTGACCACCTCGCACTTTGGTCCACCTATAGACAATCATTACAAGCGGAGTGGTAAAACTAGACAAGCTACTTCACCCCTCACTTTCAGCTTCTTGATCTGTAAAATGAGGATATATATATATATATATATATATATATATATATACACACACACACACATAATTCTATATATATATATACTTATATATATCATAGTTTTTTAAGACTTAAATATAATAATTTATATAAAGCAGTTTGTACAACACATGGCACAACATAATAAATGGAAGCAATTATCATCATTGTGATTAATCTTATAAAAAACACTGTTGTGAAAAATATGACACATTACCTCTAATCTGAACTCTTCTACTAGTTAGCTATGCAATTTGCAGCAACAGTTTAACCTTCCTGTAATTGCTTCTTCATCTATAAATCAGAGATGTAGTTTATTCAAGGGAAACAAACCCACCTGCCTGTGGAGTTGCAAGTATTCTATATAATAAAGAGGCAATATGCAAATTAACCCTCACACCCTCACAAGATGGCTGCCTATGACCAGGCCAGCAGGGGGGTTAGTGAGGGATGACCAAACAACTGAACAAGCAGGCTGTGTAGGGCAACCAGACTGGCAGGGAAGTTAGTGAGGAACAACCAAATGACTGAACAGCAGGCTGCGTGGGGTGACCAGGTTGGCAGGGGGACAGTTAGGGGTGACCAGGCCAGCAGACGGTGGCAGTTGGGGGTGACCAGGCCAGCGGGGGGTAGTTAGGGGTGATCAGGCAGGCAGGCATGGGAGCGATTAGGAGCCAGCGGTCCAGGATTGTGAGAGGGATGTCCAACTGCCGGACCTAAACCAACAGTCAGACATCCCCTGAGGGGTCCCAGATTGTAGAGGGTGCAGGCTGGGCTGAGGGATACCCCCATACACACGAATTTCATGCACCGGGCCTCTAGTCCTATATAATAAAAGGATAATATGCAAATAAACCGAACAGCTGAACGACCAGTCGCTATGATGCACACTGACCACCAGGGGGCAGACACTCAACACAGGATCTGCCCCCTGGTGGTCAGTGTGCTCCCACAGGGCTCACGGCTGGCAAGCGCAGCAGCAGTGGTGGGAGCCTCTACAGCCTCTGTGGCAACGCTAAGGATGTCCAACTGATCCCCCGAGGGCTCCCGGATTGCAAGAGGGTATAGGCCGGGCTGAGGTACCACTCCCCCATCCCAAGTGCATGAATCTTATGCAGCAGGCCTCTAGAAAGATAATAATTATGAGTGTATGCCTCATCCTGGGGTCATCAGTTTTAATAAACACTGAGCAAGCCAAAGAAAACACTTGTATAGCAAGATATAGCCTGAAAAAGAACAATTTTCCAAATGTGGACAGGATAATCTCTAAGATACTAAACATTCCATTATTTTAATTTACTGCCTATAGTTCTAACTTCAAGCTATCATTCAGAACTTATTTTAATGTGTAATTATATGTTACCTATGATTCAGAACTTATTTAAATCTGCAAACATAAATATATATAAATATAGTATATAAATATACAAAATAAATATGTACAATAACAAGTGAAATTAGGCAGTCGCATGATCTCGCTTATATGTGAAATCTAATCCTACCTAATAATATAGTAATATGCAAACGGACTACACCACAAGCCACGCCCACCAGCCACGCCCACCAGGAAACCATGGATCGCAGGCAACCGGAGGTTGGCTCCTGTGATCCGTGGCAAGGACGCTGGGTTGCGGCCAAGCCCAAGGCCGGGAAAGCCTCCGCCTGAGGCTTTTCCGGCCTTGAGCACCAGCGGGGAGCCTAAGATGGATCGCAGGCAACCAGAGGTCAGCTCCTGTGATCCGTGGCAGGCAGGCTGGGGTGCGGCCGAGACCAAGACCTTGGGCACCAGCAGGGAGCCTGCGATGGATCGCAGGCAACTGGGGGTCCGCTCCTGCGAGGGGTTCTGCTCCTGTGGTGGATTGAAGGGAGCTGGGGTCCCCTGCCCAATGGGTGGTGTCTGCTATCACAGGGAGCTGGAGGTCCCCTTCCCAGGCCTAAAGCTTTGGCCAGAGGCTTTAGGCCTGGGCAGGGCACAGCTGATGATTGGTGTGAACTATAGAGGAAACACCTTTTCTGACTGCCCATTGGCTAAGCTTCCTGTATGCCACTGGTAGTATTCTTAGTAACTTGGGTAATAAGAATCCAAAAAGGTGATCTAGGGTTTTTCCACCACACTTGTGGAGAAAAAACGAAGGTCCGCTGCTGGAGGGCTAAGAAATCTCATATCCTGCCCTAGCCGGTTTGACTCAGTGGATAGAGCCTCGGCCTGCCCACAGCAGGGTCTGGGTTGATTCTGATCAAGGGCATGTACCTAGGTTGCAGGCTCCTCCCTGGCCAGGGCCCAGATCAGGGCTCATGCAGGAGGCAACCAATCAAAGTGTTCCTCTCACTTTGATGTTTCTCTCTGTCTTTCCCATTCTCTTCCACATTCTCTAAAAGTCAATGGAAACATATCCTTAGGTGAGGATAAAAAAAAAAAAAAGAAAGAAAGAAAGAAATGCATATCCTATGAAAGACACATCTTGAAAATGCCTAAAGAAAGTTGTCATTTTTTCTTGGTGAAGGGACTGGAGTCGTGTTGATGAAAACACCTTGGTGGCTGTGGTGACTAGCAGTGGCTGCAGCAGCAGGGTAATGGGGCTGGTGCCTTCACCTGACCAGCCCAGTTGCCTCCCACAAAGGGAGGCCAGACTGTGGATTAGGCCCGCTTCCCATGGGGATTGGGCCTAAGCCATCAGTAGGACATCCCCTGAGGGCTCCCAGTATGTGAGAAGGGGGCAGGTTGGGCTGAGGGACCCCCCCCTCCACCCCCAGTGCACGAATTTCATGCACCAAGCCCCTAGTGAACAAAATAAACTGACAAACAAAATAGGTCCAGAGGCATGGAAACAGGGAACAGACTCAGAGGAGATGGGTGTGGGAGGGACTGTAAGAAAAGAACATGTATTCTTATATGCATAGCCCATGGACACTGACAATAATGTGGTAAAGGCCTGGGGCAGGGCAGGGACTAGATGGAGGGAGGAGAAATGGGGAATATCTGTAAAGTGTCGACAATAAAAAGAATATTTGATAGAATATTTCTAATACCTATTATTACAATGAATAGTAAATTAAAGAAATTTTATATTTTGTATTTTTGTTTAGATAACTGGCTTAAACATTATTATTGGAATAAAATATATACCATTTATTTACAAAACTACATTTTTCTGTAGTTTTATGATGATTGATCTAAGGTAAAGGAACATAAAAAAAAGGCTAAAATAAATATTATATTACTAGGGCCCAGTGCACGAATTCATGCACCTTGAAAGGAACTGTAGGTTGCAAGGCTGCGGTGGGCACAGGGGTGGGTCTCGGCCCCTAGAGGCCTGATGCATGAAATTTGTGCAAGGGGCTCGGCCCTTACATCCCCGGCTTCATGTGGAAGGTTGTCTGGAAGGACATCTGGAAGGTCATTTGGTCTAATTAGCATATTATGCTTTTATTATTATAGATAATTGAGAAAATGTGTCTTGCTTACCTTCTAAATTATACATTAGGAGAGTTTACATTCATGTCAAAATGAATTATATTTAAAGTCTTTCACATATTATCTTTTATATAGTATATTTTATTGCCTATATAAATATATGCAGTTCCAGTCTTTGTTAAGCAGGAGATAAAAGTAAAAGGAGTTAGTCCAAGGTTACAGTTTTGGGGAAATGGGACATAAAATCCTTCTGTATTCATAGAATGTAGTGAAGACTAGAATGTAATATCACCTCCAAGCCACCAGATGGATCTATGAAGTTTAAAGTTGACAGGAATGTCTGCTCTTCTACTTTGTGTGAACTTAGGGTGTCCCTGTCTGATTTTAAAAATCTAATTGATTTCTATTAATATCTGAAATTTCTGGGACACTTCATATTTTTATAGGGAAACAACTCTCTACTGTATATCTTTCCACTCCTCTAAGGAAATTTTTAGCTCTATTTCCTCCTACTCAAAACAGCTCTTCTGGACAAGCTCTTATTTTCCATACTAGAGGCTCAGCCTGGCCTGTGGAAATTGGGCTGAAACTGGTGCTCTGGCATCCCCCAATTCCATATATACCCCCTTCCCTAATGTTATTTGCTTACACACTGAATAGTTCCTTCTTTGCCTTTATCTTAATTGTAAAAATCTTTGTGGAATTATTATTAAACTAGAGGACTGATGCACAAAATTCGTGCATGGCTGGGTGTGTCCCTCGATTGTGAGAGGGTGGTTCTCAGGTGACACATCCCAGAATTGGGCTCCTTCTGTCTGGTTCTGGGTGTGTCACCTGAGAACTGCAGCTGCCAAGTCACCACAGCTCGGCAGCTCCTGTGTTGAGTGTCTGCCCCCTGGTGGTCAGTGCGCATCAGACAGTAAAACAGTTGGCCAGTCAGATGGTCACTTAGGCTTTTATATATATATATAGATGTCTAATAAATACTACAATTAACTGGTGAGTAGATTTTTAAAAACAGTTTATTTGACTCTGCATACAAAATTATACTTTTGTATCTAAGTACTATATATTTGAGCCAAACAATAAGTTTTTCCCTCCCACATTCAACTGAGTCCTGAATTGCATGAGAATGTCTGTGTTGATCTCTTGATTTTTACTTTCTTTTTACCAGAACTTTCTATAATTAATTAATATATGTGTTTGAGTGTTTTGCTCTGCCAAATTTATTTTCAACTGCTGTGAGTATTGCAAATCACTTCCAACACTCCTGGCCCCCTGCTCAAATGCTTTAAAATGTAAATTGTTTGCCTTCTTGATTCCCTTAGCTCATTTGCTGTTGCACAATTAAATCAAGTACCACAGATTTGCATTTTTTTTCTTTTACAAGCTATAACCTCAACAGTTCTATCTGAATAATTTACACCCTGTTTAATTTAAAAAATCTTAGGGAGATTATTTATTTAGTAACTCAGCTGAGTGGTGATCAATTTCCAACCTATCTTAGATCTCTGCTAAAAACCTCATTCCTTCCTTGCCTTAGAGTAAATCTCTCCCCTCTGCCCTTGTAGCGGTGTTCTTTTCTAGCTTCAATTACCTCAGGAAGTTTTAATTTGTGGTCTTCATTTAGGCTGAATGAATATGTAAAGTGGTCTTTGGATAATACTCAAACTTTAGGGAAGATTTAATGTATTGTGTGTAGCTACTCACATATGTATTATACAGCATATCAGTGCTGAAAATAAAATAATAAGTTATTTCAGGTCAGAAACCAGGTCACTGGCAGTGTATTTGCATATGCTTAGTTAGTCCAGTGCCTGGTATTCAATAATTACAGGTTGAATATATGAATGAGTAAATGATGCATACATAAAAAGTCACTTGTTACAAATTGACCTCTGTAAATCTCAATCACTGCTCTTTTCTCATATGATTTATCTCCATGAAAGTAGCAAATAATTTTTAAATGGAAGAATACACATTTAAATCATTTATTGGAAACACATTACTTTTGTGTGGAAATTCCCATTAATTACATGAAGAAATTCTTTGGAGAACGAAACTGGTTTTCATATCAGTTCAATGTGCTAGTAGTCATATATATATATATATATATATATATATATATATGTATATATACATATATATATATACACATATATATATGTATGTATGTGTATATATATATATATATATATATATATATATATATATATATATATAGTTGCTTTAGCATTAAAGCACAAGAAAACAGTTCCCAGAAATTTTATAGGACTGATATGTCTATTTGGTCATGGTACATTTATCTGTAAATCAGCTACGGCATATGCATTACTCACATTGCTGAAGGGCATCCCACAAAATCTAGTCCAATGCTAGGCAGATATTTTCTCTACAGGGTCAGATATAAATACTTGAGACTTTGCAGGTCAAAAGGAAAAATAGAAAATTATATGAAAATCATGTAATTTCTATGTCACAAGGCATTATCTTTTGAATTTTTCAACCATTTAAAAATGTAAAAATAGATCCTTAGCTTGTGGGCTATACAAAAACACAGATTTGGCTCATGGGCCATAGTTTGCTGACCTCTGGTCTAGTTGACTAAAATTAAGAGTAATAGAAGGCTTAATAGATAATGTTCTACTACTTGAGAGTCAATGGCTTTTTATATAGCCTATAAAGTGACTTTAAAGGAGTAGGATATTTGCAAAGTAGAAAAGTTAGAAATAGAAAGGCATGTGTTTGCATTCTGTTTCTTCTACTTACTACCCATGTAACTTTAGACAAGCTTCTTTAAGACTGTTTCCTTACTTTCATATAGGGATAATAATACTTAAAAAGTATTATCAGGGGGTAATGCTTACAATTTATCCAGTAATAGGCCTTAGCTTACAGTAAATCCTTAATAAATATTTGATATTATTATTTTATATGAATATGTAGCATATTCATCCTCCAGTGTCTAGTACTATCTTCACTAAATAGCAGCTCATATTAGTTCAGTTTCCTTCATTAAACAAATATTTATTGCATGCTTAAGTAATGTATTAGAAACTGTGTTAGGTATTTAATAAATTTTGAATGAATAAACCTTGAGTGGTGACCTGAGTATATATTTTATAAAAAGAAAGCCATTCTATGTTCTTGAATTGAAAAGATCTGACCAATACTAGTTGTGATAAATATTATGATTATCTTATCAGCTTATAGTTCAAATGGCATCTCAAACCAAATCTCTAGAAGATATGGAGAATGGAGTCAAGATGATGATGATAGCATTTATTGAGAGCCTAATACCTATCAACCACCAAACTAAAAAGTACATACTTATATGCATATTTCATTTAAATTTTTAAAAGATATCCCTTTGGTTAGATACTTCTATAAGCCTAAAATTCTGTTTATTTATTTTGTAATGAGGAATTGAGGTTCAGAGAAGTTATATACCAGTGTTCAACATCACACAGCTGGTAAGCAATATAGATGGGATTCCAAGTGGGACATCTGATTCCAGAGTCCTCATTCTTAATCACTTAGAGACATTTTAATGGGAACCGTATTGCCATAAAATTTTGGAGGCATGAGTTAGTCTAGAAAGAGAATAATGAAAAAAGAGAGCATTACAATATAAAGAGAAATCCCAGGAGATTAATTAGTTTATTACCAATAATAATTAAATTTTAATTCAATTAATAAAATTTAATTGAATTCTTGCTATGTTTAAGGAACTGTACTAGTTTGCTGAGACTATAAGACTAATCACATAAGATATTTGCTTCATGAAGCTCATTTATCCAATAACTCAAGGTTTCTTTTAACAAATATAGATTATATGCTTACTCTGTTCTGGGTACTTAGTGACACTAAGGATACAGCAAAAAATACTGCGTTTGCCTTTCAAATAGCATTGTTTTCATTTTCTTTGTTTCACTTTTTTTAAAGAATACCCCTAGAAATTATACATTTCCTTGTGTAGTGATTGCCACTTCTTTTTCTTTTGCAATTCCTGACTAGCTACCATGTTAAAGCTTAGAAGTTTTTATCTTTATTCTGATCACTTTCTAGGCATAAAAACCTACTATTTCCAAACGCGGCTTAATTTTGTCACTTTTTTTAAAAAAATAAGTCTTGCCCAAAGACATGCTTAGAGAGAAAGGGAGGGAGAGAGAGGAAGAGAGAAACATCAGTATGAGAGAGAAACATTGATAGGTTGCCTTCCAAACCTGCACCCCAGGTATATGCCCTGACCGGGAGTTGAACAGGCAACGTTTTGGTGCATGGATACTGCTCCACCAATTAATCCACTCCAGCCAGGGCCAGGCTTAATTTTGCCACTTTTCAATAACAACATATTGTGTGTTTTTCTCACTTCATTTGTTTTAATAAATTGGTTAGAATTTCAAGATCAATATTAATTTATATGAAGGAAAATTGAAAAAGCTTACGATTTTGCTCTTTATTATATTTTAACATTATTGAGGTATAATTGACAAATTAAATTGTAATATATTTAAAGTTTACAACATGATAATTGATATATGTATACATTGTGAAAGGATTTCCACTATCAATTTTTTTAATCCTCAACTGAGGATATGTTTTTATTAATTTTAGAGAGAGAGGAAGTAAGACAGACAGAGAGAAAGAAACATTGATTTAGCAGGACTCAAACCTGCAACCTTTTCTACTATCAATTAAACACATCCATCACCTCACATATTTGCCATTTTTGTGTTTGTGAGAACACGTAAGTTTGATTCTCTTGGCAAATTTTAATTATACAATGCAGTATTTTCCTACCTAATAATAGACAAATATACAAATTGACCATACCTCTGCTACACCCAAGCCACGCCCACCACCCCAAGC
Organism: Ia io; assembly: GCA_025583905.1. Taxonomy (NCBI): domain Eukaryota; kingdom Metazoa; phylum Chordata; class Mammalia; order Chiroptera; family Vespertilionidae; genus Ia; species Ia io. The sequence goes on along the minus strand of JAJQQW010000015.1, from coordinate 66,513,023 downwards.
CATGCCCACCAGCCAATCAGGGCGAGTATGCAAATAAACCGAACCAAGATGGCTACAGCCACCCAGAGCAAGGTTTCCCAGGCAACAGAGGGAAACAAGCTTTCTGCCTGCCCTTGACAGGCCTAAGCCTCCACTCAAGCTACAAAGTTTCAATTATAGAAAGTAAACAAATTCAAACAGAATGGTGGCAGCCACGGAGCTGGAGAGACCAGGCCAGGGTTACCCGTGGTAATGGAGAAAGCAAAGCTTTCTGCACACCCTGGCCGGGCTCAGGCCTCTGCTTTAGGCTACAAAGTTTCAATTATAGAAGGTGAATTAACTCAAACAGAAATGGCTGCCAGTGGAGCATGCAGGAGGCTTGGTTCCACTCCAGGCAACAAAGTTTCAATTGTAGAAGGTAAATAAATTCCAGATACCAGTGCCTCCGCTTGGGTTGCCAGGGGGCGTGGCTGGCCTGCAAACCACCACAGGCCCCTTGCTCAGGCTGCCCATGCCCCAAGGGAACCCCCACCCTTATCTGGGACACCCTTCAGGGCAAAGCAGCTGGCCCCCACTCCTGCACCAGGCCTCTATCCTATCTAATAAAAGAGTAATATGCAGATTGACCACCACCCCAATACACAATATGTCTGCCCCCATGTGGTCAAAGATCCTGCCCCCATGTCAACACAAAATGGCCACCACAAGATGGCCAGCAGGAGAGGGCAGTTGGGAGGCACCCGGCCTGCAAGGGAGGGCAGTTGGAGGTGATCAACCCTGCAGGAGAGGGCAGTTAGGGGTGACGGGGCCGGCAGAGGAGGAAAATTGGGGACAAACAGGCTGGCAGGGGAGCAATTAGGCATCAATCAGGCTGGCAGCAAAGTAGTTAGGGGGTGATCAGGCTGGCAGGCAGAAGCGGTTAGGGGCAATCAGGAAGGCAGGCAGGCAAGCAGTTGGGAGCCAGCAGTCCTGGATTGTGAGAGGGATGTCCGACTGCCCATTTAGGCCCGATCCGACTGGGATCGGGCCTAAATGGGCAGTCGGACATCCCTCAAGGGGTCCCAGATTGGAGAGGGTACAGGCTGGCCTGAGGGACACCCCCCCCCTCCGTGTACGAATTTCGTGCACCGGGCCTCTAGTCAACTATAATGACCATGTTATACATTAAATCCACACACCTTACTCATCTTATAATTGAAAGTTCATACCCTTCTATTAGCCTTTCCCTATCACCTTTCCCTCAGCCCTGGGAAACCACCATTCTACTCTTTGTTTCTATGAGTATGACTTTTTTTTTTTTTTTTTTTTTTTTTTTCATTTTAGATTCCACATGTAAATGGTACTACATAGTATTTGTCTTTCTCTGTCTTATGTCACTTAGCATAATGTACTCAAGAGTCATCCATTTTGTTGCAAATGTCAGGATTTCCTTCTTTCTTAAGGCTGAATAATATTGCATTGTCTGCATACACAGCACCCTTTCTTTACCCATTCATCCACTGGCAGGCACTTAGGTTGTTTCCACACCTTGGCTCTTGTGAATAATGCTGCAGTGAGCATGGGAGTGCAGCTAGGTCTTCAAGGATTTCATTTCCTTCAAATATATACACCCAGAGGTGGGGTTGCTGGATCACAAGTCAATTCTATTTTTATTCATTTATTTTTATTGTTTATTGTTTATATTAATACAGGCTTCCCCATCTCCCACTGCCCCCACCCCCTGCTTCACCCGCCTCCACCCAGCCCTTGCTCCCTTCCTTTTTTGTTCTTCAATCAGTCTGCCTAAGCTATTTCTCTATTGAATAATATTTTCTTTCAATGAGATATATTTAATGAAACTAAGAGTTTCACTAAGAACTTAAGTTTCACTCAACTGTTTTTTTAAAATTAAATACAAAAGTTTAATCCATTAACTTTTCAGTATCTGATAAGAAAATGAGATTTTAATGTATCTACTTCTGTGACATATTATACTAAACTAGAGGCCTGGTGCACAAAACTCGTGCATTGGGGGGGGGGGAGGTGTGTGTGTCCCTCAGCCCAACCTGTATCCTCTCCAATCTGGGACCCCTCAAGGGATGTCCAACTGCCTGTTTAGGCTAAACGAGCAGTCGGACATCCCTCTCACAATCCAGGACTGCTGACTCCCAATCACTTGCTTGCCTGCCTGCCTGATTGCACCTAATAGCTTCTGCCTGCCAGCCTGATCACTCCCTAACCACTCCGCTGCCAGCCTGATCATCCCCTAACCATTCCCATGCCAGCCTGATTGATGCCTAACTGCTCTCTTGCCAGCCCGATTGTCCCTAACTGCCCTCCCCTGCAGGCCTGGTCACCCCCAACTGCCCTCCCCTGCTGGCCTGGTCACCCCCTGCAGACCTGGTCCCCCCTAACTGCCCTCCCCAGCAGGCCTGGTCACCTCCAACTGCCCTCCCCTGCAGGCCTGGTTGCCTCCCAACTGCCCTCCCTTGACGGCCTGGTCCCTCCCAACTGCCCTCCCCTGCTGACCTGATCACCCACAACTGCCCTCCCCTGCTGGCCTGATTACCCATAACTGCCCTCCCCTGCCAGCCATCTTGTGGCAGCCATCTTGTGTCCACATGGGGGTGGCCATCTTTGACCACATGGGGGTGGCCATCTTGTGTGTTGGAATGATGGTCAATTTGCATATTACCTCTTTATTATATAGGATAGATTCTCTAATATTAATTCATTTTTAGATTCCTAGAAATTTATAAGACTAGGAGATAAATGATAAAGTTGTTTACTTCTGCTATCTTTTGCCAGTTTCTCCTGGATATCCCAATAACGGGTTTAGTTTACTATTAATGCATAAAGGTTCACATTTTATATATTCCCATTATTGACTATAATTTTATCAATATAAATTTATTAGCTCATTCCTTGATTGTAGTCCTCCCTCTTATTCCCTCTGCCTGCCGTGCTAGTTCTCACTAACCCACCCCTCAATACTCACAGCTGTGCACCCAGTAAGCAAGCGCACACACACTAGTATCTGTGCACTAAATTTTTATTTTTTTATGTGTTAGCTTAAATAGCACTTCTTCAGTCACAATCCCATATATACCTTCTTCCCTAATGTTATATGCTTACACACTGAATAGTTCTTTCTTTGCCTTTATCTTACTGTAAAAATCTTTGTGCAATTATTACTAAATACCTGGCTCCCTTCAGTAAGCTTCACAAGGGCTAGTACTGAGTCTTATTATTTAATGCTATCCCCAACATCTGAAAGAACATCTAGCGCTAATGAGAACCCAATGAATGAGTGTCTTTTGTTTGTACTTTGTCTAACTTTCTATAACCATCTCTGCCGAATTTTTTTGCTAGAACATAGTTTGCCTATTCTTTTATATATAATCTATGGATTTGTTTTGTGTAGCTGAAGACATAAACGTCATATATATAGAAATATTTGATAATCTGATATTCTTTAAATTTCAATAGAGTAATTTAATGCACTTACTTTTGTTGTCATAGCTGATATGTCTGATCTTATTTTGTCATTTTATGTGTGGTTTCCTTTTTTAAGCTTTCCTACTGAATCCTTTTCTGTTCTTTTTAAAATAAAGTCCCTTTTCTTTATCTTGATTTTGTTATAATATAATACATTCATATACATGTATAGTTATATCTACCTGGCTAGCTCTCTTATCTAATTCTAAAGTCTCATTTTTAAAAAAATGTAATTGCATTTTTATTAATAAAGAATGGTGTAACAACTTTTTAATCTCTTCTCTATTAAAAATGAGAATCTTAGCAGGATTTTCTACTATTCATTTTTACTACTCATTCCCTTTGTCTGACTTTATTAATATAATCTGGTGGAGAGCCCAAAACTGTTTTAATTAAATTATTGTGGTTTATGTTAGCTATCTCTGCTTTCCACATTTTTGACATTATCCTTCCATTAAGTAAGTTTTATGATTAAGTAGCTTTCAAATGAAGTATTTAGCTCTTCACAGCAAAACATCATTTTTAAATTTTAAATTGTGATTCTTTTCAATTTTTAAGTGCACTTACGAGATGTGCTTCTCAGAATTTTTCACAACTGAAGTATGTTTGTGTCACATTCAGATGTGAATATCAACTTCTCCGATTTATATTTTTTAGGTTATAATTCCTTGACCCCTGGGACATTGCTCATTATAATTTAGCTCACAGGAGAGAAGACTGAGGTCAACTGGATTTTTTTTTCAATTTTAAAAAGAAATACTTACATTTTCTTCATCATTGTTATTAAAAATTGGCTTGCCAAATTATAAATATTTATTCATTATTTTCCACAAAATATTATGAGCCCAATATGATCTACACATTCGGCTCTATTTACAACTTAAAAAGTTTACCTCATTTTGTCTTTGATAATTGCTTGATTTTCCGCGTTGATTTCTCTTTGTGTTCTTAGGTCACTCTCTCTTCTTCTCCTGATCTTTTATTTTCTCTCTTCATTTTCATTTTCTTGTCCTTCTTTTCAATCTGCACCTTTAATTGTGTCAGTTCACTCCTCATCACTTTTTTTTCTGTTTTCATAAATGATATGTTTTGGCATTCTATTATGATTGTTGAACCATTTTATTTTTAAAAAAATTTTTCTTGGTTTTTACAGTAATTATTTTCTTTCCTCTTTAGATTATTCAGATTCATTTTATCTTTCCTTTGATATTTCTTTTCCTGGTAAATCCATATTGTTAATTTTTTCTGTTCTCTGTTCTTTTTTGAAGAGATTATCTCCATACTTGATACTTGCCAGCAGCTAGTGTGCATTCATTTTTCATTTCACTTACTACACAGATCACGTCTCCTTCTTAGTTACTAACTAAAGGGCAGGTTAACGTTTTCAAGACTTATTCCAGTTCCCAGGTCTAGCATACATTCATCTAAAGTAGCTCTGTTGAACTAAGATGAGATCTCTTATCGTGCCTGCCTTGTTTTGATACTGAACTGATGGGGACAACAAAAATAATTCTTAATAGTTAATACTATTAGGGTTCTTAATATATGTATGTCCCATCTTAACCACTTTATTAATTGGGATTGTGTTACTCAGATGCAATGTACTTCCTTGAGTCCTGATTTCTACCCATAGATTTATAGAAGATGCTGTCTAAAAATTATTATAAACTCCAGAGGTAAATAGAGAAAGATACACTGAGGATTTGGACAAAGGCTTGGACATAGAAATGTTATGCAATGGGAAAGGGACAACATATTTTACTTTTGTTTGTAATAAGCAGGACTACACACTGCAGGAGGTAAAATTCAGGTTTTCCTAAATCTAGTACCAAGTTGTTTATATTTCATATAAATTTCTCCACACTTTGACATTAGATTTTTAGATTACCATGGCATTAGAATTATAGCAAGCTGTTTTTCTGCATAGTCATTGGTATTTTACTAGTAAGATGAGAAATACTTTTCAAGGAATAGCTAGCAAACAGTCATCTTCAATATTTCTGTTCATAAATGTTCAGTCTCTAACAGTTATTGATCCAACTGCTGTAAACTCATGCTTTTTCTTGCTACTGGTACCTGTCATAATGCACTGGGAATTTTTTTTTTTTAACAAGTTTAGTTACATTTTTGCAGGTGGTAAACACACAGAAAACTTGTGAAGAAAACAGCCTATGAAATTGGAAACTCCTTGGTTGTGTCTTTAGGTTTTCAATAGCCAAAATTATTTATAACACATTCATGAATCTGGAACCTTACAGGCTTTCACATTTTAAACTGGAATTAAAATCTGATACTTGGATGATTGATGTTGCTGAGTTTGAAAGCTGTTTCTTTGAAAGTGAGGATAAGAAAGATCACCTTCCTTGTAAATACTGAAAGTTCACTGATGAATGGAGCATGTGTTTGAAATATGCAATATGCCACCCTAAGGACTAAATCTGGACTTCAGGTAATACGTAGCACCTAATAGGTGGTGGGTGAAATGGTACGTACAGCTGTCACTATAGCAACAGGAAAAGGAAGAGGTAATTTTGTTTTCATCTCTCTTAATAACAGACTGCCACTGGTTGGCATTAAAGATGCCAGCAGTTCCCTCCTGGACAAATAGAAACTGGCAAGGTGATGGCAACAGCTGCACAAACACCAGCAAACAAAGAGAAGTGTTATCTCTTTTTATCCCCAGTTCCAAATGTTTAAAATTTGGAAAGCCAGCCATATGGTTTTTTAAATGTAAACCAGAAAGAATGAGGTTTGCTTGTGGATGCCTCACGTGTCCTTACTGCAACACCCTGCCAAAAACATTGGAGCACTAGCTTTTAAGAAACACCTATTTCTCATTTATCATTGTATTCTCTGTGTCTGCAACCCTGTCTGCTACATAGTGAGTACTCAATAAATGTTGAATAATGGGACATTTTAGTGTGATGCTATCAATAAGCAAAGAAAATATGATTGTTGCTAAGTTTCTCAACTTAAGGTTCAGTAAGAGCGATAACAAATTTCAGCATCTTTCTTGATGTAGTACAAATTGTCCTGCTTTTATTTGCATATTCACTTATGTTTTAGGCTGTGATATTATAGTAATCTTACAGTAATGCCATATAAGAGTGATTGCTATTTTTTTATAAAAGTGTCTTGGTATGGAATTAGGGTAGAAAAGTGGCTCCTTGGTATTCTTTGCTCATATTGGAAATACCACAGTGAAAAAGAAATGGGCCTTAAAGGTCTTCTGATGTTCAAGAATTTGCCCATTAAAATGAAATTCCCTATAAAAGTGGTTAATTTTCACCTTCTAATGATGGGCCCAATTTTCAACACTTTCTGTAACTTTTGCCACTACTGCCAGCTGAAAAGACTGTTCTTCCTCTGGCAGGGGTGGGGAATGTCTGGCCTGCGGGCCATATAAGGCCTGAAAAATCATTCAATCTGGCCCTGCCAAGGCATTAGGGATGAGTTAATGAAATGTTTAACCAAATATAGCAGGCTAGTTTTCAAGTTGATAATTGTGTATGGCCTGTGAATGATGTTATAAATATCCAAATGGCCCTTGGCAGTAAAAAGGTTCCCCACCCCTGGTACAGCATTGAATATCTATATCATTCATGTGCACTTTTATTGTTTTTAAAAGAAGCTATTTATTTTAGAACAATTTGAGATTTATAGAATAGTTGGGAAGCCAGTAAAGAAAACTCCCACATATTCCATGCCCAGTTTCCTAAAATATATTTCATAGGTATGGTACACTTGTCAAACTTAATGAACCAAAATTCCTATATTACTAGAGGCCCAGTGCATGGATTCGTACACGTGTGTGTGTGTGTGTGTGTGTGTGTGTGTGTGTGTGTGTGTGTATGGGGGGGGGCTCCCTCAGTATGGCCTGTGCCCTATCGCAATCTGGAACCCCTCGGAGGATGTCCAACTGCCAGTTTAGTAGCAGGCGGCCAGGGAGGAGCCCGAGTCAGGGCAGGCACTGCATGCTGCTCATGCTCATCCCAGCATGCTCCACCTCTGCAGCCGTGCTCGCCAGCCATGAACCCGGCTTCTAGCTGAGCAGCGCTCCCCCTGTGGGAGCGCACTGACCACCAGGGGGCAACTCCTGTGTTGAGTGTCTACCCCTGGTGGTCATTTTGTGTCATAGCGACTGGTTGACCAGTCATTCCGGTTGTTCAGTCGTAATGGTGGCTTAGGCTTTTATATATATAGACTAGTGACCCAGTGCACAAAATTTGTGCACATTAAAAGGGAATTAATTAAAGAAAATATTTTAATATTGCTATTTGCCCTTTCTCTATAATAGAAGTGTCAGAGATGAAAGAAAATTAGTAAAATGTATATGAAAATCTCCCTCCTATCAGATTCTGGGGTGCATTGCAGGACCTAGAGTCAAGTCCCCGCCCACCATCCGCATGCATTTCGAAAACGCAGGAAACCCAGACCCAGCCGGCCCCACCCCCATCAAGCCTCTCTGGGCAGGGGGCACAGACTCAGGTCCCCCAGCCTGATGCTGGGCAGGGGGCACAGCCTCAGGTCCCCTGACCCGGCACCAGGGCGGGGGGCGTAGCATGAGGTCCCTGTCAAGCCCTGCTGGGCAGGGGGCGTGGCAAGAGGTCACCCAGCCTGGTGCCAGGGTGGGGGACACAGCCTGAGGTCCCTCGCCTCGGCCAGGTGCCATGCAGCCTCAGGTCCCTGCTGTTCAGTTGTGACATTACGGCATCCCAGCTAATTTGCATAATCCTCTATTATATAGATAGATGGTTAACTGAAGTCCAGAATTTTTCATTTTCCTTGGTTTTTACCTAATTGTACTTTTTTCTGTCTCAAGATCCAATTTAGGACACTACATTATGTTGTTTTCATGTCTACTTATGCTGCTGTTGGCTGCAGGAGTTTCTCAGACTTTCCATGACTTGACAATTTTGAGGAACACTATTGAGATATTTTTAGAATGTCCTTTAATTAATTTTTTTCTGATATTTTCCACATAATTAGACTTGGGTCATGGGTTTTCAGAAGAAATACCAGAGAGCTAAAGTGCCATTTTAATCACAGGATATCAAGTATACATAGTATTGAGAGGAGTTAGAAACAGGATTAGGCAGACAAGGTAAGGGATGAAAGAAAGGAGGAAATATGGATGTTAAGGCTGAAGCCAATCACAGGAATGCTGGTCTTGCAGGAAAACAGGATGCCATAAGACAAGAATCCTTATCTTTCACATGCAGAAGGTTACAAGAGATAGGGAGGAAGAGAAAGAAGGGGGGGAGTAGTACTAGGTGGGTTTTGAAATTGTTGTTAGGTGAGAAGAAGCCAATCAGAAAGTGACACATAGACAAAGAACAGGTCCATATCAAATAAAAACCTCTAGACAAACTAACTTCAGTGGACACCCATTCTTGGGCCCCTTCCTTGTGTGGGAAGTGTGTATCTGCTTGTAATAAATTTCCATGCTTTTGCTTAAATCTTCTGGCCCATGATTTTATACTTCAACATCGTGAGACACGATTGCGGGAAGAATTTTGGCTTGCCGTTTGGTATCACTGTCACTATTACTTGTAACTGCTGGTGTTGATTTTGATCTCTAGTTAAAGTAGTGTTTGTCAGGTTTCTCTGTAAAGTTACATTTTTCCTCCCCTTACCATTCTGTACTTTTTGGAAAGGAGTCACTATGTGCAGCCCACACTTAAGAAGTGGGGAGTTGGTGGGAATGCACACTGTGGAAAACAGTATGGAGTTTCCTCAAAAAATTAGAAATGGAACTCCCATTTGACCCAGTAATCCCACTTCTAGGAATATATCCCAAGAAATTAGAAACACCAATCAGAATTCAAATGCAGGTCCAGCTGACTCCAGAGTGAATATGCTCAACTACACCAAAATTCCTCACCTCTGTACAGTTGGGTTTATGAGAGTACTAGAGATCATGCCTTTTAGATATTTCTTTCCTTTTACACTGTTCTCTCCACAGTTTTGCTTTCCTAGGATGCTGGCCATTGCTGACAGCTCATATCTAAGCATGAATCAAAGCCTAACAAGAGTGACTCAGACTCAGGCTCTTTGATCTTAGAAATGAAAAGAAGCTTGGGATACATTCCTAGAAGTGGGATTACTGGGTCAAGAAATCAGAAACACCAATCAGAAAGGACATATGCACCCCTATGTTCATAGCAGCACAATTTACAATAGCTAAGATTTAGAAACAGCCTAAATTCCCATCAGCAGATGAGCAGATTAAAAAACTGTGGTTCATCTACACTATGGAATACTATGCTGCTGTTAAAAAAGAAAGAACTCTTACCATTCGCGACATCACAGATGGACGTGGAGAGCATGATACTAAGCGAAATAAGAGTCAATTCGAGGAAGATAAATATCACATGATCTCATTCATTTGTGGGATATAATGAACAACATAAACTGATGAACAAAAATAGATCTAGAGACAGAGAAACATTGAACAGACCATCAAACTTCAGAGGGAAAGCAGGGGAGGTGTGGGAGTAAGAAATCAACCAAAGGACTTGTATGCATGCATATAAGCATAACTGATGGACACAGACACTAGGGGGGTGAGGGCATGTGCTGGGAGGTGGGGGTGGCCAGGGAGAGCTCAATGGGGGAAAAGGGAGACATATGTAATACTATATGAAATACTTTAAACAAGAATTTTAAAAAATAAAATATTGGAACAACAACAACAAAAAAAAAATGAAAAGAATCTTATTCTAGTGTTCTTTCGTGATGCCTCAGATGTTGCTTGATGGTGCCCTGCCATGTTGCCACCCATGTCATGGGCTGACTGTGGATCTTTTTTAGCATCTGAATCTCTGGGCTTTTTTGAGGTACCTAAGTTCACACATGATTACAGAAACATCATTTCATTCTTGTCAATTGGTGTTAATTGAAAAGAAAAAATGTAAACATCACAGCTGTGCATTCCTTGCCCTGAGCAATTCAGGAAAACAGAAAAGTAAACATCCACATCTTATCATATGACAGAGTAACACATGAAATCATGAAACATTTAACATCTACTGAGCAGAAATATGTGCCAGGCACTGTGCTTGGTGTTTTAGGTGCACTACCTCCTTCAGTCCCAACAGTAGCCCTATGAAGGAAGAGCTATTGTGAACCTCGTTTTAAAGAGGAAAAAGCAGACCTAGGAAAATAAATGCCATTCCCCAGCATGCACAGGTAAGTTATAGAGCTGGGATTCCAATAACATTTCTTTGACACTTGTCCATGCTTTTAACCATTATTTAACGTGTTCACAGGATCAGAATAACAGTTTTAAAGGATTTATTAATCTCAGTTCACATGTGGAGAATGTCCATCTCTACCAATCTTCGTAAGTGGTTCTCTCTCTGGTCCCATTAGCAGAAACCACAGCAATGGTCAAAACCCTGGTGGGAGCCGTGGCAGCTGCTTACTTACTGCCCTGGTGAAAACAGATGAAAGATTGTGGGGATGCATGTCGTATGCATATAAAAGTCAAGAGAAATAAAATATTGTTGTTTTTAATCATATAGTAATCTGTAATATTTGGTATAATGAAAATAATATATATAGCAATTTTCAGTTATAAAAACTTGCATGAACACTCATGAACAACTAAATCTGAGACACAGAACTTTACTACTATAATTGTTTTTAAATTTATTTTACTTTCTATCCCTTTGTATCCTTCTTGCCCCAGAAATAATAAGTATTTTTAATTTTGTGCTTATCATTTCTTCCTTAAAATTTTTTCTCACAATGCTTATCATAAGATATATTCTTTAATTTTGCATTTTATTGAAATGATATGAAAACAGCTGCAACTTGCCTGCACTTAACACTTTGTAAGGTTCATTCACACTGTTGTGTTCATTATTTGAGTTCATTACTTTTCATTAGTGCAAAATATTCTATTTTTTCTTGTGTACTTTTCATATTGATGGGCATTTTTACCATTACTACTATTTTTGTTACTACAACTAGTGCTGGTATGAACATTCTTTTACATGCTCCTGATATACAAGATTTAGACATTTTTGGAGTATATCTTGAGGAGTGAAATGCTGGGTTGCAGAGTTTTTAAATGTATAAATTTAAAATACAGTACGAAATTGCTTTCTCAAATGATGGTACCAATGATTGTATAAGAGTTCTTGATAATATACACTTCTGCAATATATGATACCATGAGAGTTCCACATTTTTGACAAGTTATTTGGCATAAAATAATAAATATAGATTTAATTGGAATATCTTTAATTATTAACAAGTTTGAACAACTTTACATATTTTTAACCACATGTGTTTCCTGTTGGGTAAATACATATAAATGTTTATTTACTATTTTATCTATTTAATAAAATATGTGTGCATGTACTTACATGTTAATTTATAAAATTGTTTCATATATTCTTGTTACTAATCATTTATAAGTTATATATGGTCAAATGTATTTTCTCTTTTTGGCTTGGGTTTATATATTTTTTAAAAAATATATTTTTATTGATTTCAGAGAGAGGAAGAGAGAGGGAGAGTTAGAAACATCAATGATGAGAGAGAATCATGGATCTGCTCCTGCATGCCCCCCTACTTGCATGTGTCCTGACTGGGAATCGAACCATGATCTCCTAGTTTATGAGTTGACACTAAACCACTAAACAACTAGCTGAGCAATTTATACTTACTTTATGTTGGATTTTGAATAACAAAAGGTTTTTATTTTAATGTAATTAAATATACCAATATTTTAAAGCCAAAACTTTTTTGTGTAGATTTTAGGTCAAGGTCACGAAGATACTTATCTATATATCTATACATTTTCTGAAAGTTTTATACTTTTAAATTTTACACTTAATTGTTAAATTTATCAGGGATTATTTTTGTAGATAAGCATGTTAATTTTTTAATGTATATACTCATTTTTCTAGTTATTCTTTGCAAGTTTGGTAGAACTGGCTTACAATCATAATGATTTGATACTTTCTTTGTAAGAACATTTTAAATTACTAATTATTTTTTAACATTCATAGTCCCATTTAAGCCTTCATTTCTCTCTGGAAAGTTTTATTTTTCTAGATTTTAATAAAATTTGCAGTAATATATTAACAAAATTGCAAATATACTATTATCAATATATTTGCTCATATTATATTCTCTTAATCCTCTATTAGACTTGGAGTCATGTCCTTTTTTTTTAGGGGTTTGAGAGGGAGTTAAAGAGATTTCGCATGTATCCCTGCTCCCACACATGAATAGCTCCATCCTCCCTCATTATCAACCTTACTCACCAGAATACCAGAATAGTAATTTTTTAAACTCAGAATGAATGTACATTGACACATCATAATCACCCAAAGTCATAGTTCACATTAGGGTTCACTCTTGATGTTCAACTTTCTATGGGCTTGGACAAATGTATAATGACATATATGCATTGTCATTTCATACAGAATATTTTCATTGCCCTAAAATCCCCTGTGCTCTTCTTGTTCATTCCCTCTCCCCACCCCTACCAGGCCCCCAATCACTCCATAGTTTTACTTTAAACTCTTTTGGATAAATAACAAGAAACATGATTGCTGAATTACTTGAGAATAGTATGTGTAATTTACTAAGAAACTGGCCAACTGTTTTCTAAAGTGGCTTATCCCTTTGTATTCCTACCAGCAATATCTGAAACTTCCTGTTGCTGCATATGATGGCCAGCAACCCTATTGTCAGTGTTCCACCTTTCGGCCATTCCGATGGGTGTGCAGTGGTATCTCGTTGGCTTATATGTCCTATTTATTATTAACATCATGTAGTTTGCCTTATCTCTTTTTTCATAAATCTTATAGTCGTTTATGTGTTTTATTAATTCAAAATTTATATGTTGCCATTATTATTTTATACCATAATGTACATTTAACTAATAATTATTTTACCAATATCTTGCTCACCATTTCTTCCTGCATCTTATAGCTTCTTTCTCAGATTATTTTCTTTTTTTTTTCTAAAATATATTCTTAATCCTTCCTTTGTTGTAAAGCTATTGGTGGTAAACTCAGCTTTTGTTGAGTTGCAAAGTTTATTTTTTTAAACTCCTAATCTTGACATAATTTTTCAACTTCTAGGTTGACAGCTGTTTTCTATTTAGCACTTTGAGGATTTTATCTCTGTTTTCTGGTTTCTTTTGAATCACTGATGAAAAGTTTAGTTGTCATTCTTTTGTAAGTGCTTTGTCTTTTCTCTCTGCTTTTAACCTTTTGCACTCGGATGTCGAGATTAAAATTACTCTTTGAATGTATCAATAATTTGAAATATAAAAAAATCCAAATAAATAAGTTTGTATGAAAAGAAACTCCAGTTTTTTATTCTACTGCCGCGTTTTGTAAAATCTGGGGTATTTAAAAAATTAAATCCTGAGTAGAAAAAAGGAATCGAGAAAAAAGCAAGCGAGTGCAAAGGGTTAAGATCTTCGTAACACACATTGTAGAATTTCACAGCATGTCTAGGTGAGTATTGCTGCTCAATACATGCTGCTCAGTATGTACTGCACTTCTGGCATTCTGGTATTTGTGAAATAATAATTTTCATAATTTGGAAAATTCGCAGCTATTGTTTTTCAAATATTTATTCTTTCAATATTATTTTTCTTCTCTTATGCTTCAGTACTGGCTTGGCTCTTCTACACTTTAACCAGTTGATTTAATACGTTTAATTTAAAGTTATATTTGTGTAGTTTTTCAAATCTCTTTGGTCAATTTAGATAGTGTCTTACCTCTTGTTTACTTTTTATTACACTATCATTTTATTTAAACATTTAATACATAGTTATTTCATATTCTGTATCTGAAAATTATATTATTTTAATTTTTAGAAGTAAAAATCTGATATCCTTCCTATTTGTCCTTTGGTACTCATTATAACATTTTCCTCTATGACTGGTGATGTGTGGTTGTTAATTCATATATAGTTCATGTTAATTTTGGGAAATCCAGAGGCCTATATCTAGGATGTTTTCTGCCAGAGAGAATACCCATGTACTTCTGTTTGGATCTGGGAGGTGATTCTGTCTTGGGGCCATTTCAGCTTCTTCCAAGTTGTTTAACACACAGGGTCAAAGCAGGGTCACTTAAATAGTAGATCTTACCCAATATCATCCTTTACTAGTGATTCAAAAGATACAAGCAATATCTTGCAGAGACTTAGCTTTTTTTTTTTAATGGCTAAAACCTGTGTGCATCAGACAGTTACCTATTAGTATTATCCTTCTTTTCTGCAGTAAGCCATGTTTGGTTTCTGATTAACAGATAGTGAGCCCGAAAAGTCGAAACATTGTTTTTAGAAAAATCTGATTTATTTTGGGGCTCCCAGTTTTGTATTCAACTAGTGGCCCGATGCATGAATGAAGATTCGTGCAAGAATGGGCCTTCGTTCCCCTGGCTGCCAGCACTGCCTTCGCTCTGGCCGGAGCCGCCTTTCTGCCTTCCCGCCCCCCCCTGTTTATGCAAATTACCCGCCATCTTTGTTGGGTTAATTTGCATACTCACTCCTGATTGGCTGGTGGGTGTTGCGAAGGTATGGTCAATTAGCATATTACTCCTTTATTAGGTAGATTGCACAGATAAAAGTAGTGACTGTTCTTATTATCCAGGACGGTGTATTTTATAAGTATACAAATTTCAGGTTCATTTTTCATAAGTAATCTAGAAAGGCCAGGGGTACCCTAATCAATAAGAAACTTTGTTTTTGCTTTATTTTGATGGTGACGCTCTTTAATCTTTCTGCTAGTAAACACCCTGAGCATGTCACAGGGGCTGGCTTAGGCAATCACTCCCTTAAGGTCCTTCTTGTTTAGGAACTGGTGAGTTACTGCTTTTCTCTTGCTCAAAGGTGTTTATTTCAGCTCTGTTTCTGGGCCAAAGTTGAGGTGTAGAATTTATTACTGATGGTAGCCTTTTCCTTCAAGCCAAATCTCCTTAATTGGGTGCTTATTGCTCAAAGCTCTTATTTTTAGCAAAGTCTTTCTTTTTTTGCAAAGGGGTGAGTGGTTTTACGATGAGTGTCATAGAGAATTACCACACTTCATGCAAGCCCAGCATTAATTATATTTTAGGAAGAGTGGAGTGGCATTTATTTTATTTATTTATTTATTTATTTATTTATTTATTTATTTAGTACAGTGTCTTTTAATGGGAGAGTTCTCAGAAATATTCAGAGCAGTTATTGATGAAAACTTGTCTAAAATATAAGCTATGACCATTCAAGGATGTGATTTTTTGTATAAAACCACTTTGCACCTACAGTTGTCCTCAGCAATGGACACTATTAGCATTTTGTTTAGAGACCTCACTATTTTTCAGTCACCTTCGCTAAAATAAACGAAGTCATCCCTAATGGCCCTGGTGTCAGGTCATTTGCCCGTCTGCAGTTCTAGTACTAAAATGTCCTCTCTGAGCCTGTCAGGGTTCTGTTGTCCCCATCCAGGCTCAGCAGAGCGGTGATAAACTCAGTGCTATGTTTGATCATCAATAACGGCCAGGACCGTGATCTACTATGATGAACTAGATGAGATAGGAGGAACTTCCTGGGAAGCTGTGGACTGTTATCAGGCAATGCTGTGCATCCCCCAGAGAGTAGTCTGCTGAGTAAACTGCACACTCTGCAGTCCATGGCTGGAGGGGGAACCTGTCTTTGCTACAAATCAGAGTAATGACGGAAAACCTAGCAGGAGCAGCTTTGTACCAGTAGAGAATCATTGGCTTAGGGCAGATTTAGTTTCTACACAGCACTTACCAGGCAAGCTTTCCCCTTTATTTTCTTTTAAAAATAATGACATTGTAATCAGTACACCCTACCTGCAGAGTCAAGCTTTTTTAAATAGCACTTAAATACCTTTTGATATAATGTACGCTATTGATAGGAGAACAATGATGCTCTAATTCATGATAATGGATTTGAATGAGTTTTTAAATAGCATAACTAATGTAGAATCAAAGTGACTTTCCCAGGGAAATGTACCATGAGCTCCTGTATTAAAAACCGTAAATAACACTTATTAAATCATTTCATAAGAAGCTAAAACAATTCTCCTTTTCGGCTATAATGCTTTAAGAGTTTGGAGCAGGAATCTTGTTTTGTGTAATCATTAGAATTTAACTGTTGAAACTTAAAAACGTTTCCATAGGTTGTAATTCCTCTTTTAGAGTGTCCATAGTGTGCAGATCAAATACTGTCTTCCAGCAGCTTGTGTTTCTAGGCTGCCTTCAGCACCGAGATCTCACTCATCTTACCTACAACAATTCCATCTTCCCACTGCTGCACAATCTGTCAGGATTGCGGATAAGTCACAGATGTGCGCTAAATAATTACTGCCGGTTTTAATTAAAACTAGCTTGCAACTCTTAAATTCAATTAATATCTTTGTACTTGGCCTTGTCTCCCTGAATAGCTCCTAATGAAGCATGACAATTTTTGGGTGTACTTCATAAGTTTTGTTTCAAAGAGTGACACTTTCTTTTTCTCTAATTTTTAAAAATTACATTTATTGGGGTGACATCTATAATAATAAAAGCATAATATGTTAATTACACTGGACGTCTTTCCAGACGACTTTCCGGACAAAGCACGGGCTGTGAAGGAAGCCCTGGTCTCAGAAGCCTGAGTCCTGGGTGCCTGCCAGGGGCCAGAGGGAAGCCCGGGTCCCAGGTGCCAGAGGGAAGCTGGTGCCAGCAGCCGGGGGAAGGAAGGCCTACTCTTGCACGAATTCCATGTATCAGGTCTCTAGTTGGTTAATAAAATTATATAGGCTTCAAGTGTACAATTCTATGATACATCATCTGCACATTGCAATGTGTGTCCACCACCCAAAGTAAAATCTTCTTCTGTCACCATATAGTTGACCCCCTATATCCTTTACTATTCCCCATCCTTTTCCCTCTGAAAACCATCATATTGCTTGTTATATGTGTCTATGAGTTTTTGTTTGTTTGTTTATGTTGTTTGTTCATTTGTTGCCTTCAGTTTATATCCCACATCTGAGTGAAATTATATGGTTCTTGACTTTTTCTGTCTGACTTATTTTGTTTAGCATGATATTCTCAAGATCCATTCATATTGACACTTTTCTCTTTTAATATTAAAAAAAGTCATAAAGTTTCCTGTGCTCCCTCACAAATAGATGGTTGAAGTAGTAGATTATTTTATATTATCTCTGAAAATAGTAGCCCTGCGCACGAATCTGTGCACCAGTAGCTCGCCAGTAGCTCGCTGCTGCCCTCCAGTAGCTCTCCACCTGCTGCCCTGCCCTCCTGTAGCTCCCCCAACTCCCTCCCCCCTGTTCCCCCCTCACAGCTTACTGCCCTGCCCCCTCCTGTAGCTCTCTGCCACCCGCTTGTAGCTCGCTGCCCCATCCTCCTGCTGATCAGTGATCCTGTCATTACGTGGTCGATTGTTATGCTTCACGGTGTAATGACCATTTGCCTATTACATCTTTATTATATAGGATAACGTTTCCATACTTAAATAAAGATGACAATTCTATTATTCCTAATTGTATAACAATGTCCTTGAAATACTCTACTGAGGTGATTTAAACAAATGATAATTTGTGAGGACTAGAAAACATTTTCAAAGGTCAAAACTAATTTATAATATTATACTAGATGTTGCTATCTATAATTTTCACAAGCCCTCAATTTCAAGTATTTTTGTAAAATTAAGCAAACAGCTCAGATATTCTCTTCAACATACTTCTGGCATGAAGTAAGGATTTCATCAACTCTGGAAACCTGTGACCCTCATTTTAACTGATATTAGATCACATATGATGCCAGTCTTAACAGTGTGGAGTTAACAAGAGCATAGACTTCTGCAAATGTACTGAGCATCAAATCCTAGTTTCTTAACCTATCTCATGTATGCCATTCACCCAATATATAATTTCTACCAGCTCACATAAAGTCATGAGCAGGACATGGAATAATTTATTCATAGTATTTATCATGAATAATAAGCTCAATAAATGGCAGAGAATAGCATTTTAAAAAATAAAGGACATGGAGCTACAAAAAATAAAAATAAAAAGTAAAGGAAAACAGCTCCTGCCAAGTCTCTGTGTGGAAATAACACTGATAGAAGTTTCTTAAATCTGCAGCATTGAAGTGCCTGGATGATGTCAGGTTTCATCTGTGTTTATCTGGCCTGTCCAATTTAAAAATTCCCACATCCCCTAAAAGCTACCAATGTGTACTATCTGGTCTGGTGACATATTTCATCAGTACCAAGGAAAATTGAATTTTATAATGACAGGACAGAAGAGATTTCACACAATTTTTTAAAACTTTCTGCTTCTGAAGACTTCTTGCTCTTCCATTTAGCTAAGTCCCTGCTTTTACCCGTGGCATTATCGGAAATCATCATCATCAGCACCTTCTGCAAGTATTGTCTTAAATAATCACAACAAAAATATTAAAATATTGGTTAGAAACAAAAAGGTGTTTCTTTGAGTGTGTGTGTATTTTTTAATCATTTTTTTTGTTCTTTAATGGCACATACTGTCACTTACTGCATATAAGTCATTGTTGTTTAGAATTTGAAAAATTCTAAGTTGTGTAATAATTTCTCCCTGCTTTTGGTTCTTTCCCCGCATGTCATTAGTAGCTTTCTCTTGATCGCAGTTAACTCAACTCATCTATCTTTTACAACAAAACACAATCTCAAATTTTTCCACCCTCTATGATTCTAAATGTCAACATATTTTGATGCAGTGTATAATGTGCGCTACTTATTTAACAGAAAATAGCTGATGTGGAACCCGTGCTACTTCTTAATAAGTAATTAATAAGGCAGACTGCATTGAAGTAGACTGCTCAATATGAAGTTCATTACCATGCAGTGTCACAGAATGCTACCCTTCAAGGTAATAAAATGGAAGATGAAAATATTGTGAATATCCTAGAAACTCATGATAGCAAACGGTGAAATAATTCACATTATACTGACAGGGGAAAGGTACACATTATTTATGAAGTCAATAGGTAATATGAACAGACTTCATAATAAATAGGTGGATTGAAAGTCTGAAATGCAAATTCAGACGCTGTATTGTATAAAGCTACAAGGGGTGTATACCACTGCAGCCTGCAGTGTTATGCAACTAGGCAAGATCTTTCAGTGAAAAGGGACCTCTCTATCTGCTGGTAAAATAGCACTGTCTCCATTAAGAAAAAAAGAACTAAGGTTCATTGAAGATAAATATTCAAATGAATTCATTTTGAATGGTTGATTAGAAATATAAATATAAAATTATCTTGTATTTGGATTTTTTTAATGTTGTGGAATCTACAGAAAGAAATTTGTCTTTCATTTAGGAGTAAGACCTTGGTTCAGAGAAGTTCAGAAGGCAGAGTAAATGAGCAGAAACTAGTTTCCACTTGGGCTCATAAATCCAGGGGACCTGAATTCAGAAAATTCCCAATGGCTTTGAAAGACTAGACCTTATTCCCAAGGAGGTCTGAGTGAGTAGTTCAATTAGAGATAGATATGTCCACTGGCAAAAAAAAAATTCTACTTGAACTATTGCTTATCTTGTTGAGTTTTGTAAAATGTGAGCACTTCCTGTTATAAAAAATTTGAGTCAAAGAGAATAAAGTTTCTTTTTGTGTCATAAAAAAAGGCAAGCACTTTTCAGATTAACTTCCAAAGGGTATTTAAAATCCATATTAATGAAAATATGGGAAGAATATTATTCCATGAACCTTTCAACTCCATTTAAAAAGATCTATGATACCATGGCATCTAATTATCACTCCTACAGTTTTTTTTTCCCTCCAGGAGTTCAAAGCAATTTACACAGTTAACTCACTTTGACAGAGAAAATCATTTGACAGAATAAAAGAAACTGAGGCACAAAGAAAGTTAAGAAGTTTGTTCACTATTATACAATCAGTGAGGAAGGAATGAAATGTATCACCTAGTGTAGGATTAAGGTGATGAAGTTCAATCATATTCTTCCACTTAAATTCAGTGTGATCTTGGAAAATTACTTAATGTCTCTGAGCCTCATTAATTCTATGAAGAGCTGAATAATCTTCCCTGTTCAAGGTTATTATAAGATATGGGGCCATTGCAATAATATATATTAGAATGTTTGCTGAGTTATAAAATGCTGCATTTACAAAATATTGTATTCTTAACTCTTCTACTGCAGTCTCTCAAGGAAGATCACTTATTCACCTGATGCCTGAATCAAGAACTTTGAATGCCTCAATCTCATTGTACAGTACAACTTGATGTACATATATTTAGACTATTTTCCTGTTAGGATTTTTAATGCAGCTAGTATCCCAGCCTTAAGTATAGTGTGTTGAATCTTGAGGATGAAGGTTAATAGGGTTCATGTATGTCCTGGAGCAGAGAAGAGAATATGACAGTCCATGGACTAAGTATAGACAATGACTGAGGAGGACCAAGAATCAGGATTAGAATAAAATCAATTGCCAGATATCAGAGGCAAGTATAAAGGGATAGTTCAGGGAAAGAGCAAGGGGTCAGGATATGAGGGTATCAGTAATAGGTCATAAAAGAGTGAAAAACAAGCTGAAGCAATGTGGTTCCAGATGTGGGCCCTGAACAACTCAGAGACCAGGGGATTTATGAATCTTGGCTGCATGACACAGAGATAGTTCAGCCCAATTAAAGGTATCAGGTAAGCTAGACAATAACTAGACATATTAAAACAAGAGAAGGATGTCCAACTCAGCTCTTTTTCAAAGAAGAATGATATGGAGTCTTTCACTATTCATAATTTTATGAAGTTGTTACATTATCAATGTCTAGGCTGGAAGGGTGGAAGGGAATAGCATTAATAAAAATCAAATAAATATATGGTAACATTTATGATCTATTTTTCTGAGGTGAAAAAGCACTTCGCAAATATTGTATATTGGTATATAGAACTATACAAAGGTCTTTGTATAATAGTGCTTATTAAATATAGACCTAAGCAAGTATTTTTAAAATTTATTTAAAACCTAGGGAGCCTGCTTTATTCATTAGGTAATTCATTCAACATGTGTACTGAGGGTCTACTATGTGCCAGGTATGCTCAAAAAAGATAAGCCTCAGTTTACAGCCTTTTAGAGAGACAACTTGGAATGAGTTATTGTAAATGTGTTGAGTTCTATTTACAGCTTGTTCTGGGAATATATAAAATAATGCAAGATATCAGAGAAGAACATATATCTGGGGAAGCTGAAGCTTGGCAAGATTTATAAGAGTACAGTGTAGTTAAAAATAGGGAAACACATCTTAGCCATATAGTTTTAAAACACTTATTGCTATGGAAACATTTATAACCTTTCTATTACTCAGTAGTAATAAAATAAGCACATAGAAATAATCAAAAACAAGAAAGTTAATAGTTTCATTGCTACTATGCTTCACTTCAAATGCAGAAAGTCCTCTAAAAATCAAGTTTCTATATAGGATTACTCCAAATTCAAACATATTTATGCACTAAATCAAACTAATATCTGAAAAGAAAAATTATTCACAGTAATTATTTTTGAGTGACAATAATAATGCTATTCTGAGGCTCATATGCATAATATGGGATAAAGTAAATGAATAATTAGGAGATATTCTAATTCTATCATGCCTGAGAGCAGTTAAACCAGGATTTACAATATGGGAGAAAAGAGAGAGATGTTGTTCAGAAAAGATTACATAAAGAGCATCAAACAGCATCCACCCTTATCTGTGGTTGCAGTTTCAGTTACCTGTTGTCAACCATAATGCAAAAATATGAAATGAAGAAGTTCAGACATAAACTATTCAGTTTTTAAATTGTTGACTGTTCAAAGTAGCATGATAAAATAAATCTTATACCATCCCACTCCTTGCCACATGGGATGCAAATATTCCCTTCATCCAGTCTATACATGATATACACGCTACCTGCTCATTAGTCTCTTAGTAGCCATCTTGGTTATCATATCAGTTGTCAGAGAGAGAAAGAGAGTTGAAGAGAAAGAGAGAGGACATATTTACATAACTTTTATTGCAGTAACATTGTTATAATTATTCTGTTACTAGAGGCCCAGTGCACGAAATTTGTGCATGTGGAGGGGGGGGTTCCCTCAGCCAGGTCTGCACCCTCTCTAATCCAGGACCCCTTGGGGGATGTCGAACTGCCAGTTTTGGCCCGATCCCTGCAGGCTAGGTGGAGGAACCCCACTAGATGCACGAATCTGAGATTCGTCAATCTGTTCCATGTTTCCATGCCTGTGCATTGAGTGTCTTCTCCCTGGTGGTCAGTGAGCATCATAGCAACCAGTTAAACAGTCGAATGGTTGAACGATTGTTTAGGCTTTTATATGTATAGATTATTGTTATTAATTACTTACTGTGCCCAATTTGTAAGATAAACTTTAGCATAAGTATGTCTGATACCTATGGATTGGGTACTAGTACTATCCAAAGTATCAGGCATCCAGGGATAGTTTTGGAATGTATCCCACATAGATTGGGGTGACTGCTATAATCCTGGATTTTAACTGTATCAGAGGGATTTACTCTTTTTTTTTTTTAAATATATTTTATTGATTTTTTACAGAGAGGAAAGGAGAGAGATAGCTAGAAACATCGATGAGAGAGAAACATCGACCAGCTGCCTCCTGCACACCCCCTACTGGGGATGTGCCCGCAACCCAGGTACATGCCCTTGGCCGGAATCGAACCTGGGACCTTTCAGTCCGCAGACCGACGCTCTATCCATTGAGCCAAACCGTTTTTGGCTGGGATTTACTCTTGAGATATTTTATTCGTACCAGTCCTATAGCAATGAGCACCTGTGTTCTTGATGCAGGCATACCTTGAAGGCATTGTGGGTTCAGCTTAGACCACCGCAATAAAACAAATAACACAATAAAATGAGTCACAAACTTTTGGTTCCTGGTGTATATAAAAGTTATGTTTAAACTACTAGTATACTATAATCTATTAAGTGTGCAATAGCATTCATGATGTCTTAGAATTTACACATACCTTAATTAAAATACCTTATTGTTTAAAAATGCTATCATCTGAGCCTTTAGTGAGTCCTAATCTTATCACTGGTGGTTGCCACAAACCTACAATTTGTAAAAAATGTATTATCTGCAAAGTGCAATTAAGCAAAGTTTCATAAAATGAGGGACTTCCATTAGCCAAAACTGGGTAACTTGAGCTTCAGAAAAAGGTAGTAATTGCAATTGGTTGAATTTTACCAATATACTTGAGTTAAAGAATTTCCTTGTTGTTATAAAACTGTTCATCTTCAAAAAATACAAGAGAACCAATTTGTTAAGGAAACGGGTAAATAAAGGAAAAGAATCAAGCGTTTATCCTGCTTTTTCTATATGAATCCTACCACTAGGTAACCTAATAGTAGATAAGGAGAAAGTTTCTCTCTATTAAAGCATTCCAACTAACAAATATATCATAAATTACAGGTTTTAAATATTATCATTTTGCAAACCCAATGCATTAATGGATGTAGACATTGCCCATCAATAACTACTAATATTACAAAAAGAAAGACTACCAAACATTGTGTCCTGAGGAAAGAATGGAATGTACCACTGTCATCAGAGGGATCAAACCTGAGTCTGATCAAGCCTCTGGATCCAGTTGCCAATTTGTGGGAAATGCAAGAGATCCAGCAATCCGCTGAACTGCACTGTACGTGTGCAATCAGAAAATCCCAGACCTTAGGAAACTCTACAGCTTAAATGGCATTAATTTTTCAACAGATGAATTATAAGGAAAGGAAAGGGATGAAGGAAGAATTTTAAAAACACATCAATTTTTCTAATGTGCAAAACCAAACTATAGGAACAAACACATGTGATAAAACTAAGTGAACTCAAGGAATTAATTGATGATGGTTACCGAGATGGGGATGAAGCACAGCTCAGGAATCACTGACAGAGTTCTAGTTTTTGTCCTGGGTGGTATTTATAAGGATGTTCACTGTATAATAATTCATCTACACTAATAAAAGAGTAAGATGCAAATTGACCATACCTTCACGATGCCCAGCAGACAATCAGGAGCGAGTATGCAAATTAACCCAACAAAGATGGCACGTTAATTTGCTTATGCAGGCGCCAAGCAGCTGGGGGTGGGGCGGGACACTTGCATCATTGCCATGGTGACGACGCAGGCGTTCCGCACTGCCCTAGCCACTCCAGGCCTCTGGGCAGTGTGGGAAGGCGGAAAAGTGGCTCCGGGCCAGAGCGAAAAGGCGGCTCTGGCCAGAGCAAAGGTGGTGCCAGCAGCCAGGGGAAGGAAGGCCCATTCTTGCACGAATCTTCGTGCATCGGGCCTCTAGTTAATTTATAAAGGTTTTTTTTTTCCTGTCTTTTGTATCTGTATTTCATTTTATAGGCTTAAAAAATAAAACTGACATAGCCTATTACCAAAATATGCTATTAAACTTGGCTACATCATTCATTAGTATATGGTTTGTTATTTGTAATTACTCTCATGTTTAGGTGTTTAATGAACATTTTTAATCTCAATATGCGGTAATTTAAAAATGGGCTATGTTAAGGTTGCTAGCAAGAGCCAGATAATAGACTTTAAAAGTAGAGATACTTTCTTTAAGTTGAATGTCTTGAGAAACAGACACATATTACTTTTATAATGCTACCTTGGACTTACACTTTTTTAATACCTATCCTACTTACTAGTGGAAGACTATCTGCGACTGAAACTCATAACTCCCCAGAAAGCCCAGACTATAAATCAGCTCCACTCACTCTCATGCAAAATGCAATCTACTGGTAATAGTTTCCAGATCCCATCTTCAGGGAACTGAGGGGAAAAAATTTTCACTTCTTCTTTTTTGTTATGTAAAGTGTCTTCGATTGTGATATATTTTATTTATATTTGTTTAGCAAATTCAGCAGTCCTTAGGGCACGAGGCAGAAACCTTCCTTTCAAATAGATGTTTAATATTTTAATATTACAAGTCGTGGCCCTATTTGTTTTATGTATTTTCATTAAATGTTGTGCCTTTGGAATCAGAATAGAAATTTATAAGTCAAACACACACTATGGTAGTTTTATTGGAAATAACTCAGGTGGGTGAACTCAGTTACCAAACATATTTACATTAAAGTTGAGAAACAAAAGCTCAGTGTAATGTTATTTTTTATTCCCAAGTGTTTGGTGTATCAGCAGAATATATTGATAAGTAATGAAATCACTTGCTACAAAGACAGGTGGTGACTTTGGACTCAGCAAAAATACCTTGTTTGGTGTATTTCAAAAGTATCTCTACATTTGTGACTGTGCAGATGACAAGCTAATGGAAAGGAAAAGAAGACAGTTCTCATAAGTGAATCCGTAAAATTTCTGCTTTATGTTATTTTGTGTCACCACAGTTTCAAGTTACTTTGTCTCTAAGTTCTTTTTTTTTTTTCTAAGATTCAATTCC
The DNA here is from genome assembly GCA_025583905.1 of Ia io. Classification (NCBI taxonomy): domain Eukaryota; kingdom Metazoa; phylum Chordata; class Mammalia; order Chiroptera; family Vespertilionidae; genus Ia; species Ia io. Next base: position 66,487,108 of record JAJQQW010000015.1, on the reverse strand, counting down.
AACTTTATTTTTTATTTATTTATTTATTTTTATTGATTAAGGTGTCACATGTTTGTCCTCAACCCCCCATCCCCATCCCACACCCCTCCCCACGGTTGCCCCAACCCCCTGTTGAACTTAACCATTGGTTAGGCTCATATGCATGCAAACAAGTCCTTCGGTTGATCTCTCCCCCTCCCCGCACCCACTCCTATCCTCCCTCTGAGGCCCGACAGTCCGATCGATGCCTCCCTGTTTCTGGTTCTGTTCTTGTTCATCAGTCTATGTTGTTCATCATTTCCCCTAGATGAGCGAGATCATGTGTCACTAGAGATATACTTATAAGAACTGAATGTGAGACGAGCAATAATAGTTATGCTGACAGGCAAATGAATCAGTCTGTAGTGAGTTTCCCTCTGGACCAACAGTTCTTTTGAGACCCAATATCAATGTCCACCAGTTCCTTATGTGTATATGTCGATACTGACCCCTCAGCTCTGGATGGTGGACAAATGGTGGTAACGCAGGTCCGACACCCTCTGGTTTGGTCTCGGCCGGACGCAGGGGCGCGAGGCCTCACCTGGACCCAGGGGCGCGTGGCCTCCCCCAGACTCAGGGGCGCGTGGCCTCACCTGGGTCCAGGACCCAGCCTCACCCAGATCCAGGGGCACACGACCTCACCCAGACCCGGGATCCAGCTTCACCCGGACCCAGGGTCACGTGACCTCACCCGGACCCAGGGGCGCGTGGCCTCTCCCAGACCCAGGGGCGCGTGGCCTCACCCGGGCCCGGGACCCAGCCTCACCTGGATCCAGGGGCACACGGCCTCACCCGGACCCGGGATCCAGCTTCACCCAGACCCAGGGGCGCATGGCCTCACCCGGACCCATCTAAGTTCTATGTGTCTTTCATCAGCTAATTAAGTAATCTGTTTAATGGTATTAATCTTCCATCTCTTATAGTAACACTAGAGGCCCCAATGCATGAAAATTCATTCAAGAGTAGGACTTCCTTTCCCCGGCTGCTGGCACAGCTGCTGGCACAGACTTCCCTCTGGCACCGAGGACCTGGGCTGGTTTCCCTCAGGCCGCCTGCAGGCACCCACCAGGGACCCGGGCTGGCTGCCCTCCAGTTTCGGCTTCATCAGGAGGGGTAATATGCTAATTAGACTGGATGTCCTTCCTGACATCCTTCCTTGTGGACAAAGCCGCAGCGGGCAGAGACTGAGGCAGAGCTGCAGAGGCCCCCAGGTGTGGCAGCAGGCGAGGGACCAGGGCCAAGGCCCTTGCACAAATTTTGTGCATTGGGCCTCTAGTCCAAATAATAAAGAGGTACTATGCAAATTGACCATCACTCCAACACACAAGATGGCCATCCCCATGTGGTCAAAGATGGCCGCCCTCATGTGGACACAAGATGGCCACCACAAGATGGCCAGCAGGGGTGGGCAGTTGTGGGCTATCAGGCCAGCAGGGAAGGGCAGTTCGGAGGGACCAGGCCTGTAGGGGAGGACAGTTGGGGTCAACCAGGCCAGCAGGGGAGGGCAGTTAGGAGTGACCAGGCCAGCAGGGGAGGGCAGTTAGGGGTGACCAGGCCATCAGGGGTGGGCAGTTAGGGTTGACCAGGCCTACAGGGGAGGGCAGTTGGTGGTGACCAGGCCTGAAGGAGAGGACAGTTAGGGGTGACCAGGTCAGCAGGGGAGGGCAGTTAGGGGTGACCAGGCCGGCAGGGGAGGGCAGTTAAGGGCAATCGGGCTGGCAGGGAAGCAGTTAGGCGTGAATCAGGCTGGCAGGGGAGTGGTTAGGGGGTGATCGGGCTGGCAGGCAGAAGTGTTTAGGGGCAATCAGGCAGGCAGGCAGGCGAGCAGTTGGGAGCCAGCAATCCTGGATTGTGAGAGGGATGTCCGACTGCCCATTTAGGCTGGATCCCACCGGGATTGGGCCTAAACGGGCAGTCAGACATCCCTCGAGAGGTCCCAGATTGGAGAGGGTGCAGGCTGGGCTAAGGGACACACAATCCCCACACACACCCCTGTGCATGAATTTTGTGCATCTGGCCTCTAGTAGATTATATTTAAACTAGAGGCCCAGTGCATGATTGAATCATGCACGTGTAGGGTCCCCTACACGCTTTCGCTTTCGATCGCGGGGGAGCTGGGTGCCTGTCTGCTGGTGCACCAGGCCTTTCGGAAGCCTCTGGCTCGGCAGTGGCTTCTGAAAGGCCTGGTGCCGGAGCAGACAGGCACCCAGCTCCCACGCTTTGTGTGGGAGCTGGGTGCCTATCTGCTGGTGTACCAGGCCTTTTGGAAGCCTCTGGCTCGGTGGCGGCTTCTGAAAGGCCTGGTGCCGGAGCAGACAGGCACCCAGCTCCCCCACTTTTGATGGTTTGCGGCGGGACGTGAGCTTGCTGCCCCAGAGGCCCCTTCTGTGCCGCAGCACAGCCATGGCGCAGACGCTGAGCTCGCACCACCGCTGGCTACGCGAGCTCAGTGTCCCGCTGGCCCAATCGGCTACCCCGGCCACCCCGAGTCCCGCCCCCTGCACCTCCTGCTGGCCCAATCGTGGGCATAGCGGAGTGATGGTAATTTACATATTACCATTTTATTAGGTAGGATATGTAGAGAATAGTATTTATACATTATGTCAAGTTCAGAAATACACCTATTATGTTACTGCATAAGCCAACTAAATTAATAATTTCAATCATTAGGTTTAGTCAGAAGTTAATAGCTGGTATTTAGACAGATCACTGGGTGAGAATATTTCAATTGAAGTATTTTCTTGCCTTTTTAAATTTGTGGACAGGTATAAGCTACACCAGAAAAAAAAAGGCAATGAATCCACAAAATCCTTCATTAAATTTCCCTTCCCTTCCACATTGCCTACGTCCTTTTACTGTTTTCTGGATCGTGAATGCATGCCTCCCAGTGCCTGACATTAAGCACACGCTGGACGGTTGTAGCCACAAGAGCAACACCTTTGCTTCTGTTATCATCAAGACCCAAATCTCTGCTCTTAGCACCAAGAAAGCTGATGGTAGATTCCAAAAGAAGAAAATGTTTTTTTCTGAGTTAATAACAATTAAGATTAGCAATTTCTTATAATTTAAGCAATCCAGATCCAGGCTGGCTAATGTAAGGTCATCTGAATAATGATTATATTAACCAAGGTTTGTACTTAAATCAATCTACATTGCTCATTAAGGAATTATAGAGCTCTGATTTCCAAAATCTCTAATAGTTACAAATTTAGTAGGTTACCAGTATTCTACAAACTGAAAACTATTCTCCTTTGTACTTTTCTTCAGGAACTTGATCCTATTCTCTAGGGTTTAGAGATTGCATTCTCTTTATTTGGGGTCTCAAGGGGTCAATCTTAATGGCATATAATTATTATTTTTTTGGTCGTTTCTCAAACTCAATAGTTTTAAGATTGCTTTGATTTCATTATTAGCAAATTGCTACTTAGAAAGAAATTAGACATTAGACCCTGTTTCTCATGCTTTAAAGTCAATCCAGACTGGCTCTCACCACAGGTTAGGCCCTATGGAAGGAATGCAGTTGATCATTAGGAACCTAAATATTCATTACAAATATATCTATTTCCAATTAGTATGTATTGCTATGACTCTGAAAGGTTTGAGGTGAATCAGATAAAACTTGCCAAATATATTAAAGTAAATGAATTTCTTCTAAAGGTATTTGAGGTTAATAGTCAACTCAATCTTGTTTTCATACTTATAGAGAGGGGAAATATGATAAAAGTTTTGGTGGATTTGTTAGTTTTGTTGTTATTTGTTTTTTTTCCTAAGGTATCTTTCAAATAGTCTAATTTTGAAGAAAAGCTGGGAGAAAAATTCCCACATGAAATGTAATTTCAATTTTCTGACCTAGAGATCTATGTCTAAATACTGGATGGTAGAAGATTTACATCTAAGTGAACCTAGTGATTGAAATTATCAGTTTAGTTGTCTTACATAGTAACAATAAATATATATCTGATTTTACCATTATGTATAAATTCTATTCTTTTGTAAGTTTAATCATATGTCATCATGTCTAGGTAAAACTTAAACAAACAAATTACATTAATATCAAATAATGGCCTCCTCTCACAGAAAAGTTTCCTCTCTTATTCAGATTTCATCATTATTGTCAAACACATATTGAATGTCTCTGGCTGGTGGCGAGGGGTAGCATATGGAAGAAGTAAGGTGATCTTGGTAGCTTGAAAAATCACTGTGTGTTTTTTCTTGGAAAACTTTACCGCTCAGAGTTACATTATAAACCCAGAGGTTAAATGATTACACTTTTCACCATCAGTTGAAAAACAAATCACACCTCTCTACTTCTTTCTACACTTGTGCAATCAAATTTATGTAGAGAGAAATTAAACATTTCCCTCCTCCCAAATATAGGCACAGCATATATCCCTAATCACAAAGCCATCTATTATGTTATTCCCAGTTCCACCAACAAAAGCATGTATTAGTATGTCTACCACTGAGAGTAGGGCCTTCCAATTAGGTGGCATGGCAGGGGGCAAGGGAAAATCAGCATTTCGGCTTCCAGATAGCATCCTTAAGCGAACAGAGCTCCTCGATACTTTGCATCAGCCAGGAGGAGACTAAAATTGCTTGAAACCTTCCGGAAACGTTTAATTGTGACATTTTTAAATTGATCCCTAAGGGAGTCGTTACCCTTTCTAATCATCTTTGCCACATAGATCTGCATTCAATAGCTTAAATGCAGAAGCAAACTGAACAGGGATATAGTCTACGAAAATCGGTATGCCATAGTCTACACTCTGCTCTATCCAAATCAATTGATTATATATGATCAACTCCTCACTTTTGCCCTGTCAGGAAGTTGCAGCTGGTGATTCTGTTTTCTGGTGTCTAGTTTTTTGGGGGAAAAAGAAAGATTTCACCTGTGTCTTCATAATGAATACTGTCATTCTATGGAAGAGGATAAGGTCGAAATTTTGGCATGTGGAGAAGAGATTTAGGAAACAGATTGCTGAAGAGGTAATTTTTATGCTCGCTAAAGTTCTTATATAAAGAATTAAAGTGTAAGAATATGCCAATTTCATGGGAAACAAATAAAACTTAGGATCTCTTTCATGTAAGATATACTAAAATTTTATTTATATTTATATACTATCCAACATCTATGGAAGAAGAAGCAAGGTCTGAAATACATTCAGGATTGAAATCATAACTCTGGATTTTGACAGATTACAATTTTTCAGTTTCAATTTCTTCTTTATAGCCTGCATGACACACACTATTTGCCTCACTGAATTCGCAGGTCCAGATATAAACGTGGATGTGAAAACACTTTATAAACATTTAAAGGCCTAAAACTAGAAAAAGAATTGGAGAAAATTAACCTTTTAATTTTCCCTAAAATTGATGTTTTATTAGGTAAAATATGTTTTTAAAAAATTAAGTTTGAGATTTTACGTAGATAAGTTATAGACTTATAAGTTATGCTCAATAAGAGGATGCTCTGTGGTGATTATTGGTCACAGGACTTTCACTCTGAAAGTTACATGTTTTAGGGACATGATTTCATCCCTAAAACATAATTGCATCATATCTCTCACTTATTTAAAAACTACAGATATCCCCTCTTGTTTATGTGTTCAAGTGAAGACTCAAGAGATTACAGACCAGCCAATTAATATTCTATGAATATTATCTCCTTAACTTCCTATGACAAACAAACACTCAGGAGTCCCAATGTAGCACATCTCCCTCTCCATCTCACACTATGCTGCTTCCTGCTTCCTGTGATAAACACTTTCTATTCACCCCCTTTGTGCTTCTTTCATTGTTTTTTTGCAAACTACATAGAGATGAGCTTTTCAGTGCTGTGCAATGACTTGGAATCATCTTGCTCTATATCTTGTTTTACAATATGAATATTTGACAAACTGGAGCACAGACCCACATTAGAGACCTACGTTTAAATACCAATTCTAAACTTATTAGCTGGGAGAACATGGGCAAGCCCAAAGCCTGTTTACTTTATCAGAAGTAAAAAAGTACTTCTTTAAGAAATTGTTTTGAAAATTTAAACAGTTATTATATAGAAAGCACTGAGCACAGTGCCTGGCATACAAAAATTTTCAATAATTGTTGACTTCAGCTATGATTATGATTGTTACTGTTACACATTTTCTCACATGATGCTTTTTTTCATGTACATTTCTTGCATGTTTCTTGTCTATCATGTCTGGGACTTCTTGGGTGATTTCCTCGTTCTCCATGTGGGAGGCAGAATAATATTCCCCCAAAGTTGTCCATATCTAAATCCTGGAATTTGGGAATATGTTGGGTTACATGGAAAAGGGGAATTAAAGTTGTACATGTAATTAGGTTGCTAATCAGTTGACCTTAAAATAGAGGGGTTCTCCTGGAAGGAGTCAGAGAGATGTTGTGCTGCTGGCTCTGAAGATGGAGCAAGGGGGCCGTGAGATAAATATTGTAGGCAGTCTCTGGAAACTGGAAAAACAAGAGGTAATGGATTCTTATCTCTTAGGGCTTCCAGAAAAGAATGTAACTTTTCCAATAACTTGATTTTAGTTCAGCAAGACCTAGGTTGAACTATCCTACAGAGCTGTAGGATATTGTTTATTTTTTAAGCCCCTAAGTTTGTGGTAATTTGTAGCGGTAGCAAAAGAAAGCTAATGAACCAGTTCTTCACAGTAGTACTCAGCATGGTACTGGCACAGCACATAGTAGGTGATCAGTAAGTGCATGCTTATTTAAAACTTCACCCCTATGCTTCTTCTTTGTCATGATAAAAGAAAAAGAGTATTAAGGGTGAAAAGGACAAGCTCTTTCTACAGCTCTTGGATTTTTAGAAAGCAGCAATCCTGACTGCCGGTTATAACATGTTCATTGAATTTTTAAAAGACAGTATTAGTCAAAAGGACACAAACTTTGGAGTCACCCAGATCAGGGCTGGAATCCCAGGTTTACTTCTAAATGCCTGTGTGACCCTTTAGGATTGGAGCCTACTTTGGTGTATTCCATGTAGCAGTTGCATTGCCTCGTGCTTCTACCCACCTAAAATTGTAACGTCCCCAAAGCTCTTCACGATTTCCAGTGGCCTATGATCTCTGTCTCCCAAGCGACCATATTCCTTTACACAGATGTCACAGGAAGTTGCGGTGGGAGTTGGTCAATACTGTACTACCGTGTGCCTGTAGGAAAGAGTCATGTCAACAGGGGAGGGCAGCCCAACCAGCTGAAATATTATCTTGCCTTCCTACCCATGAGTTGAACCCAGCAGGTCCCAGATCCTGGCAAACTTCCTCCACAAATGGCCACAGCAGCCCCTTAGTAGTCCCGACTCAGATGCGAAAGACAGTAGAAAACTACGAAACTCATTTTAGCACCAGTTCCTGGACTTCAGCTCTGATGGTGGTATCAGGTGCCTGGGAGGCACAAGACGCAGGTATCAGCACCAAGTATGCAAACATTTAAACTCACCAGAGGTAGCAGGCACCCTGAGTTAGGGGAAGGCTTTAAAGAGACCGTGAAAAATAACTGAGATTTCCTTGAGCCTCAGTTTTCTCAGCAGCAAACTGTAATAAAATGGCTTTCCTGCAGGGTCATACTGAGAATTAAAATGATATATGTTAAGTACCTAATAATGTGCCAAGCACAAGGTTGGTAAATAATAAAAGCTAAGTTTTTAAGTGAAGCTGATACTAATAACTCAAGAGACAGAATCACTACTTTTGTGCCCTTATAAAATGTGCAAAGGAAATTGTTGAGCTGTGCCATCCATTGAGTGGCTAAAAAAAGGAGAGTTTATTGGTCTTCTATACTCACAGGGGCACTTCAGAGCGACACCACTCTGACAAGCCACTTGGAAACCACCCAACCAGTGGGTGAGATCACATTGCTTCTTATTACAAGTTATTATCGTTAGACATGCTAGAAGCGAGAGTACCCATCCTCATATATCCCTGGATTCTGCTAATGTATGAAACTACTGAACTATGACAGTATAATATAAAAACCAGTAGCAAATTCTCAAGAAAAGTGATTATATTTTTAAATATATAAAAATAAGCATAGAAATAGTTCCACTATGGTGTGCATGGTGCAGGGAATAAAACAAAACACTTTAATCCATATGGCTACTGTCTTAAATCATCAAAAAATAATTAAAACAAGTGAAACCAAAGCAGGCTACAACTACAAATAAGCTTAAATTTAATGAGTTGTGGAAAATGCAATAAACTAAATAAATCACATATTACTACTAATTAATGGGCTGTAAAAGACTTCCAGGTGGCTTAGGCAAATAATTTTTACTGTATATTTTAAAGGAAAGTTTTGGTAATTATGAGATAAATGTAATTTATCTTAATGACTTTAAAATTCTGATATTATCTTTCATTATAAATAATAATTCAGATTACTTACATATGTATTTTCTCAATTTCTTTTATAAAATTATATTCACACATCATTTTTCAATTATTTTATATCAGAATGTATTTATTTTGAGATGCAAATATTGTTATATTTATACACTTATAAATAAAAATAATTTCTCCTGGTAAAATAAAATAATTTGATTAGGGGTTATACTATTATAATTGTCATATTATGTATATATCATAAATACATAGAGAATTTATATAAATTCTTGCAGTATCTTACATTCTTTTGTTAAACCAATATAAATTTATTATGTCCCATTGACAGTTTTTCATTTTTAAGGATTTAAAGATTTTGTCTCAACCTTTCAAGCACTTATATTCTTGTAGTGGAGACATATTATATAGTGTAGAAAAATTCCAACAATACATACACTACTGTAGTATAGAGGACAAAAATATACAGAGAGCAGAGAGGGTGTGAAAGTAAAGGTGACATTTGAAACAACCTTGAATAAATAAAAGTTCTCAAGACAGAAAAAGTGATAGAAGATGCCTATTACAATATCTGGGACACAATTGGTGTTTTGCTGAAATTTTTTATGATAAATCAAGGTAGAGGTAACTGATTGCTTTTTCTGGAACAGATATTTTCTTATTAATTTCATGCACATTTATTACATGCTAATGATTGTGTTTATTTTTAAGGGTTCGCAAATATTATTGCAATATTTGAATCATTTATGTCTCTTAGTAAAGAGAAATAATAATTGTGGTACATGAAACTGCCTCAAGAGTATAGAGGTTCACATGTTCATATTATAAACACAGGAAAGATTCTATTGCCCCTTTTCATCAGTTTGTTAATGTATTGATATGATATTCAATTTCTGAAAGCTTTGAGGTAGTTTCATTATGGCATATATTAGAGGAAAATAAGTAATTTTTAAAATTAATTAGTTGGAGTATTCAGGGCAGGCCTCTTTGAGGAAAATAACATCAGAGCTGAAAAAGAGGGAGACTCCATAAGATCTAGGAAGTGAGCATTCAGGCAGCTGAGATAACAAGACCCTAATGGGGCAAGTGGCTTTGTGACATCAAGAAAAGTCTGTGTAGCCCTGACTGGTGTGGCTCAGTTGGTTGAGCTTTGTCCCATGCACCCAATGGTCACCAGTTCCATTCTGGTCAGGGCACATGCCTGGGTTGCAGGTTTGATCTCCAGTAGGGGCATGCAGAAGGCAGCAGATCAATGGTCCTCTCTCACTGATATTTCTGTCTTCCTCTCCTTTACTCTGTCTCTCTAAAATCAATAAAAACATTTTTTAAAGAAAAGCCTATTATAATTGGAGTATAATATCAGGTGGGACCCAAGAGTGATAATGTAACCCAAGGAGAATGGACAGAATGAGTTCAGAAGAGGGTTTGGGGTAGAATATTGAATGCCAAAACTTGTAGGAGGGTAGCAAAGAACAAGGGCCAGAAGAGAAGGCACAAAAGGAGAAACAGTAACAGGGACAGGACAGGATCTATTTCATTGTAAGTGTTCAATAAATATCTAATAGAAATATTTCTTTATCTAGTAAGGAAACAAAAACATAAATAACTATAATATATTGAAGATGAATATTAAGGTAAAATATTTAAAGTTTATACTATATTATATATCAAGACATTTAACTATAGGCACCAGTCACAGTTTTGGGCACTGGGATATATTAGTGAGCAAAAATGATCCCTGACCTTATTGATATCATGAAACAGATTCATAAACCTTTTCCTGTGTATTTCTTGTGAGGTTGGTATTAACATTATCCCTATTTTACAGATGAGAACATTTTTAATTTGCCACAAATTTTCCTGCTAATAGCTTGTATTAGAACCCAGATTTTTAGACTTCATGTCACATAAATAGAGTACAAAGAATTTGTCATTACAGAGTGGTCATATTTTTCTAGGAAAAATCAGGAAAAACATTATGGAAAACATAGCATGTGGTTTATAACTTGAAGGAGAGGTGAGATGTCAATAACCCATAGAAATAAGAAGGCACTCTAGGTCAGCATATCTGTATGAAGTAGACCAAAAAAGGAGTATTACAGGTTGACTGCAATAAATAATAAATGTGAATCAAAAGTGAGGGAGATGAAGTCTGGAAAGACTGGTTGAGTACAGTGTGGAGGTCCTTAATTTTTATTAGTCTCCAGTGGAACATGATGGTTTTTAGCAGATGGGAATCTTGATGAGAATTGAGAAATAGGGACACCAGAGATGGTGTGAGATGGTACTTATGACAAAACCATTCAGGAAGCTATCACAATAGTCCAGGTAAGACATTCATTAAAGACTTCAACTTGGAAGGAGGACTGCACTTCAGTAAGGAAAGGATGGCTGTGCGACAATTACTTGCAAATTGGCCGAATATGGAGCAGTAATACAAGATAATGAGGAGGGCAATCAGAGATAATCCCAAGTTTTCTAGTCTGACATTACTGGTACAATTTACAAAAGACAAATTTAGGAACCTGGGAGGTGTTTTGTGTGTGTGTGTGTGTGTGTGTGTGTGTGTGTGTGTGTGTGTGTCTTTTTTAGAAAAGAAAATGACATAGAATTGTGGTGCTGAAGGAGATATTCGACAAGCATCATGGCACTGAATATTAGAAATAAAGTCAGATAAAGACATGGATTAACATTGTCTAAGGCAGTGTATGGAAAAAAGAGAGAATGAGGGAGGGAGGAAGAGAAAGAGAAAGAGTGAGAGTGAGAGCAAGTTGCCCCAAATTTGGAAATACCTATATTAAGTGAAAAAAGAATGGGAACAAAAACTGAATAAGATTGAATTATCAGGGAGGAATGACCTTACAGCTTGGTATTCCGATACAGAAAAGTAAATTCTCTCAAACTAATGAGGCACATCTAGGGGAAATGCTGACCTAGAGATGCAGTAGTATGAAGATGTCTGAGCATCGCAGCAAAGGAAATGCCAGGGTGGGGCGGTAGGTGACTCTGTTAGATAGTGGATAAATCAAATCACAGCAAACATTTCTACTGCAGCTCTCCACAAAAAAATACAATTTTAGGCAATCATGGATTTTTAGTAAGCCAAAATGAGATAAAGGTGAATTTTTTGTACATTTGGGTATTGTCATGTGAGTATGATTCCAAGAAGGACCTATCCTATATAATAAAAGGTCAATATGCAAATTGTCCCCTCCACCGGGAGTTCAACCAGGAGTTTGACCAGGTGGCGGGGCCAGCCAGCCAACCGCCTGCAGCCCGTCCCCCTGGCTGGCCCCATCATGGATCTCCCCCCAACCCTAATCGGGGTGGGGCCAGCCCACCAACTGCCCACAGCCCCTTCCCCAGGCTTGCTCCTCTCCTGATCAGGCCCCCTACCCCAATTGGAGGCGGGGCTGGCTGGCCAACTGCCCGTGGCCCCTCCCCCTGGCTGGCCCAGCCCGATGGGCTGGCTGGAATCTACCCGTGCATGAATTCAAGCACTGGGCCTCTAGTCCTTTATATAATGCTGACATTGAAAGCCTATTTCAGGAATAACTGCTCAAGTTAGGTATGGTCAGAAAATTTTGATGTTGTAAAAATTAATTGGGCATAGGAGGAGAAAGATGAAACTAGAAGAACACCCATGCATTTCACTGTTGAAAGTAAAAGCCATTTCAAATTATTTATTCAGTAGAATATAAGGTTTACTATGTGTGCCTTCCTTAAGTTATTGTAAATTCCATGATTCATTCACTGCCTAAGTTTTAAAGAGCAAATGTTTGTTTCCAATTTCTTACCATATATTCACTTCTTAATATCCCATATACTAACTTCTACTCATTCCTCTAATGGAAGTGCTGTCCTTATATTTAGCAACTAGAGGCCCGGTGCATGAAAATTCATGCACTGGAGGGGTCTTTCAGCCTGGCCTGCCCCCTCTCACAGTCCAGGAGCCCTCAGGGGTGGGAGGTGACCTGGCGAACAGGGGAAGATGACACACCATCACACCTCTGCTGCTGCCACTGCCAGCAGCACAAGTCTCAGCTGGCCCTGGTTACCTGAGCCTCGGGCGGCCCTGGGTGGCTGGGAAGCCGCCATCTGAGGCTTTCCTGCACCTCAGGCTGGCACTGGGTGACTGGGCAGCTGCCATCCGAGGCTTGCCTGTGCCTCAGGCCAGTCCTGGGCGGCTGGGTGACTGAGGGGACTTGGGGACTCCGGAGGCAGGCGCACAGAGTGGCTGGACCCACCTGGGGAGCGGGTCCGGCCATGCCATGCGCCTGCCGGGCTGAGGGGATGGGGCGCTGCCATCTTTTGGGGCATGGCAGTCAATTAGCATATTCACTCCTTATTGGCTGTGGGCACCACCATCTTTGTGAGGGTGTGATGGTCAATTAGCATATTCCCTCTTTATTAGATAGGATGCTCTCTTAATTGACAAATGCAGCTTCTTTATCCTTACTACCTGCAAATTATTTGACTGAATTTGGTGTTGTTAGTAAGCCTCTACTCCATTGTTTTCCATGAATCTATTGTCCAGTTTCTTTACTTCCCACTTTATAATTGCTCTTATGGACTTAGTTCTTCTAAAGAGAGCAACTGTCTTCTTTATCCTATCTCTCTCATTATCTTAGTCTCCACTTTAATGAAAGAAAAAGCAATTAACATATTTTCTACTTTACCCCTTATTAGGAGAGAGGTCATAAATAGGATAGATATATTGCCTCAAACACAACAAAGGGCCCCTAGATAACATAAACCTCAATTTTGTTTCTCATGCTAATGTTGATTACTAATTTTTTGGATTAATATTTTATAAGAAAGTACTGCAATTTTATGGCCTAGATGGGTATTCAGTCATTTTAGTGTAATCAAAATCACTTCTTAACCAAGCACACACATACACACATACATCCATACATCAACATTTAGAATTTGTTATCATTAAGGCAAATTAATCACCAGGTTGCATGCATGCCTATATTATGCCATTGAGAAAAATCAGTTTAGGTATTAAATGAGGTATTAGGAGATAAACATTTCTCTCTTGAGCTATAATATTGTGCAAGAATGCAATGTTGTGCTGTTTTTCTCTAAGATCCTTTAAAAAAATTTTTATAGAATTCATTGGGGTGACATTGGTTAATAAAATTATACAGGTTTCAGGTGCATAGTTCTATACCACATCATCTGTGTGTGTATAGTGTGTTCACCAACCCAAGTCAACTCTCCTTCCATCGCCATCTAAGATCCTTTTCAAGCTAATTATCTGAGCCATCTGTCTGGCCTTGTATTCCTCCGGTCTTCTCATTTACTAGTGACTCACCATTTGAAATCTTACTTATGATTAATAATCAGTAATTATTTTATAAACTAAATACTATAATATTTAAAATGTTATTGTAAAAGAAAAATAATTAAGAAAGTTAAATTATAATATAAGTTTGTTATTTAACATGAAATTTTTTGTTCTTTTTCCCCCTAAGGTTATAAATTTTAAGAATGAATTAGGCCCACAAAGTCAGTATAATCTATGAATAAAGAAAAGCAATTCTGTTTTATAGTTTTATAAGGAGTTGATAATTTTTCTCCATGGCAGAGGCCAGGGATAAAAATAACATCTGTTGGAAGATATCATTTTGTGGCAGAGCAATTTCAATGTACTCTAGATAAGGACAAGTATTTCTAATTCAACAAAACCATGTAAAAATGTATGTATTGAAATATTTTATTTGCCCTTAGCTAGTTATGCTTAATGTATTTGGAAACATCAAATAAAATCTTCATTATTCAAAATGATGTAGAGGTGCCAAGGTTGTAAAGGTAAACAAGATTAACTTGACAGTTAATTTTTATGTTTTATATTTAAATACTCATTTAGTTTTATCCATACGTATGGTACCATCCAGATTATGTTAAGAAAAAAATATATTATATGTAATTTGATTAATACTTTAAAGTTTATATTACTAGTACTTCCAAAATATGGTAACTGAAATCATAAAATTGGAATCACACTTAAGGCCATTAATTTTGAAAGTAGACAAATATTTCTTAATATTACTAGCTATTCAAATAATTTTAGTTTAGTTATAAATAATAACAATAGCTATAAATTGCAGGTGCCAGAAAATAGTTGGAACTAAAGTAGGATCTGGATAGCCCTAATTTCTAAGGCTAGGCCTTCTTCTAATAGGAGTACAATTACAATAGGCTGAATTGAGTTTATTTTGGAAGATCCGCTCTGATAGTCCACATAACAAGGCTGCCATAGTCTCCATGTATCTTCTGAGTCAAGTGTGACCTGATGATATTGATAGCTGAATTGCATGATTTCTCTTCATTTAATATCTCTTATCATTAGAGCTATATTGAGTTATTCTGTATATTATTAAAAACCAATATGAAGTCCTCAACATAATGCAACACTTAATTTATTAGGAAAAATACAAATACAGTATAGTAAAAGCAGTTGGCATGCATGTTCTCTGTGTGGCATTGCTTTGTCATAATCAAGGTGAACATATAAGGTCCAGGGATAAAGCAAACCAAAGAGTAATCTTGTGTGAATACACTGAAATTAAAAGCAAAAATTATATAAATACAGCAGATGTAGCAAACGGATTAAGTTCAAATCTTTAATCTGAGCTGTATGGCCATAAGTAAAATATATGATTTTATCATTTCAATTTTTGATCTCAGAATTAGAGGTTGTGAGACAACTCAGTAGAAGCTCATGATCATTTGGGTAATTTAATGCAAAAACTCCACAAACACTAGGGGAATATTATTCCTTTATTTTACTGAGATATGGGTCTACAGTCAGATAAAGAAAAGCCATGAAATTCAGTTTTCATCAATAATTATATGTCCTTGGCAAGTGAGGTACCTACTTCAGTTTCCTTGGTTTTAATATCTTTAAATGTGGATAATACCTAATTTATAGGATTTTGTGACTAAATGTGAGTGTAGTTGTATAAAGCTTACTCCAGTGTCTGGCACATAATAATCACTTAATAAGTCTTAGCAATTGTTGTTGGCATTGTCATTCAATATTGTTAATGTTTATATAAATGAATATAAATACTATATAAATGGCTAAAATTTAAAATAAATTGTTCAAGTTGTTAGGGTTATTTTCATTATATTGTTTATGTTATGCACTAGCCTTAAATTTTTTTAGCTCTAAAAGTGTGTGAATCACCAGCAACAGAGAGGAATCGACAGGACTACTCCAGCCATGAAGACAGAAGAGAAGCAGTCCAGAGATGGAAGATGCCGATGTCGCCTTACCATACTAGCAGTTAGCAGCTGTGCGTCACTGCAGGTTGCCCAGGACCAAACCAGAGAGAGTCGGACCTGCATTACCACCATTTGTCCACCATCCAGAACTGAA
Source organism: Ia io (assembly GCA_025583905.1). Lineage (NCBI taxonomy): Eukaryota > Metazoa > Chordata > Mammalia > Chiroptera > Vespertilionidae > Ia > Ia io. The sequence goes on along the minus strand of JAJQQW010000015.1, from coordinate 66,471,337 downwards.
ATGTCATTGCTGACATGTACACATAAGGAACTGTTTGACATTGAAGTTGGGTCTCAAAAGAACTGTTGGCCCAGAAAGGAACTCACTACAGACTGATTCATTTGCCTGTCAGCATAACCATTATAGCTTTTCTCATTTTCGGTTCTTATAAGTGTATTTCTAATAGCATATGATCTCACTCATCTAGGGGAAATAATGAACAACACAGACTGATGAAAAGAACAGACCCAGAAACAAGGAGGCATGGATCAGACTGTCGGGCCTCAGAGGGAGGGTAGGGGAGGGCGGGGGTAAAGGGGAGAGATCAATCAAAGGACTTGTGTGCATGCATATGAGCTTAACCAGTGGTTAAGGACAACAGGGGGGTGGGGGCATGCGTGGGGAGGAGTGTGGGATGGGAATGGGGGGATGAGGACAAATATGTGATACCTTAATCAATAAAGAAATTTAAAAAAATAATAATAAAAAAATAAAATAAAAATGGGTGAATCAACTAAGATAAAAAATATTTAGCGAACATTTTAAGAAATAACTTTGGAAACTATCTTTAAAGTACAAAATATAACAATATTAAATGAATAAAAAACTTCCACAGAATGTTGCTATGGGAAAGGATATAGTTTTATTTATCTATTAAGAGTATTTTAAAAAAATCAAGACTAGTAAAATATTGGCATGTCTTATAATTTAAATAAATCTGTTACAGTTGTGATTTCTTATGTGGATGATGTACTATATTTATGAAAACAGAATTGATATAATGACCTCATTTGATGCTCTTTACTAACAATTTTTTGGTTATTTTGTTGGGACAGATGTGATCCTTTTTAAATGTTATTTAATTTCCTGTGAACTACTTAGGGAAGACAATGCTCTAAATTCATCTACCTTTAAGGGATGGAAGGTAAGCACTCTTTTTCTTTTTTTTTACGGTGGCCTGAAAAATGTACTGAAATAGTAAACAATTACTTCTGACTCTTTTGACTTGAATTATAGCAGTGGCACTGAGTAGACACCTTAACTGTTGACACCTGAACTAGAATGACATTTCCACATACATTATCAAAGAACTTAAGAGCAAGTTTTGTTCCTTAGTTTGACAACTTCTATCACTATGCCCTAATTCTGTGTTTGCAGCCCAATGAAGCTATGGAATGAATTGGAAACTTTCATTTCTACCAAGATCAAAAGAGAGATGTTGCTAGAATTCTAGATGATGTTTAGAAAGAAAAATCAGAGCTTTCTTCTGTCTGCTTTAAGGGGCATATCAAAATTTCTTTTAAACAAGGTATCTTTTCCATATTTCTCTGAGATACCTTAGTTTGCCTCAGACATCTCTTATATTATTACATATTAATAAAATATGTATTAAGATATATTACCAATAGCATTCAAAATAACATGTAAATATATTATTACTAAGTTGTAAATGGACATCAATACCTGTTTTGATATTAGTATGAATTCTTTCCATATAGGTATTATTATCCATTTTAAATGTAGTAATAATCTCACTACTCTCTATGTGAAGCTTCATAATTTATGAAATGTATCCACATAAATTTTCTTATTTATTTGATTGTCTTTTGCAATTGTGAGAGACAAATGTGTGTGTACCTCCTAGGAAATCATTCTTCTCATAGGTCTCATGGGGGGACCCATTTTGAAGGCCACGGTGGTGCTGAAGGGCATTCATAAATTCACTTACTCATTCTGCAAACATTTTCTGAATGTTGACTATGGAGTTGCATGTTGGCAGTTGGGCATTCATCTAAAACAATAAATGAGATAAGACATCTGCCCTCAATGAATTCACAGCCTTCCAGAGTCCGTGGTGTGCTCAAACTCAAAATTGGCTCTTGGGAAGCAGAGCTGATTGTCATAAATTGTTGCAATGCAATGTAACAAGAAACAAATATACGAGAGACAGCGAGCAGAGAGTTGGTTATTGAACAGAAGCCCAGCAGATAAGGAGAACATCACAAGCACATATATGCTATCCCATATAAGAATAAAATGTTTTGAGGACTATATATAGTTTATTAAAGCTTGAGTATTAGAGACAAAGCTGGAAACTCAGGCAGAGTTTAAGTGATAGATGACCTTGAGACCATTTGTAGGAGTTTAGACTTTATTCTGGAATGGATTGGAAGACCTTATTTTTTTTAAAAAAAGGCAATAAGATTGGTGTTCCTTGGGTAGGAGGAAAAGTGAAAAAAACAAAGAATAGTAACTCTGTCTAAATACATAAAACAGACATCTAGATCAATGGGACAGAATAGAGAGCCCAAAATTAAACCTACACACATATGATCAATAAATTTAGGTCAAAGGATTCATTGGAAAGGAGAGCCTCTTTGATAAATCATATTGGGATGACGACAGATATGTTAAAAATAAACTAGACCGTTTTCTTACACCATATTCAAATATATACTAAAAATGTATTAAAGACTTAAATGTAAGACCTAAAACCAAAAAACTCCCAGAAGCAACCATAGATGGGAAGCTCCTTGCCATAGGCCTTTCTGATGACTTTTTGAATCTGACACCAAAGTAAAAGCAACAAAACAAACAAACAAGCAAACAAACAAAAAACCACATTGGGACTACATCAAAATAAAAAGCTTTTGCACAACAAGGGAAACCATAAACAAAATAAAAAGGCAAGCTATTGAATGGTATAAAAATATTTTCAAATCATATACTATTATATGATAAGGGGTTAATACCCAAAACATATAAATGGACACAGACGGGGAGGGGGAGGGGGGCATGAGGGCATGTGCTGGAGGGTGGGGGCGGGGGGAGGAGACTTATATAATACTTTAAATACTTTAAAGACTTATATAATACTTTAAACAATAAAGAATTTAAATTTAAAATAAATAAATAGATTTTAAAAAAGAATTCATACAACTCAATAGCAAATAAACACACAATATGATTAAAAAACTGGCAGAAAATATGAATAGACATTTTCCCAAAGAAGACATACTGATGACCAACATGTACACCTGAAAAGATGCTATATTACTAATCATCAGGGAAATGCAAGTAAAAACTGCAATGAGATATCACCTGCCAGAATGGCTAAAAAGAAAAGACAAGAAGTAGAAACTGTTAGTGAGGATGTGGAGAAAAAGGAACCCTCTGTTGGTGGTAATGTTAATTGGTGCAGCTACTATGGAAAACAGTATAAAGTTTCCTAAAAGAAAGAAAGAAAGAAAGAAAGAAAGAAAGAAAGAAAGAAAGAAAGAAAGAAAGAAAGAAAGAAAGAAAGAAAGAAAGAAAGAAAGAAAGAAAGAAAGGAAGAGAGAAAGGAAGAGAGAAAAGAAAAGAAACAGAACTACCGTATAATCCAGCAATTCCACTTGTGGGTATTAATCCAAAGAAAACAAAACCACTAACTCAAAATGGTTATGTTCACTGCAGCATTATTTATAATAGCTAAGATATGGAAACAACCTAAGTGTCCATTGATGGATGCATAGATAAAGAAAATGTGGTATATACACACAATATTATTCAGCCATATAAAAAAAAATTACCATTTGTGACAATGGATGGACCTTAAGGACATTATGCTAAATGAATTAAGGCAGACAAAGACAAACAAATACCACTTGATATCACTTATAGGTGAAATCTAAAACAGCAACTATATATATAAACAAGCTCATAGATACAGAGAAGAAGAGAACAGATTGGCAGTTGCCGGAGGTCAGAGGCAGAATATGAGAGAAATGAGTAAAGGGTATCAAAAGGTACAAACTTTCAGTTATATTACATGGGGATGTAATGTACAGCATGGTGACTACTGCATTGCACTTTTGGAAGTTGCCAAGAGAGTAACTCTTAAAAATTCTCATCACGAGAAAAAAAATGGTAACTATGTAAAATGATCATTTAGTAGTACATACAAATTTTGAATCATTATTTTGTATACCTGAAACTAACAGTGTTATATGATAATTATACCTTAATTTTAAACAAATAAATGTAACTTTAAAAATCATTTTTAAAAAGCAAAAAAATGTAAGTACCTCCACATCCACAGGGACAGGCTTGATGGTTTATGAAGTAGTTACCATACTTCAAAAGTTCATACTGGTGCCTTACTAGTAAGTCCCACAGAATGGATAGAACATAAGCGTGGCATAGAGAGGTCACCCTGGTCCCATCTTGGTCTAAACTTAAAGACTAAGCACCATAAATATACATCACGAGTACAATCTTATCCAGTCTATAGATTAGGTTAAATGGCCGAAGTCTGAGAACATCCCCAGCAAAGGTGTGCAAGGTGAGTAGGGTGTGTTAATCTAGGCCTCCTCCACAGGTTCAGACAGAACCATTTACAGTTTGAACAAGGCTCCCACGGAAACGAGTTGAAGAGGCCTTTAATTAAAAAAGCTTCTGCTTAAACACAAGCATGCTGGTTAGGATTTATAATGGGAAATTCCATATAAAATCTCCAAATTTGCCCAAAGTACTAAATTTGAGTCAAAACAAAAACAAAAAGCACTGCAGGAAATTCGCATAGAAACTGGAACCATGAATTCACAGCTTCTGGACCCTACTGAGCAACAACACAGTTACCTTCTAAGTTCTTCCTCTTATTTCCTTTCCTTTTATTTATCTTTTGAATGGGTAAAACATAGTTAAACCTAACCATGTGATTCTTCCATTGGTGTAACAAAGTTATGACAATAGTAATGTAGTTTCTACCTCTCTTGATATAATAGTTGTATTTCATTGAACAAAATCAAAATTCTAGAGAATATGAAACAAGAAGTAGTGCTAACAGGATTGGGAAAATATTTAGAGAATTGTGTAGCTCTCTGGCTAGTTTTAGCATCCTTTACTTAGTTTTAAGTCTGTAGGCCAAGAGGTGAGAGCCTAAACTCTAAATATTTTTCAAGCTCAACATGGTATTTACAACATTGTGTCTTCTATATGGCAGAATATTTTCCTGGAAGAGGATTAAAATCTTGAGGATACCTATACCATACTTGGAAAGAAGAAATTTATTTAACTAAATAGGCTGTCTATATTTTATATTTTCAACATGTTTCTCTAAACTGACTCCCTTCCTTCTACCCCCAAATACCACCATATTTCACTGTCATGTCATGTCAACAAAACTATGTTATACATCCTCATTTTAGTATGGTTAAAATCAATATCCACTACATTATCTTATACTTTAATGCTTTGGATCCTGATTTTTGCCTCTATCATTACTAAACTTGGTTTTTAAAGGTCTCAAAACCCAAAGACCTTTTATGAGTGTTATAAAATTTGATGCAGTGAAAGTTCCCACATTATAACCCCAGATGCCATTGTATTTCACTCTATTTTATAGTATTGGCCCTACCCTGCATCTCTCAGATCATTCTTTTATTTCCTTCTCTAACACCTTTCTTTCTACCTTTTACTGTCTTCCTTTCAGAAAATGTGTATATTCCTAAAAATTAGCATAATTTCTCTTGATGAAACATCCTTATGGTTTCATTGAGTATCTTAATGTGTTTTGTGGACAGTCCCTGGCCTGCCTTTCCTGAGCACCAAACAATATTTTGAAGTGTTGGGTATTTCTCCTGAAAGTCAGTATAAAACTACATCAAACTGAAATTATTTTGTTCTCCCAGAATCTTGATTTTCTTCCCTGTGTGGCTTTATTATGTAACACTATGAATTGTTCAATTTAATTGATCAAAGCTTGCAATCTTGATGTCATTCAAGTTCCATAGTTTTTACACTCCCACCTTCATCCATTCAATCATTAGCAAATGCTCATCTATTTTGGAGGCTTCCACAGGTATCTATTCTGTTATATCTTAATACATCAGGGACTTCAAGACCTTTTTACCTAGATCAGTGGTTGGCAAACCGCGGCTTGTGAGCCACATGCGGCTCTTTGGCCCCTGGAGTGTGGCTCTTCCACAAAATACCACGTGCGGGCACGCATGTACAGTGCGATTGAAACTTCGTGGCCCATGCGCAGAAGTCGGTTTTCGGCTCTCAAAAGAAATTTCAATCGTTGTACTGTTGATATTTGGCTCTTTTGACTAATGAGTTTGCCGAACACTGACCTAGATTATTGAAGTGGTCTCCTAACTTGCCTTTACCTCCAGAGTGCTCTTGGATACATATCCTTAGAGGAACCCTCTGATCATCTATACCCTCTCTACAGTTATAAGGAAAATTAAAAACCTTTGTACAATTATAGTAAGCCATCAGGAACTTATGCAGGGACAACATGGTCAGAATTGTTTTATATAGATTATTTCAGAAATAATTAGCATATGGAATTTTGGGGGGGTTAGGGTAGGACGGAGAAGAGGAATATTAAGGAGTAGAAAAAGTGGACAGGAGTTCCAGGTAGGCAATTTTTTTTTTTGGTAGTTCATAAGATAATGAGTATAAGAACTAAGGAAATAAATATGGAATATAGGGATTTGTACTTATTTCGCTAACCTCAAGTCTATGTGAATACGCATTGTTCATTTTAAGCTCCCTAACATCTAGAAAAATGCCCAAGAGAGAGCCGATTTTGAGTAAAAGTCCGATGAGTAAAATAACTACAGATATGCCCAAGAAAAATGCAATGCATGGTTAAGGAAGGAATAGGGTGGAATAAGGAAGATCATAAGTATAAAATTTGAAGTTGGATCTGAATCAGATCTATTAGCTTTGTGACTTTGGAAAAATAACTTGACATTCCCGTGCTTCATATCTTTTTTCCATTTATAAATCAAGTCAATAGAAATCCCTCATAAGGTTGATGTGAGAATTAAAAAGGCTGATGATGCATTAAAAGTGTTTAACAGTTTGCCTGGCTTTTAAGTGCTCCAACAATCACTACTTATTCTTGCATTACTGTTATTAAATCTATGTACCTACAAACATACATACATATGTATATACATACATGCATATAAACATTTGTATAGATACACATCTATAAATCTCTATCTATATCTATCTATCATTTATCTATCTATCATCTATCTATCCCACCCATATACATGAAGAATAATGATGTGTAGCACCTGGTGTGGAAATTCAATCAAGGCATAAGAACTCCAGGCTGGTTAATGCATATTCTGACTTGTCCCTTAAATAAAGGGTTTTTATGGATTAAAATAATTTTAGAAAGTACTCATATTCCATATCTGCCCCATTGTTGATGTTTTTGTTTTATATTAGTGTCTTTTTATTCACCTGGATTATAAATTGTTCTGATTTGGAGCAACTACTAGTATTTTATCAAGTAAACCTGGCACTATTTAAAACTCCATTATACTTTTATGCCTCAGAATTTTTTTTAAAATACATTTTATTGATTTTTTACAGAGAGGAAGGGAGAGGGAGAGAGAGTAAGAAACATCGATGAGAGAGAAACATTGATCAGCTGCCTCCTGCACACCCCTACTGGGGATGTGCCCACAACCAAGGTACATGCCCTTGACCGGAATCGAACCTGGGACCCTTCAGTCCGCAGGCTGACGCTCTATCCACTGAGTCAAACCAGTTAGGGCTATGCCTCAGAATTTTTGTTCTGGGAAAGGTTTCTGAAGATACTCTGCTAAAGATTAGGAAGCAGTGAATTAGGCAAATGGGTATGAGTGATGAGTCATAGGATTTGTGTACTCCCTGATATTGATCTTTCTGGGTTGCTTCACACAGTGTGAGTGTAGAATTGCCTTACTTCATTTCTAGAAACTAGTAGAGGAGCCCAGAATTTCCATAAAATTGTGTTCAGATTTACTTTAATAAGTAAAATACTTATAAATTTATGTTATATCATAGAATTAAGGATTTGAGAACAATATGTCACAGATTTCAACTTTAATTCACTTACTAGCAGCCTGGTGCATGAAATTCATGCACTTGAAGAGGTACCTCAGCCCGGCCTGTGACCTCTCACAGTCCAGGAGCCCTCAGAGGATGTTCAACTGACGAATTAGGCCCACTCCCCAGCCGTCAGTTAGACATCCTTAGTGCTGCCACAGAAGCAGGAGAGGCTCCCACCACGACTGCTGTGCTCACCAGCCATGAGCCCAGCTTCTGGCTGAGTGGCGCTCCCCCTGTGGGAATGCACTGATCACCAGGAGGCAGCTCCTGTGTTGAGCATCTGACTCCTGGTAGTTAGTATGTCATAGCGACTGGTCGTTCTGCCGAAACAGCTCTCCGATGTCCCCCAAGGAGTCCCAGATTGCGAGAGGGCGCAGGCTAGGCTGAGGGACCCCACTGGTGGACGATCGGGGCCGGGGAGGGAAGTGGGAGATTGGCCAGCCAGGGAGGGACTGCGGGAGGGCTCCAGGGCATGTCCAGCCTGTCTCAGTCAGTCCCGATCCTTCAGACCCCAGCAGCAAGTTAACCTACTGGTTGGAGCATCTGCCCCCTGGTGATCAGTGTATGTCATAGCGAGCAATTGAGCAGCCTTAGCATATCATTAGCATATTATGCTTTAATTGGTTGAAAGGCGAATTGGATGACCGGGCACTTAGCATATTAGGCTTTTATTATTTAGGATTATAACTGGTCTCTAAAGCATAAAATTATGTATTTTTAATTTAAAAATGTGCACTTTTAAAGAAACCATACCATTGTTTGTCAAGAGGCCTTACACACACAGTTACTATATCTGTATGATCAGAACAATTGTCTTTTCAAAGAAAGACAAACCATATTGAGTAATAACTTTGTAAAAAAAAAAAAAAAAAAGTCGTTTTGTTTATAGAAGGGATTGCAAACTAATGTTAACTTATCCTACATAATAAAGAGCTACTATGGCAATTAGACTGAACAGCTGAATGACCTTCCAGACGTCCTTCTGATGACCTTCTGGATGAAGCCAGAGCAGCAAGGGCTAGCCGAGGCAACCAGGGCTGCAAAAGTCGAGCCCCTTGCACGAATTTTGTGCATCAGCCTCTGGTTTTGCAATAAAATTAGATACTTTTACAAATAATAAAATCACCCATGCCAAAGTGACTCACCCAAGTTAATTAATTTTCAAATGCTTCAATGGAGTTATTATGTATAAAGCCTCCGGATAATGAAATAAAGCTTTGGATATTCTGTGGAATTAGCAATTATTCAAATAACTTCCATGGATGTTAAATGCTAGTAAAATGTGCTTTTAAAATCTAAGAACAATATTACTTTAGGAGAAAAAGTTATGAAAAAGCCAGAGAAGTAATTTTTGAGTTTTGTATAAAAATGAGAGGTTAAATAAAAGGGCTTAAATACAAAGTCTATAAAAATCATATAATCTCTCTAAGAGTTAAGGAGGTTATTTTAATCAACTGCTTAAGGAAACTAAGGAAATAGTCTGAATAGAAATAATCTAAATGCCCTGAAAAGCAATATGTTTGAGTTTAGATATGAGCTATCAGTTTACCAGGGATGGCATATACAGTTATTTTTGAAGCAAGAGGCCGTATAAGGAGATTTTATTCTTGATTCATTTTATGTTTGACTTGCTGGTATGAATTATTTCTAAAGATCCAAACTTTGGAGAGACTGCTATGAGCTTCGGATTTCTAAAGGATGTTTAAGAATGTGTAGTGTCACATTATCAATTCAAAATTCTCATCAGCATGGTAATAAGCTAATCTAGTGACAAAGTTTTAAATGATGTATCCTTGCTTGTTACTGAAGAGAAATCATTATACTAGGTGAGGAAATTATCCTTAGGATGAACATAAGCTACAAGAATAAAACATATTTTGTAAAAAAAATCTTATTGATAACCAGTAACAATCATCACTAGCAATAATACACCAACTTTGTGTTTATTTATGTCTTTCTTTCTGAACTTAAAAAACAGTTCACAGACATGGCTTCTCCACCTCATTAATTTTTATTATACCCCAATGAGGTATATATTTATTAATGCAAAAGTACATTATTAACATTGACTGAGCTGAGACATATTTATAAGTATTCGTTTAAGTAAAAGATCCTCATGGATAGACATTTAGACATTTGAAGGGTAGGTTAAAAGGGGAAGATGAACTAGTATGCAGCAGCTGCTCAAATCCATTAGCTGCTTAGATCAAAATTTAGAAAAGGATTTATAAATGAATGCAGTGAATAGCTTCATGATTAAATTCTAGTTACATTTAAAGAATTGGTTTGGTTTTATGTCAGGCTAATTAAACTTGCTATTGAAGTGATGTAGGGATGTTGTTATGATCTCTATATAAAGCCTCAAATGAGAAACTTCTATGACAATTAAATGTCAAGAAAAGATTTTCTTCTCTTCAGAAACTTGGGGAAAATTAGAGTCCTTTAAATGTTTGTATTTTTCCTTTTGTTCTGACCACTGGATTCCTAAGTAGTATTTATGTTTTGACCACAATAATTATGAGACATTATGGCCTACACTATCTTGACCTCTTACTAAGAAAAGCATTTTTTTTCTTGGTACTCTATTTACTTATTTACATACTAGAGGCCCGGTGTATGAAAATTCATGCACTGGAGGGGTTGGGGGGTGTTCCTCAGCCCAGCCTGCCCCCTCTCACAGTCCAGGAGCCCTCAGGGGTGGGAGGCGACCGGCGATCAGGAGAAGGTGACGCCCCATCACACCGCTGCTGCTGCTACTGCCAGCAGCACAAGCCTTGGCCAGCCCTGGTTACCTGAGCCTCAGGCAGCCCTAGGCAGCTGGGCAGCTGACATCTGAGGCTTGCCTGCTCCTTGGGCATCAGCTGCCATCCAAGGCTTGCCTGCGCCTCAGGCTGGCCCTGGGCGGTTGGGGGGCTGGGGGCGGGTCTGGCTGCACCATGCGCCTGCCGCCCCCCAGGCTGGGCTGAAAGGACTGGGGGACTCCGGCTTGGCTGAGGGGACTGAGTGCCACCATCTTGTGGCTATGGGCACCACCATCTTTGTGATGGCATGACGGTCAATTTGTATATTCCTTTATTAGATAGGACTAGAGGGGTCCTTTGGCCTGGCCTGCAGGATCGGGCTGAAATAAGCTCTCCGACATCCCCTGAGGGGTCCTGGATTGTGAGAGGGCACAGGCCAGGCCAAGGGACCCCACCGGTGCTTGATTGGGGCCAGGGAGAGATGTGGGAGGTTGGCCAGCCAGGGAGGGACCGAGGAAGGGCTCTAGGGCATGTCCAGCCCATCTCGCTCAGTCCCAATTGGCCAGACCCAAGCAGCAAGCTAAACTACCAGTCAGAGCGTCTTCACCCTAGTGGTCAGTGCACGTAATAGTGACTGGTCGACCGATCAACTGTCTGCCCCCTGGTGGTCAGTGCACATCATAGCGACTGGTCAACCAGTCAACTGTCTGCTCCCTGGTAGTCAGTGCCCATCATAACAAGCAGTTGTGCGGCCTTAGAATATCATTAGCATATTATGCTTTGTTTGGTTGAATAGCTGACCAGTTGACAGAACACTTAGAATATTAGGCTTTTATTATATAGGATTTATTTATTGTAGTACATAATTTTATATAGCAAGTCATATAATTCACCTTTGGAATGATGTTAAGATAAAAATATTATTAAAATTAACATTATATATATATATATATGTGTGTGTGTGTATATATATATATATATATATATATATATATATATATATATATATGCTATTTTGCATGTGTTAATATGTTGACTGAAAAATAAATTGGAAAAAAGCTTTAAAATATACTAAGTTTGTCCTATATTTAACTTAATTTTTCCACATACTAGGTATAAGTTACTATTGCTAAATCACCAGGAATAGGTGCCTACACTCACTTTCTTACCACCATTCTCTTCAAAACACACAATCTATGACAATATTGTCATTTTTTGATAATAGCCACAGTAATCTTTGTCTTGTCTCAAATTCATTTAGTTAACTTAACTTTCCAGGTCCTAACCATGTATCATCCAATTATTTTTTTGATTATAAGGAAAAATATTTATCAAAATAATTAATAGGATATTAAGAAAAAAAAATAACTATATAGCAAAGTTACTGCAAGTCCCCAAATTCCAGATTTATAAAAAGATCTAATTTCCCTTAAAGTCTTACACTGCCATTCGAAAAATTAAGAAAGTGGTTTATTTACTAAATTTGAACAATGAGAAGAAAGATATAATGATTACATACTTATTTTTGTTATTACTATTTATTTTTGTTATATCATGCAGGTATTAATAAATTAAATATAAAATGGTGTTTAGTGAAGAAATTTTTTGTAAAGATTGTAATATAATTATAGTTTAAGAGAGGAATTGGGAATTAAATTTAATATGTCATAAAGTGAATATAATACCTATTTATGTTATAATAGGAAAAGATTGAGTATCACTATAGTTAAATAAGATATATCATCTATAAAATGGATTTACATTTTATAAAATAACAACCTACTTTGGTTATGAGGATGAAATGAGTTAATGTATTTTAAAACATTTCTGCCACAAAAGTAAGTATTCAATAAATACTGGGCTGGGCAAAAGTAAGTTTATAGTTGTGAGTACATAAAACTCAGAGTTTATTCTTGTATTATTATTTATTAATTATTGTCTTATGCTCCATATGAACAACTATAAACCTTCTTTTGCCTACTCTTGTACAAGCTACTAATGTAAACTCAAGACTTTTGTAAAAAGTTTTTTAAAAATCTCTTTTACTAAACTATTCTAACCACCACCAGAACTTATCTGAAACAATTTTATATGCACTTATAGCACCTAGATTTTTGTTTTTATAACATTATGAAGTAGACATCTAGGCTTGACTTGGGGGGTGGGTAGTGGATCAAAATGTAATTAGAAGAAAGCTAGAATATTTTAAAATATATTTCTAGTTAATAAGAGGACAAAGAAGCCAGCATTAAGGGAGTCACAGTAGACAAATTTGACAATTTGCATATGCATATAAACAAGCTGAATCTGCAAAAACTCAAGCAAATCTGTTACTCAGAATCAGAGAGTTTAATATTATGCATGTGTGTGTCTATAATATATATGTAATTTTCATGCAAAGGAAAGATGACTCTAATAAGATATGTTTATATTTTATTATCTTTAGTAAATATATATCTATTTATAATATAGATTAGTACCTTTTTCTAGAAATATAATTAGAAGAGACCCATCTAATGTTTATTTAACATTGTACAATAGGTCTTAGGATCACATCATGTTAAGCAAATGTAATATTCCAAAAGGCAAAAGCCTATGTAAAAGCTATAGATTTAAGATATCATGGATAAAATAAAAATAACATTCGAATTATAAGAGGCTGAGTCTATTAAAGAGGTCTCATTTTTGAATGAAGCAACCAAATTTCAATTGGTTGATAATTCAGAAACTGACTCTAGATTGGGTAATATGATCCTCTTTTCTCTTTTATGTTTGAAGGTCACAGTAGAGAAACATATTTGATGAAGTTGTTGTGTGTGTGTGTGTGTGTATATATATATATATATATATATATATATGATAACATTAACGTATAAAAAGTAAAAATATATACATAATAAAATTGTTGTAAACTGAGTAAAGTATCTATATATTTAAAAGGCTAAGCAACCGAATGACTGAACAACAGAACAACCAGTTGCTGTGACACACACTGACCACCAGGGGAAAGACACTCAATTCAGGAGCTGTCCCCTGGTGGTCAGTGTGCTCCCACAGCCAACCTCCCGCAACCAGCCAACCTCCCACAGTCTCTCTCCCAGCCGGCCAACATCCCACAGTCCCTCCCCCCATTGGCTGGCCCCCATCAGCCTCGATCGGGGTATGGGGGGCTGGCTGGCCAATCTCCCGTGGTCCTCCCTCCCCCAGCCAGCAGGCCCGATCGCCCCAATAGGGACCAGGCGAGACAGCCCAGATTGGCTCTGATCGCCGGCCATGCTGAGGGACCCCACCCATTGCACAAATTCGTGCACCAGGCCTCTAGTAAAAGTATAACTCAAGAATAAGCAGATTTTAGTTATAAATATTAATGAAAAGTTTAATAATAATTTTGATAATTTACAAGTTTTGTCAAATTTTATGACATTTAAAACAATAGACTCATGTATTAGATTGGATATGTAATTTGATTAAATAGGCTTTAATAATTATTTAAATTTACTAAATGTATTACTATAGTTTTGAAATATTAGTTGTGTAATGAATATTTAAATTTTTACATATAGTGGTTGATAGAAATAAACAATTAATAATTTCAGCTTTAAAATGTGTCAAGAGTAATGAGGTTCCTCCCCCCAAAAGCCCTTTGAACTTTAAATATTCTATTAACAATGAACAGTGAGTTAATGTTTTATGGATCTATGAGGCTAGACATAGAAAATCATAATGTAAAAGAAAGTTGCCACAAAGTTTATTTTTGTTGTTGTTTTTTTTAATGTTACTTTACCTTTGTATCTATCTTTTCACTTCCTTTCAGAGCCACTGTTCTTTTGCTCACCAATTTCCTCCCTCATTTTCTGTCCCTACTCACACAACTACCTTGACTCCTAGCATCCGGTAGTATCCATGCTCATACCTAAGTATACTAGAAAGCAAGCTGATTGACTCTTCATTCTCTCTGTACCATCTATATTTGCATTTTTGTTCCCAAATATCATCTGGAAAAAAAGATAAAACTAAACCTAAAGAAATTAATTTTTATATCATCAGTATATACATGATATCTAGTGGGGGACTAATTTTGAGGCAGGAGTGTCCTTCCCTATGAAAATGACTGACTCCTACAATCAGGCATGTTTCAGACCTTATGCATAGGTATGGCCTCCAGAATACAATGTTGAGTCAAGGGTAGTGTGAGTGGGGAGGCACAGGGACATAAATGCTACCAACAAATACATATATATGTCTACTCAGATGTTTATGTTAAAAATAAAGCAAATATTGCTCTAAACTCATCTCAAAACAGCTTGGTGCTGTACAGGTAAAATAGATGATGGATGATGGATAGATGATGGATGATGGATAGATGATAGATGATAGCTTGATAGACAGGCATGGATAGACAGATGATAGATGATAGATAGAAGATAGATAGATGATGATAGATGATAGATAGATAGATAGATAGATAGATAGATAGATAGATAGATAGATAGATTTAGATAAATAACAGTAAGCTTTCCTTGTCTAGTCATGAACTGTACATGCTGGTGCCAATGTGCTCACTGCAGCTAGGGGTGAGTATTTGATAGCTGTGACTAGTCTTTGCAGGAATCCTAGGAAGGCACAGTCATACAGACATGTAGGATCTTGACTTTTGGTGGTGAACACACAATACAGATGATGTATTATAGAATTGTACACTTGCAACTAATATAATTTTATTAACCAATGTAACCCCAATAAATTCAATGAAAATATTTTTAAAAGGCAAGTAGGCTTTTCTAGTAAATATATTTATTCTATAAAGCATGTAGAAAACTTCACCTATTTTGCTGCCACTGCTGATTTTGGGAGGAAAATAACCCAACTGATATACAGGCTACTGTGAATCAATGTATATGTCTCAGATTGTATAGTGCAAAGAAAAATGTATAAGCCAGTAATATTTGCATATCATGTTGTCTGAATTTGCTGAAAAGATTCTATTGAACAGAAAAGAAATTAGGAGAATTATTTTGTATTATTAAGTTACTTTTTAAATCCATATCCTGAAAAGTATTAGGTTCTTTGATGCACCACATAATTACTTTCTAAAATAAAAACAATATATCTAGGCTAATATCATGGCATATTTGGTGTATGTAAAGTACCTTTATAAACTCCTTAGCCAAATCTACTTTGAAAGACAGTATTTTGATTTTTCTAGGGCCTAGATCAATGTTCTCCAAACAGATCCATTATCATTTCTTTCTTTATTTTTGTCCTTCACACTCCTATAGTAGGGTGTTTGCACTCTGATTAATTAGAAATAATATGTGATGCAGATTGTATAGAGAAATCTTAATTATTCCATTCTTTGGGATGTAATTTTAACTTAAAAATCATTTTGTGATGAATTATGTAGCCAATATAGTTACATATAAATTATTAACACAAAGATTCATGACTCTCCTATCTATATTTTATAATTTGTAATCCTCAAGAATTTAAATCAAGTAGGATTACTTACTAAGAAATAAAACTAAGATTTTTTTCATCTTGTACTCTATCCTCAATTTGGTGTAAGCCCTCATCACAAGTTAAACAATTGCAAGAGTTTTAAAATCAATACATTTGGCTAATTAGATATATGATCTATTTTAGAAAATGTATATATATATATATATATATATATATATATATATATATATATATATATATATATATATATATACACACACATATATATATATACACACACACATATATATATATATATATATATATATATATATATATATATATACACACTAGAGACCCAGTGCATGAAATTCGGGCAAGGGGGGGGTGTCCCTCAGCCCAGCCTGCACCCTCTCCAATCTGGGGCCCCTCGAGGGATGTCTGACATCCCTCTCACAATCCAGGACTGCTGGCTCCCAACTGCTTGCCTGCCTGCCTTCCTGATTGCCCCTAACCGCTTCTGCCTGCCAGCCTGATCACCCCCTAACCACTCCCCTACCAGCCTGATTGATGCCTAACTGCTCCCCTGCCAGCCTGATTGCCCCTAACTGCCCTCCCCTGCAGGCCTGGTCACCCCTAACTGCCCTCCCCTGCAGGCCTGGTCCCCCCCCACCTGCTCTCCCCTGCAGGCCTGGGTCTCCCCCAACTGCCTTCCCCTGCAGGCTTGATCACCCCCAACTGCCCTCCTCTGCTGGCCATCTTGTGGCAGCCATCTTGTTTGTTGGAGTGATGGTCAATTTGCATATTACTCTTTTATTAGATAGGATGTGTGTGTGTGTGTGTGTGTGTGTGTGTGTGTGTGTGTGTGTGTATGATCACACATGGTATCTTTTCTCTAATAAAAAAATTGGAACAACTGGTTAGGAAGTTCTAGTCAGAATCTGAAATATTAGCATTTCAGAGGCATTTCTTTGGTTAACTACCATAAGCAGAAGTTTTATACTATGCAATTTTATGTCCAGAAGATTCTATAGCAAATACACTATAATAAACAGTAAAAGAATAGAGGTAGAAAGTAGATATTTTAAAAATCAGACAGAATTAGAAGTCTAGTTTTTACTAGATTTCAAAATATATTTGAGTTCTAAAACTATCTGCTTTCATGAATAAGATTTTTTTTTTCTCCCAGGCTAAAAGGTTGTTTATTTTAAGAGGACAGCCTTGACTGGGTTGCTCTGTTGGTTAGAGCGGTGTCCGGATGTGCCAAGTTTTCAGGTTTGATCTCTGGTCAAGGCAAATACAAGAATCAACCAATGAATGCATAAATAAGTGGAACAACAAATCAATCAATCAATCTCTCGCTCTCTTGCTCTCTCCTGCCTCTCTTCCTAAAATCAATTTTAAAAATTTGAAGAGGGCAAAGATTTCAGGGATTTTCAAAATCCCTCAGGAGGAAAGGCATTGTTTTTCTAGTTCTAATCCTTAACAAGATTTTTCTACTGTTTTAAAATCTGAGGTTTTATGCTTTTGCATAACTAAACTTTGAAATTACATATATACGCACGGTATACATACACATGGAAAAAAAACATAAACTTTACTCACAGGCAAACTGAAGTATGGCCTCTCTACTAAGAATACTTCCCAAAGTGTTGGCTGCTAAACACTGGTAATGGCCAAAATCTCTTGCTTCACTTGGATTGCTTATAATGAAGGTCCCGTCGATCAAACTGTAGCGATAATCACTTTCCAAATCAATTTCTGTTCCATTTCGAAGCCATCTAAGGAGAAATCAGAAGACAAATTGTGAAAATGACTTGAGTCATTATAATACTCCCTGGGATTGTCAGAATTTCATTGAAGGGAATTTTTAAGACTTAAGAAAAATAAGTAACATTGAATTTCTACCTGTAATTGGGGACTGGATTGCCACGAACTTCACAATTCAGTGCTACTTTCTTTTCATCAGAATCAGTTGGGAAAATTATATCATCTGGTTCTTGCACAAACACTGGCCCATAGTCCACACTTTCTGTAAGGACCAAGATAGATACACTTTAAAATTTCTTGAAATATCAAGACATGTGTTTTTTTCTCAATTATGTTTGCATTCAAAATTCTTGCTTTTTCTTTTTACTCAAAGGCTATGAAATTATATTGTTTTAGCAGATTGCAGATATTTAAATGGATTTTTGTAGTTTACTGAGAATTCTCATAAAAATAGGATATATATATATATATATGTATATATACATATATATATATATATATATATACATATATATATATATATATATATATATATAATGGAAAACAAGCATTTCAAGCATTGCTTTTGTATATTTTAAAATATATATCTTTATATTCACCTAAAGCAGAGTATTATTATGTGAATAATACTAAACAAAAACATTATTTTAAAAACCTAAATGTTTGTAAGTGCTTAGAATGTTAAAAATAATATTCAATAAAGAAAAAAGATATGAATTAATATTGTGTTACTACTTAGATGCTACGGATATAAAAACATCGGCCCTTATGCATTCTTCATATATTCCTTTTTTCACTTATTCAATCAAGCACTACTTAGTGCTGATAATGCTAAAGTGTAGGGAGAAATCATGTAATACAAATACATATATTGTTATGGAATAAATAAAATATGTCCTCAAAAATTTAAATAACTGAATAAAAATGTCAAAACTAATGTTCATCAGTAAGTAAATGAGCTAAATAGGAGATCAGAAGAGAAAAGACATAAAAAAGGAGTGCAAAAGGAAGAGTACTTAAACTTACTAAGTGCCTACTGTATGCCAGATACTAGATTCTATCTCATTTAATTAGTTAATACTCAGAGAAATCCTATCTAATAAAGAGGGGATATGCTAATTGACCATCACTCCACCACAAAGATGACTGCATCCACAGCTGAGGCCAAGTTCCCATAAGGAGCTTTAAGGAGCAATCAGCAGGGACCTGAGGCTACACTCTCCCCTGCCCCCATGGGGTTTGACAGGGGACCTAAGGCCACCCCCCCACCTGGCAAGGCTTGACAGGGGACCCCAGGCTGCGCCCCCCGCTCTGGTGTCAGGCTGGGGGACCTCAGGCCGCACCTCCTGCCCCAGTGCCAGGCCAGGGGACCTGAGGCCATGCCTCCTCCCCGGTGGGGCTTGACAGGGGACCTCAAGGTGTGCTTCCCATCCTGGTGCTGGGCTAGGGGACCTCAGGCTGCTCCCCCCACCTCAGCACCAGGCCGGGGGACCTCAGACCGCACCCCCCGCCTGGCGGGGCTTGACAGGGGACCTCAGGCTGTGCCCCCAACCCAGTGGGATTTGACAGGGGACCTCAAGGTGCACCCCCCAGTGCTGGGTTGGGGGAACTCAGGCCGTGCCCCCAGCCAGCGGGGCTTGACGGGGAACCTCAGGCCATGCCCCCCACCCAGTGGGGCTTGACAGGGGATCTCAGGCCGTGTCCCCCACCTGGCGGGGCTTGACGGAGTACCTCAAGGCACGCCCCCCACCCTGGTCTGGGCTGGGGGACCTCAGGCCACGCCCCTCATCCTGGTGCTGGGCCAAGGGACCTTATGCTGTGCCCTCTGCCCAGCAGGGCTTGACAAGGGTGGGACTGGCCAGGTCTGGATCTAGCCCAATGACGGGGGGTGGCCGGGTCTGGGTCTCACACAATTTTGAGGTGCATGTGGGTGGGTGGGGACTTGACTCTGGGACCCATGGTGTGCCCCAGACTCTGACAGGAGGAAGGTTTTCATATACATTTTACTAATTTTCTTTCATCTCTGACACTTCTATTATAGAGAAAGAGCAAATAGAATTATTAAATTATTTCCTCTAATTAATCCCCTTTTAATGTGCACAAATTTCATGCACTGGGTCACTAGTTCTATAATAAAGGTAATTTTAAACTAACAAAACTTTCATGGTAAAGTAGAAATGGATACAGGCTCCATATGTCTGGCTGGGCTCAAGGAAGACCGTTCTGCTAGAGAAGTGATGAGTAAATGTGCTGTGGGAGTACAAGTCATGTTAACCTGCAGTAGTGTGAGAATTTACAGAATTACATGCATACCTAGGATCTATAGTATCCTAAATTGTGAACCTAGGAAAAAAGTAAAAACTTTTTGCTTTATTTTTAATAATCATGAATTTGATTGCATGATAACCTTAGATCAAGATTCTCACCCTGGTACATTTTGGGATATTCTGTGTTGTGAGACTGTCCTGTGCTTTGTTAGATATTTCCCATCATCCCTGGCCTCTATTCACTAGATTCCAGTAGCGAACCTCCTCAACAAGTGATAATAAATAACGTCTCCAGACACTGTTAAATATCCCCTGGTGTCAAAATTACCCTCTTTTAAAACAACTCCCTTAGGAAAATGAAGAGGGGAAATTTTAGAAAAGCCGTATTTCCAATGTCTGTATGAAACAATTAGAAGTTTACTTGGTCTGTGGTTAACCACAAGAAAATATCAAAAAACTATGCAAAAATAAATGTCCCAGGAAACTTGATCTTTAAAAAATTATAACTTAAAAAGATGTATACTTTCATACTTCAAATATAGGTATGGAAATTAATTTTCTTTATTTAAATGCATGATAAGTCTATTCTTTTGGGGCAAAGAAAATAAGTGTCATGATGTTCTAAACATTCATCCAATAAAAACTGAGCACTCACAATGAGTAGACAATGAGAAGTATTTTCATTGAGCCCTAGATAACCTAGCTGAGGTTCTTTATCTTAACTCACAACAAAAAAATATTATGAAAATAACTGAAATGTATTTCAATACACCAAATTATACCAACGTCGCTGAACACTTTTATTTAAAAATAAGGAAAATAAGTGGTTGGATAAATAAATAACTAGAGAAAATTATTCTCAAAATATTGTAATTGTTTTTGCATAATAATTAATTTAAAAATTTGGCAAAGCACATGAAACCTCATGAAACTATCAATTAGAGTTAAACTGCACAATCAAGTTATAAAAAATAATCTTTATACACTGAAATGATTATTTATATACTAGAGGCCCAGTGCACGAATCTGTGCACGGGTTGTGGGGGAAGAGGGGACTGCAGGAGGTTGGCCAACCTGGGGGGAGGGACCCCAGGGGTTGTCTGGCAGGCCCCAATCAAGTGATTGGGGCCTGCTGGCTGGGGGAAAGGAATAGAGGGAGGGACCATGGGAGGTTGGCCGCCATCTCCGAGGAGGGAGCTGACGCTCAGCCCCCCTGGTGCTGTGTCCGCTGCCACCCACCCCGGTTTTCTGTCCCAGCCCTGGCCCAAAGGCCCCTGCAGGGTCAGGAGAGGAGGTGACAGTTGCCAGGCCAGGCACAAAAGGAATGGATGCTGGATGCTGCTGCTGCCCTTGGCATCCTGCCACCACACAGTTCCCCTCCTCTTTCCCTCACTGCTGCACTGCCACCATGGGGGGCAGGAAGGGGAAGGGAGAGGACGGGAGCGAGACAAACCCTTGTGTCGAGGGCTGACTTTCAATAGACTGCAGCAAGGGAGCCACTCTGCTATGTACGAAACCCAGACCCAGAAGCAGGTCTCTATGAATGGTTTAGCACCAGGGGCCGATGGGGGCCGGCTGGCCAGATGAAGGGGCCACAGGAGTGCACTGATCACCAGGGGGCAGCCCCTACATTAAGCGTTTGCCCTCTGGTGGTCAGGAGCGTCATAGTGAGTGGTCGACTGGTCAACAGGTCGTTTCAGTCATTTGGTCATAATGGTTGCTTAGGCTTTTATATATATAGATTATAAGTGCCTAGGATATATAAAATTAACATTTAATAAATGTATTTTATATATCTATAATATATAAAATTAACATTTAATAAATGTATTTTATATATCTATACATTACCAAACTCATGAGCTTTAGAGTCAGACATACTGGTTTAAATTCCAGTACCATCATTTTCTAGCCTTGAGCTAACTACTTTTATCTTTTGCTGCTCAATTTATCAATTATCCTACATAATAAAAGGGTAATATGCAAATCAACTGAACGGCAAAATGACCAGTCCCTATGACGTGCACTGACCACCAGGTGGCAGATGCTCAACGCAGGAGCTGCCCCCTGGTGGTCAGTGAGCTTCCACAGGGGGAGCGACGCTCAGCTAGAAGTTCTGAGCCGGGCTCACAGCTGGGGAGCGCAGCAGTGGTGGGCCTCGGTGGTAGAGCTAAGGATGTCTGACAGCTTAGGCCTGCTTTGGACATCCCCTAAGGGTTCCCAGACAGAGAGAGGGTGCAGGCGGGCTGAGGCACCCCCCGCCCCTGCCCTGAGTGCACGAATGTTGTGCACTGGGCCTCTAGTAGATAATAATGTCTCATTACAGTGTTATAATGAGGATCAATGGACATTAACACTTATAAATAAATACATAGTAAATCATAAGTACTCAATAAATGTATATGCAATATGGTATGTAATACAACAACCATTTGGCCAGACTAACCTCCCCCTGCCCCCATTTTATAGATGACAAAACTGAGGCTGAAGTAAATTAACTGAATGTATATAGTAAATACATGATGAACCTGGAATACAAATCCAGGAATGTTGGTATCTAGAACCTAATTACCACTATTACAATTTACAAAGCATTTTCATATTATTTCATTCACTGAGCTGAGCATTATAATTATTTCTAATTCTAAGATGAAAACTCTGAGGTTCTGAAAGACTTCTGAAAAATTAACCACAGACTAAATAGTTGATTTTAACTAAGATTCTTTGGTGTCAAATCTTATGTTCTGAAAAATGTCAAAACAGACAAGAGGAATAAAAGTTTGTCATTCTGGAGAATAGCAGAGGGGAAAGACTTGCTTAATTATGGACTGAAAAATAAGTGACTAGTCTGAACAACATTTATTCTATCATGACTGTCTATACTCTGTATCTCTTTGTTGTTCATTGTCAACTCCAAAAGTATCTTGGTGTGGATTCTCTCATCATTTCTCTCTCTCATTTTTCTCTTAGAAATAAAGTTCATTGTAAGGAGTGAAAAAGCATGTGTCTAGGTAGAGTGCACCAATTCCCAGCAAAGAGTAATCAATGATGATACTATCTCTGAGAATATTATTGATTTATCTATCTATAATAATAAAAAGATAATATGCTAATTAGACCAGATGTCTTCTGGACGTCATTCCGGATGTCCTTCCTGATGAAGCCAGGGCCAGAGGGAAGCCAGCTGGGTCCCGGGTGCCTGTGGACAGCCCAAGGGAAGCCAGCCCGGGTCCCAGGTGCCTGCCAGTGGCCATAGAAGGGAAGCAGCCCGGGTTCCGGGTGCCAGAGGGAAGCCGGTGCCAGCAGCCAAGGGAAGGAAGGCCTACTCTTGCACGAATTTTTGTGCATCGAGCCTCTACTTCTTCTATAATCATAAGTCCATCTATTAATAAAGATAATACATTTATTGCTTAAAGCAATGTCCTTACACTTTGCAATTTTTAGCTTGATGGGTCTGTAACTTGAGTAGATAGACTTCAAAATTTACATGACGGTAAATCAACAAAAAGATCATGATAATCAATAAATCAAAATCTTTACTTAACATGGTAGAAATCTTTGAGATAGTTGTGTAACAGGCAGATGCCATCACACACAACGTTAATTTTTCATAGGACTAATGTTTTTGAGTGTGTTCTTTTCTTGAACGGACTTTAAAAAAACAGACTACAAATATTTGTAGATGGCTGAACTTAAAATGCTAGTGGTTATTATATGTGAAGTATTAGATTCCATGTCAAGTGTCTTTTCTTCAGAAGAGGATTGTTTCAGTTTTGAAATGATCTTTGTTTCTCTGCTACAAAGAATGATGAAATCAGCATCCTTTTTCTCACTTCCCCCCACTTTATTTCCTAAATTTTCTCAGTTTTGTTTGTTAACGATAGTTCACGAGGTTTCTTATTCAGTTATTACCTATTATGATAGTAAACATTTATTATGTCTTTTCATTATGGGTTTCCCTTTCTGCTTCCTATTTTTTCCCCCCAATTTACAGATCATATGTGCTATATTCCTTGTTATATGGTTAAGAATATCTATTTGTTGTCTTTATAACTAAAAGAAAACTTGACTGGGTATCAAATTAAGCATTCACTATTAACCTTTTGCACTCGGATGTCGAATGTAACTCAACACGGTTAGCATTAGAATAAATGAATCGAGAAAAAAGCAAGCAAGTGCAAAGGGTTAATGACTATAGATATTCTTCCACTCTCTCTCTCTGTTCACATTTAATATTACCATGGTGATGTCTGAATTCTAGACTGACTTTCTTCACTCCCCAGTGACTGGAGTTTATGCCTGGATGCCCATAGGCCTTTTTCCTCATCCTTTAATTTCAAGAATTTTGCTAGATATATATTCATGTCATTTTGTGTAGCTTGCAGGTTCAAGAATTTATTTTTTCAAGAACATATCTTTTTCCTTTGTTCTGTTTACCTTATTATCACCTAGGCATAGCTTGGATTTGTTAGTCTTATTTATCATCTCTGTAAAAACTTTTATACTTTTATTCTTTTCATATTTGTTTGAATTTTTTAAATGTGGTTGCTGTGTTCCTATCATTTCTGTTGCCTCTATATTTCATTATTGGTTGCTATGGGTCTATCATTTCAAGGTATGTGAAATCCTGTAGTTACAAAAATCATGCCTGGTCCACCATCCTCTCTCTCTTCTCTGAGGGAAACATATTTCTCCCAAAGAATTTGCACTTATGAAAGTAATGGGTCTTCAAATAGTTAATTAGAAGGTGGAAGGTAGACATGTAAGAAAGGTAATGACTAAACTTTTCTGGATAGCTTTCTCTTAGTTTTATATCAGAAAAATAAGATAAACTATAGGATCATCCAGATTATTTGGGAAAGATGATCTCAGTTACGGAGGCAAGCCAGGGCAAGGTTTAGAGGTAATTATATAGAATGATACAAATTGGAGATGTTTAATGAATTATACTTGTAAATCTAAACTAACATTCATATAAATATATATATCTATAATACTAAAAGCACAATATGAAAATTGAATGAACGACCTAGGAGCAGAACAACCTAATAGCAGAATGACCATCCGGATGACCTTCCAGACAACCACGCTATGACACGCACTGGCGCCAGGCCAGCTAAGGAAGGTACGATGCAATTGGT
Source organism: Ia io (assembly GCA_025583905.1). Lineage (NCBI taxonomy): Eukaryota > Metazoa > Chordata > Mammalia > Chiroptera > Vespertilionidae > Ia > Ia io. Next base: position 66,446,119 of record JAJQQW010000015.1, on the reverse strand, counting down.
CAGGGGTCAGGGGGGCCCTGCATCCCCCGCAATCACCTCACAGAGGGAGGCCCAGGCCACCCTCTTCCCAGTGTTCAATTGCGGAGCCCTGGCCGGGTGGGCAGGACCTTCTTTTGTGCAGCAATCGATCCCAGAGACCTAGCATGGTAGGCAGGGCCTCCTTCTGTGCTGCGATCAATCACGGAGCCCCAGCTGGGTGGGCAGGGCCTCCTTCTGCATGGTGATCAATTGCAGAGCCCTGTGATTGATCACCTCAAAGAAGGAGGCCTAGGCTACCTGACCTGCAGTGCTGTGGTGGTGGGCGGGGCCTCCCTCTGTGGGAAAATCGATCTGGCGGCCTCGTGATTGCCCCTCAGAGGAAGGCCCAGGCCAGCCAAGTGATTGCACCCCACACCTGTTTCCCACAGAGGGAGGCGACCAGTGACTGGGGAGGGGGGCAGCACTGCACAGATGGCAAGCAGTGGCAGTGGCAGTGGCAGTGGCAGGGGTGGGCCAGCTGCCTGAAGCTCGGGGAAGGAAAGCCCCAATAGGCCCTGATCGCCAGCCAGGCCTAGGGACCCTACCCGAGGTGTCCCGGATTGCAAGAGGGTGCAGGCCAGGCTGAGGGACACATCCTCTCCCTCCTCCTCATGCATGAATTTTGTGCACCAGACCTCCAGTGTGTATACACACACACACGTGCGTGCGCACACACACACAGACACACACACACACACCCTATATAATAAACAGGTAATATGCAAATTGACCCTCATGGCCTCACACAAGATGGCTGCCCACATGTGGTCAAATATGGCCAACCCCATGTGGTCAAAGATAGCTGCCACAAAATGGCTGGCAGGGGAGGGTAGTTGTGGGCGACCAGGCCAGCAAGGAAGGGCACTTGGGGGGGACCAAGCCTGCAGGGGAGGGCAGTTTGGGGGAACCAGGCCTGCAGGGGAGGGCAGTTAGGGGCAACCAGGCCAGCAAGGGAAGGCAGTTGGGGGTGACCAGGAATGCAGAGGAGGGCTGTTAGGGGCAACCAGGCTGGCAGGGGGAGGCAGTTGGGGGGGACCAGGCTGGCAGGGGAGGGCAGTTAGGTGCAACCAGGCCGGCAAGGGAAGGCAGTTGGGGGTGACAGGCTGGCAGGGGAGGGCAGTTAGGGGCAACCAGGCCTGCAGGGGAGGGCAGTTAGAGGTAACCAGGCTGGCAGGGGAGGGCAGTTAGGGGTGACCAAGCCTGCAGGGTAGGGCAGTTGGGGGGGACCAGGACTGCAGGGGAGGGAAGTTGGGGGGTACCAGGCCTGCAGGGAAGGGCAATTGGGGGTGATCAGGCCAGCAGGCGAGGGCAGTTGGGGGGGACAAGGCCTGCAGGGGAGGGCAGTTGGGGGTGATCAGGCCATCAGGGGAAGGGAGTTAGGGGCAACCAGGTCAGCAGGGGAGGATAGTTGGGGGTTACTGGGCCAGCAGGGGAGGGCAGTTGGGGGCAATCGGATCGGGAGTGGAGCAGTTAGGCATTGATCAGGCTGGCAGGGGAGTGGTGGGGTGATCAGGCTGGCAGGCAAGCAAGCGGTTGGGAGCCAGCAGTCCCAGATTGTGAGAGGGATGTTCGACTGCCGATTTAGGCCTGATCCAGGATTGGGCCTAAACAGGCAGTCAGACATCCCCCAAGGGGTCTCAGATTGAAGAGGGTACAGGCTGGGCTGAGGGAAAACCCCCGCAGTGCACAGAATTTGTTCAGTCGGAGGGGTCCCTCAGCCTGGCCTGTGCCCTCTTGCAGTCCTGGACCCCTCGGGGGATGTCCAACTGATGGCTTAGGCCCGCTCCCTGTGGGTCTAAGCTGTCAGTCAGACATCCTTAGCGTTGCCACAGAGGCAGCAGAGGCTTCTACCACCACCACTGCTTTTGCCAGCCATGAGCCCAGCTTCTGGCTGAGCGGCGCTCTCCCTGTGGGAGTGCACTGACCTCCAGGGGGAAGCTCCTGCATTGAGCATCTGCCCCCTGGTGGTCAGTGTGCGTCATAGTGACTGGCCATTCCACCATTTGGTCAATTTGCATATTAGCCTTTTATTATACTAGTGGCCCAGTGCACGAATTCATGCACAGATGGGGTTTCTTGGCCTGGCTGGTGATCGGGGCTGATTGGGGGGCTGGCTGGCCAGGGGGAGGGACCGCAGGATGTTGGCCAACCAGGGGGAGGGACCACGGGAGGCTGTTCAGCCACTGGGAGGAGGCACCACGGGAGGTTGGCTGGCTGGCCCCCCCAATTAGGGCTGATGGGGGGCTGGCGGCCAGTGGGAGGGACTGCAGGAGGTTGTCCAGTTGCAGGAGGTTGGCTGGCCACAGGAGGTTGGCTTTGGGAGTGCACTGACCACCAGGGGGCAGCTCCTGCATTGAGCCTCGTGATGGTCAGTGCATGTCATAGCAACTGCTCAACTGGTCTTACTGTCGTTCAGTCATTTGGTCATTCAGTCACTTAGGCTTTTATACGTATAAATAGAATTCTTCTTTCTCCTTTTCCTTTTTGTTACCCCTGAGTTTTAGTAATAACCTCATCCATTCTGGTTTCAGCAAGACCAGAAAAACAACACAGAATTGCGGAAAAGTAATGCAGATTCATATTTAGGCTAGTGATTCTCAAATCCTTTTAACAGATATTTTATAATCCACCTTTTATAAAAATTAGTAAAAATTCTAATTTATATGCATTTTTAAATTTAATAAAAGGCAAATAAAAAATAGAAGTAGCATAAAATAGTATTTAATTTATAGGTAAATTCTGAGTGACAATCTTTCTATATAAAACTAATATGCAAATTGACTGAACAGTGGAATGTCTAGTAGAAAGATCGGTTGTTATGACATGGGCATGCACTGACCACCAGGGGGCAGATGCTCAATGAAGGAGCTAGCCCTAGCCCACAGGCCTCGACCGCCAATCACCCCGCAGAGGGAGGTGACCAGCGATGGTGGTGGCAACGGTATGTGACGGGGCTGACAAGTGGCTGGCACCAGGCCAACTAAGGTATGTGCGAGCAGGGGCCCCGATCACCCCGCCAGTTGCCCTACAGATTGGCCCTGATTGCCGGCCATGCCTAGGGACCCTCCCTGGCCAGGGGGAGGGAACATGGGCGGTTGGCCGGCCTGCCTGCTGGTCGAACTCCTGGTCGAGGGGACAATTTGCATATTAGCCTTTTATTATATAGGATATACACTGAGTGGCCAGATTATTATGTGTTCAGAGATCATAATAATCTGGCCACTCAGTGTATATATTATTTGTCAATATGACCAAAAAATGGATATAATTTTGATTCATTCACATCATATAGCTATTGTTGTGTTGGCTGTTATTTTCTACTTGACAATATAAGGGAAAAGAGGTCAGTGCCTCTGACTAAATACTCAGGTATTGCATGTTTTAAAAATTCTTCTGACACACCAGTTGAAAATCGCTGGACTAGAGCAATAAACAAGAAACAATGACTGTGTGAAGTTAGCATGATGTTGGCAATAGTCTTCCATGAGAGATGCCTGAACAGCAAGATAAAGCTCTCCCATGCAATGATGAGTCTGGGCTGATCTGCCTTTCTCCCAGTGGAGTTTCTTGGAGCACTGTTATGTATTTTATTTATGGAGACAATGATTTCCCTTGTTGAGTCCTGTCTTGGGATCAAGCTGATATCTCACCCTCTCTAATCCCTTTTGAAGTTATTGCCACTTATTGATAGGCTACCCAGATACTAGCTTTCCTCCTGCCAAGACATTTTAGGTACCATCTAATCCGAGACTCCTACAGCTAGGTTCGTAGGGAAGCCTTACTTCTTGACGTTGGATCATGTTTTCTGTTGTTCCCTGGATCCTGGCCAGAGATTATCATGCCTCCCTATATTCTAAACTTGCCTTTCAGACTTAAATCCCTTTTAAACAATTACATCTGTGCCTATTTTTCTCAAAGATTAGGTCTAATGCCAGATCCCAACCCTCTCCACCTACTGGTTAGCTCTAGCTTATGGTCTTATTTAACTTATTTATATAATGTGACCTAAGTGTATCAGTAGTATAATCTAGAGGAAATATTAGCCTATTATGTCCCATACAGTCATAAGAAATGCACTTTTAATGATCATTAATATATTTTATGTAAGAATTCCCAGAAATTTTGAAATGTTTAACTAGAAATTGCACTATAATGACACTCACAGTTACTGTATAATGTGAGAAAAAAAACTATTCACACCATGTGAGCACCTAAGATGAATTCTTAAAGAAAATATCTAACCCTTACTTTAACTTTAAGTTGCCTTTCAAAATAGAAATCAAGATTCTTTCTAAAAGTCAAACAAGTATAAACTGTCATTACGAAACTTTCAAGGAGTCCTAAGAATTAAAGCATTATTTATTAAAAAGCATTATGATAAATGTTTTATGGATAGTGGCATTATGTTTCACACACAATATAACTTCAGTGTTTAATGGATTTTTTGGTCATTTTTCTAATGTAGCCATAAAAGAGAGGTCAGATGATTCAGAGATGCTGTCATTTATGAGAATGATAAAAGGATATCATTCAGAAGATGACGAACCACTAGACACCCTATCAACAGAGGGAGGGCATTGCACTTCATTTATAACACAAAATACACAGTTTAGTTGAGAAATATTTAGGCAAATAATCTATCATAGTGTAGAAATTCAACCTAAATTCAGACTTCAAATTCCTCCAATAGATGCCTCTTTATTTATCAATATTTATTAAGCTCCTAGTTAGCTTGCACTGCTTTAGGGCTGAACGAGGAGTATATACCATGGTCTTTGCTCAAATGGCATACAGTTAAACTGCAAAAAATAGCATACTAATATAAAATAATAACAATAGCTCTAAAAATTAAGAATACAATGCAAAATAAAATTACCAAGTTTAAATGAATGGTCATGAAGTTGTAAGGTTTTTATTAGAATACTAGAAGCCCGGTGCACAAAATTCATGCACGGAGGGGGGTTGTCCCTCAGCCCAGCCTGTACCCTCTCCAATCTGGGACTCCTGGAGGGATGTCCGACTGCCCGTTTAGGCCCGATCCTGGGGGATCGGGCCTAAACGGGCAGTCGGACATCCCTCTCACAATCCAGGACTGCTGGCTCCCAACTGCTTGCCTGCTTGCCTTCCTTATTGCCCCTAACCGCTTCTGCCTGCCAGCCTGATCACCCCCTAACCACTCCACTGCCAGCCTGGTTGATGCTTAACTGCTCCCCTGCCAGCCTGTTTGCCCCCAACTTCCCTCCTCTGCTGGCCTGGTCACCCCTAACTGCCCTCTCCTACAGGGTTGATCACCTCCAACTGCCCTCCCTTGCAAGCCTGGTCCCTCACAACTGCCCTCCCTTGCAGGCCGGGTGCCTCCCAACTGCCCTCTCCTGCTGGCCATCTTGTGGTGGCCATCTTGTGTCCACATGGGGGCAGGATCTTTGACCACATGGGGGCAGACATATTGTGTGTTGGAGTGATGGTCAATATGCATATTACTCTTTTATTAGATAGGATAGAGGCCTGGTGCAGGAGTGGGGGCCAGCTGGTTTTCCCTGAAGGGTGTCCCGGATCAGGGTGGGGTTCCCTTGGGGCGTGGGGCGGCCTGAGCAAGGGGCCTGTGGTGGCTTCAGGCCGGCCACACCCCCTGGCGACCCAAGTCGAGGTCCAGGTATCTGGAATTTATTTTCCTTCTACAATTGAAACTTTGTAGCCTGGAGCGAGGCAAGCCTTCTGCTCCCTCCGGGGCAGCAGCCATTTCTGTGGCAGTTAATTCACCTTCTACAATTGAAACTTTGTAGCCTTAAGCGGGTGGGCCCAGCCAGGGTGTGCAGAAAGCTTTGCTTCCCCTGTTGCCGCCGGCAACCCTGGCTTGCTCTCTCAAGCTCCGTTCTGCCGCCATTTCTGTTTGAATTTGTTTACCTTCTATAATTGAAACTTTGTAGCTTGAGTGGAGGCTTAGGCCTGCAATGGCTATGGAAAGCTTGGCTTCCTCTGTTACCTGGGAAACCTTGCTCTCTGTGGCTGTAGCCATCTTGGCTAGGGTTAATTTGCATACTCCCCCTGATTGGCTGGTGGGCATGGCTTATGTAGCGGAGTGATGGTTAATTTGCATATTACCATTTTATTAGAGAGGATGGTCTCATTTTAAAGTGAGAGAAATTGGAGTAATCTGATTTAAATAGGAATATGTCATCTAAGTGAAATACCTTTTTCCCATCCAGAGAGAATTCTTATGCTCATGAAAGATCATTTAAGTTTTGCATTTGGATATCCAAAACAATTTACCAAGAAAAGGTATTTTGAAGAAACACAGAAAACTATCAACACGGAGTTCACGTTAAGCCTTGATGCCATCGCTCACAAGCTTCGTCCAATCTGGAAATGAGCTACATTAACAATGAAATCCAGCCAGAGGTACCGAGGCTATGAGGTAACAAATTTGGTAGGTTGCAGGAATCTCCCAAATGTCAGAAGCTAGTGATGGAAACTCCTAAGGGTGGGCAGACTCAGTGTGTCATGTAAATTGCAAGTTGTGCTTATCATTGAGGGAATAAAGAGATCCAAAATTATATGCTTACCCTTAGTAAAAAATAATTCATTTTAACTGCTTCTAAAAACCACCTTTTTTTCCCACCTGAGATAGGATTTGTAGTCTCTGAATCTCCCCTACTAGAAGTCTGAACTTTCTAGTCGGAATCCCTCCTAATTCAGAATGCCTCTATGAAAGGAAGATTAAATATGTAAACCTAACCATTTCATCACAAATAGAAGGAGATGCACCCTACACTTGATAAAGTTTATTCCTACTAAAATCACTACAACATAAAGCGATTAAGTCAAAGACCAATCTATTGGCTTTTCATTTATAAAGGAAAGGACACGTATGTTAGCAGCAGTGGTTAATCTTTGTTTACATCACAAAATCCTAAAGCAAGACATGCAGGTGTTTGAGGTGCTGACTCCTACAGGCTCTTAATTAACCTATATTATCATGAGAATTTCTAATTAAAACCTTAGCAAATTTTAAAAATCAATTAAATTACATTACTTATATTTAAAACAAGTACTTCTGAGTAATTATTAACAATTCAATTTTTTTAACTAGATAAAATACTTCTTGGTCTGTGGAACAGTTTGAAGAGTGATCCCAGTCATTACCCAAATTAACAATATCAGGTTGGAAGCAAAACAATTTTTGAGGACTTCTCTGGTTGCTTGACTTCAATGAGGAACATTCTCCCTTCCAGGTACTGCTCCATTTCTCTTCTCCCATTTCAGAGTCTAGCTCAAATATGTTTACTTATTGACTGGCTCCACATTCTCACCTCACTCGGGTATCAGTGACTGACTGATATATTCTTCTTGAGGCCAGCTTGTTGGCCTTACCTTGCTCTGGATTACCCCTGCCATTGGAAGTGAGCTACCATGTTGTGGGCTACCCTGTGGAGAGGCCTGCTGAGAATGGCCTTGGGCAGTGGAGACACTCAGTGTAGCAATCTTTAGCAGCTGGATCCTGTCAACAATCATGGAGGTGAGTGTGCTTACGGGTAGATCTGTACCCATGTAAGTCTCTGGATGAGACTGCAGTTCTACCTTGTCAAAGGCTCAGACCCAGAGGACCCAGTTAAGCCACATTTGCTTTCCTGACTCACAGAGGCCATGAGATAGTAAAAATGTAAGTTTTGTTCATTTTGTTGATGTCCTCACCATACTTCTAAATTTTCTACAAAGAACTCCTCTTACAATATCATGATTTTGTGGTTTCTTCATAAATCTTATCTATTTTAATTTTCTGCATTGTGGTTATCTCAAAAAATTGGTATTGTTTTCTAGGCAGCCAACCCCTATAGTTAATCAAAATTTGTTATTCAGGTCTTGATTAAGCATCTTCTTTGGAATGGAAGTCAGATGGAAGCCAGTCTTTTTTAACCCAATGTGGGGAGTCATATTCCATTACTTTTGCTATAATCTATTTTCCAGAAGCAGGTTACTAACTTCAGCTCACCAGGGAAGAGAAGAGATTACACTGTAAATATCAGGAGGTAGACCTCACTGTGAGCCATTTTAGATTCTGCCTACAATATGTACCACCACATTGGCCTCATCTTTTTTATTTTAGGAAATGAAATATCACAGATGAGTTCATCTATCTTCCCTACCCTGGTACCATTTCCCTGCTCTCATTCTCCCTTTGCCCTCAGAGGTAGGCACTATAGTCAACTTGCTCTCTTAGGTTCATCTTTTTAAAAGCATACCACATATATGTATCCATAAATAGTACACATTATTTTTATTTTTTACATAAGTGGTATTATACTACATGTAATATTCTGTTAACTTTTCTTGTTCGCTAACCCATATTTTGAGATACCCGTTTTGTCTCATAAAGATATAGTCTATTCACTTTAATGGTTTTAAATTTTGAATGAATGAAAAGTAGAATTTATGAATCCATTTTTCTTTTGATGGGCTTCAAGTTGTTTCTAATTTTTAAAAATTAAATATATTGCAGTGAACGTACTTTCATATTTCTTTGCGCATGTGTGAGCAAGTTTCTCCAGACTGTATACACAGAAGTGGAATTGCTTTCCCAAATTGCTCTGCAAACTAGATTTTTACATTTCTTAGGAAAACCTTAGCTCTACCTGGGGTACTTCTGGGCTTAATTCTGAGCAGGAGTGGGATGGCTTTGTATTCAGGCTCTGTTAGTTTTCTCATTTTTCACGAGAGCACGTCAACCCCAGCTTTACTCTCTATTAAGGCTAAAGGGAATTGCCTGACGAAAGCCATATGTCAGGCTCTTGTCAGAAAGAACAAACTCAAAGCCACAGTTAGCCAAGATCTATCAAAGGCTCAGATGAGAAAACAATAGTTATGAAAGATTACTTGAAAAAATACTCAGACTGTTTATTCTTCCTGGTACTCTAAATGGGGGTTAATCTAGAGCAGCAGATGACTTAAAGTATATCAAACTGGTTCCCAGCCTAGAGCCTTGACACTCAAGTATGGTCCCCAGACCAGCAGTGTCACCATCACTGGGAGCATTTTATAAACGCCGATTATTTGGGCCTACTTCTGATCTGTTGAACGGAGTTCTGTTTTAACAATATTCCCAAGTGATTCTATGTATGTTAAAGATTAAGAAGCACATTTTTAGATAATTACTTCTAACTTTGTTGATGTTTGGGTTTCATCTACCCTTACTGAAGCAGATGAAACTCACTGTTATGGAGCCAATAAGAATAATGTTCAGGTCACTGGCCTTTATCTCAATTAATTATTAATAAGGACTCTCCAGAAAAATTTGTCTGATCTTTGTGTCAGCAATAGCTATGCTTCTACTCAATAAGTATTTCATTTTAATTCATGAAAAATGGGAAACATGTAACTGTTTCCTTGACTGCTAATTCTCCAAAGCAGGTATGAATAGACACTTTCAAATTAGTCTCAAACCTGGCTCCATTTCATGTCCGAATATTTGTTGTTTTCATCATTTTCATGTGTTTTAATTTATATTTTCTAACTGTATTTTATTTATCATTGTGAGCTATGTTAACTTACATTTGGAACAAGAGAACAAAGGACTAGTACCAAATTATACCAAAAAACAAAACAAAAGAATCTCATAATTCACTTAATACAATCCTGTGTCATTTGATTATGGGGATATGTTCTGAGAAATGTATCAGTAGGCAATTTCATCATTGCACAAATTGCATAGAGTACACTTACACAAACCTAGGTAGTATAGCCTACTACACACCTGGGCTATTCGGGATAGCCTATTGCTCCTAGCATGTTACTGTACTGAACACTGAGGCAATTGTATAGGACATTTACCATAAATGAACCTGTGGGCCTGGAAGTCTTACTATGAGTCGGTGAGTGAGTGGTGGGTGAATGTGAAGGCTTACGACATTACTGTACACTATTGTTAACTTTATAAACACAATTCCACAAACCCTCCCCTGTTTCCTTCCAACAAGGTTAGAAGCAGAATATCAAAGCTATCAACGATGCTCCATGGACAGGGATGGATTGATTGGAAGTACTGAGGAGAAACAGGCTGGGTAAGGCATAAGTCACCAAGATAATAACTGTTAGGAGGGATGAAAGGTGGCCTGAGGATTGGGAGGAGTAAGAAAACAAGGTACAGAGATAAAGGAACACAGTGGATTGTCACGGTAATGTGTTTTGGCTACTGCATGTTGGAGCAGTGGTCACATTAAGAAACTCTGTGGGATTCATTTAAAAAACACTGGATGTTTAACATTGAGAGAGTGAGTAACTGAGGATTCAATATTTTAAATTTGGAAATTTGTTTTTGTCTCCATTGACCTTATTTGGCATAAAGGGCTCTCCCTGGCATTGAATTAATGGAAGAAATAAAACTTACCTATGTTTCACATCATTACAACCTGAAATGATTTCCAAAGTACAGTGACAGGCACTATCACAGAAAGCTTTTACTAAAGCGGCAGTGGCATTTAAATTTGTTAAGGCAGCTCCTGTGGACCTGTGTCCTTGTACAGGACCTTAGGTCCTCAACAAAGAACTTACATAATGTCCTCTGGAGACCATCAGACTAGATCTGGGAGGGCTCTGATCAGACCCTCTGAGTATGTAGCACTTGGGGGACAGACTCCTTTGTGCTAAAACAGGTCAGTGGCTGCCTGGCTGAGATATAACCTATGCACTCATAATTGAGGTGCTGTGAGTGAGAGGGAATAAATTGCCAGACCCCACAGATATGGCTCCTGTCAAAGGGGAAAAAAATCCCTCCCGAACCACAAATGCTTCCATTTCTTACAGTTAATTTAGCACTATTAGAATCTTACAAGACCGCTGTCCTGTACATCATCTGGCATCGACTGAAATGCTATTAGGAGGTGCCTGATCGTACATTCTATCTTGTCATCCATAAAATAATGATGCCTAAAGAACAACAATCACAACACATCTCTCCTGATGAGTATGACATTAGTTAATGTAATGGGATTTTTAAAAGACTTTTTTTAAAAATCATTTTTAGGTTTACAATAAAATTGAGAGTTAATAATCAAACTAGTTGCTGTTTCAGCCTCTCACAGGAGTAAGATTTCTCATGTATCTCCCACCCCCACACATACATACGTTCTTTCATACTCACTAGAGTAGTACTTTTTTTAAAAACCAAAGTTAAACATATATTTACATATCATAATCACCCAAAGTCTATAGTTTATGTTAAAGTTCATTCTTGGTTTTTTAGATTCTTTGGTTTGGACAAATGTATAGTGACATATTCATCATTATGATATCATTCAGAGTATTTTCACTGCCCTAAGCGTCACCTCTCCTTTGCCTACTCATCTCCGCTCTAACTCCACATCTCTGGAAACCACTAATCTTTACTGTAGCCTTTGAAGATTTACTTATTTCACTTAGCAATATGAATTTAAGTTTCCTTTATGTCTCTTCATGGTTTAATAGCTCATTGCTTTTTAGCACTGAATAATATTCCATTGTCTGGATGTACCACAGTATTTATCTATTCACCTATTTGAGGACATCTTGGTTGCTGCCAAGATTTGCAATTATGAATAAAGCTGCTATAAAACATCCATGTGCAGGTTTTTATGTGGACATGTATTTCAAGATCTTTTGGATAAATACCAAGGAGCATAATTGCTGGATTATGTTAAAAGTATGTTTAGTTTTGTAAGATACTGCCAAACTGTCTTCCAGAGCGGCAGTACCGTTTTGTATACCCACCAACAATGTCCCTGATGATCCACATCCTCACTAGCATTTGGTGTTTTCAGCATTCTGGATCTTGGTCATTCTAATAGGTATACAGTAGTATCTCACTGTTTTAATTTGTATTTCCCTGATGACATATGATGTGATTGCATTGTTTTCCATAATTATTTGTCGTTTGTGTATCTTCTTTGGTGAGTCATCTGTTAAAGTTTTTGTCCCATATTTTTAACCAGGTTATTATCCTATATTGAGTTTTAAGAGTTATTTCTACATTTCTAGGTAATAGTCATATATCAGATATATATTTTTTTAAATATTTAAAAGATAAGTCTGCGGCTTGTCTTCTAATTCTCTTCATATTGTTTTTCATAGAACATGTTATGGGAAATAAAAAACTTGCATTACGTGTAAGTATTTTGAAAAATGAAACATTTTAAAGGTAGCACTATGCTTAAATAAATTTTAAATGTCAACACCATGAGATGATGCTCCATGTGGAAACAATTGGCATAATCATACAGCATGAGTTGGCTTGTGATTGGCACCACAACCTAATTTGACATTTATGGAGTCTTTCCAGGTAGTTCTTGCAAAATGTTTCTTTGAATGTTCAGTCCTTCATCAATCATAATTAAAAGGTAGCCCAAAGAGTATTGGACTTAAAATCAGTAGATAATGTGAACAAAAAATTGACTATACTGCTGTTAAAAAAGAAAGAACAGGCCAAAATGGAATCATTCTTGCTAACCAAAAGTTAATAACCAAACTAGTTGCTGTTTCAGCCTCTCCCAGGAGTGGGATTTTAAAATGAGTCCAACTTAAGAACCAGGTCTGGAATCAGACTGCATTCGATTTGAGCTGGACTGGATTCAACAGGAGACTTTCAAGTGAATATTAAGAGATGGAATGCATTATATAAAAAAATTGAGTGAGCCACCTTTTAGCACACCTCCTTATTTTATACTTATGAATTACAGTCTTAGAAGCAGCAGATATTTGCAAAGGAGAGAGAATCTTGCTGGAGATTTTTGAGTTGCAATAGCCATTGTGAGGAGAATTCTGGTTAGATAAAATTGTTTAAGTGCACTTGAAGATAAGCATCCCCAAATTGAACCAACAGAATGAGACCTCTAATTTAATTATTACAAAATGTTTGCAAAAGTTTACAAAATGTTTCAAAATTCTGAAGTAGTGTTATGAAAAGATTCATTGCAAAGTCTAATAGCAAATTAAAGAGATAAAAGGTACCTAACACACAAAAAAACTACAAGGCTGAGGTAACTCCTACTGCTCCCCTCTAGTCTCCTTTATTCCAGTGCTCATTCCAGTGATTCTGTCTGAACTGCCCTTTCCACTGTGAAAAGACAGTTACCTATTCAAATAAAACCACCTAAAGCTACATATGATCCCTTTCAGGTACCTTTCACTCCTAGGTAAGAGACCCATCTAAGGACCACAAGTAAAGAGTTTATGAAACCCTGGAATATTCTCAAATATTTCTCCTCAGTCCAGTAATAGAGAAAAGTAAAACTTCATGTTGATCATTGCATTTGGTCCTGTTGTCAGCCATGGAGTGGTTCTGTCCAGTTCCTCAAGGATTTGTTCCGTTTCCCTTTCCTGGGTCTGGAGCCAAAACACAACTGAGGTGAATGGACTATGTTTAGTTTGATTGAAAACTCTGTCTCAATAGTCAGTAGACCCAGGACCTTGATTCTAAGACGTTTGAATGCTGACCAGGACTTCATTGTCCTGAGGGCTTAACAATTAAGCTAGGTAGAGGGAGGTGGGTGAGTCAGGGCCCTGGGTGAGGCCTGTTGAATCAAAGAAAAAGAAATCAAAATAAAAGGCCACATTAAAGAAAATAAGGTTTCTGTGTGGTTACAAATTTTCCTTTTATAATCTGTAGTCTATGCACCATCTGGGAGTTCTGGCTTTAGAGCATTAGCTTCCCATTCCCCCTGGGTGGCGCCATTCATAAAATAGCCAATCTTTCTCCACTGCAGTTCTTGGTATCTAGTGTTTGACTCTGCTAATGCTATTAGACGAGCTCTTTCTATTCAATAATACTACTCAAATAAATTCATGTTATTTATAACTTGATATGAAAGTTTTATAAGTAATCTAAACACAATTAAGGGTGATTAAATTAAATACATATAAGTGGGGTTAAAAGTTTTTAGGTAAACTTTTAAAATAAGTTTCCCAAATATTTTCAGTATTATGAAACCTTAGAGTTTTGCTAAGTTAAATTAGGTGATGGAAATTATATTAAACTAGAGGCCTGGTGCACAAATTTGTGCATGGGTGGGGTCCCTCAGCCGATCGGGGCCATGGGAGGTTGGCCAGCCAGCCCAACTGAGGTCATCAGGGCCGGACGGTCACAGGGGAAGGGACCGTGGGAGGTTGGTTGACTGCGGGAGATTGGCTGTGGGAGCACACTGACCACCAGCTCCTGCATTGAGCATCTGCCCCCTGGTGGTCAGTGCGCATCGTAGCGACCGGTCCTTTGGTCATTCGGTTGCTTGTTCACTTAGGCTTTTATATATATAGAAGATATCTAGATCATTTCCAAATAATAAAAAAACACTGAAAAATTAATTACTGAATGTAAGTTTATGTATTTCTGGCTTCTGATTGCAGAAAAATTAAAGATAAATTTGAGTTTATTGGTAACATGTCATATGCCACACTGAGAAACTTACTCTAAGGAAGCACATTTCCAAAAATAATAAAAAGTATTTATAAATTTGCCAAACCATAGACAATTAATATAAAAGGCAATTTATTAATGTTTACTTCTTAGAGTTTACTAAAACTTAAAGTTTTTAAAGGTTAAAAATCCTAATATATGTAATTGACACCATTAGAAATAATAAGAAGGGTGACTGTATATAGTAAGATATGGGTTTTTTGCTCAGAAATAGACTAAAGAATGAAGAGGCATTTTTATTAAGGGAAATGAGAGTAATTTTATTTAAACTAGAACTTCTGGCTATGAAGGACAAACTAAATATATACAAAAAGTTGAAGAGAGAGAGATAGAGAATTTTGCCTGTGTAATTAAGATGGCTAAGTGAGTGGTAAGAGTTTTAAAAAGTAAACTTTAATATCAATGGTATACTTATGTAAGCCCCAAACTTAATTTTCTTTCATCTGCCAAAAGGTCTCTCTTTTCAAGTAATCTATCGAGAAAGCAAAGACTGTTTTATCCAAATAATTTTCTGTGTTTTATGTTGTCTTAACTAGGTCTTTGATTACTTAAGAAAACTGAATCTTCTCAATAGTTAGAGCTAACCTTCTGTAATTGTCTTTGAAATCTTTTGATGTCACTTTGGTCAAATAATTAAGTATTACTTCATAATAACTTGTGATCCTATTTAGTCAAGTGCTTTAGGACCTTTTGATATTTTGACAAACTTCATAAAAATCAAATTCTAAATAGTCTTTTTTGACCCCAAACTAACTTTGATATTTTTCAGAGGGTTTAGGGAAAATATCAAAGGATTTGTCTCTCTTCTTATAAAATGGGAGATTTTGAGCTAATTGGGCTTATTTGGTATGTTTAATTACATGGGTAACATTGTCCAACAAGAAGTAATAAGTCTTCGTTACATTGTGTCTGTATATGTTCTACGAGTGTCAGACATTCTGTAAAATTCCTGGAAGTCCGGTATGTCCTGCTGGCATAAGCTGTCTGTCATCCAAACTGAGGCTCACACTACAAGGACTGAACCTGAGTATCAGAGAAGTGCTCTGGCTGACTTTCATGCAAAGGCAGCAGCAACAGAATCTATAATGACTGGCACATGTGGATGTGGTCCATTCAGCTTCTGCAAAAATGACCCCTCGGTGCCAGACATTGGCCATACTGATGATTTTGTAACATGCAATAGTATGCTCCTGAATGAGAGACATTAAGATGGATAAAAAATGGCTACCTATTAAATAAATAGTCAAGGCTATGAAAATCCCAAGACAGCCACATGGTGTGTCCATGCTCCCTGGTAAGCCCCACATTGGGGTTTTTTGCATTCTTTCCTCCACCGTAGTGAGTTTAAGGAAAACTACTTGGTCCTGAGAGGCCTCAGACCTCCTTCCTCTGAACCTTTTGAGCTCCTGCCACTTAATATGGGTTATCAATATGTTCTTGTTGTAGCATGTATGTTTTCCTGCCGCAAGGCTGATGGCTTATAATGGCAAAGAAAACGTGTTTTCATTCCACACAAGATAGTCACTGGTAGACCAATGCCTGGAGAATGGGTATTCTGGAAGCATCCTCAAAGGAGAACAGTCCTTGAGGCCTATTGAAAGGAATCTTAGCAAGTACTCCCAAGCATTGCCACTGCTGCAAAACTGGAGGTGTTGAGCCTTGGATACACACCTCAAACTAAAGAAGGCTGCACCTGGCCCTCACTGGTTTGTTCAGTGGTCAGAGCATTGATCGGCCTCAGACTGAAGGATCCTGGGTTCGATTCTGATCAAGGGTATGAACCTCAGTTACAGGCTGGATCCTGTGCTCCAGTCAAGGCGCGTGCAAGAGGCAACCAATCGATGATATGTCTCTCTCACATTGATGTTTCTCTCTCAGTGTCTCTCCTCCTCCCTTCCATTCTCTCTAAAAATCAACAGAAGAAAGATTTTCAGGTGAGGATTAACAAAAATCAAACAAACAAAAAAATAAGGCTGCACCTGGCATTTAATTCTGTATAAACGCTGGAGACCTTCAGAATTGACTAAGAGGAAAAGAGACTGACATCAATATAGACAACTTCCACCCAAGAGATCGGACTTCCTACTTAGCTAAATATGGAACCCTTTCTTCCTTCCTCCCTTCCCTTTCTTCTTCCTTTCTTTCTTCCCTCCCTCCCTCCCTCCTTTCTTTTTTTTCTCTTTCTTCCTTTCTTCCTTTCTTCCTCTCTCTCTCTCTCTCTCTCTCTCTCTCTCTCTCTCTCTCTCTCTCTCTCTCTCTCTCTCTCTCTCTCTCTCTCTTTCTTTCTTTCTCTTTTTCTTTCTCTCATACTGGCATTGACCTGAAAAGATAATGCCATCATCTGTATCTTCCAGGTCATTGCGAAGAGGGTAACCTTTGTAATTCAGAACAACTTTTTATTTCAAGTTATAAGAAAACCTAACTGACCCCTGGCTTGAATGAGAAATCATGCCTGACTGGATTTATACTTGTCATCATGGTTATCTTTCTCCTTGGTTCTATGCATGCCTAGAGTGCTGGTGCACAGCTGGCGAAATGCCCCTAACTGCTGAGAAAGAACCTGTTAGGTAGGAAGTTAGACATGAGTGGCTGGGGAGGGGCCTGTCCTGGGGTCCTGACAGAGGTCAGACCAACATTGCCGTCAGACCACCTCTATGGACAGCCAGCAGCCAGCAGCCAGCAGCCAGCAGACTGCCAGTGGCCAGGTTCAGAACCAGGTGGTTCTAGACACAAGCTCAGAGGAAAATAACAGGACCTCAATTTGACCTTACTAGGGTCCTGGACTAATTATAATAAATTTTGCATTAAAAGATTTTGACAACCCCTCCCTGCCATTGTTTTTCTGCAGTGCATTATGGGTAAGGGTATGGGCAGAAGAAATTTAGTTATATAACTTTAGTTATAAATTTAGCCAATTATCCCTGACTGCAAATGAAATTCTCCATCCAGAAAATCCCTCTTTTAAACCGTATAACCCAGGAGTTGGGGCCATTGTCTCTTTCCACTGGCCCTCTCCTTGCTTGGAGGGTATTTTTAATAAACCCCATTTTGCTTTACTTTCATTTTCATTGACCTTAAAATCTTTTCTGCATCGAGAAGAACCAATGTCCCAGCCAGTAACCCCAGTCAGTAACAAACCTACCAGGGGTCTTTTCATGATTCAGAGTTTGCTAACTTTGGTAGGGCCCTACTTCCCTGGTTAGCAGGAAATGTAAAATGGGAATAACCTTAACTTGTGGAGACATTGAATAGCCCTTGATTAATTTTTAGTTGAGCAAGAAGATATCTGTGCTGTGGTCAACATCACCTGCTATACCTACATCAACACTTCTGGAGCAGTTGACACTCAGTTACATAAGATCACTGAGAAAACCACTTAGCTTAAAAAGGTAATTACTGTACCCCTATGTTCATAGCAGCACAATTTATAATAGCAAAGATTTGGAAACAACCTAAGTGCCCATCAGCTGATGAGTGGCTTGAAAACCTGTGGTACATCTACACAATGGAATACTATGCTGCTGTAAAAAGAAGGAATTCTTACCATTTGCAACAGCATGGATGGACCTGGAGAGCATTATGCTAAGCGAAATAAGACAGTCAGAGAAAGATAAATATCACATGATCTCACTCATTTGTGGAATATAATGAACAACATAAACTGATGAACTAAAATAGATCTAGAGACATAGAAGCATCGAACAGACCATCCAACCTCAGAAGGAAGGTGGAGGGGGAGGGAGGAAGGGGACGGGGGGGTGAGAGATCAACCAAAGACTTGTATACATGCATATAAGCATAACCCATGGACACAGACAGTAGGGGGGTGAGTCATGTGTTTGGGGGTGGGAAAGACTAGGGAGAGGTCAATGGGGGGAAAAGGAGACATATGTAACTTTAAACAATAAAGAATTTTTTTTAAAGGCGATTACTTTAACAAGGGTCTTTCTTTGATTGGTTTGGGTCTTGGAGATTATGGCTCCAAAGTACATTCAAAGCATTGGGAATGATGCTATTTAGAGTTATCCTAATAATCTTCCTCTTACATGCTTGAAATGTATGTTTGCAGGAAAAGGTATCCCTAAGACTGCAATATCAAAAGGGAATGAAGAAAAGACCAATTTAAGCATTTTCAACCTAAATCCATGATCTGTGAGTATCCCCGGGATTAAACAGAAACAGCATGGCCTGTGAATATCACACAGGCTAAGAGTTTGATAAAAAGGTGGGAAATGTTAAAACAAAAAACAGCAGTCCAAATGGATTCACTTTTACTAAGCCATGTCACCAAACCCAAATTTCATTAACTAATCTAATTGCAGTTTCAGCCTCTCCCAGGAGTGGAATTTAAAGCAATCATTCTGGAATTTTCTGCTCAATGTTAGTGAGGTAATATGCAAGAGAAAGCCTCTGCCATTTCCTTCCTCCCATAAAAATGGGAGGAAATAATTTTCCCTTCTTTTCTTTTGCTAACAAATCCCCTGCCCCATCCTTCTGCTTATATATATATAAAAAAAAAACAACAACAACAAAAAAAAATCTTTCATGTTATATAACCTCTGGGATATTGCTCTACTCATCCTATATAATAAAGAGGTAATATGCAAATTAACCCTCACACCCTCACAAGATGGCTGCCTCACAAGAGGGGGCTGCCTAGGGACGACCAGGCCACTGCAAAGGGGGTTAGGCTGGTGGGGGACGACCAAATGACGAACAAGAGGCCACATGGGGTGACCTGGCCAGCAGGGGGTTAGTGAGGGGCTGAATGGGGCAACCAGGCCAGCAGGGTGATTAGTGAGGGGACAAAACCAAAAATGAAGTTAGGGGGTGACCAGGGTGGCAGAGGGGGGAAGTTGGGGGTGACCAGGCTGGCAGGGGGAGCAGTTGGGGGTGATTAGGCTGGAAGGGTGACAGTTAGGGGTGACCAGGCAGGCAGGCAGGTGAGCAGTTAGGAGCCAGTAGTCCTGGATTGTGAGAGGGATGTCTGACTGCCGGTTTAGGCCCAATCCCCGGGATCGGGCCTAAACCAGCAGTCAGACATCCCCTGAGGGGTCCTGGATTGGAGAGGGTGCAGGCCGGGCTGAGGAGATCCGACCCCCCCATGCACGAATTTCATGCAACGGGCCTCTAGTAAATTTAATAAAGCCAATTAAGTCTTCAAATATATTCAGTTGAATTTTGTTCTTTAACACTACTTATTCGCAGCATGACCTTTTCAAAAATACTTATCTGCCCTTCAGTTTCCATTCACATTGAAAACAGTAAGAATGTCCATCTCTAACTATATATATAAAAGCCAAGTGATGGGAATGACAGATCGACTGGAACGACTGGTCGCTGTGACACGCACTGTGGTGGCCAACTGGCCCAATTGGGGCCCCGATTGGCCTCCCCTAACCTCCTGCAACCCCTTCCCACCACCGGCTCCACCCTCTATCAGCCCCGCCCCTGATAAACCCCCATTGGGGTGGTCAGCCTGACCCCACTCATGCACAAATTCATGCACTGGGCCTCTAGTCTATATATATAAAAACATAAGCGACCGTCACAACCGAAACAACCGAATGGATGACTGAACAGGCTGCATGGGGCAACCAGGCTGGCAGGGGGTTAGTGAGGGCCGACAAAATGACTGAGAAGCAGGCTGCATGGGGCGACCAAGCCGGCAGGGGGGTTAGTGTGGGACAACCAAACAACTGAACAGAGGGCTGCATGGGGTGACTAGTCCAGCAGTGGGGGCAGTTAGGGGCAACCAGGCCAGCGGGCGGGGGCAGTGAGGGGTGACCAGGATGGCGGGGACGGGGGCAGTTGGGGGCGACCAGGCCAGCACAGGTAGCAGTAAGGGGCGACCAGGCCAGTGGGCAGGGGAGATAGGGGCCACCCGGCTGGCAGGGGGGGGCAGTTGGGGGTGACCAGGTCAACAGGAGGGTCAGTGAGGGGTGATCAGGCAGGTAGGCATGTGAGAAGTTAGGAGCCAGTGGTCCCGGATTGGAGAGGGTGCAGGCTGTGTTGAGAGGACCCCCACCCATGCAAGAACTTTGTGCACCAGGCCTCTAGTACATAATAAAAGCCTAAGCGACCATTATAGCAGAACAACCAGAATGACCAGTCTCCATGATGCACACTGACCACCAGGGGACAGATGCTCAATGCAGGAGCTGCCTCCTAATGGTCAGTGCGCTCCCACAGGGGGAGCGTCGTTCAGCTAGAAGCTGGATTCATGGCTGGCGAGCGCAGTGGCAGTGGCGGGAGCCTCTCTCGCCTCTGCAGCAGTGCTAAGGAGCAGCAAGTCAAGCGGTAAGGAGCAGTGATCACATGGGCAGTAAGGAGTGAGGGCTCCCAGACTGTGAGAGGGCACAGGCTGGGCTGAGGGATCCCCCCTACCCAGTGCACAAATTTCATGCACCAGGCCTCTAGTATATATATAAAAGGCTAATATGCAAAGTGTCCCCTCAGGAGTTCAACCAGGAGACTAGGAGTTTGATCGCTCACTATGACATGTGCTGACCACCAGGAGGCAGCGCGGAATAAGGAAGGCCCAGATCGGCCCTGATGTTTGGCCAGTCTTAGAGACCCGACCCATGCATGAATTTCATGCACCGGGCCTCTAGTCTTACATATTTGTTGAGAGTATAATTTATGTAAGCTATCCAAGAAAGCCTGGCACAGAACTTGGTAATAATCACATACTAGTGTTCTCTGACTATTAATCCACCTTGCATTTTTTTATTGATATATCCAAAAATGGCAAAAGTTAGAGAACATTTAGAAAATCTTGTTCAACCCATAATGTTAATATCTGCATAGCAGTCCTTCATTTAACTGATAACTTAGTGTTGGACATTCAAATGATTTCTTATTTTCCACTCAGAAGTAAAGCTAGTATATACTTATATCTCTGAGTGTATTATTATTTTATGATGCAGAATACATTTCTAGAAATGAAACATGGATTAAAGGATATGGGTATTTTGAGGCTCTCAATATTTACTGTTAAATTGTCTTTCAGAAGTTTTATATTTTTTCTTTCAGTCTATGAATTTATTATTTAGTCTTAATTCTAAGTCAGGTTGGTCTCAGATATAATTATATATAAAAACATTTTTTGAAGGAACAGAAAACATACTTATTACCAAGGAGGCCTTAACATTTTCCTCAGTTTGACTAAACTTTAAGCAGGTTTCTTACTAACTGTAGTCTCCTAACTCCCTTTTCTTAGAACATTTACTTTAGAAAACTTTCAATTAAAATTCCTTCTCTGCCCCTCTAACATGTAAATTTTCTTCCAGTTTCTGGCCATTTTTAAAACCTAGGCATGTCTCTCCCAAGGATCTCTCAAAGAATGGAGCCATTCTTTGAAATGTAACTGTCTATTATGCTAAATGAAATAAGCCAATCTGAGAGAGACAAATATCACATTATCTCACTTATTTGTGGAATCTAAAGAACAAAATAAATTGACCAACAAAATAAGACCTGAAGCAGGAGGCATGGAACAGATTGACATACCTCAATGTAGGGCTGGGGAGACAAAAAGAGATCAACCAAAGAATTTATATATTTATATGCATAGGCCATGGACACAGGCAATAGGAGGGTGAAGACCTGGGATGGAGGGTTGGGGCTGGGAGGAGAGGGGTAAAGGGGGGAGAAATGGGAGATATCTGTAATACTATAAACTAATATATATATTCTATATAATAAAGAGGTAATATGCAAATTGACCATCACTCCAACACACAAGATGGCCACCCCCATGTGATCAATGATGGCCACCCCCATGTGGACATAAGATGGCCACCACAAGATGACTGGCAAGGGAGGGCAGTTAAGGGTGACCAAGCCGGCAGGGGAGGGCAGTTGGGGGGGGCCAGGCCTGCAGGGGAGGGCAGTTGGGGGAGACCAGGCCTGCAGGGGAGGGAAGTTGGAGGCAATCAGGCCTGCAGGGGAGGGCAGTTAGGGGTGACCAGGCCTGCAGGGGAGGGCAGTTAGGGGCAATCAGGCTGGCAGGGGAGGGCAGTTAGGGGTGACCAGACTGGCAGGGGAGGGCAGTTAGGGGCAATCAGGCTGGCAAGGGAGGGAAGTTAGGGGCAACCAGGCTGGCAAGGGAGGGAAGTTAGGGGTGACTGGGCCAGCAGGGGAGGGCAGTTGGAGGCGACCAGGCCTGCAGGGGAGGGCAGTGAGGGGTGACCAGGCCTGCAGGGGAGGGCAGTTAGGGGCAACTGGGCCAGCAGGGGAGCAGTTAGGCATTGATTAGGCTGGCAGGGGAGTGGTTAGGGGGTGATCAGGCTGGCAGGCAGAAGCAGTTAGGGGCAATCAGGTGGGCAGGCAGGCGAGCGGTTGGGAGCCAGCAGTCCTGGATTGTGAGAGGGATGTCCGACTGCCCGTTTAGGCCCGATCCCACTGGGGCAGTTGGACATCCCTTGAGGGGTTCCAGATTGGAGAGGGTGCAGGCTGACTGGGGCACACACACCCCCCCATGCACGAATTTCATGCACCAGGCCTCTAGTGTGTGTGTACATACACACACACACACACACACACGTATAAAAATTATTATTATTAAAAAAATAAATGTAATTCTCAAGAAAGAGAGGGCTCTATCTTTCAGTCTCTATAGTCTATAGGAGGGTAAGAGACTAACTTTGATAAACACCGGTTAGTAAACATAGGTGACCTAATCACATCGACCAACCTCTTCCTCAGTGTCTTCCCTTTTATCCAGGACTTAAAAACTCTGCCATTTTCTGTTTTAGGGATGTTGAGTTCAACCTTTCTCCACTATTACAATAGCCTTGACCCCTATTGCAATTGTCTTGAATAAAGTCTTCTTGCCTGTTTAACTTGAAACGGTATAGTTTTTCTCTGACACTTACCATCTTGTTTGAAAGCATCTGATGAATGATAAAGATTGTTGGGGGAATAATAATGTTGAGCTGTCCCTCGCCAACTTGGTGAAGAAACACTCATGCTCCTAATGAAGGACTGCTGTATTGTGGTCTAGTCTTTGAACCAAACACAGATGAAGATGAACTCTTCTTAATTCTTAGCAAAGCAGCATATGAAGTAGGGAGACCAGGAAGAGCTCCAGAATATTCTGTAGAAGAAAAACAATAATAAAAAATGAATTCTTGTGAAAATTATTTCTTCTGAAGACATTGTTGAAAACCTCCCTTGCAGCTGCAACAAAATGCAAATTACAGCGAGAGTGTGGAAAAATAAAATGTTACTTTTATATTTTTAAATATTTTCTGAAAATTCTACTAGTCCTAAATTTGTGGTTAGGAAGGAAGGAAGGAAGGAAGGAAGGAAGGAAAGGAAGGAAGGAAGGAAGGAAGGGAGGAAAGAAGGAAAGAAGGAAGGGAGGAAAAGGGAAGAAAGGGAGGGGAAGAAAGAAAGAAAAAGAGAAGACATCCAAAATTTGTCTTTACTTTCTTTGTCAGGACAATTTTGGAATTAACTTTTTGTTTGCCTTAATATTGAAATGTCTATTTACATACAGTAGATCAGTACCTTTTTTATTATTAAAAAATGGGAAAAGAAAAAAAATAGCACTGTGGATTATATTCTATAAATACAGATTAGAAAAATAAAAACAATACACATATATGATCATCATCTAAAATTTATCATAAAGTAGAAAATGCATCTAATGTATCATATATATTTTGAGTAGGTTATAAGTTATGCTCATATTCTTAAAAAGCAATCAAATTTACTATGCGCAATTAAAAAATTTTGGATAAATTTGCTTTGTAGATTTTGTTGCATAATCTATGTAACTTAATATTATCAAGTGGGAATACTATCAGGAAATTTCTGCTTTTATTGGTTACTGAGAAATGTCATGTTCATATTTTATTTTAGTGCCCCAAACTTTTTATTATAAAAGATGTGCAAAGTGGGTGGCACTAACACTCCTTTATATCTACAGGGGAGAGTTAGTTCAGTGTATAGATCAAATGTTTAAAAATACAAACTAATTGATGACTTCTTAAAAACAATTTAAAATTAGAATTTTTTCCTGTGTCTAATATCAATTGAATTTGATAATTTGTTGTTCTTGAAAACACTTTTTAGAATCAGTCATTTTTGTTCAGGGTATCTGACATTTGGACTTAATTTTAGATAAAAAAAATAATTTATGTTGTTTGTAGGCTTTCTCATAATTAAAATAATTTAGAGTCACTATACTGCCTCAGAGATATTTTGGAATGCAAGAACCATTTCTGTGATTTGAAAATAACACTTTAGGTGTTAAGCATCAAATTAAGTTTAACATTTTCTGTTCTGTGAAATTGTCAACATGATTTCTCTGAAAGTTGAAAAAGTATATTTTCAAATGTTCTCCACATTTAACATAATATGTGCAGCCCATGCCTATCAGGAGCTGTAATGAGAATCATATCCTTTAGTATTTATGTTCAACCATAAGTCTGGTGAAGGTGGATCAATTTTAACTGAAAATAGCTAACCTCTCCTGGGCAAAGTCTATGAGAATAGATTATGGGTAGACATAAAGTCTTCTTTAAGACCTGGAATTAAATGCAAGTTTTGGCACCTAGAGGTATAAGGTAATGAAAAGAGAATGAGTTTTCCTTTAAGGTAGTTTGTAGTTTTAGTCTCAGAACCTATTCATTTCTCAGTGCACTCTGTTGCCTTGTGTTTTAACTGCCTACCCTGCTCATACACGAAAATAAAAAATAAAATTAAAAAAGAATTATACCGCCGAAACCGGTTTGGCTCAGTGGATAGAGCGTCGGTCTGAGGACTGAAGGGTCCCAGGTTCGATTCCAGTCAAGGGCATGTACATTGGTGCAGGCACATCCCCGGTAGGGGGTGTGCAGGAGGCAGCTGGTCGATGTTTCTCTCTCATCGATGTTTCTAGTTCTCTATCCCTCTCCCTTCCTCTCTGTAAAAAATCAATAAAATATATTTTAAAATAATAAATAAATAAATAAAATAAAATACATTTAAAAAAAGAATTATACCATGCTAGTGTTAACAATTGGAATGGAGTGTGAGAATGTGGTTTATAGTTCTTAAAGCTAGATAAGATAAATCAGTGGAAAGCTAGAAGGGCCATAATGAGGTTCAAACAAGCCAGGATCAGAATTTAGTGACACATCATATGTATCTATCTATCTATTCATAGTTTGCTAGTTTGCCTGTGTGCTCCACACCAGGATTTCATTTGTTGCGTAATCAGTTGCACCTGTTGCAGTGGATATTCCTCTTTCATCAATTACAGTGTTAACTAAAGCTGTTACTAGAAATCTGACAATTTATGCATCCATTTATGTATTCCACAAACTTGTAATGAGAACTCAGTCTGGGCTACATTCTAGGGATAGGAAGATATTGCATCAACCTTCAAGGAACTCATGGCCTAGTGGAGAAGAAAGGTACCTATGCTTGCAACTTTAATCCAAGATGATATAGCAGCAAATTCAGGGACCCTTGGGCTCCCTCCCCAGGGTGAGGCATCTTCTTATTCAGCCAATGACTAACAGAAAATACTTCCTAAATGAAAATCTGTCTAAATTCAGTCCTGAAAGCTTGTTCGTGATTAGCTCAGCACAGCTCTGAGGGGAGAAGAAAAAAATATTCTAGATAAAGAAAAAAAGAAAAGTCATGAAGACTTGTTCAGGAAAGGCAGCGTGACATGCTTGGAAGGTTAAGTAGTCAGAGGTTCAGAGCATGAGGGAGAGGAGAGAGAGGAGAGGGAAGGTTGGACAGGTAAGCAAGGGGCCCATGATGAAATGCCTAATACATCCTGCCAAAATGGTATGACTTTGAAAAGACAGCAATAGGTTTTAGAAAGATCACTCTGGCTGCAGTGCCATTTGGAATAAAACAAAAAGAAAATGATTACTCAAGAGCCTAAAGCTGTAATAGAGGAAAAGATTAGCCAGGAATGAGGAGTTGATAATCTATATGGGAATAAAATTAATAAGATTACTCATTGATTAGATTGGAGGTAAGGACAGGAAAGTAAATAACCGAGGATGATCTGTGCTTCTGTAAGATAGATAAGAATGTAGGAGAAGGCACCGGCTTGAGGTGAAATCTCATTAATTCAGTTTTGGGCAGGTGGAAAGTTGGAGGTGCTTCTAAGGCAGTTATGTTGATTATAAGATTCTGTAAACATAAGGGAAATGCAGGCTCCTGAGATTATTAAATGATAATCAATTAGATGGTTATTAAAACTCCTAGAGCTGACGAGCTTGCCAAGGAAATGTGTAAATTGAGAACTAGAGTGTTGAAAATGGAACTCTGAGGATCACTGGCATTTAAGAGGAAAGCAGAAGGAGAGGTAGTAGAACCTGGAAAGGAAGGAGGGAAAACTGGAAAGTAGGATGTCACGGAAGGGGAGGAAAGAGAGTCCACACAGAGGAGAGAGCCGGGGACAGTGTGGATGATCAGTGCTGAGACTTGCCCTGCAGACTGGGGTGTCCAGCAGTGTCAAGCTGTCAGTAAGAGCTCTACGCACAATGCGCAGTGCATGGGAACGTGAGTCAGAGCCAGGAGGTTAAAAGGATTTTCTTTTCTTTTTTTAAAAAAAAATATCTTTATTGATTTCAGAGAGGAAGGGAGAGGGAAAGAGAAATAAAAACATCAATGATGAGAGAGAATCATTGATTGGCTGCCTCCTGCATGTCCCCTACAGGGGGATCAAGACCACAACCTAGGCATGTGCCCTTGACCAGAATCGAACTTGGGACCCTTCAGTCCGCAGGCTGACACTCTATCCACTGAGCAAACCAGCTAGGGAAAAAAGATTTTCCAAGCCGGGAAGACAGTCTGGAACCCTAAACTACCAACTCCAGTGCATTAGACATACAGACCGGGGCCTTAGCCTGTTGCCTCCCTCAGTCTCCTGGCCTGAGCACAATGCCTATCAACTCAGTGAGGCATCCCTCTCACAACCATTTTTTAAAGTTATTTTATTTTTTATTGATTTTTAGAGAGGATTGAAGGAAGAGAAAGAAACATCAATGTGAGAGAGATACATTTATCAGCTGCCACCCATTCTCGCCTCAACTGGGATCAAACCTGCAACCTAGGTATGTGCTCTGACCTGGAATTGAACCCACAACCTTCTGGTGCATGGGACAATGTTCCAACCAACTGAGCCACTGGACCAGGGCTGATTCCTCCTAGCTGCCAGCCCCTTTTTCTGACATCTTTAATTTTCCTACTCCTGAATCCCAGTTCTGGGGATCCTCAGCTCTGGAAAATAGGTATTTTAGCATAAATGAATGGGAAAATGGTGTTTCAATTATAGGACTTTGTTTTAACCCTCAACTTTGAGAGACTGAATTGATGTAACACATACAGGCTCTGCTGAGGGTGAAAAATACAGCATCCTCTTCCTAAGTTTAAATGCCAGCATTTGCATTTTTGTCCTTATTTTATTTCATCTCCTCCTCTCCAGGATCTCAACACCTTCAAGAACCTATTCACTGTCCTGCACTCTCATCTTTCCTCAATTCCCTGCCTATCCTTACTCCCTTCAATGTACCTTCAACCACGTTGTCCTTGCCTTTTAATTTTTTCTCTTGTCTAGATTAAATCAAACTGTTGACACACTCTGTTCCTGGAGAAGAACACAAAATCATGCTTAAAGGTCTCAGTCCATGATATTCACTACAAGTGAGATTTCTAAGCTTCCTGGTAATACTGTCACATTTCCCTGGTCCCTTTACTATCCCACCCTACTGGTTACATTACATCTTATCCTCTGTCCTCAAGTGCCACACAGTCTTGGATTTCCTATTTCATTGAGAAAACAGAAGCAATCTGAAGAGAGGGTTCTTCACTTGCTCCCACCACTTATATATACACCCATATATTCTGCCTTGCTTTCACTGATATGCTGTGAATAATTGTGCATCTATTAAAGGTCACCTCCTCCACTTGAGTGCATTGAATACCATTCCATCCCATCTTTAGTGCACAAGGATATCTTTCTAGAAAATCCCCTATACAGGAGTAGGCAGAAGTAGGTTCACAGTTGTTCATATGGAAATAATAGAAACAAATAATATAATAATTAATATTACAAGAGTGAACTCTGTGTTTTGTATACTCACAACTATAAACCTATTTTGCCTACCCTGCATCTCCTCTTCAACATCCAAATTTTTGTCCCCCTGTAAGATCATTCCTATAACTATACAAAAATTCCTCTAACCTTTAAAAAAGGCTGTCTTCATCTTATCATTCCTTCTACCTATTTCATTTACAGCAACACTTCTTGAACACACTGACCATCTATTAGAGTCAGAGCCAGGAGGTGAAAAGGATTTTAGATGGTCAGTGTGTTCAATTCTTCTCCTCCCTTTCTCCCTTGAGCCTCTCCAAATAGTCTTGTTTATATAATTCCACAATAAGGAATCTTTTCAATGTTAACACTAACTAGGTAGTTGCTAAATCTAAGGATCACTTTTTACTGTATTAGACCTGATAGCAGTATTCAACAGGGTTAACTATTTCTTTTTACTTTAAACATTATCTTTGTGTGATTCCAGGTTCCTAAAATTTATGCTTTTATTTCTATTTCACAGGCTATTCTTTATCTCCTTTAATAGTTCGTCTTTGTCACCTCAACTTCTAAATGTTATTATTTTCCATTTAAACTATCCCTTCAATAATTTTACTCATGAACATCAGCTCCCTCCCAGATGATTTCTAGCTTTACTCCAACCTCAGTAACTTGCACTCAGTTCTAAGACTTTGCTATTCCAATATTTCCCTATGTTCATTCTAACACCTACATCTAGTTAACAGCCCTTTACTTACTCTCCTTTTGTGGTTCTGCCTCAGCTCTTAAAATATTCCTGATCTCTGCCACTGAAAAGCATCTTCTGAGATATATCATTGAGTAAATCTTATTCAGGACTCAGAACCTGTTTTTAGTCACACTTCAAGGGCTGTCATTTAAGAAAAGGAAGACAGGTTGGGTCTAAATTCTGCACCCAGGATTTCAAAAAGGCTGAGTAAAATAAAAATGCTAAGTGACATCATTGAACTCTGGGCTGGATTCCACTCAGATAACTCCTTGTTTTCTTTCAGCAAACACAAACATTTCCTCCCTAATCCATCCCATCTTATTCAGTATGCATGTTTTTCAACAACTCTTTATGGACTTTCTACTATGTATTAGAAACTTTGAATACAATTAGTTGTGAGTAAATCACAAATGGTTCCTGCCTTCATGAAATTTACAATCTGTTAATATTGGTAAAGGATTACAAATTGGTAAAGTATTAGTAGTGGAACATTAAATGAGCAATCTAAATTATTCTAAAATATATAAAACTAAGAACTATGATACATAAATTAAGTAAAAGCAGAGTACCTAGAGAGGTAGAGAGGAAACTTGCCAATATCATTTTTTTCTTTTCTTACTTGGCTAACATCGTGACTCAGTTCCTGAGAACACAATCCTTAGCTCTGGTGTATACACCCTCCTAAACCCTGGCCACTCATTTTATTGGTTTAAACTTTTGGATGAAAGCAGCTCTGTCAGTAATCCTCGACAATATCCACTCCAAAGTTAGATGCCCGGATTTAAATCTGGACTCTACCTCACAGCAGCTATGTGGTTTTGAGCAATACATGCATAGCTCAGTGGCTCAGTGTCCTTGCCTTTAGAATGGGGATAACAACAGTATTTCTCTCTTAGGCTGTCACAGAGATAAAAAAAAATTAATATACATAAAGCACTTAAAACTTTGGTTCATAGTAAAATGCAATGACTGATAACTATTTTTAGATACTTTTTATTATTTTCTGCACTTTAGTTATTACCCTGTACTATTATATGGTGGACATAATTGGGTACTGGGTTATGCCTTCTACATCTGATTAGGTTACAAAATACAAACATATAAACACCAAATTTTAATAATCATTTTATGCTGAGGAATTAAAAGATTGGAAAATGGAAGGGGGATAATTACATTTTTTATTTTTCTGACAGGGGTATTCCTATAAAAGAATTAGAAAAACATGGCTACTGATGGAAATCATTGAGTTACAGACAACTCAATGCTTATATGTTCTTGTGTTTCTATTGGCTAAAGCAAGACCACCCCATCTTTTCTCCATATTCCTGTTCAGGGTTGGAAAGAAAAGTGAGTCATAATTCCTTTTCAGAGAAATCATGATAAGTTGCTCCAACTTTTAATGAATACCTATGCTAAAGATGTCAGCAGAATCTAGCTATATGTTAATCATTTTTCTCTTCTATTTTCTCACTTTTCATAGATCAGACCTTAGGGAACATGAATTACAACTACTTCTGAAGTGGTCTAGAGATTTTGTGATAGAACTCAATTAACCTGGTGCTCTCACACCATGAAATTCCAGCTGGAGGTTGGGTCAGAGTAAATATTAATGCCTTCATTAAATATTTTCTAATCAAATGACCCTGGGACCACTGGACTTATATTATTTAATAAAATTGTAGTCTATTAAGTCCGAATGACATTGCCACCACTTGCAGTTTGGGAACAAATAGCATTGCTTTTTCATTACTTAAAAGGCCCTTTTGCCGAAACCGGTTTGGCTCAGTGGATAGAGCGTCGGCCTGCGGACTGAAAGGTCCCGGGTTCGATTCCGGTCAAGGGCATGTACATTGGTTGCGGGCACATCCCCGGTGGGGGGTGTGCAGGAGGCAGCTGGTCGATGTTTCTCTCTCATCGATGTTTCTAGCTCTCTATCCCTCTCCCTTCCTCTCTGTAAAAAGTCAATAAAATATATTTAAAAAAAAAAAAAGGCCCTTTTATAGATATAACACTGCTATTCAATGTAAATAATATTCATGAAATAATGAATTAGAATTAGCAGAATTAGGATTTCTTCTGTCAATCTTTAAGAATATATCCCTTACTATATTTAAAATGTCCTGAATTTTCTGACACCAAAAAAACTTCAGATTCTTATCTTTGTCCCTAAGTGTGAAAAACATGTTTACAAGGAACTTTAAAATTCTTATAATATTGATGATAAAACTAGAACATCACTACTGGTTCCTCTATTTAAATTGTTTCATTCACTTCTGAATGCAAAGCTGTCCATTTTTACAGCCAAAGAAAGATAAACAACACAAAAATTCATGAAATGACCAGTCTTTGCGTAAATCCATTTATTCCCTACAGTTCTAGTTTGATTTTAAATATTTATTTAAGCCCTTATGTAAAGATAAGTGTAAATAAACTATATCCACCTAACGATACGTGATGCTCTGAAGAGTATTCGTGTTTAATCACTGACGCATAAGTCAGGGGAACAAACGTGCCACTGTATATTGATGACTCAGGGTGCAAAAAGAGCAGAAGTCATGCGGTAGCCAAGCGCGCAGCGTGACCTAATTTGGCATCAAAGTCAGCATAAAGAAATTTGGTATCTGACCTTTTTCAGGGTAATTGCTAAGGCTGTCCTCGCTTTGATGAGAATTAATGTTAATGGTGCAACTTTAGCCTGCTACTGCTTTATGAAGCTTGCATGGGTGGATGTAGCACCTCAGCAAAGCCAGTCGTGTGAAGCATATTTAGAAATGGTAAATAATTGATAAATAATGTGCATCATTTCAATTTGGTTGTCGGCATCTGTGGCAGAGGAGAGAGTTTGAAATAGCCCGAGTCTATGTCTCAACTCAGCACTTGCTTCCAGAAATGTTTTCCGTGTAAACTTGATAGTCTTTCAGCTGCCGGAGCAAGACAGGGTGTGCAGAGGGGGAAACTCGCCATTTTTAAAGCACCAAATCAGACATGTAAACTGTAGTACTTCTAGAATACAAGGAAAAATATTTAACAGCACCACACTTACAGTGTTCCTTGCCTAAGGTTGAAAAATAGATATACTTACAGGGTAAAAAACAGCAACGACATAGCTCTAAATTTTTCTACAGCTCCTTCTCAGATACACTGTGAACAGTTAAAGTCAAAATGATTTAAGGTTTGGAGAACTTAATATTCTTTTCTAAATAGTGACTGCTTAGTTGTATGACTAGATATAGCATAAAACTTATTACATCTTAATAGGGGTATTATATATGCCTTTATTGCAAAACATTTTTAGAGAGTTTCTTAAAGTTCTTCTGTTTTGCATATGTTTTCACTATTGCTAAAACAATCTACAGTATTTAGATGATATTTCTTTAAGTTACCAAAAGAATAAAGTGTGATTGCATTACATTTTTTATTTTACATTATGAGTATTGTTTTCTAATCACTGAGGAAATTAGTTAGGAAAGGAGCTAGTTGTGAAGTATAACCAAATTAATTTAGTGATTAAAGAATTCCCTTTTGTTTTGGATAATTAAAGTTTTCAGTGAAGTTTTAACTTTGCAATGATTGTATTAGTTTTTACCTTCCTAGTCCCTCTGCATTTAGGATAGTTCAGATAGTATTTGATAATAAATCAAATAAAGCTGATATTGTTTAGCAATAAATGCTATGGTGAAAAAATAATTAAACAAAATGTTTTCCTCCCCATTTTTGAGAAGATGTTTACTGGAAAGTTATGCCTTCTTTGTATGTGGTGATGTAAAAAAGTAAACATCTATGTTTCATTATGTCCCATGTTTTTGATTGTCCCTAGGATCTATAAAATGTCAATGCATTTCATCACTAAGTCATTGTGGATTTGGGAGAGAAATTAAAGATGACTGTTATGTTCGTGGAATTTTAGATAGCTAAGAATAATCTTGAAATGCCATAGACACACATAATGCAATATGAGATTTAGTACTTATTCAATATACACAAAATTATCAACTATTATATATGCCAAATTGAAAATTAACTATGGAATACAAAAAGCCATAAAAATGTAAAATCTTTGCCTTCACAGAGTTCTTATCAACTAAGTATAGAATAGTGTAAACTTCAGGGACACCACTTTATAACTATAGAATTTGAACAAAACTCAGTCTGATACTGATAGCCATTCAGATAAAAAATATATACTGACAGTTTAAGAGAAAAGGTTTGTCATAAAGTTTACTTTCTTTGCAAATATGGGACGTGTGAGAAGTGATTTTTATACTTGCATAGACTGAAGCCATATAGCAGTAAGAGGGCAAAATGCCACACTCCCCAGTTAGGAGAATCAAGGTTTCTCCCAGGCCTGGTGGGATCCTCACTCCACGTGGGCACTAGCGTGTTCAGATGTGTGTCTCTACAGGGAAATTGGTAGGGTCTCAGGAAGCTGCACTTCCCACTTGGGCTGGTGCCTTAGCTCCTGATTGGTGCAGCTGCTCTGAGCAAATCATTTTCCTTATATATTTAATCATTAAAGAAATCCCCATGTTCATTTTCCTCAGCTGTTTGTTACTCTTTCCAATAAGAACAGTCTCATTGTGATGGCCTAGCCACAAACCACAATATTAAAAGGGAGAGTGAAATAGATGCATAAATGGATTATGGTTCAATCCAGTAATTGTGTGGGAACATCTAGGAAGAAGCAATTGATACCAAGAAAAAAGGCCTTGGATCCCAAGATGAAATTTGAATTGAGCTTTGCTCATATCTCAACATTAAAAATAGTCATTTAAAAAAATGAAATATGTATATGACTTTTATTTGCTACTTAGCACATGAAAAATTGCTTAGAAATCCCTGCAAGGGCCCTTATTTATTGAAGTTCCCGAATGACCCCACTACAGTAAGGCAATTTTTCTTCAAAGACAGTCCCACAGCTTTGACCGGCGTAACTATAGGTTGGTGAGGCAGATACTGAAATAAACTGGAAACTGTGCAACTAACTGCGGTTTCTTCAAAGAAGACATCAAAAGGCAATTTCTCAATGATTTTAGCGAAGTTAGGTGAATTCTCATTTAACAGAAGAAATACCTACAACTCATTTAAATTCACTCATCTGCTGTGGTTGTGATATTCGAGTCTTAACTGACAGCTGATTTGGTCCAGCTATTTAGTTAAATAGTGATGAAGACATCGAGCAGGCTAAAATGTTGCAGCCTGATTCATAATGTCACTCTCTCTGTCAGTGCCTCCATGTCTGCTTCATCTGTGGCACTTACTCAATATCTAACAAATTCTATTTCCAGAAAGCAACTCCCAACTGTGGAACTGTTATTTCTTGGCCCTTACAGATCACAACTTCACTACTTTCCAAATAAAATATTTTACTTACATATAAATTTAATTTCAGAGGAATAAGCACCTGGTATTTTCTCAATCTGTGAGTGTTTAGCTCAGCTGTCATTTAATCTTGGGTTCAGAGTGGTCATTATCTTAATGCGTTCTATTATGTGATAAATTATGGGGTTCAGCATCAAAAGGAATAGCAGTAAATTAAGTTTCCCATGAATTCTAATGTTACACCTTCTAATTAAAAAATATATGCTCACTGTAGAATCAAAATCATCTCTAATCTTGGTATCCAGAAGTAGTACCTTTTGTAAAATCAAACTCTATTATTTATCATTTGATTTATAGACAGATATACAGGATATTTTGTTTTGTTTGAAGAAAACTGGGATTAGTTAAACTTGTATTTTTTATTTAATATTACATTGTAAATAGTAAATCGTTTTATAAATGTTCTTCAAAAGCATTTTATTGATTACATAACATTCCAATGATGTGCGTTGTTATAATTTATTTAACCATTATTTATTTAATGATGTGATTATTTCTGTCATATATAATACTATAGGAATATCTTTGTACATAAATCTTTGTATTACTAATAATTTCCTTAGTAGAGCATCACAGAAGTGATATTTTTTAATCTGTAATAGCTCTTGCTACAATTTTTTCTAGGAATTTTGCCTTAATTATATCCCTGCTAGCATCATGAGACAGCAATAATTTTAACATTGTATTATCACATTTTGTATACCCTTTTATTAGATGATTGCTAATGTCAATTATCTTTTAAAATATGCTAGTGAAAATTATATTTCATTATTGTTTGTGTTTGCATTTTGGTTATTATATACTTCATTTTCTCACATGTTCATATTTCTTCCTTGAATTATATATAAAATAGTTTCCCTTTTTTCCCTATTGATTTGATTTCTTTTTCTTGGTTCTTAAAAGCACTTTGTACACTATGACCATCAACAATTACATTTACCTTGGTGTGAATTTTTATTTGCTGATAGTGTACTATATAAGAAGATTTATATTTTTGTAGGAAAATTTATTGATCATATTCTTTATGATTTAATGTATATATTTGCCACTTAATTTTTTGAAAATTTATTTATGACTGCTTTAAAAATCCATATGTAGAAATATTAGTCAAATTTACCATAAGAGCTCCACATATATTTACTTTTCTCTGTCTCATTTTCAAATGCTAATTTAAAAGGAAATTCATATAAGGTAATGCAAGTTTTCCCTTTTTTTTTTTTTTCAGGGAAGGGAAAAATGATTTTTGAATAGTATTATAAAGTTCAAAATATTTTTAGAATTTCTAAGAAGTAGTGTCAATATTTTAAAATTCTTAGGCACAAAATTGCCTAAGGTTGAGGACTGATTTACCATGCAAGGGAAAAAGTCAGTGAATATTTAATTCAAATGAATAAAGAATAAATTTAAGCCAAAATCATAGGCCAAAAAATGCTATTTAAACTGCATCCTCTAAGATAAGAAGAGTCTTTCAAAACTAAGGAGGCTCACATGGTTCTACAGTAAAGGTGAACCTGCTTCACAAAACAACATTAAAATCTGTGTTATCACTGCATTTTACTTGCTGTCAAAATATCCCTTTTAAAATTTTTATCTGAAATATTCACTAAGCCTACCTAATACCTTAGTGTTGAACACTTTTTTTGTGTGTGGCTACAAGTTTTAATTTCATGACAATGCAAAAAATTTTGACTTTTTAGGTGACATTTTCCCTCTTTTTTTAAATGACAGTTGGTCAGTGGCTAAGGCTCAATGACATTTATCAGCAACCTAATTAAAATGTAGACACTTTTATAATAATTGCAAATGTGACCTTCATTTGTGTATTTTTGCTAGCTAGCATGTTTAGCCAAATGTCACAGAGGACCCTAATCCATTCTTTCCCATAATGTTTAATTATATCATGTTGAAAATGTTCATTCTTCAGTTACGATGGTTCATGAAATCCCACTTTTCCCCTGGAGAGTGGGGAGCTGTGGGTCTAGTGCCCTAATGAGCAGTGACTGCTAGGCTATGTCTACCAGCCGCCAAGACAGCTAGATGAAAAGTCAAAATTCATTCCATTAATATGTTGGTTTGACTTTAGGATGCCAAACAATAGCTCTAATTTGTTTTCCTCTGCACAAATAAGGAATTTGACATGGGCTTGATTGATTTGGCTTTCTTTAAAAATAGCCCAGATCTCTCCTCTCACTTTGCCATCTTATATCTAACTAGAGGCTCGATGCACAAAATTCCTCCAAGATCACGCCTTCCTTCCCCCGGCTGCCAGCACCGGCTTCCCTATGGCACCAGGGACCCAGGCTCCCCTCTGGCCGCTGGCAGGCACCCAGGACCCGGGCTTCCCTAGCAGCCCTGGCTTCATCTGGAAGGTCATCCGGAAGGACGTCTGGTCTAATTAGCATATTATGATTTTATTATTATAGATTGCCTGGGAGAAATCTCCTCCTGGGTGTTCTACAGATATTTGAAGCTTTTACCCAACCCCCATACTTCCCAAATGCTACCATCTTCACACCCATAAGCACTGTTCTAGTTAACTTTATCTTCTAGATTCTCCCCACATCCTTCTAGGCCATGCTCCACAACTTCATGAAAGTGATATTTCTAGCATGGAACTGACCTTGCCTGCCCCAAATACTGCAATCCTTCCTTTAAACCTTCATGGCTAAGCAAACTTATCTTCTGAGAGATAAGGCCCTTCTTATCTATTTGTCCAAATTCATAATTCTCTTTCCTGTCTTCCCCTTCTCAAAAATTTTTAGGATATATATTTTATTGATTTCAGAGAGGAAGGGAGAGAGAGAGAGAGAGAACCATCAATGATGAGAGAGAATCATTGATCGGCTGCCTCCTGCACACCCCACACTGGGGTTCCAGCCCACACAACCCAGGCATGTGCCCTAACTGGGAATCAAACGATGACCTCCTGGTTCATAGGTAGATGCTAAACTACTGAGCCACACTGGCCAGACCCCCTCTCAAATTTTAATCAATCAATATTGAATTACCTGCAGTTTTTCAAGTAAATCAGGCCATATTTCCTATTGAGCCTTTGTAGTTGCTATTTCCTTAATGCTGTTATGTGTTGATTATGAAGCAGTGAATGTTATAAAAAATGTAATTTAGGGGATGTTCTATTTATGCATAACTAATCACTTATTTATAGAACTAAAGATTCATAAGTCATTTTACTTAATTTATAAAATATAATTACAGTTTAAAGATAAAATCAAATATCTATTACATAAATTAACTTTTTATTATAGTTTTAAAAGTATTTTGGTCTTCCCATATTAAAAGATTTATTTATATTAAATAAACACATGGGGTTGATGTAAAAGAAATTTATTGTCTTGAAAAAAATCTTTGTATAGTTTTGAGATGATAAGCATAAAATTAAATCTATCATAATACCAAAGTGTATACTCTAGGAAGATATTTCGGTACCTTAAAAAGCATTTTTCAGTGATGTAATGTGCAATTTATGATACAGCTAACACTGCTGTATAATATATAAGGGAGTAAATCTTAAGTATTCTCATCACAAGGATAATTTTTTCTTTTTTTTTTTCTTTTCTTCTTTTCATTTTATTTATTTGAGAAGATGGACATTAAGTGAACCTATTGTAGTAATCATTTCACAATAATAAATGTAAATCATCATGCTGTATGTTTTAAACTTATACAGTGATGCATGTCCATTATTTATATATATAAAAGGCTAAGTGAGTGGCCATCCGACCATCCAATTGGCCAGCTGGCCAGCCAGTACATATGACACGCTCTGGAAATTTACAAATAAACGTTGACTCTTGCATGTGTGATACATATAAAGCTCTCGCTGGTGCTAATTGCATGTGTGTGTTTCGATCTGTCATTGTCAATCATGAATTTGGTTGACATTTCTATTATAAAGGGCAAATAGCGATATTAAAATATTTATTCTAATTAACTTCCTTTCAATGTACATGAATCCATGCACCAGGCCACTAGTTTATCAATAAAACTGGGAAAAATAAGTGTCCTAATCTAATATTAATCTTTAGAATTGGGAGAATTGACATAATACATATAATATTAGAGTTTGAATATATTTTTTGAAGAATAGTAAAATAGCCATCTTAACATTTTTAGATAAGTTGTGCTATTCTCAAATATCACACTGTTGCTTAGTAAATCAGCTGATCCAAGTTTAAGATTTTCACTTGAAATATTTTTATATTAAAATTTTAATATTTTGCAAATATGGATATGTGTTTGGTCAATTAATTTTCCTTTGGTTAGTTTATTTTATTATGTTTAAATATATTTTATTATCTTTAATTTTATTATATTTAAATATATCTTATTATATTTAATATATTTAAATATATTTTCCTAAATAAATGTTTTTACCATATTATAAACAAAATTAAAATCTCAGCCATATTTATTTTTGCTAATTATTCTTAGATTCAATGAAGCATAACTATACAGAAACTGCCAGCCTTTTGGTGATACTATAACAGTAGAAATTTGGGGGCATATTTTACTCAATGTTTTCTAATGTTTGCTGCTATGAATTTTTCATTGATGTTGGCAAAAATTTAAAACTCTAGCTAAGAGTTGACTCAGTTTCTCATCTTCAGCATGGAAATATAGCCTACTCATTGTGGAACTGTCACGATGGGGTCTAGTGGGTGGCAGACAATAGATTTAATTGGGGATAACATTAACTTATTCATAATGGCCATTCTAAAGATTCAGATAATATGTGTGAATTGTCAAGCACATTGGTACAAAATGAGAAGTCTGCAAATTGTATCAATATTATTATTATTTTTGTTATTGTTATTAAACCTAATAGTACTACAACAACTTAAAAGGAAAAATCAATGTGATATTCATCTTCTAATTCTTTAATAAGTATGGAATTATTTCTTATTATTTTTGCTGGTTCTCAGGTCAATTTGTTCTGTTTAAGGAAGGTGTTAGATTTTATGTCATGCTGTTAAAAAAGAAGTTAAGAAAAAAAATAAATCACTAGATTTGGGGGCTTCTAATTGAAACTTTGGGTCAGAAAGTGATCCAATATATACTATTCAAATATTTCTGTTGATAAAATCTGAAATTGAGCTATTTTAATAAAACTGTTCCCTGCGGCTAAAAGAATAGGTTTTTTTTTTTTAGCACTAAAAGATGAAAAAAATACATGTGACAAAATTGAATAATTTTCTTTCTCTTTTGAGGGGAAATTTAATCTGGCCAAGAGGTGGTTGAATAAAAAATTTTAATGACTATATTTCCTAGTGATAGTTATCATATGCATTTTCTCACAGGAGTTGTTAGCAAAATCTGCATAAAGGATAGAGTTCTCATCTGCTGCAATAATGTAAAAAGTTGAATTAACCCCCCACAGGGCCTACCACTGTGCCTTGTATGTGGTCAGTACTGAATAAGTACTGTTGAATAGAAGAGAGACCTAAAAGCTAAAAGAGTAATTGCTTTTCAATATTTCTCACTACAAAATGGTTAATATAAAAATGATAATTTGTTCATGAGCTATACAATGAATAAAAAAGATAGTGTTATATCTGTACCAGATTTTATATATTGAAAAAGTTCTGTCTTTTAAATTATTCACTTCTATTAGTGCTACTGGCTTTTACTAATCAAAACAGTTTTTTAACACCTATTTTGAAATGGCTTCTATGGCATTATGAGTTTATGGCTATATATTATTGAAAAGCAGATCTATTTATGATAATAAAAAACAGTGAAACTTGATGAGTGGACATTACCCATTAAAGGAAAAAATCATAAAGAAAGATATCGAGGGGAGGAGAACTAAAAACAAGTTATAGCAGAGGAAACTGTGTAAACTTTCCATGTCAGACAGATACATAAAGACAAACTGTTAAGACCTGGGAGATAAAGGAAGACCTAGTTATGGAAGGTTTTGTGTTCTTTTGACAACGGAAGTGAGATGAGCCAAGAGCACAGAGAGGGAGTTAAACTAAGTTAAGATTTAAGTAAAGGCTGTATTATTTAGACACCATTCTTAATTGCCCTGCATTAGAATGGCATTATAATACAATAAGCCACATTAAAATGAAGTAAATAGACATTCTGACAGGTGTGAGGTGGTACTTCATTGTTATTTTGATTTGTAACTCTCAGATGATTAGTGACTTTGAGAATGTTTTCTTTTGTCTCATGGTCTTCTGTATGTCCTCTTTCAAAAAGTGTCTATTTAGGTCCTTTGACCATTTTTTTTTATTGGATTGTTTATCTTCCTTTTGTTAAGTTTTATGAGTTCCCTATAAATTTTGGAGGTTACTAGTAAACCCTTATATGAGATAACACTGGCAAATATGTTCTCCCATGAAGTGGGCTTTCTTGTTTTGTTGATGGTTTCTTTTGCTGTGCAGAAGTTTTTTTTTTTATTTTGATGTAGTCCCATTTGTTTATTTTCTCCTTATTTTTCATTTCCCTATTATCAACAAATCAACAAAAGACAAGTGCTGGAGAGGATGTGGAGAAAAAGGAACCCTCCTTCACTGCTGGTGGGAATGCAGACTGGTGCAGCCACTGTGGAAGACAGCATGGAGTTTCCTCAAAAAGTTAAAAATGGAACTCCCATTTGACCCAGTAATCCCACTTCTAGGACTATATCCCAAGAAATCAGAAACACCAATCAGAAAGGATATATGCACCCCTATGTTCATAGCAGCACAATTTACAATAGCTTAATTATAGATTTGATGCCTCTATGATTTGTTTTACATCTGGTTCTGGTAAAAGTCAGTGGAGAAAAATTGTTTTCTTGTATATATAAATAGCCATGACTCTTATCCTTAGTAAATATATTTTTCTTCCTTAAAAGAAAATGGAACTTCAAATTGTGAAACAAGTCTGATTATTTTTTTCTCCTTCAGCCTCACAATTCCTTAATTAGAGGGTCATCTCTATGGCACAATGTCATGTTGAAACATTCCTTGGTCATTTTTTTCTTGGTAAAAATTAATTTTTGTTTCCAACTATAGGTTAAAGTCACAACTTCAAATATAATCTCATTGCTAAAAATGCAAGTTTAACACTATCCTATATAATAAAAGAGAAACATGGAAATTGACTGTACATCCGCAATGCCCATCAGCCAATCAGGAGTGAGTATGCAAACTAACCCCACAAAAATGGCGCGTTGGTTTGCATACACAGGCACTGGGTGGGGAGCAGAGCAAGAGAGCTGGCGGCTTGGGGGGACGTGGCTCCCTCGGTTGCTCCCCCAAGCCGCTGGGCGGAGCGACCAAGGGAGCCATGCTCCTCCCACAAGCCATCGGGCAGAGAGCAGAGCAGGAGAGCCGGTGGAGAGTGGAGGGGCTTGGAGAACTTGGCTCCCCAAGCCGCCAGATGGAGAGCAGAGAGGGAGAGCTGGCGGCTTGGAGGACTTGGCAGAGCGGGAGGCCATGGGATGGAGACATAGCAGGAAGGGAAACCAAGAACGCGGGGAGAACCAGGAATTCTGGGAATAATAGTTCTGGTGGCAGATGGATCTCCTAGACACTAGAGCAAAGTGAGCCTGGAGCAAGTTACTGTTGCAGTGGGGGATGGAGGGAAAGCAAAGGTGAGAGACATAAGTAAAATCAGAATGTCTAGGAAAAATTAAAGGGAAGATATCCTAAAACTTCCAGGAAATCTCCACCAATGAAGCAAAGAAAAAATAAATGCCTCTATAATTCTGTGAGCAACAAGCCAAACTGGGTTGGGGTCTCAGACAATTCACTCATATGATTGCAAAGACAGACAGAAACTCCCGGATTGGAGAGGGCTCCCCTGAGGGCTCCCAGATTGGAGAGGGTGCGGGTCCGGCAGAGGGACCCCCCCCACCCCCCGTGCACGAATCTTCATGCACCGGGCCCCTAGTATATTATAACTGACGTTTTTAGAAAAAATTATCTTATGTGGTAAAATAAAATGATTTTTCACATGGGAAAAATATAAATATTATAAAATCTTGAATGGATCCTCATTTCATGATTGCTGTCTCTTTGAAAGAACAAACAAGTTCTGGTTTTTATTCAATGTAACACATTTTCTCCTTTTTTTTTTTTTAAGTGTACTTATTAACATTCTTCACTCTATGCCTTGTATTCTTTTTTTCTTCCCTAGTTTTGATGATCACCCTTTTAAAATCAGTATCTGTATTGATATGTTAGAATGAATGAAAATCTACTATCGTTTCATAATATTTAATATACATGAACATATTTGACAATCACACCACCAAGAACCTCATATTCTTATATCTATATGTTTTCTACGAAACGTTATTTGAATAAAGATTTGTCTATAAATTGATATAAAGATTGTTCCTACATTTTTCCAGCATTGTGAAATAAACTGAATGAACGTTCTTGAACTGGATCTATTGGTAACTTTTAGAAATTCTGTGAACCCCTAAGATCATGTATAAAATATGCATACATGCATTGGAGGAGAGACAAGATTATTAGGGCCCATAGCTTTCACCAGGTTTTAATAGGAGTCAGGGACACACAACAACATTTGTGCTTAATATTTCCAAACACTTGTGTATAGATACGTAATGCTGTTGGATGTTCGAAGTATGTTGATTCCTTGAAACCCATGAAAGTCAGATCTCCTGGGTGCCAGGAGCTCTGTTCAGTGCTCCAACTCAATGTAGTTGCCAGAGCATGCAAATGGGGAAGGAGCAGGTAAACCAATATGTATATTCACTATAATACACAGCAGTGAAAAAGATATGATCAAAGACCTGCAAAGTGAGAAGGGCTTAAGAAGATACTCATTAAGTGTGATGCTAACTTCAGCATGTCACTTGGTATGGAAAAACATTTTTCACTTCTCAATCTCAAGAAGCTTTACTAAGGTATATATTAGAGGCCTGGTGCATGAAATGCATGCACTGGGGGGGGGAGGTATCCCTCAGCCCAGCCTGCACCCTCTCCAATCTGGGACCCCACGAGGCAGTCAGACATTCCTCTCACAATCCAGGACTGCTGGCTCCCAACCGCTCGCCTGCCTGCCAGCCTGAATGCCCCTAACCACTTCTGCCTGCCAGCCTGATTGACCCTAACTGCTCCCCTGCCGGACCGATTGCCCCCAACTGCCCTCCCTGCTGGCCCAGTCGCCCCCAACTGCCCTCCCCTGCCAGCCCAGTCACCCTCAACTGCCCTCCCCTGCAGGCCTGGTCCCCCCAAACTGCCATCCCCTACAGGCCTGGTCATCCCCAACTGCCCTCCCCTGCTGGCCCGGTCGCCCCCAACTGCCTTCCCCTGAAGGCCTGGTCCCCCCGCAACTGCCCTCCCCTGCTTTCGAGAAACACCATCCGAAGGACATAAAGTTCCAGTACGGTGATGAACTTGTCCGTGTATTCTAAAACAGTATGGCCCATATCCTGATGGCGATGCAATATTTGCACCCATGGAAGCAAAAGCAAAAGAACTATTTATGGAACGAATATTTTCCATGAAATTTTTACTGTCAGAATCTTCGTTTGTCATTAATCTTTTAAAATATGCCGGGTATTCTGGAAAATGTATATCATTGGAACAGACTTTACCTTTGTTACAACATCGAGTAAATTTCCCATCGGCTGGTTTTTCATCAGAGAAATTTAGTGATAGGCAAAATTGACATCTAGTAATCATTCCACCACAACTATGTTCGAGAATTGCATCGTCACGTACTCCATTTTTGCTGAGAAGGCAGTTCCTACCAGTATTGGAAGTACTTGTTGATGACGGTTCTTTAGACATATTCTGTCGTCGCCACTGCCTTCTTTCAACTTCAAAGGCACGTTGGTCTTTAGAAATTTTCTGTCGATGACGATGGCCTTTTTTGGCTTCAGAGCTACGTTTTGCCAATAGTAGCTTTTCAGATACATTCTGTCACAGACACTGCCTTCTTTCAAGATCAGACACACGTTGGTCTTCAG
This sequence comes from Ia io, assembly GCA_025583905.1. Classification (NCBI taxonomy): domain Eukaryota; kingdom Metazoa; phylum Chordata; class Mammalia; order Chiroptera; family Vespertilionidae; genus Ia; species Ia io. The sequence continues at coordinate 66,401,529 of JAJQQW010000015.1, read as the reverse complement.
ACATTTTCTGTCGATAACGCCAGCTTCTTTCGGCTGCAGAACTATGTTGTATCAATAGTTGTTCTTTAGACATAGTCCCACCTCCCTGCTGTCACAGTCTGAGATGCAGGTGAATGAGAGTCCTGGCTGTCAGGCCGTTGCGAGCTGTCTGACCAATGGCTGATTCTGGCTGATTCTGTGGGGGTGGAACTTCCTCCTCCCTGCTGTCAGGGTCTTTGTGGCAGCAATGATGAAGCAAGCATTCTGCCAGGCTGTTCATGCTGCCCGCTCTCAGTGGCTGTCCACTGGGACTGGAGGACTCTGGCGGGACTAAGCGGACTGGGCGCCACCATCTTGTGGCTATGGGTGCCACCATCTTTGTGATGGAGTGATGATTAATTTGCATATTACCCTTTTATTAGATAGGATTACACATTAAAACAAGAGGTGTATTGAGTCAAATATGCCAAGAAACATAGAAATAATAATTTTTTACAATACAAGTGCCACTTAATCTTTTCCTCTAGCGTCTAAGTACATCTCTTATAGTAAACTAGAAGCCCGATAAACAAAGATTCGTGCAAGAATGGGCCTTCCTTTCCCTGGCTGCCAGCACCGCCTTTCCGCTCCGGCCCCAGAGCCATCTCTTTCTGCTCCAGCCCTGCCTTCCCATGCTGCCCAGAGGCCCTGAGAGGTTGGGGCAGTGTGGAACACAAGCATCCCGCCCCGTCCCCAGCTGCTCGGTGCCTGTGTATGCAAATTAACCTACCATCTTTGTTGGGTTAATTTGCATACTCACTCCTGATTGGCTGGTGGGCATATTTCTCTTTTATTAGTGTAGATATGCATTTAAAAGGTATACCTCTTAATCACTAATGTATCTGAGACCTTGTGCTAGGGACCATAAAAAGAGATGGCTCATATCCTCAGGCAATTACAGTCTATTTTACTCTTGAATACTATTTGACAGTTAAAAAATGTTACATAAATTAAAATATCCTCTCAAGAAAACACACTTATGCCTGACTAAGACAAAATTTTTAATTTAAAGTAGAGCAAATGCAAAGATGCTTAATGTGGTTGATTAGCATCTAAAAATATTTTTTCATAAAACTTGATGGAGACCTGAAATATTGTGCATTCAAATTTCCTAAAATGCCACATGTGTTTCCATTAGATTCCCTTCCTAAACCTAACAGTCAAGGTCATGTATACATTAAGTCCATTTTACTTACTAAAAATTATCTCTCATGCTTTTCTACCATGCCCTTAATAACTTCTTTAAGTTGCACTTCTTAAATTCAATTACTGACAATGTGGTACACAATGTGTGTCTGTATATCACAAAAGCAAAAAGAAAAACAAAACAGAAACCTTACAACTTCAGAAAGCATCAATTTTACTCCAAGACTTCAACACAAAAGTTAACTAATTTAAAGTATTGTTTTGATGTTATAGTAAAAGCACATATATTATGAAACAGAAATGCAAACTTGGGAAACTATTTTAAGATTGCCCATTAGATTTCAGAGATAATCCTGTAGAGAGCTTCTTTCTCATTACCCTTTAGAGTATTTTGTTAAATAAGTTGAGTCCCATTCTTAAGATTTGACTCACCCACTTGTTCAACCCATTATTTATTCACATTCACACATTTTAATTTAAAATGTCTTTCCTTTCCACCCAGCTAAATGCAACATTCTTCTCTAAACCCAATTCTGATCATCCTCACTTAAAATCTTTTATTACTAGCCATGTTTTATGTTATCTTGAACTTCTCAGCATTGATGAATAACATAATCACACATCTGCTCATATGCTTACTAATATGTAACGTGCTAATAACATATATTCTGTTAAGAGGAAAGGGGACTGTATGTATAAGGCAAAATTAATCTCCCACCAAAGAAACCAAAGGAGGACTTGAAGACAACAGTAAATGAAAGTATCAGAAGTTTATCTAGGACCATGGTCGGCAAACTGCGGCTCTCGAGCCACATGCGGCTCTTTGGCCCCTTGAGTGTGGCTCTTCCACAAAATACCACGGCCTAGGTGAGTCTATTTTGAAGAAGTGGCGTTAGAAGAAGTTTAAGTTTAAAAAATTTGGCTCTCAAAAGAAATTTCAGTCGTTGCACTGTTGATATTTGGCTCTGTTGACTAATGAGTTTGCTGACCACTGATCTTGGAGATAAGAAAAGAGACAGTGTTGCCAAAACAATGTTAAGGATTATGGCAGTCCATGTAATATCCATGTTTTGACTCCACTGTCTTTTTTGTTGTTGTTAATTCTCATCTTTGGATATTTTTCCACTGATTTTTAGAGAGAGTGGAAAAAGAAGGGAGAGAGAGAGAGAGAGAGAGAGAGAGAGAGAGAGAGAGAGAGAGAGAGAGAGAGAGAGAAACATCCACGTGAGAGAGACACATCCATTGACTGCCTCCCACACGTGCCCCTGTGTCCTAGACTGAAATCAAACCATCAACCCTTCAGTTTTTGGGCTGAGGCTCTATCCACTGAGCCAAACCGGCTATGGTCTGACTCCGTTGAACAACCAGGACTCCCTCCCCACACATATACCTCAGGAAACTATGGGTAATTGGAATATGGGGTGGGAAGGAACGATGTGCCATGAAAACATCTCCTAGGGTGTAGTGAGGTTCTGAATATCAAGATGACAGACAGCTGAGCTGCCTGCTACATTATCAATGAAGCAGATAAAGGATTGTGGTGTGCTGCATGGCCTCTGAGAAGTTCTAGTTCTTCATGGTATGCTTTTTTTGGGGCATGTGCAGGGATTTTGTATTTCTAACCATGTGCAAAAATTGAAATCATGGGCAGTATGTAAATATGCTATCTAAATGATATGTTGCACTTAAAAATATATTCTTGCCTTACTGTAAATCTTCCTTTTTTTGAATATAAAATTGCCACAAAGTATAAATAATTCATTAAATGTAATATTCACTGTGATAAAAATTATGCTCAATTTAACACTTTGAAAGTTGTATTAACAATCATCAAAATCTTGTTACCTGGGAATGAGATTGGTAGTTGTCCCAATGAAGGAGAATACTCTAAAAGTAAGTTTAAAAAAAACAACAACAAAAAAAAAACAACTCACCACAATATTTTGGTTAGAAATGAAAGATACACATTTCCAAAAAATACAATTCTTGGAGGAAGCGGGAAGTTTGTTTACACCTCATCTTTCTATTGGAGATATGAAAATGAGCTCTACCGGAGCTTTTCTAGTCACTGCAGGGAGGTCTAAGTAGTATTGTTGTAAATATGTTAAGTTAAAGTAACATGATACTATTTTTAGCAGGCACTTTTATATTATTTTTTATCCATCATTGAAATTCCTATAAGATATACATCCTTCCTCACACCCACAAAGAGGCATCTTCCATGTGAATTGAAGGGCTTCTGTCCAGTAGAGGGCGATGCTGTATATTTATCCAAGCCCCCTTGAACAGTAAAACTTGAAAATAGAAGTTAACAGGACAAATGCTTTGTGAATCATTATAACAAAGAAACTGGTGCATAGAGGAAGAGGAGAAATATTAATGATATTAATATTTTATAATATTAATACTTATAAATTTGTTATTCTTTTAAATAATAAGTTTAATATCATTGGGAATTGTATAAAAATCATTCCAGCCACTTTTATCTCCTCTCCAAAAAAAATTAGCCCAAGATAATTAAATCACATTTTAAAAAATAGAAAAAAAAAGTTTTTAAAGATAATTTTTTAATAAATGGCTTGCAAAACTTGGACATTAATTTTTAAACAATTTTTTAAAACTCAAGTTAAATGTCCCCACCTACTGAAGAACTTTTTCTGACAATTCTATCCTTCATGGGTGAGTTGGCTTCTTCCCCTTCTGTGCTCCCATGATGCTGTACATGTGGCTCCTTTAGCTCAGATAGTTACTAGTATGTCCATGCTCCAGGCTCTCTTGAATGATGGCCTTTATGAGCTAAGAGTTCTCTTCTCACTATTCTTCCAATTTGTGGTACAGAGTGTTTGCTCAATAAATGTGCATTGAACAAATGACCAAATGGCTAACTAATGAAAATAGAAATTGTTTCAAAAGAAGAGAAAATATTTCCCTAGAATTATAAATTAGCAATAAAAATATAAATTCTAAGGAGCCATGACTAAGAGAACAATTGAATTTCCAAAGAATTACCCTAAGAATAGAAAGATGTAAAGGATTCACTATCAATACGTATTTTGATATCTTTATTTCATCTTTATTTATGATTTCAAAAGAGTTTTTCCTTTCCTCTTTGTTTTTTTTTAATTTAAATGCCAAAGAAAAAATAAAAATTACCCCTCCCGTAGAAACTTCATTTAAAGTAGATTAATACTTAGCATTATTAATTACCGTAATGCAAAAGAACTTTTCAGATTTTACTTGTACAATACACACATATATGATATACATATGTAAAAAGATATAGAGCTATGTATCTACATATGTAATACTTAGACATATGCCCAAAAGACAATGACCTTAAAAACTGTGAATGCATAAAATATAAATATGTGTAAAATAATTCCTAAAATTGTTTTTAAAGTAATTGTTTGCATGTCTTTTTTTTTTCCTTCTCACATATTATGTATCTATGTTTTTAAAAGTTTTTTTGTTTGATTAAAAACTCTTGGGTAGATGAAGCAGTAATCACTATGTTCTTTTATATTTTTTCAGCTAGATTAGATATTAACTTTCATTTCCAAAATGACATAGAGTCATTTGGAATATTCTGATGAAAAGATATTTAATAATCCCAACCAGTTTTTCCCAGGAAACATGTATCTCAGAGGGTTTTTTTTTCTTTAATCATTCTGCGTGATTGTGCATTGTTAAAGGACAGTTTATAAAATTCTAAATGAAAATGGCTATACTAAAAAACAAGTTGTTTTACCTGCTAATGTTATTGGAAATGGGAGACTAGGCTAGCAGAAAATAAGAAATGTTATCACTCAAGAGCAAGTCTTTTTAGAGCCAAGCATCATGCCAGTGATACAGTAAAACCACTCAGTGTGGTCACAATAACATCCAGTTTGGATTGACGCAGCTACAGAGCACCTGCAGAGATGCGAGGCATTGGCCACAATTCCCTTCTAATGGCTCGGCCACAGCATGGTCAATTTATTTCAGGTCTATAGTCATGATCCACACTAAAGTGATACTTTCAAGTGATTGTAAAGTGTATCCCCAAATAAAGATATTTTTAAATGCAACCAAATCACCAAGAAACAGATAGATAGGTTATTAGTATTTTTAAAGAGTGTTATTTTCTTTGTTTTAGATTTGATTATAATAGCTTTAATGTAGTAGAGCAGCCTATATCTGGAAAGCAGACTTATTATGAGTAGCCAGAACAGACTCATGTTCCTGATGGAACTGAAATCCTGCTCATTTATAGAGAGGGATGCCATTACAAGACATGCGAAGTTACAGGGAAGAAGGAAGCAAAGGAGTAAATGCAGGGAACACAAGGAGAGAAAAGGTCACCAAGGACTGCCTATCCCAGGCTCTTTTGGGGACAGTGAGGGAGACTACCAGACTTTACAGCTCTTCTAGAAGAATTAAAGGTGTTCTGTTTTTAACAATTTTCTGTAACATAGAACAAAATTCTTTATTATTAATTTGCCCAAGACTTTGACCTGAATCACTAAAATCTTTTGTTGCTCTAAGATTTCATGAAATAGGAGAACCTTCAGAGGCAAAAGATTAACCTTCAGATTAATTACTTTTGGGGGAAAACCAAATTTAGTATTTTTAAAAATTTATATTTATTGTTGAAAGTATTGCAGACATGCCCCATTTTGCCCCATTGACCCCCTCCACCTTTTCTAGCCCCATCCCAGGCCTTCACACACTATTGTGTGTGTCCATGGGTTATGCATATATGCATGTAAGTTCTTAACAAAAAACAGTCTGAAGTTCTTCAAAACTAATCATTTAAAAATCACTATGATAGTCCCAGCTTATCTGCAGTTTTGCTTTCTGCAGATAATTACCCATGGTCAACTGTGGCCCAAAAATATTAAATGGAAAATGCCAGAAATAAACAATTTATAAGTCTTAAATTGCATGCCTTTTTGAGTAGCGTGATAAAATTTCACACCGTCTCTCTCTGTCCTCCCTGGCTCCCTGGATGTGAGCTATTTCTCTGTCCAGCATCTGCTCTATGTAAAGCTCCCTGCCTGTTAGTCACTTAGTAGCCATTTCCATTATCAGATTGACTATCAGGGTATCATGGTGCTTGTGTTCAGTTAACCTTTATTTTACTTAATAATGCCACATTTATATAACTTTTATTACAAGGTATTGTTATAACTTCTATTTAGTAGTTATTGCTGTTAATCTCTTATTGTGCCTAATCTTTTAAAGTTTATCATAGGTGTATATATATGTGTATGTGTGTGTGTTTGTGTGTGTGTGTGTGTGTGTAGGAAAAAAACATGTTACTTATAGGGTTAGTATTTTCTGTGATTTCAGGCATCCACTGGGAGTCTTGCAACATATTCCCTGAAGATAAGGAGGGACTGATATACATTTGGATGTATGTGTGCAATCAGGTAGATAGGTAGGTAAGCAGATAGACAGAGATAGAGATATACTCTGTCATCTAGGACAGACAAAATCCTTGTGAAAAATCCCAGAGAGCTGTAACCGGTTTGGTTCAGTGGATAGAGCGTTGGCCTAAGGACTGAAGGGTCCTAGGTTCGATTCCGGTCAAGGGCATGTACCTTGGTTGCAGACACATCCCCAGTATGTGCAGGAGGCAGCTGATTGATGTTTCTCTCTCATCTATGTTTCTAACTCTTTATCCCTCTCCCTTCCTCTCTGTAAAAAATCAATAAAATATATTTTTTAAAAATCCCAGAGAACACCTATATTTGATAATAGTGGGAGAATGTGGGAAACAATTTAGAGAATGGCAAGTGACTGAAATGTATATTCTAGGGCTACAAGAGGACAATAAGCAAGTATCTGAAGAATAAGAATGATGCTCCAAACACAATTTCTCTTTTAAAACAGAAATTTCTGGGATCTGAGATAGACCTGAAAAGTTCATAGTGGTTTTGCTTTTTGGTGTTTTATATGTTTTTCAGAAAATTGAAGTGCTCTTAAATACATTGGAGTCATCATTTATATACAAAAAAATTAATTAATGCAGGTTTTAAAAACACTAGCTACCACAGGCATAACTTAAAGCTTGTTAAACCCAACTGAACAGATAAATTTGACAGGTGAACAATGAATAAAGAATTTATATAACAGTAATGGAGACATTAGCAAAAGACTTAAGGTGATATGGAGTAATGGTTGGCAGATAGTGTGGTCTAAACTTCTTAAGTTTAGTAACTCAAACTGCATCCTCTTTGGCAAAAGAGTAGTCTTTTAGAACTGTATATTATTTTTTAACATAAAAATAATATTATTTCACTGAAGGTAAGTGGAAAATAAAATAGTTATCCATAATCCTTCTAGACTCACCATGCTATTGTTATAATACAATTCTTCTCTGCATTTATTTTACTTAGAAAATTATAAAATTTAGTATCTTGTTTTTTTGGAGTTATGACATTATAATAATTTTATTCTAAAGACCTACAAATAGGAATAATATTATCTATTCATTCAAAAATATATATTTTTAAGATCTCTGAGCTAGGAACAATGTATGTCTTTCAGATTCTGGAGATAAATACATATTCATTCCAGTAAAGTCAATTTCTTAAAGTATCATGTTGCACTGCCTCTAGTTTTTATAAAATAATTATTTACTATTTCACACAAAGCTATGAAGTTATAAATTCCTGAAAATATATCTACCTAACATGCAAATCATAATGGAATAGTATGTTGTCAATGGAAATTACTATATTATTTGCAATAGCATTTAATTACCAGGGGAAATATTCATGGTCTCTGATCAGAGATGATACTCAAGATACTAGTAAAATTATTCAGAGTAATAAAGACCTAGGTGTCTAGAGTCTGTTTCTTGACAGAGATAAATGTACTTTCACTATTTTATCTTAATATTATGTGATATTGTACTCTGGGATACTCTCATTTAATCTAACCAGAAAGAGCACAAGTCCATGTTCTTGACATTTGATTACCTACAGATACGTGGAGATCAGACATTTCAAAATACCATTCCATATCCTTTTTGAGGTTTCTCTATGACTCATATGTATTTTTAAAAGCCTAGTCTCTTCTATAGTTATTCACTGACTTTAAAAATTTCAGAATTCCTCTCTTTGTCACTGTATCTCAGGTAATCAGTCTGTCAGACCCCAATGAAATATGATAAAATTCACTAACACAAAGAATTGTAGCAAGGTAAGAGAATTAAAAGTGGTTTGAGTTTTTTTATCATCTGTCTAAAATAAAATTTTAATAAATTATAGATTATCCTGAATAAATTATAAAATATAGCTTTGTCCAATGGGCCCTACTAAAAATCTAAATAATGCTCCCAATGGTTAAGTCTCAGTGTGGGGCACATGACACTGAGGGCATCAAGATGATTTCAGGGGTTACAGAGACTTTGGAGTAAATCCCGTAGTGAGATGTTTGTGCTTTCTTTCCTTAATCCTGATTATTTTAAAGAAAAACTTCTCATGTACTTTATGATTTACTTCTTCCACTTGATAATATGCAATATGTATCCTCCATGTCTTTTTCTGGCTCGATAGCTCACTTCTTTTTATTACTGACCAGAGGCCCGGTGCACAAATTCGTGCACCAGTGGGGTCCTTTGGCCTGGCCTGCAGGATTGAGCTGAAACCAGCTTTCTGACATCCCCTGATTTCCTGGATTGCAAGAGGATGCAAGCCAGGCTGAGGGACCCCACCAGTGCACAATCAGGGCCAGGGAGGGACGTGGGATGTTGGCCAGCCAGGGAGGGACCACGGGAGGGCTCCAGGGCTTGTCAGGCCCATTTTGCTCAGTCCCTATTGGCTGGACCCCAGCAGCAAGCTAACCTACCGGTCCAAGCATCTGTCCCCTGGTGGTCAGTGCACATCATAGCAAGTAGTTGAATGGCCTTAGCATATCATTAGCATATTATGCTTTGATTGGTTGAACTGATGACTGGATGACTGGACTTAGCATATTAGGCTTTTATTATATAGGATTAATATTCCTTTGTCTGGATGTACCACAATGTATTTATCCACTTACCTAGAGAAGGATATCTTTGTTGCTTCAAAACTGTGACAATTCTGATAAAGTTGCTGTAAAGGTTTTTGTGTGAACATAAGTTTTCAACACTATGGGGTAAATACCAAGAGTTGCAATTGCTGGGTCATGTGGTAGAAGTATGTTTAGTTTTATAAGAAGCTGCCAAAATGTCTACCAACATTTCTGTAAAATTTTCCATTCCCAACAGCAATGAATGAGAGTTTCTGTTGCTCCACATCCTAGCCAGCATTTGTCTATGATTTGATAGCTTATTGTCAGTGTTTTGGGTTTTACCATTCTAAGTAGGCATGTCAAGGTATCTTATTGTTTAGTTTGCAAATTCACTAATGACCTATGATGTTCACCATGGTTTCATATGCTTATTTTTCACCTTTTTATCTTCTGTGGCATGGTGTCTGTTCAGGACTTTTGACCATTTTTATTTGGGCTATTTGTTTTATTATTGAGTTTTAAGAGATTTTTTGTGTGTGTTTGTATTTTGGATAACAATCCTTAATCAAATACATTTTTGCAAATATTTTGTCCTATTTATGGCTTGTTTTCTCATTCTATTGCCAATTTCTTTCATATTTTTTCCTCACTGTTATAGCTTTATTAGAATATCTAATATAGGAATTAGAGACTTTGAAAGAATTTTACTAGATTATTTTTCTAAGCTGCCTTCCAACTCTAAACACCTTAAGAAGTGTAGGTTTTCAAATGGCATTTGGTCATCACAACTTATCACAGAGTGCGATAACATTAATAAAAGCTATTCCTTGACATATTAAAGCATTCAGTTTCCTATTAAGCTGGTCAAGATTCTGTTCTCTGTTAGGAAAAGAAAATTAAAACAAGCATGCTTCCCCATGCATTAATACATTAATAGATCCTAGCATGCAATTAATTATAGGGTACAAAAGTTGATGAGTAACAGTCTGGGCTAAAGAAAGTCTATGATTTGACAGCTTGTTAATTTTTCAGATTGCCATTATTAAACTCTGAGGAACACGAGGACTGTGAATAAAGTCAGGCTGTCCAAATAGTTTCTTGAATCTTTTTTCTCAGTGAGGAAGCATTGGTTTTACTGAAAAACCACAGAACAGGACTTGCAAAGGTAACTTGTGAAATGGAGGTTACTAGAATGGTTATATTCGATTATTGTGTGTGTGTGTTTCTAATTAAGAGTTCTTCCTACCCTTATTTTTAATAGATCCCTTGTAAGCATATGGTGGAAGGCCACACATATAAGCACATCAATTTTGTATTATTTGCATAGGTTAGCATAGCCTTTTTACGGGTGATTTTCCATTATTTTCTTGACAATATCAATACAAAAAACAATTAAAGTAAGAAGAAGCTAAAGAAAAGTTGGATTGCATCTTGTCATAAATCGAAGCACAATGAGTGAGCTGAAGATATTTCTCTCTGCTAGGATCAGAGTTGTCCCCTTAAACAAACACACAAAGAATGGTCTGTTCCTCAAACCTGGTGTGGTTAAGACTTTTGAACATTTACACAGTGGCTTAGGTAAATTTCATCATTGTCACCCATTCTCAAGGTATTTAAGCTCTACCATTTTGCAGATCTTAGAGAACTATTTCATTAACTCCTTCAAGCATAGTCTTTTGATATAATAAAGAAATAATGTTTGGAATCACCAATTATAAAAATATGATGTTTTTCTGATGGCAGAAATGTTAAGAATTGTTTAAGCTGTGTATAATGTAAAAAGCAGAAATAATAACTCTGGTAATTTTAAAATGTAATGTTCGCCAAAAGTAAACTGGAAAGCAATAGAGTTTATATCTGCTAATATCACACTTTCTGGTGGTAACATTTTTATGTTACTTATCACCATGTGTATTAATTTTGTAGGGCTATGGGCACAATTGCCACGAACTGGATTCCTTAAAAAGCCCCACATTAAGGTGCTGGCAGGGCCGTGCTCTCTCTGAAGGCTATAAGGCAAAATCTCTTCCAGGCCTTTCTCTTCGCTCTGGTGCTGTGGGCAATGCTTGATATTCCTTGGTTTGTAGATGCACCACTCAATTACTTTCTTGTCTTCATATTTAGTTATTTCTGTGTCTCAATGTCTATGCCTCTGTTTTCTTCTAAGGACACTAGTCATATTGGATTAGAGCCCACCCTGATTAAATATGATCTCATTTTAAAATGATAACATATGCAGCCCTAGCTGGTTTGGCTCAGTGGATATAGCATTGGCATGAGGACTGAAGGGCCTCAGGTTTAATTCCGATCAAGGTCATGTACTTCAGTTGCAGGCTTGATCCCAGCCCCTGTCGGGTGGGGCACATGTGGGAGGCAACCAACCTATGTGTCTCTCAATATTTCTCTCTGTGTGTCTCTACCCCTCCCTTCCACTCTCTAAAAATCAATGGAAAAATATTCTCAGGTGAGGATTGACAGAAAAACAACACACATGCAAAATGATAATCTATACAAAGATCTTACTTCCAAAGGGGGTCACATTCTCAGATTCCAAAAGGACATGAATTTGGGGGTGATATTATTCAATCCAATGAATATATGAACTCAGGATACAGATCAATCTGAATGTGAGCTCTGACTCTAATTAGTAGCTTTGTAATCTAAGACTAGCTTTTTAATTTTTCTGCTTATATATCAGTCTATATATAAAAGGATAATATTATTTTGCCAAGCTATTGTAAATCTCAGTAATATTTGTAAATTGTCAAAAATGTATCTGACACATAAGAGGCTCAAGAAGTATCAAGTCATCATTTTTATAATTATTATTTTTATATAGAATCAGAAAATCTACTTCTTTTGTAAAAATTTATCTTATTGTTGAAAGTATTACAGATGTCCCCCTTTCCCATTAATCTGCTTCTTACAAATGCTCAATTTTAGAGTAGAATTATATAAAAAAATCTTATTAACACATGGAGAATTTTATGTAAGTGTCACACTATTGCTTTGATGTTAAAACATTATCACCTTTTCTTCAGCCTTGTTAAACTACACACTTCCCAGAGCTCGGCCAAATTTGTAGGAGGTAGATGGAAACATATTGTCCTCAGAATTGATCTTAATGAAAACACATGATATAGTGCTGTATACCACTTCAAAAGAACTATTCTACCCCCTTTTTCTCTTTATAAATACCATTTTTAATATTCATAATCAACCAATCAATACTTATTTATCATCCACCATATACAAACTAATATGCTAAGTAATGGGAATAATAGAAATATTATATGATCATATGCACAAGGAGCTTGTAGTTTATTTAAGAGAGCAGACTAACATAAATAACAAGCATACTTAGGCAAATCAATTGTAATTTTAACAAGGAGCCTACACAACAAATATATTTCAAACCCTTATATTGGCCAAGCAAGGTATCGGGCACCAGGTACACAAAGATGACTGAAATGGTTTCTTCTTCAAGATGCTCTCAGACCAGTGAGAGACACAAAAGAATGAGTAGATTATGCCTATAGAATGTTGTTAACTTTAATGATAAACCTGTGGAGAATGCTGTATAATGGATGAGCAGGAGTACATCAGGGCTTCTGAGAGAAGGTGACATTGAGTTGATTATTGAATCACTAGCAGTAGATACTCCTTTAGAGAAAGAACAGAGGACAGAATTTTTAAAAAATGAGGAAGGAAAAATCGTTTGTGAAAAAATGCACAGAGGCAAACAAATTCATGAGCATTTTGAAGTTATTTATGGTTCAGCTTCGTATCATTTCAACGCAATATTGAGAAAGGTCATACAGTGAGTCTTGAGCAAAAAGCAGGACCAGTGTTTGAAGTGTTTTCAATATATTAGAATTTGACTCCATATTATCTGTGTAAACAAAGAGAATTGCAATAGAGTAACAAGATAATTTCTTGAGCGTTGGAGAACTAAAGAAATTAACATTTATTGGTTTCATACTTTATGTAGATAGAAGGTAATTTTATATACATTACTTATGCAATCCCCATAGCAAATCCACAAGGTGGGTATTAACTCTATTCTGCTGAGAAGAAAACTGGCTCAAAAATGTTAACACGTTTAGGCAAGGTCACAGCACAAGTAAATGACAATGTGTGACACATCATGTGTGTGATGACTGAACAGAATCACTACAACAAAAGCCTTGGGAGAAATTCTTTGAGTAAAATTTGTATAATAAAATTGTTGGATAAGTGAAACAACTGACCCAACTATTTAAATAAATCTGGGTTTAGAGAGTGCAGTTAGATTATGAAGCATAAAAGCGTAAACTCAAGCATAGGTTTGAAGGTGGTGAACATTGAGAATGAGGAAGCTTTCTTAAGAAGGTAGTAAAATTATTAAAATAAATTTTAGGTCAGTTCTATTTTACTGAGATAAATTAACATGAGAATTTATGAAGGAAGCTATTCAAGTACCAATTCAGGTATGGTGTGATGACCCCAGATCTACAGTCAGATAAGGAGTGGTTATAGGTAAGAAGTTTATTGGCAATGGGACTAAAACAGATAGCACGGTTTGTTTCGAAAGAAAAACGTCTTAAAGGTTAAAAAGTATCTAATTTTAAAATTGGTTGGCCGTTAGAACATAAAGGAAGATTAATATATTTCAAGCCATGTAAAACTAAGAATAGGAATGTAGGTGACAAAAGTTTGCTAAAGGAATCTGAGTTAGTGAGGCTTACAGAGGATACAATGAGATACTACATTTCGTTTTAGAAACAGAGTTTGAGATGACAGGGAAACATCCAAACAGCATACCCAGTAGTCTCCAGATATTGCAGATCAATCAACATGCATTATTAATGGGAATGTGCAGTAGTGAGAGAAAAATGCACTTGTGATCATGTCTCCTGTTTTTCCTCAGATCATTTTTTTCCAAGGTTGGAAATGCTAACATATAAGATCAGTTCTAAATAAATGGGTGGTTTCAAGTGTCAGAAAGAGTCTGATTTATTTTTTCTTAAGGACTGGTTAAAAGAAAAAAAAAAGTACTTGAAATAAAGATTTCTTCCTATGCTGCAAAAATGTCACCGTTATGCTAATTCTGAAGCCCTCTTTTGGAGGTCCATAAGAAAGTAGTTGGGAGATATGGGCTGTAAGCAGGTTACCTATTTGGTGACCTCAGAGAATGATTTTAAAATAAATAATATACATATGAATACTGACTCAAAGTAATATAATAACAGCCATAGTTACTTTATATTGTACTGTTTTTATTGTTGTCATGTTCCTAATTATGGATTGTTCCTATAAAAATCCAGATAATGGGGGTGGCTTTCTGTGTGAGAGGGGTAGGTGCAGGGAAGCTCTATACCTTTAGGTCAATTTTACTTTGAACATAAAACTGCTCTAAAAATTAAGTCTATTTTAAAAACAACAACACTCAAATTATGATCCTTATAATCTGCACCACAATTAAGGAGGCAATTATCTCAGTCCAGAAAAAAAAAATCATAAGCCATTTGGAAGTAGAATTTGTAAACCTGAAACACGGGTTAAGGGAAATCAGTAAATGAAAGAGATAGCTAAGCTTCTCAATATTACAAATGCACAGAATTAAGGGGTGACAGAGAGGAGAGTAAAAAATATGTGAGAAAGAAGGAATTAGGTAGATGAGCTAAATGGTGAAAGAGCTAAAGAACTTTTAAAACTAGGCATGTTGACCCTAGCTGGTTTGGCTCAGTGGATAGAGCATTGGCCTACGAACTGAAGTGTCCCAAGTTCAATTCTGATTAAGGGCACATGTTGGGTTGTGGGATCAATCCCCAGTAAAGGGCATGCAGAAAGCAGCCAATCAATGATTCTCTTCTATCACTGATGTTTCTATCTCTTTCTCCCTCTTCCTTCCTCTCTGAAATCAATAAAAGTAAAAAAATAAAATAAAATAAAATAAACCTAGACATGTTGAAATGTGTTATTTGTTGAAATTGTTTGTATTCCTGAAGTTTTCGAAGATCTCCATCTTCCCTCCAATCATTCAAGGATGATATTTAAAAATCTTTGAAATTTGTGTGGAATGGGCACCACAAGTGAGGATGGACTCACTGATCAATCAGCATGGGCAACAGCACTTCACTGTAAAACCAGTTTGACCTTGCTGTTGCAGAGCTCCTGAATAATAGCTCTGAACTCACCCCTGAAAAATGTCCTTATCAGAAAGGTGGAGTGTTTTTTGTTTGTTTTGTTTTGTTTTTTGCTTGTTTGTTTAAGTGAAAAATTGGGCCAAGATACATATCTTCTTGAAACTGCTTGCAGCGGAGGTGGCACATGTGGAACCACAGGTGATAAATGAACTGAAGCAGAAACCAAAGGAGATCCTGAGAACGTGAGTTCCCCAAAATCTGTTGAATGTTGAAGAGGGCCCACGATTCTGCAGGGATTGGAAACCAGAGGTGCAAGTCTATCTTTTTGAGACCTTATGAGACCAGAAGAAGTAGCTGACATCTGGACCATTTTCTATGTCCCTATGCAGGATAATTCAGAACTTTCTTTTTCAATGTTTGCAAAATAACATTATGATAAAAAGCAAACACCAAGAGAAATACTGCCTGAAGTGTTATAAATCTATCAGAGGACCTCAAAATCTCTACAACCATTGGCACACTCATTGGTTATTACCCTTTGTTCAGTCTCTACAATTGACAATATAGAGCACAATTTGCATAATTCTGTTATCTTCCAGATTATAGTCAAAATAAACAACTTTAAGGATGACTTTTTGTAGGCCATAAAACTACAGACTCCTTTATTTCTGGGAGGTCATCATCTATATATTCTTCTGTTCTTCATGTTGCCCAATACATCGCTTTTTAAATCCTCCTCTCTTGAAGGAAACTGTGTGGCTATAGCATGACTAAGATTTGATTTCTATATTCTTAAGTTAGTTCAAATATAGGAGTTACATTTTTTGCAGGATGATGCTGTTTTAAAATTCTGAAGGGGCAACTGTTCTGGAATGCCATGGGACTTGGGTTTGTAGTGATAATTAGTTATAAGATCAGAAGTTCAATGATATTATTTATTCTTTAGGAAAATATAAATAGAAAAACCAAAATTTAAGTAATCTGCATTTAAACAATAATATTAAGAAGAATATTGAATATATTTAGTGTGTTGGGTAAAGTGCAGAAATTTTAAAAAATCAAATTATGATGTTTAACACATTCATGTTTCCTTTGTTAGATCATTTATTTTAATTATAATATTCCTAGAATGTTACATTCTAAGAAACTAACTTCCAAGAATACTGGATGTTATGTGTACAAGGCAAACAAGCCATTTTCAACAATTTCTCAATAACATTGTCGGCAGGATCACCTTTAAATATTTAAAAATGAAAATATTAATTTATTCTGGTGGGCAATTATATATATACTAGAGGCCTGGTGCACGAAATTCGTGCACGGAGAGGGGTTGTCCCTCAGCCCAGCCTGTATCCTCTCCAATCTGGGATCCCTCTCACAATCCAGGACTGCTGGCTCCCAACTGCTGCCTGCCTGCCTTCCTGATTGCCCCTAACCACTTCTGCCTGCCAGCCTGATCACCCCCTAACCACTCTGCTGCCAGCCTGTTTGCCCCCAACTTCCCTCCTCTGCCAGCCTGGTCACCCCTAACTGCCCTCTCCTGCAGGGTTGATCACCTCCAACTGCCCTCCCTTGCAGGCCTGGTCCTTCTCAACTGCCCTCCCTTGCAGGCCGGGTGCCTCCCAACTGCCCTCTCCTGCTGGCCATCTTGTGGTGGCCATCTTGTGTCCACATGGGGGCAGGATCTTTGACCACATGGGGGCAGCTATATTGTGTGTTGCAGTGATGATCAATCTGCATATTACTCTTTTATTAGATAGGATAGAGGCCTGGTACAGGGGTGGGGGCCAGCTGGTTTGCCCTGAAGGGCGTCCTGGATCAGGTGGGGGTTCCCTTGGGGTGTGGGGCGGCCTGAGCGAGGGGCCTGTGGTGGTTTGCAGGCCGGCCACGTCCCCTGGCAACCCAAGCGGAGGCCCTGGTATCTGGAATTTATTTTCCTTCTACAATTGAAACTTTGTAGCCTGGAGCGGAGCCAAGCCTGGGGCTCCCTCCGCCGGCAGCCATTTATGTTGGGGTTATAATTGAAACTTTGTTGCCTTAAGCGGGTGGGCCCAGCCAGGGTGTGGGGAAAGCTTTGCTTCCCCTGTTGCCGCTGGCAACCCTGGCCTGCTCTCTCAAGCTCCATTCTGCCGCCATTTGTTTGAATTTGTTTACCTTCTATAATTGAAACTTTGTAGCTTGAGTGGAGGCTTAGGCCTGGCCAGGGCAGGCAGAAAGCTTGGCTTCCTCTGTTACCTAGGAAACCTTACTCTCTGTGGCTGTAGCCATCTTGGTTTGGGTGAATTTGCATACTTGCTCTGATTGGATGGTGGGCGTGGCTTGTGGGCATGGCTTGTGGGTGTGTCGGAGGTATGGTCAATTTGCATATTTGTCTATTATTAGATAGGATAGTAATACAGGTTGCATTTCAATTACTGACATACATAATATATATACATATGTATATATATTATGTATGTCAGTAATTGAAATGCAACCTGTATTACTATATAGGGCAGAAAGTGTTTAGATAACAATAACTTAATATGCAGCTGGAAGGATGTGAGGGGACAGAGACTTTAAACAAAGTTGTACAAGAAATGCTTTATTACCTGATTTACAAAAGAGAAGTGAATAAATTCCCCTTAGGGTGAAAAATATAAATTTTTGAAAAGTTCAATAGAAGTTGTTACGTTAAATTTGATACATCCCATATCTTCCATTTAAATGCACATTTCTCTTTGGGGGAAGTACATTAAGTTGATGAGAAAAACTATTATCTTGTCCCATACAAGCTTTAAATTATAATTGTGAGAGACGAACATCTCACTTCTTTAACATTGTAAGAGGTGAGGTTAACAGTTAAGTTGGTTAATTAACTGAAAGGCCAAAGTAAATTTTGTCTAGACCAGCTTTAATGCAAACTTTGAGAGCCCAAATAGTTCAATTTTGCTTTCTAACCGCATTTCTACAAGCAGAAACAGATGCTGCAGGCTAAATATTGCTCACAAAAGATCCTAATGAGATGAAAAAGTATGAATATAAATTGCACCTTATCTCTGATGCTTTAAGAGGGAATTTTCTCAGAGATTATGTTTAGAAAGATATTATTCCTATGATGAGCATAAATGTTCACACTTAATTTCACTTATTCCAAGTGATACTTCTATTTCTTCTATCTCTTAAGGAATAGCTATATATAGCACATTTAGTTAGATTTTGATAATAAGTAGGGGAAAACATAATTTAATATATTTTGGGGAAAACATAATTTAATTTTTTTTTCACTGATAGAAGAGGTAAGAGTGGCTCTTAGCTACCAGGTAGAATAGAACATAGAACTCCTTCTAGTTTTTCAAATTTCAGTCACATGAATCCTGGAGCCAATATATGATTGTGTAGAGATATATCAGTCTGATAGAGTTATGATATTGCTCTACAACTAGACTGAAATGGTAGTTAAGGTAAAAGTAGATAATATAGAGACTATAACCACTGAAACTTTCTTCTCCCACTTTTTTTTCTCACCCAAGGATATTTTTTCCCATTGGTTTTTAGAGAGAATGCGAGTGAGGAGAAGAGGGGGCGAGAAAGAGAGAAACATCCATGTGAGAGAGACACATCAATTGGTTGCCTCCCATTCCCACCCCAACCTGGGTGGGGGATGGAACCTGCAACACAGGTTCATGCCCTTGACCAGGAATCAAACCTGAGACCCTTGTGTCCACGGAGCCAAACCGGACAGGGCTCTTCTACCACTTTTAAAGAAACATTTCTTATTTAGAAGGAGGGTAGAGTTAAATATTATGTTAAGTGCTTCAAATATTTTGTAGTGAATAGACTCAGAATATTAGTATAGAAAGGAAATATCAATTCAATGTAGCTTTACACTTCTCTACATTAAGTTACTTCTCTTTCATTTCTCTGGGTACAGACTAACTTACTCTGATTGACGTGCCAAAATTGAAGTTTGTTTGTTTTCTTTTTCTTGTGTACCCATCCAAAGGTAAGCAAGCTTTTTGAAGCTACTTGTGCATGCTATCTCTGATTTTTAACTTTCACCTGTGCATACATGGCAGGTGGTTCAATTTCCACCACCTCCCAGCCAGCAGGAAGAAGAAAGGGAGCAGGGAATTCAACATCCTATGGTTTTAGGGTCAAGAACTAGTAGTGCTGCTCTTCATGTGCCATTGGCTAGAGCATAGCTATATGGTTACACTTAGCTATGAGGGAAGCTTGAAACCTCTAAGCTGGCCCCTAATTATTCCCCACTGGGAGTTGCCGTAACATAAACTATGACTAAAATATACTTGCTTTAGATGAAAAAAGATGCATGTTAGATAAAAAGACAGAAGTATAAGTTGAGTGACCCTTTTACCCACACTTGAGAAAGATCTGTTGGATTTAGAAAAAAGGTGTCTGGCCCATATAGCTTTTTACATTCCTTTAAATATTGACTGAATTTTGAAAGAGCTAGTTTCAAACTGGGAGTATTCCAAGGGGGATAAACAGGCAATTTATCTGAAAAGGCAAGATTAGGTTCCTGGGTGTGGGGTGCTCTTCTTGAATATTTCAATACTGATAATATTTATTGAGTTTGCACCATGGGCCTTGCATTGTTCTAAGCACTTCTCACATGGTGACTGACTTAATCCTCACAAGGACCCTTTTAAGTAGGTACTGTTGCTATCATATTAGAGATGAGGAAATTGAAACAGTGAGGTGAAACAGTTTCATATGAAAAGCTTAATAAGCAATGTTGATGAGGCATAGAAGAATAAAATCTGTTAATTCTGATGCAGCCGTAAAGAAAGAAAAAAAAGTGAGAAATGGGCAATAACAAAAGATTCCAGTTTAGTGCAGTGTTATAGCAAACGCATAGACAGATTGTAGTAATTAGCAGAGTGGGCTGTCAAACTCAGCAGAGCAAGTGTGAGTCACCAGACATAAACACCGGTAGCGAGGCAAAGAGCAGGGAGGGGTCAAGAGTTACTCTTCTTCAAGAGAGGAGAGTTTCCAAGATTTGACTACAGTTTGTGTGTGTGTGTGTGTGTGTGTGTGTGTGTGTGTGTGTTGTTTGTCTGTTTTTGTTTTCAAATTAAAACTTAAATGTTTTCAGGAAACCTTAACCATCTTTTGTCACTTTTGATCTTAAAAATGGCAAAACCTCATAATCTTTTCAAATTCAACTCAGGCTGTCTTTCTGAGGGTGCCTTCCTGATCACCTTTCTCACGTCCACCACTGGGAGAGTTCAGCATTGCTCTTCTCTCTTACCTCTGTACCTTCAGTGTAGTCCAGTGTGTTCCCTTACCACACTTGGTTATATTTATTTACATGACTGTCTTCCTTAACCGTTTATAAGCTCATGCCCTTTTCATGTGTGCTTCCTGTGCCTCACAAAGTACTGAACACGCTTCATAAATGTTCACTGAATTGAATTAAATGTCTTCACAGCATACAGGAGGGAGGCTTGACTGAAGGTGCAGAGAAGGAAAGCAGATATTTGAGCTGTGTGGTCGTTGTCTGTTTTGGTACCCACAGCAGTAGACTTAAAATAGTAATCGTTGCATATATTTTGAGCGAGGCCTAGGGAATCCTTTCTAACACCAGTAGGTGCTGTCTAGCAGTAGAGGCGGACGTAAGATGAAAGCTATTTCACAGGGCAGCCACCTAGGTCAGCCCTGCGAAAACTGCTTAGCCGAGCATCACAGCACTATTTTCCATTCTTAGCCAAAGGCGCTCAATTCCAGCTAAGGGCGCCAATATGCCTGCGTAAGAAAGTCTGTGGAAAACAGAATATTGAGACTTTAGAAGAGGAGAGAAAAGAAATTAGGCGTAAAAAAATAATTTCTGATATTTCTGGGAGGCTTTTAGAAGTTCAGAGCCTGTTTACACTGCCACTAGTCAAGTTTTGTTTTTGTTTGCTCCTCCAGCACTTAGAAGGTGGCACTTTTCTTCGATTCTGTTTCACCACTGCCCTAATTAAAAAATTTATAAGGATGAGCCAGGGGACGACCAGCAATTTGTGCTCGTCAGGGAATCATTTCCAAGGCAGGAACATACATTTCAGGTTTGCCAATATAAACACTTAATGAAGGAAATTTGCTGAAATGTCGAGCAAGACTTATGTATGTTTCTTCACCACCCTCTGTGTACAAGATCAATGATGGCAATCAATCAACTAGTTGAAAGGATTGATCTTTGTAATTGTGAAATTGAATAGCACAGGGAATGAAGCAAAAGAAAGTAAAAATAAGGTCTCCTTTAAAGTTTTGGAGTTTAGGTCTTAAAACCACAACTTTTGCACTGGCGGATAAGGCAGCTGGTCACATTCCCCACACGGAGGGACAGAATTTCCTTACTTTTCTTCTTGTACTTAAAGAGTCTCTGCCTTTTTTGAGGGCAGCTGTTTTAAGCTTCTCCGATATTGCTTAAAGGAACCATTATCCTCTATGTGTCCTGCTTCCATAGGGAATTTGTTACAGTCAAGCTGTTGGTTTCTTTTGTCACAGGTTGGATATAAGCAGCAAGATGGGCAGTGGTCACTTTGGTTCCAAATGGTAATTAATGAGGCTGAATGCTCTGGTCCGCAGGCACCGTCCTGGTAATCAGACATTGTTTTTATCAACTCAGGCGTGTTTGTAAGTTTTGTGTTTTTCTCTCCCGAAGGGCAACATATGGATTTTTCTATTTTAGGTGAGAAAGCTTTCATATTCCGTGTTAGGTTTGACCAAGGTGTAAAAGTCAAGATCGATAGAGGTTCTCATGTGTGTGCTTCAGTTTAAGCCCTATTCAGCATTCCCTGTTTCTGGATCATTATGCTGTGTGTGTTGGAGGCATAGAATAAGAAGAAATATAACGCTTTAACTCCTACCTGGATTTAGGCAAGAAACTCTTAAGCTTTCATTGAGTTATTAAAATAACATGCCCCTATCATTTGCAAGTCAATTATGATTTTGCAAATAAGTAATAAATGGGTTTGACTCTCTTAGCACTGCTAAGCCACCAGCTGTATAAGAAGCTCCCATGTAGAGGTTATTGAATGACATCCCTCCCACATCATTACTAAGCTATTTGTGGGCTCTCCGCCATATAGAATAGTGTCCTACATGTAGAAAGCATGTATTGCATAACTAATCTGGGCCGGGCCCTACCAAGACTTTATATTCTTTTCACATAACTCTGTTCTATAGGCAAGGAAACGAAAATTTAGAGAGGTTAGGTTGCTCTGGTACACACAGCTTTCATGGGGCATATAATTCAGGATAAGCAAGTTGTTTTCACTATTATATTCTCTTTCCCAAGAACTTACAATTTAATGAAGAAGACAAATAGCTAAATTATATGCCCTAATACCTGAACATTAGATTCATCATTTTTAATAGTAGGATAAATCTATCCCACAGGTTTGTTGTGAAGATTAAATAGAAAATGTGTATGGTGGGGATGACTTATATTTGTGATGTGTGCATACATAATCAGGCACAGGACTTCAAAATGCCATAGTGAATGTACAAATTCCTGATAGAAATGAGAGTCTTCATTGTTCTTTCAAAATGATGTATCTCTTTCTTCACCATACTGTTGATGAGCAAAGCAATGCGTTTTTCTTATCCTTCCTTTTGAGATACCTCATAGCAAATCTTGAAGGAAGCTGTCTAATTGAAGAACCCAAAGCATACTGTACATTACCAACTTTAGCGACACAATCTGGTACAAAAATGGCAATCTGTAAGATCCTCTGTGAGACTGAGTTTCTGGAGGCAGAAGCTATGCCTTATGCTTCTGGTTGTTCCAATCCATTAATTAGCACAGGGTCTGACACAGTGAATGAAAGTGTGCCGAGTACATCCATATTTCCCATAATGATTTTCAAGAACAGAATCAATTGGATTACAGTAACTGAAAGTATTACCAAGGTAGGGATAAAGTAACTTTCAGTAAAATAACACTAGCCAGTAGTAACAGATTCTGGGCTCTATTCTAAATTTCTTATCTCCACATAGCTGCTGACTTTCTATGATGCTTGCACGAGTCACTAATATTTTCTTGAAATTATAGTTTATTGGTCTAATTTAAATAGACAAAATCTCTACATAGCTATCTACACAAATAAAAGAGAAAGATGCAAATTGACCATACCAGCCAATCAGGAGTGAGTATGCAAATTAGCTCAACAAAGATGGCGGGTTAATTTGCATACACAGGCGCCATGGCGATGACGCAGGCATACTGCACCACCCCAGCTGCTCCGGGCTTCTGGGCAGCATGGGGAAGGCAGAAAGGTGCTTCCAGACAGAGCAAAAGCAGAAAGATGGCTCCGGTTAGAGCGAAGGCGGTGCCAGCAACCAGGGGAAGGAAGGCCCATTCTTGCACGAATCTTCGTGCATCAGGCCTCTAATTTAAAATAAAGCTGCAAATAATATTAATAGTTTTAGAGCTATAAAAACCCAGGAGATTTTCTTTCCACCAAAACCCTACTTAGAAGTTACTGTCACCCAAAAAATACTGAGTGGACAAAAGAGAGCAAATTATTAGTTTTTGAACCAGGGTTTCTTGCTTCCCATCCCAGTGCTACCAGAAAAAGAAAACTTAAGTGTAAGTACTATATGGCATACTTCATATTTGGAATACACTCCAGAATTTACTGAACAATTACATAATTTCCCATCACCCTATAGGATAAGCATTGTGATTCTGACATTTTATGAGAGAACATAGACTCAGTAAAAGTCACAGAGTCCTCAGAGGCCAACCGAGGACTCAGGCTCACCATCCTGTCTTTCACACTTTATTCTACTTTGAATAGCTGAACACCATGGCTGTGTTATGTTCTAATTAAATGAACTAATCTTTATACTGCTTCCCATAACATTTAGTAGTTACATTTCCTTTTCTATTCTTTTATAGATCCTAATTTTCATTATTGGAGGTATTATTTTCCTTACTTGTAAACCATGAAATTAAGCTATTTTTCTCCTTGTTAGTAAAATGCTGCACCCTCAATGGAGGAGACCATGGGGGATTCATAAACAGATGAAACAGTTCATCCTTACGAGGCATATTTTTACAAAATTCATTCAATGGAATATATAACATTTTTTAATACCAGACAGTCATGTAGCACCAGGATATAATATGTAAGTGTAATAGAGAGAAAATACTTATCCTGTCTTAAGGTAGATAAAATTTTGTTGAATTCTCTTTTAATAAAACTCCAAGTAGGACAAACAGTAGAAAGCTTCCAAAGGGTTTATTTTTATTGTTTAAAATTGATTTTAGAGAGAGGAAGGGCAGGAGAGAGAGAGAGAGAGAGAGAGAGAGAGAGAGAGAGAGAGAGAAACATCGATTGAACCTGCAACCTGGGGATGTGCCCTGACCTGGAATTGAACCCACCACCAACAAGCCACACCAGCCAGGGCTAAAGGGCTTATTTTTAAGAGGTGAAATCTCCTGGTATGTTAGATTTAGGAAACAGAGAAGGTTTTCATAATCTACATAATCCAATCCCACTATTTAGGAATATAAAACAATTAGCACTGCCTTAAAGAAAACTATAGTAACCCAGATAAAGAAACAAGTTACTCTGACTACTTCATGCTAACTTCAATGTACTGAAATTGGTGATTTACATGAGTTTTTCTGATAGGTACAAAACTATTGTAATTCTTGTTGGTCTAATTAGAATTTCAATGGTAATTTAAACTGTAATTGCTTGATTATTTTATCTCAGTGAGAGTTTCCCTACATAAGGCCGCAACCAACCAGTGGAAGGTTTTCCAAACAAAGACTGAGGCTTCCTAGAGAAGAAAGAGTTCTCCTGAAAACTGAGACCTGGAAATTCTACCTATATTTTCAGCCTGCTGCCCCGTGGAAGTCACACTCCAGACTGCACCATCAACTTTTGTCCGTATTTCCAGCCTCCTGACCTGACCTATACATTTTGGGCTTGCCAGTCTCTACCACAGGGGTGGGGAACCTTTTTTCTGTCAAGGCGATTTGGATATTTATAACATTATTTGAGGGCCACATAAAATTATCAACTTAAAAATTAGCCTGCTGTATTTGGTCAAACATTTCATTAACTCACCCCTAATGCCTTGGCAGGGCCAGCTCATATGATTTCATGGCCCGTTTACCACATCTGCTCTACAATCATACAGTCACATGAGATAATTCCTTAAAATAAATGTAAATGTAAAATTCCTATATTCCAATACTATAGTATATTATATAGCATCTGTATAAACAAACACACATGCACACACACTCACACAGACACACACACATACACACACTTATTAGTTCTTTCTTTTCTCTGGAGAACTCTAATATTCTCTGCTACCTTATTTCCTCAAATCTATGAATTTTTAACCTATTAAACTGTAAAGTGTTTCAAAGCCTTATGGGAGAGGGTGGATAATTCATTAATAAGCAAAATAAATAGAAATTGTACACATAAATACTCTAGTCAACAATACCAGAATTCAAAGACAAAAATAATATCTGGGCTAAAATGGTTTTTTTGGGTTTTTTTTTTAGCAAATGTGGATTTCAAGCTGGAAAAAAAATAAAAATGGATAGAGTTTGAATAGCTAAAAATAAAATAATGTCAAATAAAGAGAATTGCAAGTGAGGAGAAAACGCAACATCGGATTGGTTTTGACAGCATAGTTACCATAAGCAGTGAGGCAAGAGCAAGCTACTGCATGTGTATTGATGGTTTCTTTGGAGAGGGAGTAAGGAAAGATTAAGTATTATTAATACTAGGCATTTGTATTTCTTCAGTTAAGAAATTCACTACAGTGTTTGGTACATATTCACTGCCCCTTCTGTTGCTGCACTACACGTGATGCCTGCTGAGGGCGGGCCAGGGGCTGGAATGCAGCCTGTTCCTGTTAGCTCAGCTGCAGAAAGGAAAAGAGCTCTAATTCACATACAGACGCTGGGGCAGCCCTGACACAAGTATGCTCGCAAGCTTCTTTCTTCTCTTTTACTTCAAAAATGGATAGCTCTATTCCTATTCTATTCACTTGGCTTTCTCAAAATAATGAGTCAATATTATTTATATGATAAACTGGCAATGCTATTATACTGCATAGTCCTTAACAAGCAAGTTCACCTTTTATTGGACATGCACCCATAGCGATTAGTAAGACAGGTGTCTTAGTCCATTCGGGCTGCTATAACAAAATACCACAGAGTGAATGCCTTTTGATAGAGTAGGCAGTTAGACAGGCATGGGCAGAGCAGGAACATTCTATCGAGATCCCCCCTGAGATCTCTCCTAAACACCTACCTTTATAAAAAACATATTTAAAAATCCTTAAAGCAAGGGATCCAGTGAGCATGGTCTAGAGCAGTGGTCGGCAAACTCATTAGTCAACAGAGCCAAATATCAACAGTACAAGGATTGAAATTTCTTTTGAGAGCCGAAAACCGACTTCTGCACATGGGCCACGAAGTTTCAATGCATGATACGTGCGCGCCTGCACGTGGTATTTTGTGGAAGAGCCACACTCAAGGGGCCAAAGAGCCACATGTGGCTCGCAAGCCACAGTTTGCTGACCACTGGTCTACAGCATATGTGCACCTTCCTCCCTCCCCACTCCTTCCTTAGACACGTTTACTCTGCCCTTCTTACTAAGCTCCAAAGGTCTTTCTCTTCCTCTGTAACTTGTTTCCTTAGTCCACGCCGCCTAACTGGCTCACTTCTAGAAGCCTCTGAGACTTTCTTTCTAAAATGATAACTAAACTTCTTGAGCTACAGTTCTTGGCTCTGAATTCTTTTTTTGCTGAACTCAGGAACAGAGGTCTAACACCACGGCCAGTATTAGGAAGGGCAGACATTTACCTCTCACAGTTCTGGAGGCTGAAAGGCAAGATCCGGATGCTGGCCTGGTGAGGTGACAGCCCTCTTCCCATGTGAAAATTTCTCTTTGTATCCTCAGATGGCTGAAGCGGCAAGGGATCTTCCTATTTGCCCCTTTATAAGTCACTAACCACATTCATTAAGTCTCTGCCTCATGACCTAATCCTCTTACCTACTAACTTCATCACATTGGACACTAGACTTTTAACATAGGAGTTTTGGTGAGACGCAAACCTTCAAATCATGGTAATGGGTAAATCCTTTCTGTGTCACCACTCTGGGGTTCAGATTATGGCTCTTCCATGTTTAGTACACTTTCCACCCATTGCTATACCCCTTTAGAGAAGAAAAACTTCAGTTCCTATATTTCATATTTATAAGCCTAGTGAAGAAGAGAAAACTAAACAAAACCCTTTCTTTTTTCAGTTCTTCTAAAAATACTTTTGCTTTATGACTGGGCTTAGTCTTTCTCAAAGTTGTTAACTACAACGAAATTACTTTATCTTCAAACTTCTAAAATAATCTTACAGTATTTCATACTATTTGTGGATTGTGGGTGTATTTATCACCAAGTGAGGATAAATTAGTGTGGGAAACAGCATTTGCCAAATGCCTAAAATATAAAGATCAATAATATATTTTAACCTACAGACAACACAACAAGGTTATGACCACATTTAACATACCCAGTCTTTGATGTCAACTAAAATTTTTAAAAGCTCCCTGCCTAGACTTAATACTTTAGTTCAGTTTACCTGTGTATTTGAAGTGCTTACTGTGTGCCAGACTCTAGAGTGAAACTGATCCTTACAAAAATCTCTTTGAACAGAAGCAACAATGAAGACAAAGTCCTGCAATCTGGACTTGGTAGGCAAGCAGATGCAGGTTGAACTTTAGATGCAGCTCTCTCTGTGGGGACACTGGTGAACCAGCCCCACCCCTTTCCATTCTTCCTGGTACTGTGATACATACCCCAGTCAAATGGGAATTCCAGCATCTTTCAGAAAGAGATGTGCTTTATTTGTTTGTTCATTCATTTTGAATGAATGTTTTAATATTTATGTCTTCCAAGCTATATTTTCCTGATTTTTAAGATGATGTAAATGTCAATCCAAAGTGTAAAAGATTCCCCCCAAAATGCAGCCTTCTTTGAAGTGAAATTTTGTTATTATCCACAATTTTCCTATTATGTATTTCTTCAAAGTAAAAATGATATTCTATATAATATAAACATACATATATATAATTGACATGTTATTATTTTCACGTGTGATATGTAATGTGTTGATAAGAACACCATTTGTGATTTTTAAGAGAGTTAGTTTTTAAGCTTTAGGTTAATTATGTGAACTTCCAAATTTATTTACACATAAATTTTTTACTGGCTGAATTTCATCACCTGCTAGGTTTGTTAGTGTATTTCATTTTTTAAAAATTCTTTATTGTTTAAAGTATTACATATGTCTCCTTTTCCCCCAATGACCTCTCCTTGGCCCTCCCCAGCCTCTAGCACATGCCCTAACCCCCCTAGTGTTTGTGTCCATTGGTTTTGCTCATATGAAGACATTTTTTCTCTTTGACAAAAACAAAGAATGTGGGAGTGAAAAATGTGAAGACTTCTGAAACTTGAGTACAGAATGCACTATTAGTAAAAATATGAGACTATTGCTGTAAGACCCTTGATTTCACAAAGCTGTATGATTTTTTATGTGCTTTGGTATCAGTGATGACAAACTGTAATTTCTCACTGATGATGCAGGTTTAATTGAAGATGGTGCTGGAAAATTAGATGATTGGAAATTATTGGCATTTCTCATAGATTAGGAGTGTTCGATAGCAGCAGTCATATCACCAAAACTGTATTGTACAATAAAGTAAACACTAGTCACATGTGGCTACTGAGCACCTAAAATGTGCCTGCATTTTAAGTGTAAAATCCTCACTAGATTTTGAATATCTGATAACATAAAAATAATTAAAATATATCATTAAATATTTTTCCATAAATGTATTTTGAAATAGTTACATTTTGCGTATAAACATATTAAGTTAGTGCCATTTGTTTATTTTTATTTTTTTAATTGGCTGCTAAAAGATTTGAAATTATATATGTTGTTTATATTATCGAATCATACAGCACTGAGCTATAAGACTGAAGGAGATGAGACATCAGTAGAAAAATATATGATCAAATATCTCTCAAAGACCTGTCTTCAATGGCTATCTTGCTTCGAAAGCATCCACCAGAATGTAAGACCCTTGAGGGCAGATATTTGTCTATCGTATTCACTATGGAATTCAAAATGCCGATGCAGTTTTGGAATTAATGAAGGATATATATTCACGTATAGTAATAAAAACATGGGTAGCAGCATCAGGCAGCCTCGCCTGTGCCATTCACTGAGCAAGTTATAAAGGATTTCAACTGTAATCCTCACCTGCAAAATGGAGATCATATACCCTCAAAGTGATTATTTTAAGGATTATATAAGACTACACACACACACACACACACACACACACACACACACACAGTGTTCATAATGGGAAAAGTGAAATATTTGATAGATATAAATGACAATGTATACCTCTGATATTGTGTTCATACTTCAAGAGTTATGATCATGGTTGCATATGCGTGCTTAACTGGTGCAGTTCCCTGAGCTTGAAAGGGCTAATAAAGTTACCCAACTGGATTGTAGATTAAAGAAAATGCAGTTTTTCATAAGCCTGATTGAACACATTAGATAGAGCCATGTAATAGATTTTTGTTGCTGTTTGTTTGTCTTGATTCAGTTTTCAGGCCCTGGCTAGAGGCAATCACTTCCCCTTTTTGAGTATCTGATTAAGTCCACATTCCAACCCCTTTCTGCATCAGACCTTTATACTCTGGGCCACCATTTACCAGATCTAACAGAAATAGCTGCTATGCTCCAGAACCTGCCAAACTTATTCAAATTGACCAACCATCAGGAAGCCTAGCTTATTTTACCCCATTTGTCATACCTAAGCCTTGCTGTTATAGTTCCAGGGTACTGCTATACTGCCCCTGGGTGAAACCAGTGTTTCTGCCCAGCGGCCTCTCCTTTTCAAAGCTGTAAGAGTTTGACCAGTGCCAATGTGGATGTCCTACTGTCCGAGTAGAGTATATGGGGTACCTACCATCAAAATATCTTTAAAACTTATGAAAACAAAGCCATCTAGTATTTTCAGTAGTTAAAAAATAATTAAGAAATTAAGGGAAAAAGAGAGAGAGAAATGAAACAAAAGAAAAAATAAAACAGGAAAAAAATGAAAAAAATTAAAAAGCTATCAAAACATGTTTTTCATTTATACAAGAATTTGGTTTATTTCCCTTTAATTATATAACTACTAGAGGCCCGATGCACGAGATTCGTGCAAGAGTAGGTCTTCCTTCACTTGGCTGCTGGCACCGGCTTCTCTCTGGCACCGGCTTCTCTCTGGCACCTGGGACCCGGGCTTCCCTCCGGTCCCATCTTTGTCCAGAAGGACGTCCAGAATGATGTCCAGAATGATGTCTGGTCTAATTAGCATATTACTCTTTTATTATTATAGATTTAATTATTTTTACTACATATCAATGATGGCCTTGACACAATTCCTAACATAGGGTAGACATCACACTATTTTGTGAATGAATGAATTTAATCTTCATTGCTCAGTTTTCTTAGGGCCCACAATATACATAGAGTAATTTGGTCAGAATATTGAAATTGTATAGTGTATGAGCAGGTATACACAATAATCATATAGTTCCTGCTTAAACTATAATAAAATATAGGGAAGAATTTACTTGGTATCTCAAATTTCACTACTGAGACAATAAGGGAGTATGCAAATGAAGGAGCAGCGACAATAGAGCTGGAGGAACCATGTCATTGTTTACAAGGAGGAGGATTCTGATACAGCCCATTACTGAAATAGCTTTTTCAGGGGCAGTGAGTATATGGTGAATGAATGAATCCCAAATGTTGACAGATTCTCTTTATATCCTATCTAATAAAGAGGTAATATGCTAATTGACCATCACGCCCTCACAAAGATGGCAGTACCCACAGCAATAAGGAGGGAATATGCTAATTGATGTCCACGCCCTCAAAGATGGTGGCACCCATAGCCACATGATGGTGGCGCCCTGTCCCCTCAGCCCCGCTGGGGCAGCAGGCTTGCAGCATGGCCAGGCCCACCCCCAGGCGGGTCCAGCCACTCAGTATACCTGCCTCCAGAGTGCCCCAGTCCCCTCAGCCCCCCAGTCGCCTAGGGCCGGCCCGAGGCGCAGGCAAGCCTCAGATGGTGGCTGCCCAGCCACCCAGGGCCACCAGAGGCTCAGGTAACCAGGGCCGGCCGAGGCTTGCGCTACCGACAGTGGCAGCAGCAGAGGTGTGATGGGGGTGTCGCTTTCCCCTGATCGCCAGGTCGCCTCCCAACCCTGAAGGCTCCTGGACTGTGAGAGGGGGCAGACTGGGCTGAGGGATTCTGCCCTCCAGTGCATGAATTTTCATGCACTGGGCCTCCAGTCATAATATAATAGACTTGAAGCTTTAAAGAGACTATGGTCTACATGGTTGTTTTTTGTTGTTGTTGTTTAAACTTATTGTATGAATTAGGGATTATTGATTTCTAGTAGAAAGCAAGCAAAAAAAGTCAGTATAATATTAAACACTGTAAATGCAAACATATCCTTCTTGGCTGGGAACCATTGGAATCCAGTAGATGGAGAAAACAAAATCAATGCCTTTTAGAAGTCTCTTTCTAAAGCAAATTAGGAATCTGATTATGTGAATTGTGAAATCAGCATTACTGCAGAGCCTTGCATTTTTGCAAATAGGCATTTTGGAGACAACGCTATGTTTCTCCAATTAGGAGAATGCTGAGATAACTCATGGTTGAAATGGGCCCATTTATTTCTTCAACTCCTTTCTTTATTTCGTTTCTACAAACTCTTCAAGTTATTTTTTGAGTTTTCCTTAAATGGCTTCCAAACCCTATACAAGACAGCCTTCTAGGACTTTGTGGCAAAGTATCAGGATCCATAAGACATAGTCAAACTTGCAAAGGGTCAACTGGAAACAGCTTCATTTAGGGATTTCACTGTTCCAGGACCATCTGCAGACCATATGCTTTTCATCATATGTTCAAAAAGTTTGAGGGCTCTCTCTTCCCTTTTTTATTCTTAACTTCCCCAATTCAGTAAATATATAAAGTGGCAAAGTTTTTAATTCTACACATCTAATAAAAAACATGTTAAAGAAATAACTTCATCACAATGGATTATTGCACTATCCTCTTAACGATATATATATATATATATATATATATATATATATATATAGTCATACAAAAGTCAATTTTACAGTTTTCCTCATGTCAAAGTATCTTCCTAAATTATTATTTTCATATCATTTGCTTACTAAATTAGGTTTTCAATGACTCCCACTTTCCAAAGATCAAATTCCAAACTGCTTACCTGAGAGTGGGAAAGCCTGATACATTCTTAATTCTTTAAGCACGCCATGCAAATAGTGCTACCAAGTCTTAGCTGTGCCTTTTCTTGCACCTTTTTTTTACCTGATTCCTACTTATTTCCAAGATTCAACTCAATTCTTGAAACAGGAATTTTAGGGGTAAAATAGGACAGGTTTAGGAAATTTTAGAAATTTTGGAAATTAAGGGAACCATGGAGGAAGCACAGGGCTGCAGAGCAACAGAAGGTATATTTCCAGAATCGGGGAGCTGAAAAGCTGCAACAGGTACATTTCCATAGAATGAGGGAGCTGAGAACAGCAAAAGGTCTATATTTACAAAATAAAGAGAAGGAAGCCCTTCATCCAGAAGGAGAAGAAAGCCCAAAAGGAATGGGAAAACAATAAGGAAGGGGGATGGGAGGATGGAGGAGAAAGAACCTCACATGTCCCATATGAGGTTCTACCTTTGAGCTCAGGAGTTACTATAGTAACCAGTCTAAGGGAATAGTGACCAATCAGAGGGGCTATCAAGGCACAAGGATCTGCAGCCTTTATAAGCCACAGGGAAAAATAACTCGGTGGGACTCTTTCCCCCTCTCCACGTGGGCATCTGTACTTGTTCTTTAATAAATTTCCACCTTTGCTGTACCACCTTCTGTCCTTGGATTCATTCTTCAACTCCAGTGGACAAAGAATCCAGGACATACTGCCTAGGGGAACACCATGTGTTCCAGCCCAAAAATTCCCCTTCATTCTCACCTTCTGTATGGAACCTTTCCACTTTAGCTTCTAATGATCACTCTCTATTTTAAAATTAAGGCTAAATTTTAGAATTATACCACATACTTGGTTACTATACTGTTTTGTTACTGGTTTATTTCTGGTTCCATGTTGTGTCTCATCATTGCCAATAACTGTATGATTCTTTATATCTGCCCTCTGATCACCCTCTATATCATTCCAGCTCCAATAACTCCATTACTTCCATCCCAATAGTTCCTTAACCCCAAAAGGTCCTCAATGCAGTTTTTCAACATCCACTCTCTTGCATACTTCTCTTGGCTCTTTGCCTACTATAGCAACTGCCTTGTGTATAACTTTAAATCCTTTCCTGACACATCTTTTTTTTTTCTTGCCCAATAAACTCAAACAATTGTTGAATTCAAATATTTGTCTGTTCAATACCTATATTCAGCTCTGTAAATCTATTTTAATTATTAAAAATTATAGGACATAAAATTATAAAAACTATGCTGACTTTAAAATTAATATCTTAAATCTCAAATGGGCATGTCTAGAGACTATATCTAATGATGGGCACTAACAAGTCCTCCCATCTCTCTACCATGTATTATATTCTTCCCCTCAAGAGTAGAATCTGGGCAGGTCTTGTGTTGGACTTAATTAATAGAGTGTGGTGGAAGTGATTTGTGGTTTAGGTTCTAAGAGGGTCTCAAAGTTGCTAAGGAAGCACAGTGGGGTAAAGAGAGTATCCATACTAGCCTGGGAGTTAGGGAAGGTTTCTTGGAAAAAAGGACTTCACCTAACGATAGAATTAACTTATAAGTTAACATCATTCTTAAATTATTTTATTTTATTACTGTTTATATTTTTATGTTTTGAGTTATAATATAAAGTAAGAACAGATTAATATATTGTCTATTATTTTGATGGAAATTATTTTTAAGTTTGTTTCCAATACAAATTTTTATTATTCTTTCCCCTAAGGTTATATTAGAGACAGTGGAAGGAAGAGGGAGAGACAGAGAGAGAGAGACATCAATGTGAGAGAGATACATCGATTGGTTGCCTCCTGCATGTTCTCTGACTGGAGCCGGGGATCTAGCCTGCAACCCAGGTACATGCCCTTGACCAGAATGGAACCCCGGACCCTTCAGTACAAAGACACTCGATCCAGTGAGCCAAACTGGCTAGAGCTATCACACATTTTTTGATTAAGTGGAATAACTGTATACTTAGAATAGTAAGGTGTTGGTTTTGCATAGTGATTACATGCACAATCCACAATATTTGTTGTTCTAAATGTGTAAAATAAAAACCTGTGTGAAGTTCTTGGCTTCTTCACTTATGAATTGCATAATCTTGAAAAATTATTTTGTCTGTGTCTTAGAATTGCCATCTGTAATATGGAGGCAGTGTTTCCCATCTTTTAGAAATTGTTGTGAGGATTAAATAAAATGACATATTAAAGTACTTAGAATATTTTCTGAAGTAAGACAGCAGTATCAGTGATTATTACTACATAACAAGTTTAGCTCTAAGTAAATCTTACAGAAGAACTCTCAAGGGAATTGCTCTATTTCTTGCTGAAGAAAATTTGTGGTATTTTGTGTTATCAAATTTTTGGTTCAGACAATAAATACAGACTATAAATCAAAGAAAAAAACAACTCTGAGGTAAATATTATAGTTATGGACTATAAGAAAAGTTTTAATACATAAAATATTGTTATTACTTGTCTGTTAACTCTGGCACACATACACACACACAAAGGATAGACAGCACATCAGAGCTCCCAGACAAGTAAGTTTCCTTTTTTGCTTCTATTTCCTTGTTCTTTTTTTAAAAAAATTAAATTCTTTATTGTTTAAAGGATTACATGAGTCTCCTTTTCCCCGCATTGACCTCTCCCTGGCCGCTCCCACCCCCACCCCCATCACATGCCCTCACTCCCCCTACTGTCTGTGTCCATTGGTTATGCTGATATGCTTACATACAAGTCCTTTAGCTAATCTCCTACCCCCTCACTCCCTCTCCCCCTGCCTTCCCTCTAAGGTTGGACAGTCTGTTTGATGCTTCCATGTCTCTGGTTCTATTTTTGTTCATCAGTGTATGTTGTTCATTATATTCCACGAGTGAGATCATGTGATATTTATCTTTCTCTTACTGGGTTATTTCTTTCCTTTTAATGTCAGGACTCCTGAGGGAGGAAATGGGGATCCTTTCAGTTTACTCCATTCATAAAATATTCATAAGTGATTAAACAAGTGGTGGTAGCCATGGCCCCAGAGATGAAGAGAGAGGCTGGAAGTGCCAATGACAATATGTCCACAAGAGAATAATGCTTTAAAAAGAGTTTCACATTTCCTTGAAATGCACAGACTCAGCCCTGGATTTATGTATTTGGATGTTGTCAAGTAGCTTGTGTCTTTAAGAAAAAACTAATGGAGAGAAGTGGGAGATTGCTTTCCGATCATCAGGTTTGAAAAAGGCCACATCTTTACCGAAGGCCAGGTCACCATAACCTGCAGTATATGTTTGTGTTTAGTAAAGCTTGTACCAGCTTACTGTTCGACCATTCAAAATTGCAGAAAAGCAGGGCACAACTAATCACTTATGATGAAATTGCTGAGTGTTGGAGCCTAAAGGACATGCAGATATATTAGGGGGACTTGCATTATATAACAGATGTGTTTCAGAAAAAAATGGGAAATATGGATTTTTTAAAAAATAATTGAATTGAGATTTATTGACCATAGTTTTTAATAAATGGATCCATCTCCTCCTTATTTTTCCATAAAATTAAGGAAAGTAAAAGTTATAAAGAAAGATTAAACCATTTTTATTTTGGATCAAAGGATTTCCCACAGTATATAAATACTATTCAAAGGTCAAAATAATGTGAATAAAAAAATAAAAATACCTCTCAGTGACATGCTAGAAATATATCTTTATGGGGATACTTTGAAAATGGCTCTCTAGCATAGTTACTTAATATTTTTTATTAGAGTCTAAAATTAATTTTAGTTTATACAGTGTTCCTCACACAAATCTCAGTGCTTCTGATGCTAATTGTGAAACAGTAGGACTGTTTCCTGAGGCCTGCCAGAGTTTCAGTAAAAATTCTGAAAGACAAGTTTCACATCAGTTTATAGAGGTAATCAGGCAATTAGAAAATTCCTGTTTACTACCCTTTGCCGGACCACTTTGAAACTCTACCATAGACTTTAAGTTTATTTCCACATGATCAGGTACTCTACTTAATCTTGAAAGCACACATTCAAACTTTGCACTTGCCTAATGCATGCGATCTTTTATGACTGGATGTACAATGCAAATTCCACCTTAATTCAATACAATTAGCCTTAATGAGCCCTTCGTGATCTCTTCTAATAGGCAACATATATAAAGCTTGTAATTACAATGACTTACTTTTGTCATAAATACTTAAGATACCACTGGATGACATCTACTCCTCTAGTACCCTCTGTGTTGCTGTGCTGTTTTAAAGATGCTGTTATTCAGCTTATTGAATTCAACCAATACTTATGGTACATGTACCAATCATTGGCTAAAAGTATTTCTTCATGGTTAAATACAAGTTCACTGGAGCCTAGGTGCCTAGGTTGAAATCCCAGCTCAAATAATTAATAGCTATGAAACCTTGTGACAAGATCGCTGTATCCCATCTTCTCATTTAAAAATGATACTGACAATGAGAGCATGAAAGTAGTGAAGGACAGTGAAAAAGCATTAGGAGCAATGGACTGTAGATTCCAATGGAAGAAAGATAGTTGAAATTGAAACACTAGAATGTATGATTTGTGGGGGGAGGGAAAGTGAGTGTGGTTACAAAGTGATTAAGGCCATTAGTAACGACAACATTCTAGGATATGACAATGGAAATAGGTATTTGAGAAAAATTGAAGGACAAGATAATTAAAAGCAAGAACAAGGTACTAATAGGGCTGGGTATTAGAAAGAATAGTATGTGGGTATTGACATCACTAAGAATTAGGACAAGAGTATATTGGAAAATAATAACAGTGAACCTGATGCTTAAATCTTTACTATATGAGAGGAGTAAATGGCAAGTTGGAAATTGACTGTAATGAAGAGTAATGGATAGTGCCATTTAAACTTTTTTTTTTTTTTTTGAGAGAGAGAGTGACAGAGAAATAATCTAAAAGAAGCGAGAAATATAGAGGGCCCTAGCTGGTTTGGCTCAGTGGATAGAGCATCGGCTTGTGGACGAAAGGGTCCCAGGTTCGATTCCGGGCAAGGGAACATGCCCAGGTTGCGGACCCCGTCCCCAGTGTGGGACATGCAGGAGGCAGCCGATCAATGATTCTCTCATCATTGATGTTTCTATCTCTCTCTCTCTCCCTTCCTTTCTGAAATCAATAAAAATATATATAAAAAAAGAAAAGAAATAAAGAGGACACATCTTCATGACATATTTTTGGTGGCTTGCCTCATTTTCTTACAGAATAAGGTAAGAATGTTAATAATGTAAGGATTATAATGATAGTAAAAATTAAAATACTGAGGGTGCCAGGGGAAAATGTGTGCTTAGGAGAGTACCAGATTTCAATTAGAGCATGGTGTTTGAAGAAATACTGAGAGAAGAAGTTCAGGGTTCAGGGAATTTGCTGCAGATCTTGACTTTCAGAAGTAGAAGGGTTTCAGGAGTGTGGATAGGGGAGAAATGGGATCAGATAAAAAAAGATGTAAAAATCCACATGGGGATCAGAAAACAAGAATATTGGCTGACTGGGAATCCTGCTAGTCTCAAGGTACATAATATGTAGGAAGAGGTAGAAGGGAAGGTCTGAGAGTTATGGGTATAATAAAGGAGAAAGTCTTACTAAGAGTACCCAGAATTATCTGGCCAAAACCTGTCCTCTTATCTGTCTTGGAACCTGTATTCTTCCTCATACATTAAGGACAATGGAGCCGATTTGAACTTCCGTAAATTTCTAATCCCTTGCTTCAAAAAACTTGCTTCATCTTCATCCTTTCTCTCCTCTCTACCTTTGCTACATTTTAAAAAGCATCGTTTACACTTGTATGCATTGTACCTCCTCAAATACATTTCTATACACTTTTTCAATAGAAAAAGATCTTTAGGAAAAGATCTTTAGGAAAAAATAAGATCTTTAGGAAAAAATAACCTTCTTAAATAAGATTCACTACAGTGATCTTAATTCCATTCCCTAATCTCTCACATTTGGAACTTTATTCTATCAATTGTTTCTTTTTCTCTTGAGTAAAAATCTATTCATTTTTATTATGGGTTAAAAAACCTTGAGGAGAATGATGTTCAAATAACCAATACAATGACAGTGTAGCAGATAGAGGGTAGAATTCTAGTTTTAATATTGAAGACCTTGGGCAAGTTACTTAATGCATACAAAGCTTAATTGCCAAATAGATGCTGTAGATTTGAACATGTTTGTGGCAGGTGCACAATGTTACCATTGAAAGACCCTGAACTTACTAGTACATCCTCCAACAGACTCACCAAATATACACCTATATTTACAGCAATTCCTTCTTTTTTGTAAATATATTTTTATTTATTTCAGAGAGAAAGGGAGATGGCGAGACAAAGATAGAAACATTGATGATGAAAGAGAATCATTAATTGGTGGCCTTTTACTCACCTCACACCAGAGTTGAGCGCACAGCTCAGGCATGTGCCCTGACTGAAAATTGAACCATGACCTCCTGGTTCATAGGTCGACACACGATCACTGAGCCAGGCTTGATGGGCCAGCATTTTCTTCTGAAGAAAGACTGAAGGCTTTCCATTAACATGGAACCACAAAAGGCCCAAATAACCAAAGATATCTTGAGAAATAAGTCTTAGATTGAAGTATCATACTACTGATATCAAACTATGTTACGAGGGTATAGTAATCAAAACTACATGATGCTGGCATAGAAACATACACATAGATCAATGCAATAGAGAACCCAGAAATAAACTCATACATACATAGTCAATTAATCTATGACAAAGGGGCAAGAATATACAATGCATTAAAGACAGTCTCTTCAATAAGTGGTGTTAAGAAAACTGAAACTAGACTGTTCTCTTACACCATAAAAAACAAGAATAAACTCAAAATGGATTAAAGCCTTAAATGTAAGACCTGAAACCATACAAATCCTAGGAGAAAACATAAGCAATGAAGTCTTGGGCATAGCTCTTAGCAATATTTTTTGGATATTTCCCTGGGCAAAAGAAACAGAAAAAAAATAAACAAACGGGACTATATCAAACCAAAAAGATTTGGCAGAGTGAAGGAAACCATCAACAAAATGAAAAGGTAACTTACTGAGTGAGATGATATTTGCCAGTGGACATCCAATTAAGAGATAATATCCAAAATATACGAAGACAAATACCATATGGTTTCACCTATATGTAGAATCTACAGAAAGAAAACAAATGAACCGTAGCTGGTTTGGCTCAGTGGCTAGAGCATTGGCCTGCAGACTGAAGGGTCCCGGGTTCAATTCCGATCAAGGGCACATGCCTGGGTTGCGGGCTTGATCCCCAGTAGGGGGTGTGCAGGAGGCAGCAGATCAATGATTCTCTCTCATCATTGATGTTTCTATTTCTCTCTCCCTCTCCCTTCCTCTCTGAAATCAATAAAAATATATTTTTTAAAAAAAGAAAACAAATGAATAAACCAAAACAGAAACAGATTCATAGGTACAGAGAATAAACTGATGATTGCAAGGAGGAAGAAAGGTGAGAAATTGTGAAAAGTATGAAGGGAAATAAGTGGTACAAATTTCCATTTATAAAATAAGTAAATTATGGGGATGTTATGTATAGCAAATGGAATATAGTCAATAATTCTATCTAATAAAGAGGAAACAGGCTAACTGACCCTCACGCCATCGCAAAGGTGGTGGCACCCACAGCCAATATGGAGGGGCTATGCTAATTGACTGCCTCACCCTCAAAGATGGTGGTGCCCACAGGCAATAAGGAAGGAATATGCTAATTGACTGCCACGCCCTCAAAGATGGCAGTGCCCACAGCCAATAAGGAGGGCATATGCTAATTGACTGCCACGCCCTCAAAGATGGCAGCTCCCACAGCTACAAGATGGCAGCGTCCAGTTCCCTCAGCCCCACCAGGGTGGCAGGTGTGCGGCAAGGCCTGCCTCCGGAGTCCCCCAGTCCCCTCAGCCCCCCAGCTGCCCAGGGCCTGCCCGAGGTGCAGGCAAGCCTGGGATGGCGACTGCCCAGCCGCCCAGGACCGCCCAAGGCTCAGGTAACCAGGGCCAGCCGAGGCTTGCGCTGTAGGCAGTGGCAGCAGCAAGGCTGTGATGGGGCATTGCCTCCTGCCCCTGAGGGCTCCCAGACTGTGAGAGGGGGCAGGCTGGGCTGAGGGACACTCCCCCTTCAGTGCATGAATTTCATGCACTGGGCCTCTAGTATTGTAATAATTGCTATTATAAGAATAACTTAGTATTGTAATAACTAGAATAACAGATCAGATGTATCACGGTGATAAGATCATGAGGTATATAAATGTTGAACCTATATTGTTTACACCTGAAACTTAATATCATATTGCATGTCAACTGTACTTTAAGAAAAAGTAAAATCAAAAAAGAACTGAACACATGCATTAAGTATACATTAAGTAATGTTTGTGACACTTAGCACAGTGTTTGATGCAAAATACTATCACAGTGAATAGCACTTGAAATTATTTTTAATCATGTACTAACTCTTTATAGTATTTGATACCACAGAATATTGTCCTCAAACCTTGTGACTCTCAAGCCTGTGCCCATGTAAGAGATGTGCTGCCAACTGTTTTCTTAGTCTTTACTCCCTTTGTACTTTCTTATTCTCTCAGCTTTCCACATATTCATACAGATACAAGAAGCAACTCCAAGCCTACAATTCCAAAAATTTTCTTCCAAGTTTCAAACATGTTCCACTCATCTACATTTGGTTCCCAAGACCTGCTGTACACCAGAACAATGAAATAATACTTTTAAATATCCTGGATTCTCTCCCAGATCAGAATTTCTAAGAATAGGATCTGTTGTACCTATCCTAAGACAAATTTGAAAATTAACATGTATACTATGAACAAATTAGTTTGTCAAAAAGTGCATTTTTGTATTAGTTTTTTGTGTTATTTCTCACTGTACCTAGACAAATATCTGACACATAATGATTAATAAATATGTATTGATTGAATAAGTAACTTAATGAATACAAATAGAAGACAACGGAAAAAGCTTAGAAGAACAATGATGAAGGAGGTAATTAGCAGGAAGTAAATAAAATGACTCCTGAAGATGATTTTTGGCATACCAAAGGGAAGTCTTTTAATAGTCATATGATATTCTTTAACAAAGTTTGGCATTTCAGCCCTGGCTTGTGTGGCTCAGTTAGTTGGAACATTGTGACATACAACAAAGGGTTGTGGGTTCCATTTCTACTCAGGGCACATACCTAGGCTTTGGGTTCGATCCGCAGTTGGGACACCTATGGGAGGCAACCATTTGATGTTTTTCTATCACATTGATGTTTCTCTCTTTCTCTCCCTTCCTTCTCTCTAAAATAAATAAACATATTCTCGGGTGAGGATTAAAAAAAAAAAAAAAGGTTGGCATTTCAGAATGAGGGAATTAATAAAATGCAGGAAGGAAGACATAGAGTGGGAATTGACAACAAGGGAAAGCAGAACAGGGTGGTAAAGATTCTAGGGTGGTGCTGAATGTTAATTGGTCATGGATGGCTTGAATCCATGCAACTCAAACCCCTTTTTTCAACTATGATCTTCTTTGAATAATAAGGTGCTCAAATTTCAGGATCATTTTGAGCAATTCCCAGAAGCACTCCATTCAGAATAACATTTAAAGTACTTACGCACCATGCAAATTATAACACTTTTCCTGTACATACATTTGAAGAACACCTGGATTTTGGTATTACACATTTTTCTATCATCTTGTTACCATTCATTTTTGGAAACGGTATTGTGGATACACCCATATGTTACCTCTGATTTATTTGCATGTTAATGGAACAAATGTTGCTTTAAAAGTGTTGATTTAAAAAGTTTGATTCAGAACACATATTTAATTAAAGAATTAAAAAAAAGAAAACTTAAAAAAAAACACCTCTTTTCCTCACCTTAAAGACAAAATGGAAAAAACTGTACTCTTATTTTTTTCTATAACATTTTTAGGTCTAAGAACATGGTATTGGTACTACACACCCATAATCCCTATCAGAAATTTTTTTACATTTTTATAAGCAGATACAGATCTGAAAATTTATTATGACATTTTAAATACTTTATATTTGAATGATGAATATAAGTATTATCAATCTATACTATATACCTGCCTTTCCTTTGATCTTCTATATTCAAGAGAATAGTGACAACATTGTATTTATTTTTACCTTATAAAGTTCAATAGACATAGAAAGGCTAAACATAAAACTTCAAATAGTAAATATCACAGTTCTTATTACAAAAAGACAAAAATATAATTGGCATTCCATCTAAAAACAGAAAATACAGATGTACAATTTGTGGGTTCCAATACTAAGCAAAGGAAAAAAACAAGTGGAAGGAGGATGCTCAATTGTAATTTCACCGATGCTACTACATTTTTAAAAAAGTACAAAAGTAAAAGCATAGTTGATTCCCTTAGTTGCTCCCATGGTAATCCTTCTAAGTATGGAACTACATACTAATTTTTTTCTGATTTTCTCCAACGCACACTGCATTTAGACCAATGCTTGAACATAAAATACAGGGTGTCCCCCCAAAATGTATACACATTTGATAGCTGATAGCTCAACTGACGTTTCTTTCTTTCCAGATTTAACATGTTGGAATTAATTATTCAAAGTGTGTATACATTTTTTGGGACACCTTGTATTTTCATTTTAAAAAGGTGTTGGATGAATGAACATACAAAACACAATTTTACTCATCTTACCAAAATATTCTGGGATATAGTCTTAATTTTAGAGTTAGTAGACAAAAACTAGTTAAAACTAAGCCCCCCAAAATATTGAGTTCTAGCCTTTCCCCTATACAATTGTTGGTTGCTATATTAATTCTGTGAACATTGATCATATGAGGTTTATTACAATATGTAAATGCTGCATGTAGTTTGAGACAGACAATATGTAAAATAAATAGAAAAGAGGTTGAAGTGGATGAGTCCAGCTGGACATGTTGAAGTTAAGTGCTCTATGCAACTTTCATGAGAGCAGTTTGGAAGGCAGATGATAAATGCCAGCACCCTGGATGGAGATAGAGAGAGGAGGGTTGAGCTCACTCTGTATACTGAGGAGGAATGACAAAGGTTCAGAAATAAGAAGAGTCATCAATTTAAAATACCATAGTAAAGTCTAGTAAGAAGAAGCATAAAATTGGATACTGTCTCAATTGGTTAATAATATTTAAAAATAATTTTACATGGACATTGTTTCACTAGGAATTGTTAGGGGCTCACAAAGAATAAACAAACTAGTTGCTGATCCAAGAGAGTTCACAATTGAAAGGACAAAAGAAAAAATATATAAAATTTTATTGATTGCAATATAATGTTAAATCCTAAGATACAGAGTATAAATGCTAACCTACCTCCTCAGGGCCATTTTGCTAATGAAAATCTTCCAAACAACATGTTATTTGAAATTAGATGACTAAACCACATGTAGAA
The DNA here is from genome assembly GCA_025583905.1 of Ia io. NCBI lineage: Eukaryota > Metazoa > Chordata > Mammalia > Chiroptera > Vespertilionidae > Ia > Ia io. The sequence continues at coordinate 66,357,445 of JAJQQW010000015.1, read as the reverse complement.
ACCAAAAATGTTATAATTATTGGGAAATGAATACCTATGTTTATTCTAATGATTTACTTTTCTAACAACAAAAATAAAATTTGTGGGAGTTAATACCTCTGTCATTTAAATATATATTTGCTTGATAAACTTTACCTTCCCAAGATATTAGACATTAGTTGTATATTAGGGGGGTGAGGCTAATTTATGAGTATGTAAAATAAAGAGATCATGATGCAAGTATATCATCTATACAAATATATGTATGCATGTGATAGAAATATTAAATTCTTTCAGTAGCTTTAGATCTTCCCAATATGAAGATGCCATTTTATAGCATGCTGCAATTTATTGTGACATTTTACAATACCCGAATGAAAATGTCATGTTACAATACCTGAAATTCCGCCTGTTGCCTTCTGTTCATGCACTCTTCCTTGCAAAGTCACCCCAGGAATTTAAGAGAGTATGCAGTAAGGCTCTTAAAAGTTTACAGATGTAAACCAGACTTGAGGTCTACCTTGTTCTTCTGTTCTTGCCCCGCCTCCCCTAGACAACATACATGGCCTGATCCAACATTGACGCAGCCTCCTACTTCCATTACTACAGAAGGCCATCGACTACTCCACCACTTGGTGTCTTCATGCTGCCTTTGCTTCTGTCAGCTAGATAGAGAAGGATTCTCCTGCTGATTTTATATAAAGCCTCTAAAACAAGCAAGCAAACGAACAAAAATCAGCTTTTCCAATTGCTGCCTTTTGCCATCTAATTGCTAAACCCCTGGAAGCATTTTATTTTATTCAGGCTCCTCTGTCCTCAAAGCTTTTCCTTCTCTCTGCTCTCATTAAATTTCATATGCACATAAATTAGTTTATATGTATTGAGCAACTACTATGTGGCAGGAATCATTCTAAGAACTTTATATTATCTCATTAATTTCTAATATCAAACTAGGTTAGCTACTATGATTATCCCCATTTTAAAGGTGAGCAGAAGGCACAGAAAGATTGATTAATGGTAGGGCCTGGATTTGTACGTGAGCTTTCAGATTCCACAACCCTTGCTCTTCATCATTCTCATCAGTACCTGTTATTCCCCAAAATAACCTCTAGCAGTGGGAGAGCTTGAAGGTGGCTCTCTAAACGAGCTGCAGGCCAACTAGACTAAATAGTTTGAAGCATTTATAGAATGTATAATTATATTTCCATCAAAAATTATAATCTCCTCTTAATTAGGCAGAATATAGTGATCATAACATGAAATTTATGAATGAAATGGTACTTGGCTCTTGGCTTGAATGTCAGTATTTCTTTGGTGTAACTCTGGCCTACTTATTGTAAGTCCTTGAGCCCACATTTCTTTGTTTGTAAAAAGGAAAGATGATGACTATCTCTAAAATAAGAATATTCTTTGAGTAGATAAGTACTGTATGTAAAATAAAACAACCCACATGATGCATAGAGCTCTTGGAAGGCCAACACTTGGTATTAATTTCTGTTTTCTTTAGTTACCTTGAAAAGAAGAAAAGCAAAGGCTCAGATACTGTGCTTCACTAGGTAGATTCCTATTGTAATGTAGAGCTCAAGATGGTGAAGATGGTCCTGCTCAGGATTTTAAATATTGTACATAATAAACAATTTTCTGCTATAAGCTACCATTAAAAATTTAAATCCATGCTATGCTAGTTACAATACTGATTACTTTTTCCCTCTGGAGTGATCTGTAGATCACAAATCTACAATGAAATGCAATACTTCCCTTTGGTAAAATAAGACAAAACTGCTGCTACCAAAGACTCTATAATTTATGTAGTAATTTTCTGTAGTTATATTAAAACACATTTTATTTACTTAGCAATATTAGTACCATTATTATATTTGAAATTCAGAAGTATAATTTTTACATTGATGACATAATGCCAAATTTTTTAACTCTAACACTAAAATGAAATATATCCCCAAACTTATGGATCATCTGTAGTACAAGTTATTCCATATCCAGGGGAATTTTAATGTCATTCCTGGTCCTAATTCTGCTCATGAAATGTAAACATTCTATTAAAAGTATTTGACTCATATCAAGCACAGAATAGCTATTTTTTGCTCAGCTATGCAGATAATTCAATTCTCCAGCTTTTGTTTCTTTACAATGTACATAGACAGCAAGAATTCTTTTTTTCAGTAATGCATTCTCTAAATGAAGGGTGAAAATGGATTGTTTACTTTCTACAATAAAATACCCTGGGTTTGGCTGCATTCAAACTCAAAGTACAAGTATTTGAATTGTTTTCTTAGTTCTGGAAATGTGTAGTTTATGCCCTTGAGTGAAAAAGATGAGATCTTAATAGTTAAGAGTACATTGGGTTCCATATTTCCATCTGTGGACATATATACACATTTATAATACAGAAAGCAATTTATAGTCCAACAAATTGTTCTGCAGTTCACCCTAGCCCAGTATTTACATGAAGGGTAGGTTCTAAAAGTATCTCTTGAAAGATGAATAAGATAAAATAGACTATTCAATTTGCAAGGATTATCTTGTATGAAAGTAAAATTGTTTCATTATAATTTTGCTGAATTCTAAGAAAAAGTTAGGAGTTATAACAAGGATTGAAACATGAAATAACAATATAACCACAAAAACCATCTCTACCTCATGAACATGTTACTGTTTTTAAAAGAAGAATATATTATAAGAATTACAAAAGCCCCCCCAAGAAAAATAGATTCGTTAATATCACCTATCTCCATAGAGTTACTTTGATCAACATTACCTTTTATTTCTATAAAATTCTATTAAAAGTTTATTTTTTAAATCAAGATTTATTTATAAGATAAAAGAACAATTAAAAATAGTTTTCTAAGACCTCACTGGGAATTTTAAAAGTGATCACAGAGAATATATCCAACTAGAATTGCCATATTAACAACTAAAGGACTCCTTCATATGTCACATGCAGTATATGGAACATATGAATAGTAAAAAAAATTATCCTTCATCTGTAATTCAAATTTAACTAACAATCTTATATTTTATGTAACAGCTCTAAATTCCAACTTATCTTTTAGTTGTGTGACAAATATGTCTAATAAATGAATATATAAACAAAATGTACCTTTAAAGAATCTTTTACTTATTCAAAATTAATTCCTCCTTCTTCCCCTCTTGTCCTTTGTTGAACATACCTATTACTACTTTAAAAACCCAAAATGTTTTGCTAACTTTGGAATATGTTCTTAATCCTCTAATAATGAACTTGTTTTAGCGTCATTTTACTCCCCAGAATATGAGATGGCTGTTCTAGGAAAAAGTGTCACACTTGGGATGCAGGCAATGGTTATCTATCCACACACACACACACACACACACACACACACACACACACACACACACACACATATATATTTAACACAGGGGCTGGGGTAGGGGCAATGCCCCCCTTATAGGCACTATTCAGTCTCACCATCCTCCCTTCCTCTCTAACACAGATTCACAAACAATAGCTTCTCTCTCCCTCCCTATCTCTCTTCCTTGCTGCTAAAGCAGTGTGTTGTGGTAGTTTTATGAGAGCAAATACAGACAAATGAGTAGGTTATTTTGCACCCTTGAGGGTGAGAGGAGGAACCACAGTGAATGAAAGCACTGTGGTCCTTACTCCTACCCCAGAGTGCACATGGGATGCTTGCCACTGAGTAGGAATGCTGGCAGAAGTGATGAGACAAACAGCCACCGTGGTGGCCTGGAATGAGGCTGTAGAACGTGCCTTGACTGAATATGGAAAAGTGTCAGCCAAGGAAGTGATTGTTGCATTTACGAGTTAGCTCAGGAATAAAAATCAGCAAACTCTGCCTACAATGTACATTCCTTGTTTTTAGAACAACAACAAAAAATACTAGTGGTGCAATAAATGTAGAATATGAGCGGAAAGATTTCTGGAAGAAGGAAGAGAGTAACTTGTTTAAAGATACACAAAGGCAGAAATCCCAAATGCATTTTTCTCACTGATATAATTATAAAGTAAACATTAAGAAAACTTCCGAGGAATCAACCTTTGTTAGAACTTTTTCTAATATACAACTCTAAACTTAAGGACTCTCTAATTTTTTCCTTAACAAACAACATCAAAACCAAAGGGCATGAATTCACTTTAATATCCAATATCCTTTTCTTAATAAAAATCCAACTAATCCAAACTCAATGATGTGTTAATATACCTTATAAGTCCTTTTTAAATTTCCATTAAGATTTACCACAAACATCAAAGCATTATTTGCTTATTAAATTTTTTAATTTGCAACTATCCTGGTTAATTGAAATATTTTCATATTTCAGAATGTTCAATTTACAAACTACTTCCCAGAAACATATTTATTGTTCTGGTGGTTTATATTTACAATTAAGCACATGTATATCCTATATAATAAAACCCTAATATGCAAATCGACTGCACGGCACAATGACCAGTTGCTATGATGCACACTGACCACCAGGGGGCAGCTCTTGCATTGAGCGTCTGCCCCCTGGTGGTCAGAGTGCTCCCACAGGGGGAGCACTTCACAGCTGGCAAGTGCAGCGTCAGTAGTGGGAGCCTATCCCACCTCAGCTGCAGGCGGGCAGTAAGGAGCAAGGGGCCCCAGACTGTGAGAGCCCCAGACTGTGAGGGGGATGTCTGCCTGCCTGTGGGCCCTAAGCAGGCAGGCAGACATCCCTCAAGGGGTCCTGGATTGCGAGAGGGTACAGGCTGAACTGAGGGACTCCCCCGGCAAGTGCATGAATTTCGTGCAACAGACCTCTAGCATATATATGTTTGTCTGTCTTATTTTTATTAATATACTTACATGGGTGTGTACATACAGAGTGTTTACAAATTCTTGAATAATTCAAATACTTAAAATTTGGGTACATGAAATAAGTACACTAAAACTTTTAACATAAAGTTCTCCTGAAAAGTTTGGGCAAAATCTTGGCATTTTTCAACCTAATTTTAAGGGATATTGTTCACTTTTCTTTGAAAAAAAAAAAACACACAAAAAAAATGTATTACCAATTATTCAGCTGTTGAGTGCCTTTTTAAAGAAGTGTATGATCTGGATCTCATGTTCATTCAGAGAAAGACATTTTATTAAGAACATAATTTTCATCAAAGTCCTATGGGTCATTTTTATAAATAATGTAGCCCAATGCACGGTCTTCTTTGGTTAATTCATAGAACAAAAAGTCCATCATTCAAAATTTATTACTCCTTTAAATTATTGGGTGGAGAGACTCCTTTGCTAGAGGAAGGGTTTTATGGGAAAATATTTAATATTTGCAGGCCCAAGCTGGGAAATTGCTACGATCTAGCAAGGCAAGTCATTTATCCTTATTGCAAGCCCACTGAAACCTCATGGATTTGAGTCCCAGTTCTTCCACTTGCCAGCTGGTTGAGCACTGACAAGTTACTTAACCTCTTTATGCTTCAATTTCCTTATCAATAACATGGAGATAAATGTTTACTTTTGTTCATGGAGTGGTTTTAGACTTTAAATGATTTGATATTTGTAAAATACATTCTTAGTGCCAGGCACATGGTAAGTGTATGTGTTTGTAAACTTCTGTTTACTCCCCCCACCAAAAATAAACAAATAAAAGGCAAGGCCTAAGTTGTAAATTCTTGAAAACAGATCATATACTGAATAAAATGAAATAAGGACTAGCAAAACAACTAAAATGCATTGCCATTACAATCATGAAATATGGTTTCATGCTTATAGATTTAGGTTATGTTAAGACTGCTTCTAGGTCTTTTTCACATACATCATCTAATTCAATCCTTTTTACAATTTTGTGAAGATATATTATCATTAATTTGCAATTGGGAACAAAATACCTGAAGCTAAGACAGAAAAAGGAAAATTTTCCAGGTAATAACACCTGAAAAATTATAGACCTGAATTTAAACCCAATTCTAGAAACTTTAATTCCAGTACTATTTCCATTATATAAGGGGTACTGTGGCATTGTGGAAAAGGCTTAGATTTGCTCCGCCAGAAACTCATGAAAAGTTTTTGGATTTAAAGCATTGCAGCTACGAAGAGGACAAGTTTGATCTAAATAGTTATAACTCATTTTAAAGAATCTACAACTGTACAAGATGCTTTACATATATTGTCAAATTTTACAACACAAAGTATATATCATTTATATTCACAGATAAAAATATTTGGCTGAAAGCGATTAAGTAATTTACCCAAGCATATACTGATCTAGCTAGATGGGAATCAAACCCAGGTGCATTGAGCTCATTCCACTAAATTGTATTACCTTTTACTTAAATACTCTAGGTAAGTGAGCTTGATTTTTTTAATAAAAATCTCAGTTGACATCTTCTCCATGATATCACAAATTATTACTACATTTTCCCCCACAAAGTTTTAAAAGCATCAATTCTTATACTGAATTTCTGTACTGGTTCCAAAATTTAAAGATATGGGATTACAGAAAACTACTGACAAAACTAATTTACAAACCAGTAATTATCTTTCCTGAATTTGACTTTGAAAGTAGGGAGGAGTCAAAAGAAAATGAAATAAAACAATAAAAAGAGTAAGGAGGAGTAAGAAATTTCTAAAAAGCCAATATTCTTAAAGCAAATTTCAAAATTAGGAGGTCAGAGAGAAGATGAAAATTGCAGAACATCTAGGGTGCTCATTATCTCTTGTCCCTAATACTAATTCGGGGTTGAAATTCATTTTCTGTGCATAGGTGAGTAATTTATGTTCACACACACAAAAAAAGGTTATGGAATATGAAATCAGACTGACTTGAGTTTCACTCTCAGATCTTCTACTTCTAATAATATAAGCAATTTGTTGATCCACCCTGAAACTCTATGGGATTAAAAAGGGCTTCCTAGAGGGAAAAATGCTTGTGCTAGGTTAGGATGAATTGATATCACTTTAAAAAGGCAACATAATCTAGCCTTATATGATTCCTAAATGCCATACCAGCAACATTAGAGTTTCTTCAGAGAATTGTTAAAGCCAGATTCCCAGGTATCTTGACATTCTCACATGTTTAACAGGCATCTTAGAGAATTCTGAGGAACAGCCAATTTAGGCACAAGAGCCTAGGCTAATTGGGTATTTTAAGTAGAAAAAAAGTAAAACATGTAAAATAATTTCTTGGAAACAGAATGTTACTGTTAGAACATCAAGCTTATCTCAGAAAAAAAAAAGATGACGTAGCTAATAAGATTAGCAAAATAAGAAACACTTATAAACCACAGAAAGGTTTTAAATAAAAAGGGATGGCAAGAATACTAGTAGTATTGTGTTTGAAAAACATTACCAGTAGAAGTGTGAGGAGGGTGGATTTGAATAAGGGAGGATGGGAGACAGAAAGATTAGTAAGTGGCTATTGATATAATCAATTTGAGAATAAATTCTAAACTGTGTAAATTGAACAGGAATAGTAAGAAGAAAAAGTAGTGACAAATTTAGAAGATAATCAGGTTTGACAGAACTTATGACTTTGAATAAAAGAAAAGATAGGAATCAATCAAAATGATCCCAGAGTTTGGCTATACTGGTAGAAGGGAAGCTGTGACTCTTTCTCTCTTTTTCTCTCTTCTCTTATTTCTTTCTTTTGTTGACACTATTACAGATGTCCTCCATTTTCTCCTCTTTGCTCCCCTCCACCCAGCCCCCAACCCATTGCAGACCTTCTTTATACATATAAACTCTTTGGTTAATATTGTCTAGTTTCTCATACTCCCCTCTCCTCTGAGATAAATCAGTCTGTTCCATGCCTCTGTCAGTTCCATGTCCCTGATTGTCAGTTTATTTTGTTCATTAGGTTCCACATATAAGTGAGATCATGTGATACTTGTCTTTCTCTAATTGGCTTATTTCATTTAGCATAGTACTCTCCAGGTTCCTCCATGCTGTCTCAAAGGGTAAGAATTCCTTCTTTTTCACAACCACATAGTGTACCACAGCTTTTTTATCAACTCATCTACTGATGGCCACTTGGGCTGTTTCCAGATCTTAGCTATTGCAAATAATGCTACTATGAACACAGGATATGTGTGTGTGTGTATACACTTCTTTCTTTAGCTTGAAGTAGAGATGCATTTATCAAGGAGTGAGGGGGAAAAAGCAATTTTAGAAGAAAAATGAAGAAACATGATGTAATATTTAGTTATATTTGATTGCTTGGCAGTGCTTAATCCCTAGCAAATCAGAGATTTGCTTCTTTCTGATCTTTAATTAGAACTTTGAAAGCATCTTATTATAAAGAATATATACAAAAGGGAAAGTTAATGCATCTGTCAACTTTTATATTCCCATTTACTTACACTTTCAATCTTCCAGCTTAATGCTGATTGATTGACTGAAATTACTTATGATATGAAAATATCAAATGCATATATTTAAATATTTAAATTATTAATCAGGAAAAATTATTGAAGATATCTCTATGTACTGGAATGTGCATGTGAAAAATATACTGACTCAATAGCAAGACTTAACATTTATTTTCTTAACAGGTCTGAAAACTAAAATTGTACTGCAGTATTCATTTTTCATAGCTGTAATATTTTCTCTGTATTTCACATAGTAGGGAAAGATGTGAATTTTATACCAAACCAGGGGAAATCTCTCTATATTTATTTATCAAGGACAGTGGTCTAGGTCATAATTTTTTTCTCTAGCTTTTAAAGTTAGCCTTCTGAAGGTTGCTCACTTTCATATTTAAACTTCTGTAGAAAGGATATGAAAAGATTTGGTGATAAACCAAGTATGTTAATAACCACAAACCTGTATAGGGCACACTTTTTAAGGATCCTCTTAAAGGGCTTGTGGGAGAGACCTATATCTTTTAAAGTATTTATGTGTGCCATTATTTTATTAATAGTGACCAAAAAATAGGTTTCCTATTTTTGTCAAAATGGGACATTTCTAAACTTTCTTTAATATTGACCAAACAAATTCAGAATGTTTTAGGTAAGACTGCTGAGGGATGTTAGGGAATACTATAAGTTTTAACAAGGAGAATACATGCTTCTTGTCATCTCTCACATAGACACATTTCACACTCAAGTTAATAAAGCTTGAGCTTGCTTCTTCATTTTCTTCCAAGTGATTAGCTTTCAAATTGCAGAAAGCTAAGTCAAATGCAAAACTTAACACGTCTTATGGAAAACAAGAGACTGTGTGGCTAGCTCTAAATTATTCACTTCATAACAGAGCTAAGGCTAAGAACTGGACATTTTGATTCTTAGTCAATTATTATCTTCACTCTAGTTTATTTAATTTTCATTTAGAATTCATACAAAACTAAATATGTAGATTATTCAGGATTCTTTCCTTTTTAATAATCTTGGAAGGGAAATTAATTTAGATACTCAAATAGCAATGGCTTTTTGAAGTTGTAATCCTTAATTATTATGTTAGTTTAGGTTTGTTTAGGACAGTTAGTTACAGTAAAAATACTTACACTTTATCAGAAAACCTGACCACTTTGGCCTTTATCTTATTTCACATAAGAGGTTTAAATACCATTCATGTACTATAGTGCATTTAAAATCAGTGAGGGATGAAGATAAATTTTACTTGACCAATAGAAAAAAAAATTGACTGCAAACTGGCTCTGAATACACATCATGTAGTTTTTTTCATCTTCTGACAGAGCAGTATTTCAGAAGATGACAGAGAGGAGGAATTTATGGCAGGTGCATTACTACTTAGGAACTAATCTCAACCACATGGCGGTTAACGTGAAATATGGATTTTAATAATCCTGGCTCTCTGAGTTGTGTGATCCTGCCTGGTGGGAATGTGATTAGCCACAGCCTGCGAGATTAATTGAGATATATAGCAAATGATTGCATCTAGTGAATTTCAAGCTACTCTGATTATGCTACAGTGTACATAGTTAATGTTGCATCCTTACCGCTAAAACAAACAAATAAATCAATATTCTATCATGACAAGAATGAGAACTCTTCTTTCCTTAGGTCAGTAAACAGGTCACTTAAATAGTGAGAGAGAGAAAGTTTTTAAAAACATAGATAGAAAGATGAATAAATGATAGTATATAGAGATAGATAGAGCTCATAAAAATTTTTAAAACTCATTCCACCCTTATGTATATCATTTAAAGTAAAATTTTACTCAGGAAATAAAAATAGTTTGTGACATCAATAGATCAAATTTAGGAAATGAGAATTTTAAATCAATAGGTTTAGTTAATAATGACAAAATTTTTGTTGTTGTTATTTTCCAAAAATGGGTAGGGATAGTGAATTACCTTTAAACAATAGATAATTTTCTATGGTATTTACAAACATTGCCAAATAAAAGAGCAAGAAAATATTCAGTCACCATATATTAGTTTTTAATTCTTATTATATGACAATAATTAAGTATTTATATTGAATGAATTAAAATAAATGCTCAAGTGAAGACTATTACATGTGTAATGTGGTAAGAAAAACATTTTAATAAAATTAATTGCATAGATGCGGGACAAGGTTCCAACAAATGTTTTTCTTAAAGTTCTAAATAACATATGCAAGTGTAAACTCTATTTTTATTATTTTACTTATCCCCTAAATATTGCTATTGTTCTATTCTCTATCTTTTTCTTTTTATATTATACAAAGTTTCGGATAATCACATATGCTTTTATGCTTTTTGCTTTTAAATAACCAAGTCTAAATATCCAAACCTAAAGTTTCAGTTCAAATAACATTTTCCAATGTGTAGGATGAATTTTCCACCTCTCTAACCCATTCCCCACCCACCAAATTTATTCCCCCATCAATATCTATTTCTTGTGCTAATTTGTGACAGTTCTAACCACCCACTAGCAAAAGAAACTTTGCCATTGTCTTTAATTCTTTAATTTCTATATCCAACAGAGATCAGTTACTAAATATTTAATGAATGATTACTGTGTTTCTTTCAAAAGTCTTTTCTTTGGAAAAGGGTTGTTGACATCCTTCTCTATTCTCATTAAGGTGGAATTTTGCTGAACTTTCAACGCACTTTATAGTTTAGTGGTTCTATTATTATTCTCATTAAAAATATGACTTTTCAAACTCATCACCCTCTTCTCAGGTCTCTGAATTCTGTTTTCCAGCCAAATTACACTCTTCTCCATGCTTTAAATAGGCCCTTTCCTTCCCCACCTCTAAACATATTAATTTCTGACTCCACGAATAACTGCATTCCTTTTCGCCTAATGTCTATTTATCAAAGAAAATGAGATGCTCAAGAAAAAGCAAACTTTTCTTAAGTCAATAAATGTGACCACATGCATGTTTAAGTGAATTAAGGTTCTTATAACCTATCCAGTATAGAATGACTGTGTCCCAGACTATAGGAATTTAAATACATACATTGAGCACTCATCTCTGTAGTTGTATCACTGAACTGATCAGAATCGATGGAGTCACTTCCAAAGGAAGGAAGATGAAAATTTCAGTGATCTTCTATTGGTAATGGTGGAAACTAAGACTGGCTATGATTAGAATTTTAATAATTTCAAAAACTCCTCTTAGGTCACATCTGGACTCACTGACCCATTCTAGGACGCGGGAACGCGAGGGAATCCCTACACTTCTGCAGGACACATAGGGAGTACTATTTTATGTCAGTGATGTTGAAGCGCAGAGTTCTAGGAAGGAGGACAGAATAAGAATATCGATGGCATGGCATGAGCGGCGATCTAAGAACCAGGAGGTCACAGTTTGATTCCTGGTCAGGGCACATCCAGGAAGGGGGGCATGCAGGAGGCAGCCGATCATTGATTCCCTCTCATCCTTGATGCTTCTCTCTCTCCCACTTCCTTCCTCTCTGAAATCCTTAAAAATAATTTTAAAAAAAGAATATCCATGTGTTCAAGAGAGATTTGTACACATTGCTGAATTCAGCAATGTGTACAAATCTAGAGTGAGCAGTTAATGAAACCTGAGATATCTGAGGAAACAGCTTACTTTTTGTGATTAATTCATTGGCTTTTCACCAAATAAACCTTAGGTACTGTCAAAAACAGAATCATTGCCTAAAACTGAACCTTATTAAAATGAACTATGTTATTCCAAAATGGTTACTGGAATGACTAGAAATTCTATGTAAGTTCAAGAATTTCTGAGCAATATATACACGTTTTAAAAGAAAGAAATATGTTATCTTCTGAGAAAGACTCAGTCACTACTGACAAAGAGAGGTCTCTTGGGGATAATTGTTGCATTTTTAGTTTTTTTTTTATTTCTTCTTTTTGCACCTTCGAAACCTGATGTATTTCATTTTCAGAAGTAGCATGGATTTCAGAGAGTGGCACATACATAGTGTACATAGATAAAATATAGAGGTTGTATTTAATAATTTAAATACAGTAGGTATGTGGTAAGCATCTCTGTACTAATAAGAATTTGGGATAAAATTCTTTTGTTTTATAATCTACTTACCATATAGAGAATCTTTGTTGATCAACATTAAATAGTACAAAAAAAAAAAAACTTTTTCTAGTTCTTACTATATATTTTTATCTTGATGACTAACAACATGCCTCAGTTTCATCCAGAAACTGTTATTCTGAGTTCTGAAGTGTGACTTAGATCTACTCATCAATGCCACTTATTAATATGCTAGGCAGAAATAAAAAGCCACTCTGGCTTCTAATTTTCATGTCCCAACCAATACCAATTTTATAATGATCTTAACATAACACTTCTTAAGTTCTTATGTGGGTACCAAGTACTTTCTCTGTCTTGGACAACACAGAAACTACTATACTAATGTTGAGCCAAACAGGATAGAACTCAAATTTCTGAGGGGATTTAGTCACTGGTAGCCAAAGTTATATGGAGATAAAATATATTTTTTCTTGTTTCACTTGTAATTGTGCTCAACAGCTCACTACAGTCCATCACCATTTGTTCAGAATCACTTATTCCCAGTCTCACTCTACTAGTATTTACAATCCTACACGTGGATAATATAATGCAGAACCATTTCTAGCAATACAACATCAAAGGTGCTTTCATCCAATAAATGTTTGTTGAGCTAAACTGAACTTTCATGGTATCAAACATCATCCATTCCAAGAGCAAGATTGTCCCAGTTTTTAAATAAAAAATCTAGTTTGTCAAAATCTTATTAATATTTTGGTTTTACATTTAAGAAATGAAATTCTTTTCTTATCAGCTACTAAGTTTGGGCATTGTGTGTGCAGAGACTCGTTTCCCACTATTCTTTGTTGTCTCAACCCACTGGCCTTTACTCCATCCTTGAAAGCACCACATTTCCCCTCCCCTGGGCCTTCATGCACTCTGCCCCATGTGCCTCATTTCATAACCTTCACCTTGTCAACTCTGCTCATCTTTCCACTTCAACTCAAGCATGTCTGTCTTTTGAACACCATCATCATAGGTTGTACCTTTGTATCAAGTATTGTAATTTTAGATTTATAATTATTTGATTAAAAGGTGAACTGAACCCTCAGTCCCCTGCATAAGAGAGTTTAGATTTCTCCAGCACCTCAAAATTTACCAGGCATGTAGATACTCTGTTGAATAAATAAACAAATGATGCAATTTCATTTTGTAATATTTTTGTCATAGTCTTATGAAATTGTAATAGTTATCTTTCTTGTAGCAATATTATTTAGAGAGTATTTCCTCTGTGATGTCAAAATATTATATTTATTTGTATTTTTGATGCTTTGTTCACACACATCAATAATTTTTAAGTTTGGTGACTACATTACTTTTCAAAAATAGCTAGAAGTACATATTCAGCCCTTATTTCAGAAATGTTTCTTCAGATGTTTACCTACGTGTTTATTAAAGTTGGAAACATTTACTTCCTTCATCTTTTTATATGCTGTTTTAATTTATAGATTCACCTATTGAAATCTCCTTTTCATTCTTCGGTGCCCCAAACCACTAACTCTGTTATACTGTCATGGTTCCCACAATCAGAATTTGTTATATTTAATTACTTTCTCTAGGTTTAATAGTTACCAAACTTAGTGTTCCATAAAAGTATAGTTCCCAAGAGACATGAGTAGGTGTTTGGGAATGAAAATAAGGCCTGGGAGGGTTCTGGCCAATGGGGTTTGGTGTTAAATAAGGTAAAAACAATGTTTCCTTTCTATAAGAGACCATAATGTGCTAATGCATTAAATCGCCAAAAAATCATGCTCCCCAAATCTATTTGCCTCTGGAACCATTTTAATGAACATGTATCTGTTTAGAATTTTTATGTCTGACTGACTTCTTACTTAGGATTAAACTGATTTAAAGTAGGATTACACTGTTATCTCTCTCTCATCTGTTACAGGACTGCGTAAATAATTCATGTTCATTCAATTTCACATTCTCTATTTAATTGAATGGTCCAGGATTTTTCTTTTCAAATAAACTTCTGCTGTATATTTTTTCTGTTATCTTGATTTAGTCTATATTACAATTATTCTGTTTCCCTATATATGCCTATATAAATTGTGGATTCTTCAAGTTAAGAAGGAATAACAATGTTGAGTATATTACAACTTGAATTCACTGCTGATTTATAAAATACATAAGCAGTTTAACAGCCAATAAAAATATCACTTATATCCATCTTATAATTCCTGGAAATCCTGAAAATAACCCAAGTAACCAGAGAATTATCAAAACTGTATTTCAGAATGCTGCTCACGGAAGTTATACTTCTGAATAGTAAACACAGGCATAGGATTGATGCAAATAAGATTGAAATATAACATGGACTCCTATTGTGTCACAGGACTAGCACTTGATTCTATTTTTGCTTTTGTTGAAATTCAATATCCTACATCAGGACATATTATTAAGATTTTTGCAAGTAACTGAATCTATTTCATGAGAACTCTACATGTACATAAAGGCAGCAGAATCTTATGTTCCCTATAATCTGTGTCTCTGGTGGTATCAATTATCCCTGAGCTACCTAAATGTAGTATTCATTTTCATAAAGCCATAGAAAGAATACCATGAACTACCTTCTATGTAACTTGAGCAATTAGAATGAGGGACATCCCATAAAGTATTGCTAAGTGAGCATTTTGAAAATGCAATGTGTGCCTCTGGTCTTGACCTTTAAGATGCACCATATGATAAGACATATGACACTTAAACTTGAATAAGTAGCAACTTAACTACCTAGAAAATAACTTCAAAACTTTTTTTATTGCTTGTAAGGAGACTCTACAGACAATGAGGAATATTATATGGGGTTACTATTTTATGTTTACCAAGAATGGTGCATTTTCAGGCATCTAATTACTCAGGAAACTATACTTTCAATACATTAAGTAGTATTAAATTGATCTTATTAATATAATATTTAGTGTCTGTACCAGTTGAGGGTTTGTTGGGTACAATTCTCCATCAGGGAAAGACAGTTATTAGTACCAAACTATAACAGTATGCAAAAAAAAAAAAATGCAGAATTTGCACTGTAGATATAAATACATTTGAGGCCCGGTGCATGAAATTCATGCATGAGGGGGAGGTCCCTTAGCCTGGCCTGCTCCCTCTCCAATCCAGGACCCCTCAGGGGATGTTTGACTGTAGGTTTAGGCCCGATCCCTGTGGCAATCCGACATCCCTCTCGCTATCCAGGACCGCTGGCTCCTAACTGCTCACCTGCTTGCCTGCCTGATAGCCCCTAACCACCTCTGCCTGCTGGCCTGATAGTCCCTAACTGCTCCCCTGCTGGCCTGATTGCCCCTAACTGCTCCCCTGCCTGCCTGATCACCCCTAACTGCCTCTGCCTGCTGGCCTGATCACCCCTAACTGCCCTCCCCTGCTAATCTGGTCACCCCTAACTGCCCTCCCCTGCCAGCCTGGTTGCCCCTAACTGCCTCTGCCTCAGCCCAGAGGGTCTGAGATATGCAAATCTGCTGGGGGCAGGGTCAGGCCCTACGCTCTGAGAGGTCAGGTCTGGAGGGAGGGCAGGGGTGCGGTTTCAGGGACCCCCTTCCTGTGAGGCTCCTCCTCCTCCCCTTAAACCCCTAACATGTCCATTTGGATGAAGGGGGTGGAAAGCAGGTACACAATGCCTAGGCAGGACGCCCCTCAGTCCCAGATCTTCCCTGGGGCAGGGTAGGGGTGTTTGTATTGGTTTATTTGATTCTTCTTACACATTGAAGGGGTGGCAGGGGAGTGTCTTCCAGACATGGTTTCCTTCTCTTGCTCACCAGAGCTTCCCCACGTGATGCCTTTTCCCTTCCCTTCCCCGCTGCCCCAGCTAATGCGTGTGAGATTTCCAGGGATGAAACTGGGGTCCCCATTGTATTGCATGGAGATTGCGCTCTACAGGAACCTGGATGATCCAGGGAGGGTTGGGTTCATTCACTGAAGAAAAGGCTTGATTTAAACGAAGCTGCTGCTTAGATAGGCGCTGTCTGAGCCATTTGCAGAGGGTCTATAATTCCTTCTGGCTGTTTCCTTGGAAACCACAAACTCAATATAGCAGAGCCAGGGGCTGCTCCCAGGCCAGTTGACCTCGGGGCCAGGCAGCACAGTGGGCCTGCGCGTGACTCCGCTGGGGGCCGACCCCGGGCCGGGAGGCCTCTGGGCCAGGCAGCGTGGCGAGCCTGCGTGGGCCTCAGCTGGTGGCTACCTCTGCCGGGGGCCACCTTGGGCTGGGCCGTGTGGAGGCCCTCCTGGTGATGGCAGTCCTTGCCCACCTGCTCCTGCTGTGCATGCCTCCTGCAGAGCAGTTGTGACATTATGGCATCCTGGCTAATTTGCATATTCCTCTATTATTATATAGGATTAATCTTCAACTCTTCTTGTGCAAAATAAGAGTAGAGGTGTCTTAGAAGATAACCTAAACACAGATCTTCACATAGACTAATAATGCCAGTCTATTGAATCTCCTGAGTAAAATGATTTGTGTGGCCTTGGGTTCGTGGGAGTCTAGACAGAAATAACCGGTATGAGGACTGCTCACCTCTGGGCTATGTAAAGGCAGGGCAGCTGTGGAGTCAGGATCCTTAGAAGATTTTGGGTGGCTGAGATTAAGAGTCAGTATCCTGAGAAGTTTGGGTGGCTGAGATGAAGGTTAACATCTTCCCCAGGCTATGAAAAAATGTCTGAATCATGAGCTGAGTCCTCCAGTTTTATGAGCTGGGAGAAAATAAGATTTCTAATTAAGAAAGCAGTCACCCATTCTCCATTACTAGCCAGAGGAAGAGAGCGCTCACTCATTCCCATCACTTTGGGGTATGCTGACACCGAGAGTTCCCAAGAGCACACACCCGAGCAAAAGAGAACCAACACACTAACATCTCTGAGCTGAGAAGGGAATTAAGTATATTATATATTACAAGGAAACAGTGCACACGAAAGCTAAAAGATAGTTTGGAGAAAATATTAAAACACACATTTCCATAGGACTTTTGAGCTGGAAAAACATAATTTTCTAATTGTAAATTTCTAGAGCTGTTTTAAAAAGAGAGCACCATAATAGAAAACAAACAAACAAACAATAGGAAATTCAGATTAATTCTCTCCCAGCAATATATATGCATATATTTCAAACATGAACCAAAATAAAGGTATCTTTAGATGAATGGAAACTAAGGTAATTAATTCATCCTCATCTGGCCCACTAAAGAAATTTCTTTAGACAGAATGAAATAAATCTTATATAGAAATAAAAGTTGCAGAGATAAATTAAGAGCTCTAGATAAATAGGTGGGTAAATCTATTTAAATAATGACTTTATAAAACAATAACAATGTAACTTGGAGATTAAAAGATACATACAGAATAAAATAAATTAAAACAGTGGTATGTATATACAAGGGAATTAAATGAAGAGAAAATATTCTAAAGTTTTCATATTATTTGGTACCAATTCTTAATGGACATTAACAAGTAAAGAATGCATATTTGATGTTCTATATTACCCTTAAATACAGGTCGTCCTTGTGTTATGTCGGACTCAACATACCTTGTTTCGTGGTTACATTGCCATCTCCCATTTACTTATATATAAAAGAAAAAGTTCCATCATTTCATCATATGTACATATGTGCTTTACCTTTTTTATTATTTATTTACCACAAGTAAAGGTAAGGAATTGTTACCTTTCTTTTAACTTTCTTTTAACTGTTTCACTTCATTACTGCTGTGTGTGTATTCCATGTGAGTGATGTAGGTGCTTATGTAGGTGGGTTCTGACTTACGGCAAAAATCGCATTATGTTGCATTGTAGGAACAGATTTCTGACATAACCCAGGGACCTACTGTAATAGTAAATCCCAGCCAGTGTTGCTCAGTGGTTGAGGATCAAACTATGAACCAGTAGGTCACAGTTCAATTCCCAGTTAGGGTACATGCCCGGGTTATGGGCTTGATCCCCAATATGGGGTGTGCAGGAGGCAGCCAATCAATGCTTTTCTTTCATCATTGATATTTCTATATCTCTCTCCATCTCCCTTCCTTGCAAGGGCTGACCAGCAGACCCTGAGACAGATGAATGATTACTCTGACACACATTTCTGTAAAATAGAGGGCTAAGGGACTGCCTGGTTAAAGAAACCAGACAGCCTGGTTCACCTGCCTCCTTAGACTTTTATCGTAGCAACAGCTTGAACTAAAATTAACTTCTAGATGCTATCAGCAGGGTAAGCATCCTTGAGAAGACACATGCATCTGCAGTGTCCTTTAATCAAGGACGTCTAAAGACAAAACATAAAGATTCCAGTAAGACACTGGGGACTCAGACTAGTTTGGAACAGTCAAGCAGGGTCTGCCACCTTCAGCAAGATCTGACCTTTTGAAGATTTCTCCTTATAAATTTTCCAACCAAGTCCCGTGCTTCCCCCACTTCCTCTCTGAAATCAATAAAATGTATTTTAAAATAATAATAGTAAAATAATGCATAATAAATTATGAAGTGGGAAAATATCAAATGATAAAAATACTTTGAAAGAACTTAAGTAAAGAGAAGAAAAGGAATAAATAGCAGGAGGGTGAAATAGTAAAACAAAAAAAATTGATTTCAACCTAAAGATTTTAGAACTTAAATTGACAGAAAAAAAATTAACACAAAGATGGTCAACCTAGAAAAACAATGAAATACTGCCTAAAGGAAACACAACTAAGTATAAAAAAAAACCACAGAAAACTGGAAATTAAAAGAACAAAATGAAATATACACTCTGTCAACATTAAGCAAAGAAAGCTACTAATATCAAATTTAGGCTTTCAGAAAGGAACATTTCCAGAGATAAATAGAATCCATTAAATAATCCTATCTAATAAAAGAGTAATATGCAAATTGACCTTACCTCTGCTGCACCAGCAAGCCACACCCACCAGCCAATCAGGAGTGAGTATGCAAATTAACCCAACCAAGATGGCTGCGGCCACAGAGAGAGCAGGAGGCTTGAGTTTCCCTGGCAATAGATGAAGCCAAGCTTTCTGCACACCCTGGCTGGCTCAGGCCTCCACTCAAGGCTACAAACTTTCAATTATAGAAGATAGCCACAGAGCTGGAGAGAGCAGGAGGCTTGAGTTGCCCCTGGAGATGGAGGAAGCCAAGTTTCCGCAGCCCTGGCCTGCCTTGGCCTCTGCTTAAGGCTACAAAGTTTCATTTATATAAGATAAATAAATCCCAACAAGAATGGCTGTGGCCAAGGAACAAGCAGGAGGCTTGGCTCCACTCAAGTCTACAAAGTTTCAATTATAGAAGATAAAAATATCCCAATTACCATGGCATCCACTTGGGTTGCCTGGGGGTGTGGCCGGCCTGCAAACCACCACAGGCCCCTCACCCAGGCTGCCCCATGCCCCAAGGGAACCTCCACCCTGACCTGGGACACCCTTCAGGGCAAACCAGCTGGCCCCCACCCATGCACCAGGCCTCTATTCTATCTAATCCTCCTATCTAATAAAATAATTA
This sequence comes from Ia io, assembly GCA_025583905.1. Lineage (NCBI taxonomy): Eukaryota > Metazoa > Chordata > Mammalia > Chiroptera > Vespertilionidae > Ia > Ia io. The sequence goes on along the minus strand of JAJQQW010000015.1, from coordinate 66,337,529 downwards.
TATGCAAATTGACTGTCACTCCAACACACAAGATGACTGACCCCATGTGGACACAAGGTGGCCACCACAAGATGGCCATCAGGGGAGAACAGTTGGGAGGGACCAGGTCTGCAAGGGAGGGCAGCTGTGGGTGATCAGGCCAGCAGAGGAGGGCAGTTGGGAGGGACCAGGCCTGCAATGGAGGGCAGTTGGGGGAAATCAAGCCTGCAGGGGAGGACAGTTAGGGGTGACCAGGCTGGCAGAGGAGGGAAGTTGGGGGTGACTGGGCCTGCAGGGAAGGGCAGTTGCGGGGGGGGGACCAGGCCTGCAGGGGAGGGCAGTTAGTGGTGACCAGGCCTGCAGGGGAGGGCAGTTAGGGGCAAACAGGCTGTCAGGGGAGCAGTTAGGCATCAATCAGGCTGGCAGGGGAGTGGTTAGGTGGTGATCAGGCAGGCAGGCAGAAGCGGTTAGGGGCAATCAGGAAGGCAGGCAGGCGAGCAGTTGGGAACCAGCAGTCCTGGATTGTGAGAGGGATCCCAGATTGGAGAGGGTGCAGGCTGGGCTGAAGGACACACCCCTACCCATGCACAAATTTCATGTACCGGGCCTCTAAATTAGTAATTAACTAATAACATATTTTCAAGTACAAAAAGCAAAAGTTTGAGAAAAATAATGAAAATAGTTTAACTAAGAACAATAGTGGAGTATTTTTAAATACCTCTCTCTTACCTGATAGAACTAGAAAACAAATAAACAAACAATATCAAAAGAGTTATAGAATATTTGAACAGTTAAAAACTACATGACTGCCCAGCCACGTGCTCAGAGGTTAAGCATCTACCCATCCAGGTCACTGGTTCGCTTCCTGGTCCTGGCATATGCCTGGATTGTGGGCTCATCCCCAGTAGGGGGTGTGCAGGAGGCATCAGTTCCCTGTGTTCTCAACATGCTTACTTTTGTATACCCTCGATCCTTGAAGAAGAAAAGTATGCCTGGCATACAATCTTTAATTCATGTTTTCTTTTCCTTGGCTTTCTTGAAAATGACACTGCATTTTTTCCTTGCTTTGTATATTATAGTTCTTCAAGTCTACAGCCAGTCTAAATTTTTTTACTATTATAATAATTATAAATAATTTTATCTTTTTTCTTAGAAATCCTAATGATATTTCCCTTTATCTTTAAAGACTAGTTAATAGTTTACTAATATATGTCTTGGAGTTAATTGTTTTAGCTCAGGTACAAAATGGGGCATTTCAATATATAAATCTAAGGTACAATTTTTTCTTTTTTTATTGAAAGTAATTAAATTATAATTTTAATCTGATTAGCTCTGTTTCATTGTTATATATATATATATACACACACACACACACACATATATATTATTTTTTAATAAGTGTGTCTAGTGATATAATTTGTCCAATAATTATTTATATATTATTATTCCTATTCTGTGAGAGGTAGGCAAATGTACCCAAATAGCAATAATTAAAATAAGAAAATATAAGCACTCAAAACACTTAAAGTCAAAGGGCAATGAAAGCATTAAGGAAAAAGCAAGTACTTCAGCAGAATGATGGTAACTGGAAATCTGGTTATGGAAGAGTGAAAAGGAGAGTCCATGTTGCAATAACGATGAGGGAAAAAACATGAATAGAAAGTATTTGATATATTTGGGAAACAATATTACCCAAATGTGAACTTATTATAATTGTAAGTTCATCATGTGGTTGATAATAAATGCCCCCCAAAAGCCAACAAACAAGTAAAACTTACTACAAATATGCTTACACACACACACACAGACACAAACACAGATATAGACACAGAACACAGACACACAAAAGACATACCTAAAACATCAAACCCAACCAATTTTTGAGAAAAAATAGAGGAACAAATTGACACAGTTTTGAAGAAGCAAAGGAACCTACTCTTAATCTAGATTTCAATGTAGTTCTTGAGGTCTCTTTTCTGTTTAGGAGAATTTATGAATAATAAATTCAGAATCAGAATCAGAATTAAGAGATCTCTATTGCAAAAGTGACTAGAGCAATATGATAGTGCATGTTGACAGATGCCCCCAATATAGCACAATCATTTATTAAACAAACATAAATGCTGAGAGCTTGACTAGTTGCATCAAAAGTCATTGTCCTCCAAATGGCTCATTGGGTGGAAGGTGTCCCACTGTTAGTCATGGACTTGACTCTTGGATCAGAACATTCATCAGAGGATGCTTGCAGCAGCAAATACGGTCTCAGTTGCCTGTTGTGAAAACTATTCCCATGAACATGGAAATAAACTTGCTACACTACACTCACCATTGTGGCTTTAGGTCTCTGAGCTAAGCCTTCACAGAGGAGATAATTTTTAAAAACAAAGACACTTTTTTCTTTCTCCCTCTCTAAGCAATGGCCAATAAAACATAGGTGAGTTTGGAACTCAATAAGCACATCTTTGCCTAATAGTCTAGGTGGCTTGGTATCGATTGATTGTTGTGCAACATTGTAAAACATACTTTTATTTTACAAAAAAATTGTTCTTCTGGAGGTTTTGTATTATTTTATTTAAAAACTAGAGGCCCAGTGCACTAAATTCATGCACGGGGGAGGGGGGGCAACGGTGTGTGTGTCCCTCAGCCAAGTCTGCACCCTATCCAATCTGGGACCCATTGAGGGATGTCCAACTGCCCATTTAGGCCTGGTGGGATCGGGCCTAAATGGGCAGTTGGACATCCCTCTCACAATCCAGGACTACTGGCTCCCAACCACTCACCTGCCTGCCTGCCTGATTGCCCCTAACCACTTCTGCCTGCCAGCATGATCACCCCCTAACCACTCCCCTGCCAGCCTGAAAAACTCCTAACTGCTCCCCTGCCAGCCTTATTGCCCCTAACTGCCCTCCCCTGCTGGCCTGGTCACCCCTAATTGCCCTCTCCTGCAGGCCTGATTGCCCCCAACTGCCCTCCCCTGCTGGCCTGGTTTCCCCCAACTGCCCTCCCCTGCTGGCCTGATTGCCCCCAACTGCCCTCCCTTTCAGGCCTGGTCCCTCCCAACTGCCCTCCCTTGCTGGCCTGATCACCCAAAACTGCCCTCCCCCGCCAGCCATCTTGTGGTGGCCATCTTGTGTCCACACAGGGCAGCTATCTTTGACCATATGGGGACAGCTATCTTGTGTGTTGGAGTGATGCTCAGTTTGCATATTACCTCTTTATTATATAGGATAATTTTAAAAATTGGCCAGGAGATATTAAATTTAAATAAATTTTCAGCTCAAAAATGAGTTTGAGTTTCTAGAAGTGTAGTCAAATGTGTCATATATATAGTAAAGACCTCACACTACTCTTGCATGTTAGTAAAAAGCTTTAAGCACTGTGATTATCACACAACACAATTCCATGCCATAAGGTCTCATATACTGCAGAATTCCTTAAGTTATAGCACTTTTATTTAGGTAATAAATGCTCCCTTGTGTGGTTTGCGTTTAGGACTTTGGTCTATAGATTCATTTTTCATGGTGGCCAGTTCAAGAACTTACTAATTTTTTAAAGTTTTTCCTTAACAACCACCAAATTATTTTTAACAAAACATCACTTCTGCAAAGGAATGCAAATTCAAAGTCTGCAGTACATAAAATTTTATAGGCAGAGCCCTTGTAGTTTTATTGCATCAGGCTCTTCACACATGCCAGCACAGCATACCAGCTGCAGAGGTCTGGTGAAGGGCCTGTGAGATAGAAATATATTTTTTGGAAAAATCTTGTAATGACAAAAAATATATATAATATACTTATTTCTCCATGAATTTTAGTGTCTCAGAGCAAGGAGGATTTTGAATTTTTACTTTATTGTTTCATTGTGATACTTTATCTTTGTTATTATGTTATGACTTTCTTTATATTAATGTAATTATTATTAATTCAACAACCATCTATTAAGTCTTTATCATATACTAGTGTGCAAAGCTGACTAAAATAGAGTAGGTATTATGTAAGAACTCATGATTTTGCATGGGAATTAGGTAATTAAAAAGTAATTGTAGGCCGAAACTGGTTTGGCTCAGTGGATAGAGCTGCGGACTGAAAGGTCCCAGGTTTGATTCCGGTCAAGGGCATGTGCCTTGGTTGTGGGCACATCCCCAGTGGGGGGTGTGCAGGAGGCAGCTGATCGATGTTTCTCTCTCATTGATGTTTCTAACTCTCTATCCCTCTCCCTTCCTCTCTGTAAAAAAATCAATAAAATGTATCAGAAAAAAAAAGAAAAGTAATTCTAAATCACAGCAATACTAATGATAAGAAATCTTGTAGAGTTTATTATATGCTGGACAATTTGCTAAGAGTTTTACATATTTATTATTCCATTAAAAAATCACATCCTTAAAAGGCTGAAATGAGATAAGAGTAGCATCTGCCAACACTATCAGAGTTACAAGAAAATGTACTAAAATTATTATTAATAATTATATCTGTGGAGAATTTCACATTTTTCAGAGTATTTTCTCATATGTCATTTAATATTCCACAACCCTGTGTGCTAAGAAATCAGATATAGTTACGTCTATTTTGCAAGGAGGTGAGATGATATACTTAAGGCTTCCCAACTGGTATGAAGCAGAGTCGTAACTTAGTTACCCAGGGTCTATGTTCTTCAGTTTTCCTTCCATTACTTTATGCATCTTTAATTTAAAAAAAACCCATTTGGATTAATTTATTTTTATTTTTATTGGCAGTTGCTTCTACCAAGTTGCCCCACTCTCCTACCAAAATCCATTAGGATCTGGAACTAGTTTATTCCCTTCTTATCAATGGCTTCTTTAAGACTAGGATTTAGAAATTCTCAGAAATCTATTTAAAAAGCCATCCACTAATCCAGTACTGTTGGGTGGAAATTCTAATTTGTGTTGAAGGGTTTGCTGACTAGAAAAATGAGTATCCTAAAAGATTTCATCTATTATACACTTGTAGTCAGTAACCTCTCGGATTATTTTAGGCCAGGAAGCCATGTTGACTACAGTGATACAGTGATGGCGAACCTATGACACGCGGCCGGCCGAGGATGAAACATTTGCTGCTCCTGAGGATGAAACATTTGCGACTAGAGTCTTGGAGTTAGTATTTTCCTCAAAGTGACACACTACCCGAGTTATGCTCAGTTTTTTGGCGAAGTTTGACACACCAAGCTCAAAAGGTTGCCCATCACTGAGTAGAATAAACAATGGAGCTAACCCTTAGATAGAGAAAAAGACAACGAAGAAGCAACCCGAGGTCAGTTTGAAGAAGTTGCTTATCTTGGGAGCAGGTCAAAACATGGCAGTGACAAGAAAAATAACAAACAGGAGAAATACCACACATTAACAGACACTATTCTTGATGCTTTATACAAATGGTTACCACAACTCAATGCAGTCATTAAGACTGTTCCTCATCTTTTGCAAAGTTTAGAATTGGTAGTACATACTGGGGCCATTGGGCTCCCGAATCTTTGCTTCCAATCATGTATACTTCCCAGGAAATAAGACTTTAACGTCCATTTTTGATGGTGCTGTCCTTGTAAAACTTAAGTGTTTATCCTCTCTGAGATGTATAGCCGGAGTTACAGCTAGAATCAGGAAGCTATTGAGATCTTTCCTGTTATTCTAGAACTGTAGCTGAAGCTCTAAGCCCAGGATAAAGGGTAGGCAGTGCCTCAGCTTCTATACTCAGGAAGCCACTCCCAGCTGGATCAACCTCCAACTCTGGAAGGCTTCCTAACAGCCTAACCTGAGAGAAGGGCCCCACCACAAACCACCTGCCCTCTCAGCCCACTCCTAACAGCATCTGCTCCAGTCAGTATAAAAGAAGGACTAGAAGAGTGAAACTCCGATTTTGTAGATTACAGCATTGATGAAAAGAAGTTATTCCTACCCTTTTGTTTTTTTCCCCCACAGCAAAGGGACAGCTTCCCCACTCTTTTCCCTGCCCCCCCCCCCAAAAAAAAGGATGGTAAAGAATGTTTAAGCCTGCAATGAGCTAGCATTTCATTTGCTAAGTAACATCACTTACTTAGTGGACTTGATAACTCTTCTTTTGATGCCACTGGAAAAGGAAAGCAAGAACTGGGGAGAGATGACAAGGAGGGTCAGTCAGGTTGCGAGGGTCCTGGAATATTCTGCTGGAATTCTCTGTTACTAATGTAAGACAGACATCAAGTATATTCTGCTGCTGGTGCAGAGTGGGTGAGATAGTGAGGCATTGTTTAGACTGCTTGCGTGTGTGTGTGTGTGGGGGGGGTCTATGTCAAAGGAATAAAGCTTACAGCACCCCTCCCACTGGGAAACAGACCTTTGAGGAGGTTGTGAAAGCTCATAAGAGAAGCCTGAGAGAGCCCATTGCACCCAGCACTCATTGGTGATGAGCCCACAGGCAAGACAATGAGCTCGACCACCAAGTCAAGCCTTACAAGGAGAGAATGATAGTGAAGGATGGAAACACTTGTCTTTTCCTTCCCCCTTCCCTCCCTCAATACCGGGCAAGGTAACACACATAAAAGGGGCTAAGAGAAAGAAGTGAGTGAAGTACAGACCACAGGCAGGAGTGACCTGTGCTTGAAGGGGACATCGTAGAATTTTGAAACAGATATGATTAAAGTTGTAAAATAAGCAACACTGAATCATCAGAACAAGAAAAGGACTGCTAGAATAAGAACAAGAGACAAGAAGTTACAGAATCTGATTACACTGTAACAGCTGATCATCAAGAAAGAGAACTGTGACAGCATATTTGGGTAATGGTTATAAGAAATTAAAACTTTTCATGTTACACCTTCAAAGACAGAGTTAGCAAACCAGGTATGTGTGGATGACTGTATAAGCTATTGCACACACACAATATTTGTTTAATTTAGAGAGGCAATAATATGCCTCTAAACTAAGTTTCTTTTCCACTCTAGACTATTACAATTATCCATAAGCATCTGAAAATTCTCAGAAGTAATTTTTATTTTTATTCCAAAAATATAATAGATTAATCTTGAAAAGTTTTGTGACATATCTCAGAGATGGGACAAAAACTAAGTAATGTATAAATAAGATTTTCAGCAAGATATTTTCCTGACAGTATTTTTTTCTGTTTTCAATAAAGACAAATAGAACAACGGAACAGAATTGAGAGCTCAAGAATAAACTCAAGTATATACAGTTAACTAATATTTGACAAGGGAGCCAAGAATAATCAATGGAGAAAAGCAATCTTTTCAATAAATGGTGCTGGGATAACTGGATATTCACAAGCAAAAGAATGAAACTGGGCCCATTTCTTACACCATTCACAAAAACTAACTCAAAATGGATTAAAGACTTAAGTGCAAAACCTGAAACTATAAAACTCCTCAAAGGAAGTGCAGGAAGGAATAAGGCTCCTAGATGTGACTCTTGGTCATGAGTTTTTGGTACGTGACACCTAAAGAATTCTTCATTCCCAGTGACCAAATAGGGCGATGATCAGAGAGAAAAGGATTGCATACAATGCAATAAAAAAAATCCACTCTCTAGGTACTGCTCTGTTATATATAGTGTTGTGTTAAAAGAGACTCTGTACTCTGAATGGTAACTTTGTTAATCCTATCAGAACTTGTCTTTGAGGATTCTATTATTCTTATACACTTATTAATTCACTTCAGCTCCACCCCCCACCAAAAGTCCTGTCTTACAATCTTGTTACCTATGTCCTCTCTCCCAACATGCTTACTACTCTCAATATTCTTAGCTTGTTTGCCTTAGGTTTTCACTTGATATCTCACTTTCTTAACTTCAGGTCAAGTCAAAAATTTTGTTTGGAATTTCATACATTTCTTTTGTTAGTACATAGCAAGGCAAATTATGCAAATAAGCACCCACTGCTGTATTAACTTCCCCCACATACATTATATTTGCTTGACTTGAAAATAACAGTTTCCTTCCTATTATTTACTTTGCCACACTTCTGAATTGGTACACCTTTTAAAACTAAAGTATATATTTAATGATGTATTTTTTTTTCTAAAAGTTGGTTTTAAGTTAACTTACATCTTTGAGGACATACTATAAATCTCCCCTGGGGAGGGGGGGAAATGACTCTAGTGTGACTAGGAAAGATATTCTGTGATAGATATGACATTTGACATGTAATAAAATTTAAAATGTGCACATGATGTTGTATATTGTAGCATAAATTAAAATTAACAAATTGCCTTGTAAAGTCAATCAAATAAAGGCAAATAATATAAACAGAAGAAAAAGTGGCATCTCTCAGTTATTTACTTATAATAACTTTGGGCATCAACTAAAGATACATTTTTCAATTTGTAATCAGTATGTATAATAGTTACAGTGATCAAACAAAGTGTTTGTTTCTTAAGCCCCCATTTTTTCCCCAAATTGATCTAATAGAAAAGAACATTATAATTCTAATGTAATAAAGTGTTCTTCCAAAACAACGGCTGTAACAAAAATACCAGCAATTCCTGAGATCCCTAGTACAAGAATTACTGAAAATGCCCTTACTGAGAATGCTGCCCCAGGCCCTTGTCACACCCTTGTCCCTGAAGCACAGCCTTCTCTGGATGCTGGAGCTGTCTATACTAGTGGAGAAATAAAAGAGCGTCACAACCTACATGTATTAATTCAATCTGGACACCGGGGTAGTGAATGAAGATGCAGTTTTGGTGACGATGATTGTTAATCATTGAGTGGGAACTTGGGAAGAACAAAACATATCAACAACATCGTAGTTGAAATGTTTACATATCCTTTGAAAACTACTTGAGATAGGTGTGCAAAACACATTTTCTCACATCCAAATAATATGACTAATAATAGGTCACAAACTGAAAGACCTAATACTTTCATTGCTTACAAATTAAGCCCACAGGCTTTATTATGCTGTCCAATATAGTGGTCACCAGCCATATAACTATTAAGCATTTGAACGTTGTTAGTCTGCACTTAAGATGTACATAGCACATTTTGATCACCTAAAAAATAATGTAAGATAAACCATTAATAATATTTGTATTGATAATATCTGAAATGAAAATATTTTGAGTAAATCACATGTTATTAAATTAACTTCACCTGCAAATCATTATTTCTTTTTAATGTAACTTCTAGAAAATTTAAAAGTGTCAGTTATGGTTTTCTTTTGGACAGCACTAATCTATATGAATAATGTACTTGGCATTGTTAAAAGGTGAATCAAAATGCAACTCCCCATATGCAAATAGATAGGTGAACCAAGACATGTCCTACATAATACTATCTAGTTAGTGTTTTGTTTTATATAATACTAGAGGCCTGGTGCACGAAATTCGTGCACGGGGGTGTGTGTCCCTCAGCCCAGCCTGCACCCTATCCAATCTGGGACCCATTGAGGGATGTCCGACTGCCCGTTTAGGCTGGATCGGGCCTAAACGGGCGGGTCGGACATCCCTCTCACAATCCAGGACTGCTGGCTCCCAACTGCTCGCCTGCCTGCCTTCCTGATTGCCCCTAACAGCTTCTGCCTGCCAGCCTGATCACCCCCTAACCACTCCCCTGCCAGCCTGATTGATGCCTAACTGATCCCCTGCAGGCGGTTTGCCCCTAACTACTCTCCCCTGCAGGCCTGGTCACCCCTAACTGCCCTCCCCTGCAGGCCTGGTCACCCCAAACTTCCCTTTTCTGTCAGCCTGATCACCCCTAAATGCCCTCCCCTGCAGGTTTGATTGCCCCCAACTTCCCTCCCTTGCAGGCCTGGTCCCTCCCAACTGCTCTCCCCTGCTGGCCATCTTGTGGCGGCCATCTTGTGTCCACATGGGGGCAGTCATCTTTGACCACATGGGGGCAGCCATCCTGTGTGTTGGAGTGATGGTCAATTTGCATATTATTCTTTTATTAGATAGGATTAGCTAGGATAAAGGCCTGGTGCATGGGTGAGGGCCAGCTGTTTGCTCTGTAGGGTGTCCCGGATCAGGGTGGGGGTTCCCTTGGGGTGTGGGGCGGCCTGGGTGAGGGTTCTGTGGTGGTTTGCAGGCTACCCACGCCCCTTGATGACCCAAGAAGAGGCCCTGGTATCTGGGATTTATTTATCTTCTATAATTGAAACTTTATAGCCTTAAGCGGAGGCCAAGGCAGGCCAGGGCTGCAGAAACTTGGCTTCCTCCATTGCCAGGGGCAACTCAAGCCTCCTGCTCTCTCCAGCTCCGTGGTTGCCGCCATTTTTGTTGGGATTTATTTATCTTCTATAATTGAAACTTTGTAGCCTTAAGCGGAGGCCAAGGCAGGCCAGGGCAGGCGGAAAGCTTGGTTTCCTCTATTGCCAGGGAAATCCAAGCCTCCTGCTCTCTCCATGGCTGCAGCCATCTTGGTTGGGTTAATTTGCATATTCACTCCTGATTGGCTGGCAGGCGTGGCTTGTGGGTGTAGCAGAAGTACGGTCAATTTGCATATTATTCTTTTATTAGATAGGATTTTGTTAAGTGCTACAATATATCCTCTGTACTCATTTAGTCGAAATCAGGAACATATTATTTCTAGATAAGGGAGGTTTTGTCCTAGAGAGGAGTGCTTCTCAGACTATCTATATATATAAAAGCCTAAGTGACCATTATGACTAGTCAACTGCTCGACCGGTTGACTGCTCGACCAATTGACTGGTCACTATAACATGCACTGACCACCAGGGGGCAGACGCTCAACCCAGGAGCTGCCCCAGGTGGTCAGTGCGTTCCCACAGCCAACCTCCCAAGGCTTGCCAACCTCTCGTGGTCTCTCCCCCCGCCGGCTGGCCCCAATCAGCCCCGATCGCTGGCCCGGCTGAAGGACCCCACCCATGTACGAATTCCTGCACCGGGCCTCTAGTAATGTATAAACATCTGGGTAGCTTTTTAAAATGCTTATTCTGAATCAGTGGTTCTGGATGGAGCCTGAGATTCTTCACATATAAAATGTGCTCGTGTGATGTGGATGCTGCTGGTTAAGGGAACACACTTTGAGCTGTGAATTTCTACATGACAGAGGTGCTCCAATGTACCTGAAAGTAGTGCTTATAAGTGTATAGTTCAGTACAAACCCCATTAATAATAAACTAAAAAAAGACTAGAGGCCCAGTGCATGAAATTTGTGCCCGGGGGTGGGTTCCTCAGCCCGGCCTGCACCCTCTCCAATCCGGGACCCTTCAGAGGATGTCTGACTACCAGTTCAGGCCCCATCCCTGCGGCATGGGACTTAAACCGGCTGTCGGACATCCTCTCGGAATCCAGGACCACTGGCTCCTAACCACTTGCCTGCCTACTGGCTTGATCACCGCCTAACCGCTCCCCTGCCAGCCTGATGGCCCCCAACTGCCCTCACCAGTCGGCCTCATGGCCCCAACTGTCCTCCCCTGCTAGCCTGATCACCCCTAACCAACTCTGCCTCAGCCCTCACCACCATGGCTTTGTCCAGAAGGAAGTTGGGCGGTAGGGAGATGTCCGGTCTCCTGGTCTAATTAGCATATTACCCTTTTATTAGTATAGATAATATTTATTTATATAAAACCAATCCCCTCCATTGAAATTTGAACTACCTAGATAATGTCTATAAACTTCAAAGTATTACCTGTTCTGAAAATAACCAAAAAATGTAAATAATCAAATTAACCTATTTTTTCATGAGTCTGTCTATATCTATGATATTTTATTAATGAACTTTATATCTTGCTTCATTATGAATTAAAAATAGTAGATATGTTCTTATAGTAGACCTCTCATCTTTAAAGTCTTGGATTCTGGAGTATATATAACAAGTTGTGTGAAAAAAATTTAGGTACCTTTGAAACCTACATCTCCCATCCTACACAAATCTACACATATTGAATATATATAAAATAATTATAATGAAAGTTCATACTCTAATGTAACCTATAATAATGTATCAAAAAATTAAAATAATCCCAATTATTAAATTATCATTTACTCTTGACAATGAATTACTAATTAACTATACACGTGCATTGCACTCATTACTGATAACTTCAAGGAAGTTTAAAATTAACCATGATTCGACTATAAGTCACTTTACTTTCTTATTTTATTCTCCTTATGGAATACTTATTTTAATCCATTACTGATTTTCAGCAAAGATATAAATTAGAAAGTACAGTTTATGCTTTTTTATTATTAAGTCTTGAGGGATTGTCTGTGCTCTAGAGGAAGGAACATAAACTTTATTATCAGACCTGGTTTAAGTATCATCCCAATTATTTGTGTGCTTTGGGTATTGGGCAAGTTATTTAATGTCTCTGCTCCTATTGCTTTATGTAAAAGTTGGGGTTGATACTGCCAACATAATAGGATTATAAAAATAAAAATGAAATACCAATATCAATATTTTCATGTTATTGTTCTATATTTTTCTAGATGCTACTGAAGTGATTTTCAGGTCTCCTGGTGAGAAGAGAATTTATCTTGCCAAATAAAACCTTACATGGCACACTAACATAGAAAATATGAGAAAATGAGATTTAACAGTTGAAGGTGAAAAGGCAGAGAGCAACGACTGAGTGAGGCTCCATTCACTGACTGCATTTCGACTGAAACTAAGAGTGAGGTATTTCTATAGAATCTGGGATTTCAAAAATGTAATAAATATTATAGACATAGAACAACTATTTTCCTAGCTTCTTCTGCCTTAAAACAGTTCTCTTTTATCCCACTATTCACTTCCAAGAAGTCATGCTGGCTCTACAATAAAAATAAATCCTTAACCTATTATTTTATTTCCATGATTCCTGTCACCACCCTGATTCAGGTAAACATCACCTATCATTTAGTCTATACAAACAATTTTTTTTTTTTCTGTTTTAGAACACATTTATTGATGTGTAATAGAAATATAATAAAACTGCACATAATTATAATGTATACTTGGATAAGTTTTCACACCTATGAAACCACTATCACAATGAACAAAAGGAACAATATCCATCATCCCCCAGTTTCCTTATCCCATTTGTAATTCCCTTTGCCCCACCTTTCAACATCTCCAAGCAATCATTGTTCTGCTTCCTGTCACTATAAGTTAGTTTACACTTACTCAAGTTTACATAGAATCGAACAGTATATACTCTTTTAGTTTAGATTATTTCACTTAACAAGATTATTTTGAGATTCTTCAATATTGTGTCTATTAATAGCTCACCCCTTTTTATTGCAGAGTGCTATTTCTTGGTTATAAAGATACCCAATTTGTTTGCCCATTCTCCTGATAATGGATATTTGAGCAGATTCCAGGTTGGAAGTATTACCTACAAATAAAGCTGCTATGAACATTTATACACATATGTTTAAATGAACATAAGCTTTCATTCCCCTTCAGTAAATACTAGGAGTAGAACTACACTACATCCTGTGGTAGGTGTATGTTTAACATTTTAAGAAACTGCTAAACTCTTTCCCAAAGCCGTTGTACTATTGTACTTTCCTACCATCGAAGCATGAGAGTTAAAGTTCCTCCCACTCACCATTACTTGCTACAGTCCATCTTTTAAAGTTTAATTATTCTACTATGCTTTTATTTTTTATTTTTAAAATTATTTTATTATGCTAAAAAATGCACAACATAAAATTTACCACTTTAACCATTTTTTCTTTTTTTAAAAATTTCTTTATTGATTAAGGTATTATATATGTGTCCTTACGCTGTGGTAAAAAAGAAAGAATTCTTACCATTTACAACAGCATGGATAGAACTGGAGACCATTACGCTAAGCGAAATAAGCCAATCAGAGAAAGATAAATATCACATGATCTCACTTATTTATGGAATATAATGAACAACATAAACTGCTGAACAAAAACAGATCCAGAGACAGATGCTTCTCTAAGCATCGATCAGAGCATCTACTATGCTTTTAGTGAGACCTCACTGGGGTTTTAATTTTGAATTTCTCTAATGACAATTGATGTTAAGCATCTTTTAATGTATTTATTTGTAATCTGTATAATTTCATTGATGAAGTATGTATTGAAATCTTTTGTCCCTCCCCTTTTTTATTTTTAAAATATATTTTTATTGATTCAATAAAGGAAAGGAGAGGGAGAGAGAGATAGAAACATCAATGATGAGAGAGAATCATTGATTGGCTGCCTCCTGCACACCCCCTATTGGGGATCAAGCCCACAACCCAGGCATGTGCCCTTGACCGGAATCGAACCTGGGACCTTTCAGTCCACAGGCCAATGCTCTATCCACTGAGCAAAACAGGCTAGGGCCCTCCCATTTTTAGTAGTGGGTGTTTGTTCTCTTCTAGTTGAGTTTTTGAGAGTTCTTTATATATTATGGATACAAGTATTTTATCAGATATATATTTTGTAAATATTTTCTCTTAGTCTACTGCTTGACATTTCACTTCTTCTCAGCATATGTGAGAGAGTATACAATTTTTCAAATTTATTATTTATTTCTTTTTGAATCATGCCCTTGGTGTTGATTTAAGAACCCCTTTTATTCCAGAAGTTTTGTAGTTTTAATTTTAGATTTTACATATGGGTCTATGATATATCTTCAGTGAATTTCGGTTAGATGGAATGAGTTCTGGATCAAGTTTATAATTTTGCATATGGATATCTGTTCCAGCACGATTTGTTGAAAAGACTGTCCTGCTGATAGTCCCTGAAATTTACAATTTTTATTCCCAAGAGTGGCTGATCTAGTGTCTTCTATCCCCAAACATGAATATCCCATAAATGAGTCTCCTTGACAAACTGGGTCAATCAATTATGACTAGGAGCAGAGACAAAATATAAAATGGATTATGCTAGAACCATGTAAATGATGTGTAGGATGAGATCCTAAAGGAGGAGGGCTCTGGACAGGTAAATGGCATTCTCCATATCTTCAAAAGCAATAAATAATCTAAAATTTTGAAATAATGCCAGAGTAAATAATGGATTATAAATTGTTGCTAAAAATGTCTACTCTGCCAGCCTAAGACATTAAGATCAAATCAGAATATAAAACTTCAATTCACTCTGATAGTCCAGAGAGTATATAAAACATAATCCTCTATCCAAATGAGCATTTTGGCTCTGACTCCATTCAGTTGTTCTGTGTGAGAGTGGACTTGATTTCCTTATCAATTTTTCAAAGGGTTGCAGGAGCTAATATAGAGCATATTCTTCCACCACCCTACATAAATAGGCATTCCCTTCCCTCCTGACTTCCTTATCGGACTTTGCCCTTCTTCACATCACTTGTCATAACTTGGAGTATTTATTTGTTATTTTTGTGTTTTCTAGAGGCTTTGCTGTTTTATTTACAACGATATCCCAGCAATTTAAAAAAGAATTTAGTAAAAGCAAGTATTTAATTATGACGTGTCTTGGTATCGGTAGAGAACAGTATGGCGTTTCCTCAAAAAACTAAAAATGGAACTCCCATTTGACCCAGTGATCCCACTTCGAGGAATATATCCCAAGAAATTAGAAACACCAATCAGAAAGGATATATGCACCCCTATGTTCATAGCAGCACAATTCACCATAGCTAAGATTTGGAAACAGCCTAAGTGCCCATCAGCAGATGAGTGGATTAAAAAACTATGGTACATCTACACAATGGAATACTACGCTGCAGTAAAAAAAGAAAGAACTCTTAGCATTCACAACAGCATGGATGGACCTGGAGAGTATTATGCTAAGCGAAATAAGCCAGTCAGAGAAAGATAAATAGCACATGATCTCACTCATCTGTGGAATATAATGAACAACATAAACTGATAAACAAAAACAGATCCAGAGACAAGAGAAACATCGATCAAAATGTCAAACCTCAGAGGGAAGGTAGTGGAGGGTGGGGGTAAGGAGGGAGAGATCAACCAAAGGACTTGTATACATGCATATAAGCCTAACCAATGGACATAGACACCAGGGAGGTGAGGGCATGAGTTGGGGAGTGGGGGGAGAGCAATAGGGGGATAAGTACACATATGTAATACCTTAATCAATAAAGGAAAATATGACAAAAATAAATAAAAATAAGTATTTAAAATAAATTCTAATGATGAAATATAAATTATGATCATTTATTGTTTCACATTTTTTAAAAGAATATAAGTGCATTTACAAAGAAAGGATTCATTATTGAAAGGGTCTGAATGTTGAAACAAGCCCAAATTAAGGGGCTGGTCCTTTTACAACACATTATAAATATATCTAATCATCTTAACTCATCTCACCCTTCAAAATCAGTGATCTAGCACTCACATTTACAAAATTTTCTTGAATTTTTCATGTACTGCTGCTCAATGTGTCAAGTGTGACAGAACAGATATAGTCAGTGGGTGATCAAACAGATGTTTCATTTGTATCACCATTCACTAAAACATGTCATAATTGACAGCACAGCCATGCAACATGTCAAGTATTTAGAAACTATTCTAGGTCTCTTTAACTTGTGGTTTTAAAAAACCTTATGAAACACATGGGAGAGTTAAAATATTTTTTTCTAAAAGAAATTATCATTGCTGAGTAGTATTCAGCAATGGGGCAAAACTCCTCTTTTAGGTTACAACGCTATGGAAAGAATTTTTGTCACACATTATAGAGCAATCATGGACACCATGGCAACTGGTTCAATGGGATTATCATGCAGTCCCTTCCCAGTGCTTACTTACGCGGTCCCTAGGTCATCAGGAATTATATATAAAAACCTCAGACCTCCAAACCCCACCATATAGATGAAGGTGCACTTTTTTTACAGGTATGTTAAACTATTTATTATATCCATTATAGGCTTTTGGTGATATTCATGAAGTTTTTTTCAACATTTCTGGAAAGGTTATAACTTTATAAGCTCCCTAACCTCTAGTAACTACCATAGTTGGTATTAGATAAGTTTATTTTTTATAACTGACAAGAAAGGTTTGGGGAGGCTTTCCATGTGGATTTTGTTTGTTGGGGGTTGTGTTTTTTCATCATGTTAGCTGTACTATTCGAGTGTTTCTTTTTTGATCGTGGACTTTTTTGGAGAGCATATGCCTTTCCGTCCACATTGAACGATTAATTGTTCAAGAAACGTTTACTTTGAAAAATTGTCTTGGAACCAAATCAAGTTACATTAGAAGCTAACTCCTATTCTTCTAAGATGGCAGAAAACTATGGCTTTGGGTATTTTGGAGGCTCTGTACAGAAACAGACAGGCTTACTAGATACCCCAACATTTCAGGAAGGGCTTTTGCTTTTATTTGGCTCACTGTGATAATCTCTGAGTTCCTAGAATTGTGGTTTGAAGTCACGTTTCTCCTGGCGTCCAGTCTTCCATGTCCCTGGCAGAGACAGGCATCTTTGCTGGGACCAAGATTATCGGGCAGAGGGTCTACTTTACCAGGGTGCCCTGTACAATTGCACACTCTGAGATTTTACCAGCTCCACTCGGCAGTCCATACACCAAGAAATGGATCCTGGCAAATTGAGCAATCTGCTAAACTTTCTGTTTTCCCACTACCCAGGGATTTCTCCCTTCTCAAATGCTACTTTAAAGGACAGTCGTCCAGTTTTTGCCCTACCTCTGACACTTTACAACATCTTTTCAATGATCTCCAATTTCTACATAGGAGGTGCTTTGATTTTTCAGCATTTTCTATTTTGTGTTCTATAAAATTTCCCAAAGGAAGATATGAAAGATGTAACTTTTTGGAACTGGGAGGGGATAGGTAGTATAAAAATGCAAAATAATATCCCCAAAGCTTAATCAGACACAGTTGTTTTGATCAATCACATTTTTCATATTGCACATGTCACTGTTAAATGATGAAGAGATTATAGCAGGATAGAGAGGTAGGATGGGAAACAAGAATACGTTTATTCATGACTTCATACATTTTGTTGTTTATTTCATTTGGCTATGCAGAGGCCCCACAACAAACCTCCATTATATATGTATGTGTATATATAGATGTGTGTGTGTGTGTGTGTGTGTGTGTGTGTGTGTGTGTGTGTGTGTGTATATATATGTGTGTGTGTGTGTATATATATATATATATATATATATAATATGTATATATATATATATATTTAAATTAATGGATAAAGAAAGACTGATAATTCAGTAGACTCCTAGGCCGTGTTAATTTTTTAGTGTGCAAGATCAGCTTCAGGGAGTGATTGACTGACATTACAATTGTTGCTTCCAAAGAGTTCCAGACTTTTATAAGAAAAATGTGAACCTGGGTCAGCTATCCTGGAAAGCATGCAAGAAACTCTTCCCAAGGGGGAAGGACACCCACCTCTTGAGTCTATATATTTAACATTTAAGCTATAGACTCTCTATTGAAGGCTTATACATAAATTCTTGTAATTTTTTAATGTAATACAACTTCCAAGATTTATTTGATACAAGTAATTTCCTTCTGGTCCAAACAAACTTTGCAGACAAGGTTGTTAATGTTCAGACCTATTAAATACTCAATGAGCATCATTTTAGGCAGAACATTTGTTTTTAGGTCAAGCAGTTTAATAGATAAGGAGGTACAAAAGTAAGTTTACAGTTGTGAGTATGCAAAATAGTTTATTCTTGTATTATTATTTATTAATTATTGTATTCTTTTCGATGTGAACAACTATAAACCTACTTTGATCCACCCTGTATAAAACTAGGCTCTTCATTTTTACCCACACAGCCCAATAACCTCACCAGTAAATCTCTATCAGCAAGTCTGATCTAACTGCAACCTGCAACATGTTGGTACCATTCCTGTAGCACCATTTGGTTGCCCTCATTGTCTCCACCCCTGTCTCTTTTACATTACAAGAACCCCTAAATGAAAGAAACTCTACCTTTACCAAATTCAACCCAATGATGTCCTCTGTAGAATCCCAGTAGCTTATATAAGAATTTCCTGAACTCCTTACTGCTTTCCTAGAAAGAGGATGCTACCAATCCAAAAATTCTACCACTATTCAGATTTTTTTCTCACATATATTTTAGCTCCATAAACAAAACGCTGCTAATGCATTAATATCTGTGAATGCACGCTATCTTAATGTAAAAAAATAAAAATATATGTTTTCCACCAGACTGAATACCTTTTTGAACACCTGTAATGACTCACCATCCCTTCTTTAGAGGAGTTGGGATGGTTATTGAAAAGCAAAGTCCCCGCTCTGATAACTTGCCTATTGATCTTTCACCTGATTCATTTAAAGGACAGTGAAGTATTCGTATGACTATCAAAGAGTGAAAAAAATCCATTAATAGCCTTTTGTTTTGTTTTGTACTTAACTTGATGGATTTATTATTATTTTTTAATGGAAATAACAGTAGGTTGATCCAACTAACTTGATAGACTGACTGCTTTGGGTACTTTTTAGGCAATGAGGGATAGATCATTTTAACTAGCAGTTTAGAAGCTTCACAACAATTCATTGTAGACATGACATTTTTTAAAAAGCTTCTGTAAAATCACTGTGCTCATTATGAGGAATCAAATATCTTGAATTAAATTCTCGAAGTCCAACCTGACTATAGCAAAGATCTAATGGATCTGTGCTCTCCTAGGAGCTCATTTAATTAACTTGAGCATTGCTTTCAAGTACACACTGGGCGTTTCTTGTAAATCCACATATATTACATGTAAATTGTAAGGCATTTCAGAGGAGAGAGAGTTTGGTGGTAGTCCAATTTACATTTCTTTCTTGGTTATAAGCACTTCGTTGTTTGTTTGTTTTTTCCCTTCTCACATTTTACATTTAGCATTAATAGATACAGATTGAGAACTAGCTTTCCTAGCTATTGTTACCAAGATACACATTTGTTCCTTTAAAATATGGTAATTCCTTCAGTAAATATAACTGCTTGCTGATTTAAGGTTGAAAGCTGGGATGAAAAAAAAAGCTATAAGTATATAAAATTTTTACTAGTTGATTCAAAATTTGTATGGATAATTTGGACTCTTAAATGAAACAGATTTTACCCTTGAGAGCCAAATATTTCACATAAGGAAGAAAACTAAGATAAAAAATAGTTTATTAAAAAATGCTTGTTTTTAAAATACCATATATTTTGAGAAAACAAAAAACACTTGTTCTCCTTTGTTCTAATAGTTAGTAGTACAAATCTAATCTGTCTCTATGTGAAGTCATTCATTGAATAATTTGAACAGATTAGTAACAGGAATCCTTTTCCCTCACATTTTTGCAAAAATATGTATTTCTATCTGTTGATATTGCCCTCCTTATTAAAGGTGTCATTAATGAAATTGGAACCAGTGAATTCAGACTTGAAATTTAAGCAAACAATATTGTTTTTTTCTTTGCTTTTTCTCATTCTTATCCCGATGAAGGTCATTTAATGCAGCAGCTGTTGAGCTTGCCCCAAGGTTTATAGTCTTGAAATAATCCCTTTCCCAATGAGCTCCTTTTCCGATAAATTTAATGCAATTTGTCCAAATCTAAAGGTTTCTTATCTGAAACCCTTGGAAGCAGATGTATTTCAGTATTTAGAATATTTTTTAGATTTTAGAAAGGTAATACTTAAGATAGTCAGTATATTAATGAACACCCCAGTGAATACATGATACACTTCATACTCAAGCATATTAATATTTTGGCAACGCAATGCATATTTGTACTAAATGGGTTAAATAAATTCTAAAAGTTATTTGTCAGTTCTGTTCATATTTTGTTACCAAATGTGTTAGAAAAGTTTAAATTTTTAGAGCTTAGGAATTTTATATTAGGAAATAAATGACAGTAGACTATGATAAGCAGAATTCTTAAATGAAGTCAAGGAATGCCACTCTCTGATTTTCATGCCCTTCTCTTTAATGTGGGTAGGATCTGTTACAATGATGAGAAGTCACTTTCTGATTAGACTAGGTTAAATTACAAAGGTGGGTAGTCAGTCACTCCTGTGATTATTTTACACTACAGGCCCGGTGCACAAAAATTTTTGCACTTGGAGGGGGCATCCTATGTCCAGCCTGCGCCCTCTCACAGTCTAAGACCCCTTGGGGATGTCTGCCTGCTGGCTTAGGCCCGATCCCCTGGGATCGGGCCTAAGCTGGCAGTCAGACATCCCTCTGGCAGCCTGAAAGCCCTCAGGGCATGTCCACCTGCCAACTTAGGCCCTCTCCTGCCAACTTAGGGAGCAGGCCTAAGCCACTGTCAGACATCTTAGTGCTGCCATGGAGGCGGGAGAGACTCCCACCACCGCTGCTGCGCTCACACTGTCAGCCTGGCTTGTGGCTGAACAGAGCTCCCCCTGTGGGAGCGCACTGACCACCAGGGGACAGCTCCTGCATTGAGTGTCTGCACCCTGGTGGTCAGTGTGCATCATAGCGACCCATCATTCCCAGTAGTTCCATCCTTAGGGTCAATTTGCATATTACCCTTTTATTATATAGGATTATTATATAGGATTGTGTCAGTCTTTGTCAAAGCCTCAAAAAAAAGAGACTGTCCTGCTGATTTTGAAGAAATAAGCTGTCACTTTGGGTATGACCTGAGGACCATCTCTAGGAGGTAACAACCAGCAAGTAAATGGAGACCTCAGTCCCACAGCCACAGTGAACTGAATTCTGCCAGCTGCCTCGATGACCTTGGAAGAGGACTCCAAGCATGATGAGCAATGAGATTGCAGCCTCTGGCGGGACTCTGAGCAAAGGAACCAGCTACATTGTGTCCCAACATCAGATGGACAGAAACTGTGAGATAATGCATTTGTGTTGTGTAAACTGAAATTAAATTCAGACTGTAATAAAAAATAATAAACACTTATTTGAACAAAAGGAGCTATGTACCCAGGAGACACAGGTTCAGGTAGCTATTTAATTGTGTTTCACTGAGACAAAGGGGAGGCCACCTTTTAAAGCAAATGTCCCCGCTCACATGCTCACATTCTCATTGAGCTCTGATTTATGTAAATGAGGTATTTAAACTGTGCAGTGTGAATGGAAAAGGCAGGTCTCAGTCCATTGGTGGAGAGACAAAACCAGTGGCTGACAGTGTAAACAAGCAAGGCTTGGTGCAGGAAGCCGAGGGTTCAATCTGAGGTTCTTCTCATTACACAGAGTACCCGAGGGGCCCCTGGCAGCAAGTGGCTGCTAGACTCTTAATCGTTATTCATAAACACTGGGCCCCCGTTTGACCATGGGGAGTCCACCTCAGCAGGTAAATTCCTTCTCCCGGTTCACATAGAAATAACTTTTCTTCTCAGCGTCCATAGTCATGTTAAGCTACAAAGTTTGTAGTAACTGGTGATGTAGCCACAGAAAAATAACACAGTGAATTGTATTCATTTCCAATTCAAATCTTCTTTCAGATTCTTATCCACAATCTAACTCATTTATTCTAATTCTTATTAAGTCATTGTCACAGTCCTATGGACAAGCAGAGAAAAAGATTCTTGGAGATGAGGATTTTCAATTTAACAGTTGATTTTCATGTTAAAGAAAGTATGTATAATACAGAAAGAGTGGATGGGATTTTTTTTTTTTTTAAAGAAGCTCTGATAAAATGTGTATTAGAGAAGAGGCTTGCTTTTAATTTGTATAAAATTTATTTTTATTTTAACTAGAAGTTTTTCAACAAGTTCTTTTTTAAAAATGAAACACAAATCTGATAAAAATAAAACACACAATATTTTGCAATTTGGAATATCATTCATGAAAGTCTAATAGCTAAAACACTTTATACCTGTCACTTCAATTCTTACCAGGGGCATGGGAAAAGCTTGTTCTATGGTATTAAATTTAAATGTGCTTTGGATCAAAATGTCTATCTGCCACTTAGAATTTCTATCAGTGTTTCCAGGGAGAACTTGTTTTAAGGGAGATATTTTTCTTTTTAAAATTACCTCACCATCTCCACTCTCCATATTTTAATTCCTCAACCTCTTTCATTTTTCTCAACTATCCAATTACTATAAACAACCCAATATGTAATAGAATTAGTTAAGAAGCTGTCTTATAAAAAATTACTGAATTTGTGGTAACTGTTCATGGCACCTTTGTTTCATTTTCAAATTTCAGACCTCATTAACTGAGATAAATGTGCTCAACTTAGTCAACTATACAATCTTAGTATTTTATGTTAAGTCACTTTTCTTCTTTAAGGGGGGTAGATCCCATGGATTGCACATGCTAAATAATTTATTTAAAGTTTACTTCTTGAGCTGAAATGTATTTTGAGGGTGAAATCAAGAAAAAATAAGAAAGTTTCTCTTATTATCCCCATTTAGTGTCTTTTCTTAGTTAGAGACCTGATTCCTTCAAAGCCTTAAGTAGGGAGGAATAGACAAGAATACTACCTGGGCCATAGCCGGTTTGGCTCAGTGGTTAGAGTGTTGGACTGCGGACTGAAGGGTCCCAGGTTCGATTCCGGTGAAAGGCATGTACCTTGGTTGCGGGCACATCCCCAGTAGGGGGCGTGCAGGAGGCAGCTGATTGATGTCTCTCTCTCATGGATGTTTCTAACTATCTATCCCTCTCCCTTCCTCTCTGTAAAAAAATCAATAAAATATATATTTTTTAAAAAAATGAGTACTTCCTGGGCCCTTCTATAGGCAAGGGCCTTCATCCTAAGCAGGACTGAGCTCTCCTGACCACAATGCATCTTTTCATTTGGTGTCCTCTAAGGGCCCAGCATCAACCAGGCATGACATAACGATTTCTACTGAGGCAAAGTCAGAACCAGATCTCTAAAGAGATTATGGTAGTGCTTCTCTAAAGAGTATCAATAAGTGAATGTGATGAGGCCTCACGTCAAGGAACCTATGCGGTAAGCAAATTGATGATCATTTTATCTCCTTGCTCCAAACACATCTTGAGGAAAATAGTCATTCTCCTTACCCATTAAGAATATTTTATTTGAGAGCTGACCTTTGGAGTGACAGGATTGAGAAAACATTATTTATAAAGATGGATCATTATTATCAGTGTTTCTAAACAGTGGAAGACAGCCTGAGATGAATTGGCTAAACATATTAAGACAGAGTTTCCAGAAAAGAGAAAAGACAGGATTCTCAGTTTAGGTTGAAGGGCCCTGGGACCCATGGGTCAAGTCTGCATGTTACAACTCTCCCAACTGAATATGTTGACATTTCAAGCAGTTACCCTAAGGTGACTAATGCTCCTTGAAGAGGTATTATAAAGATTATCCCTGCTGTCCACATAACAGCTAAAGAATACAAAGCTGTCTCTCTCCTACATCATTATTTTCCCAACTCTGACTTATAGAGGCGGGAGTAGGAGAAAGGCAAAAATAAATCTGGTTCTGTTTTCTTTTATGTCTTAGTGTAAACTATCTGCCAATGAGGGAATTTGTGAAATATTTTTCAGATCTCATTGCTTTTGCTCATCATTCTATTCCTCAAATAGTACATGGAAGCTCTCAAATACATATTTGCTGAATGATGAAATATCAATTTGATTCCCAAATCCATATTCTCTATTCAAACTGGGGAAAAGTACATAACCATTTGAGCACTTTCTATGTCCTAGATATTCCTTAAATGAAATATTATATGATCTGTATTTTGTCTAAGAGCCTGTAGATTTTCCCAAATAATTTGATTTTAGAGCTAGAATTTTTAAACATTACCAGGTGTTATTTCATTTGTAGTAGAAGGATGACATGAGCTTGCTGCCCAAATTCAAGGTGATATTCATTCAGAGAAGAGTAGCTAAATGCTGTTTCTCATAACTAAGAAAGAATTGATCCCAGAAAGTCACCTTGTGGGTCTTTTCTTTTCTTTTCTTTTCTTTTCTTTTCTTTTCTTTTCTTTTCTTTCTCTTTTCTTTCTCTTCTCTTCTCTTCTCTTCCCTCCCCTCCCCTCCCCTCCCCTCCCCCCCCTCCCCTCCCCTCCTCTCCCCTCCCCTCCCCTTCCCTCCCCTTCTCTTTCTTTCTTTCTTTCTTTCTTTCTTTCTTTCTTTCTTTCTTTCTTTCTTTCTTTCTTTCTTTCTTTCTTTTTTTTTTCTTCCTATCTTTCTTTCTTTCTCTTTCATTGTGTGTGTGTGTGTATGTGTGTGTGTGTGTGTTGTTGTTGTTTTAATCTAAGGAAAAAGAGAATGAATGAAAATGAGTAGTCTACATGAAATATATAACTAGGACAAAAACATTGGTAGTGTTCTTATGGTCCTATCTGGGTCTGAATAGCCTGGCCTATAAAAGCCTGTGTCTCATTCATGCAACTCAGTTGTTAGTATACTAGTAAAAGAGATGGATGCATTATGTTACCTCAGTTTACTATAATCAACTGTTCAGATGAATGAAAAAGGTCCACTTGCTTAGAGTTCATGCTTACCAAATACCCTCTGAATAATATTTGGTTTCCCACTAGATTTGCTAATAAGGAAAGAAAACATTAACCCTAAACATAAGTAGCCTATTTGATATTATATTTCTCACTGTAAATTAATTCATTCATGTCATGGTTTTTATACTTTTTTTTGAAGCTCTGTAATATTAGGTTTTAACTTGGGTAAAAATGGTCCATACTAAAACTTTCTTATAGAACCAGGTTTTATTTTTCAGATTGGCATACAAGTTAATGAAAAATACTTTTATAGTCTTGGTAAGTTCCAAAAGCAAAGGAAAATGCATTTCAGATAGATTACAACTTTTCCTGAAACATAAGAGCATCTTGATAGACACACATGCATTCTAGAAATCATTCCTAAAGGAATGAAAAAGAGTAAAGTCTTGGTATAAGGAATACTCATTTGTGAAAAGGTTGAAAATACAATGCTATCATCAAGTAGTGATTACCAGCATAAAGTATCGGTGATATCTCATATATTTTTGAGTAAACAGAACCAAATGAATCAGACTTCCAGAATGTTCCCTGCAAATCTCTTTACTTGCCTTATAGAAAAAAAACAAAGAAATCTTAATTTTTCATTAAGAATTGCCTTTTTGAGTGATCTCCCTTCTTAGAGATACTAAATGTATTTCATGATGAAAGTTAAATATTTTACCTATGACTTTGCTTTTTTTAATTTTTAATTTTTAATACAATAAATACCTTGTAATATTCTACCTACTTATATGACACTAAAGTAAATTTATGACATATACTGCAGTTTGGTAGTCCTATAGACCATAAAGAAATATTTTTTGTTAAGTATCTGTTCATTATTCATATACTTCTGTGCCCATCTCTATGTGTGAAAAACTTGAAGTTTATTCTAGGAAAAATAAAGTTGCAATATGATATTTTATATTTATAATACCCAGTCAATATTTTCATATATTCTGAATTTTCTACCAATAACAATTCTACCTTATTCACGTTTCTCTTCTTTCAGAATCCCAGAGGGATGCTCATTAATTTTGATTAAGAACAAACTGAATGGTTAATATACCCAGAATTTTTAAATAATTTTAAAGCAATAAAAATATTTTGGAAAAAACTTCAGAGAAAGATGGAAAATTATTTGCAGAGAAAGTTTTGATTTTTTTTTTTTTTTTGTAAAAGAACTGGCATTGATAAAGACTTCAAGTTTTTGTGTGTATTTTTTTAAATGCATCCTTATCTTTAGTCTCTGTCAATAAAATGTTAATGCTTTAATTGTTTAATTTATCTATTCAACAAATTATTTTTGAAGATCTAGTAGGTGATAGAAAATATGCCTGATAAAAATTACAGAGATAAATAAGATACAGTATTCTTCTTCAAAGACCCCTCAGAATATTAGAGAATTTAGATATATAAACAAATAAGTACATGACAACATTATGTCCTAAATAGCACTTGTATTGAATAGTCTAACTAGACATGTATGTGAGCAAATTTATTGTATATTCTGATACAGATCGGTAAAATACTGCCTGATATTTTATTTGTTATCTTATTGGTTGATCCTTTCATTCCATATTCTGGTGGAGATAGCATGACCATTTCTGTAAAGACATTTGTCTTTCTTTCTGAAGACACATGGAAATTGTCAATATATATAGAATTTGTCACATTCAACTGATAGTAAAAATGGAATACCAAGGTCATTGCATATGCATATTAAAGTAGAGTTAATCTCTCTGGATAGAAAATAGGTATTAATCCACATTTCTATGAAAAGCCTTCACTTTTGACATGGTTTTCCTTTTTTTTTTTTTTTTTTAGGCAGTAATTGTGCATAGACATGAGCTTCCCAATGAAATAAACAAAACAGAGCAAATGCTTTCAACTGCAAATAACTCTAGTTCCTGGCAAAGTATTGCCCAGATCAAAAATCAATATTGAGAAATGGACTCCACAAAACAAATTAACTGCACTAGTGACTTGGACTTGTTCTACAAACTTTTGTTCTGGTTTTGTTTAACCCTTATTGTGATAGCAATTCAATCAAAGAATATATTGCATATTTAACTAACTCTTGCATTAGCAAACTTAAAAGAATGTTTAACTGCAATGTAATATGTCTCAGTAAAAGACATATGCTTTTATCTCAGAATCCTTTTGTTGTCATTTTGTTTCTTTATAGTGTAACATTTCAGGGACAAACTTTCTGGAATGTTTTGAAACTGCAAAGCACAATATTACATTCAAGGATCTGAGGGTGCATGACTGTCCATTTATTGTTAGATTAAAGGAAAGTGTTTTAAAAGGAATCCTCTTGGATAATTTCCTTTAGTCTCTATCCTCTATTATAAAAAATGAACATAATAGAGTAATATTGTTACTCAACCAGGGAACTTTTCTAATATAGCTATAACTTACAGTGCTTTGCTCAGTTGTTATTAGTGAATGTTTAATAAAAATTTGCTGAAATAAATTTTCTTGAATTGATCAATAAGTAAAATTGTCCTAAATGGCAAATTTTAACTGCCTTCTTGCTCTAATATTTAAATTATATTTTTGAAGATTCTTCACAATATTGATAAGAATCTGTGGTTGAAAAATTTGTAAAGTTCAGATTTTATTTTAATGTCAAGTTTTGTCCATTTGAGATACTATAAATAGAAAGAATCAATTATTTATAGCACATTATTGAACTTGAGATACTTTTCCAAATTATGAGGTACACCATGATATAGGGACAGAATCTGGCGCTATCCTTTCCTTTCTCAACTTTTCCTACCCTTCCTTCTTCAACTCTTCCAAGATATCAGTGACAGTGCCTTCTAAATGCAATAAAAGAAATCATTACATTGTCAATTGAGAGGCAGGTTAAGATAGAGATAGAGAGTTAAGAGAGAGATAGAGATAGAGATAGAGATAGAGATAGAGATAGAGATAGAGATACAGATACAGATACAGATACAGATAGAGACAGAGACACAAAGAGAGAGAAAGACAGAGAGAGAGAGAGAGAGAGAGAGAGAGAGAGAGAGAAGAAAGAGAAAGTTTTCTTCCTCTCAAACATGTTCAGGAATTCTCAACTGAAACTCATGCAAAACGAGCAATGGCTCATGTTTCATCTGTGAGTCATGCAGAAGGACAATACACAATACTAACTTCTACTATTTCGATGCAGCTGGAGAAAGTCTTATCTGCAAATGGTGTTCAGAGATCCAGAGGGGAATAGGCACATGTGTGGAGGTAACCACATAGATTTGGAGGTAACCATATATAGCTCTGTATGTGAAGCTACATGTTTTTTATATATGCAAATATACTTTTAATTAAAAAATATTTTAAGAGTAAAATTGACTTGTATACATACAGAATATAGGCTTTTCATGAGACACAGATCTCGGAAATATTGAAAAAATTATTTGTATTTTAAAATTAATAAACTGTATTAAGACCACATATATTAACTTTCAAAAGTTAACATTGTTCTTTTAAGTGCTATTTTAATTAAACTTATTTTAAACTACAAATATTTAAATTTAAATAAATAAAATGTTATTTAAAAATAATGTTATTTCACTGAAGAAATTCAGTTCATTCAAAGGGCCATAGAGTAGGAACCTATGCATGGTTTGTGTGGATCACACTCACAAACTGCACCAATTGTGCTTGGCATACACCTGACACATAGTGAGAGTTCAGACAGTGGTGTGTTATCATTATAATTATTATTAACATTAATAGGTCTGAATAATCTATATGTATTACTTGTGTCACATGCATTGCAATTATATATATAGTTAGTAATAATAAACAGAATGTTTATATTGACTGTTTATATATATACTAGAGGCCCAGTACACGGATTCATGCACTGGTGGGGTCCATCGGCTTGGCCTGTGGGGATTGGGATGAAACCAGCTTTCCGACATCCCCGGAGGAGTCCTGGATTGTGAGAGGGTGGTTCTCAGGTGATGCACCCCGGAATTGGACTCCCTCCTCTTTGGTTCTGGGTACATCACCCGAGAACTGCAGCTGCCAAGTCACCATAGCTCGGCAACTCCTGTGTTGAGCATCTTCTCCCTGGTGGTCAGTGCGTGTCATAGCTACCAGTCAGATGGTCGAACGGTCGGACAGTCGCTTAGGCATATATATAAATATATATCACTCATTGTTTTAAGTGATATATGTATATTAACTCATTTAATACTCAGTAAATCACTCATTGTTCTAAATGATATATGTATATTAACTCATTTAATACTCAGTAATTCTATGAAGTAAATACAGTTATTATCCTTATTTATAGATGTAAAACTGAACCCAAAGTAGTTTATAAGTATACATCACTAAAATTATAGTGCCAGAAACAGAATTCTATTCTAGGAATAGAATTACATTCTCTTAATAATCATTAGGTATTGCCTTTTAAATATCTGCATTTCTATCTATTTACCTATCTATCTATCATCAATCTAAAATATCTGTATATAAATACATTGTATATAGACTTACAAACACATTCATGTATATATACATTCATACATATTCGTTCCAGCTCCATATAATTATTTTGCACATTCTTACTTTAGTTTCATAACATGAATAACTAGGAAGAATTGCTACCACAGGATTGAGTTAATGTATTTTAAAAACTTAATTTAGCATTTGGCTCACATAAATGCTTATAATAAGACTAGAGGCCCAGTGTACAAATTCGTGCAAGGGTGGGATCTGGCCAGCCTACCTTGATCGGGCAGCGAGCAGTTGGCAGGCTGGCCTGCCCCCTATCAGGATAGGGGGCCACAGGCATTTGGCCAGCTGCCTCTGCCCCCAATGGGGATGGAGGGCCAATTAGGGACCGGGCCAGCCAGGTGAGGGGCCATGGGCGGTTGGCCAGCCAGCCCTGCTCCAGGTTGAACTCCTGGTTGAGGGGACAATTTGCATATTAGCCTTTTATTATATAGGATAATTTTTTTTTACTGCAAATGTCAGTTCACTTGAACTGGCTTAACAGTAAAAGAGAAGTTTTAGGAGTAGAACCAAGATGGTGGCATAGGTAAATGCAGACACTTGCCGCAATCACATCAAAATTACAACTAAAATATAGAACAACCATCATTCAGAATTGCCTGAAATTGGGCTGGATGGAAGTCTTACAGCTAGAAAATTAAAGAAGAAAGCACATCAAAACTGGGAATCAATAGTAGAGTAGAGGATGATGAGAATCAAATCAGGAATTTGGAATATGCAGAAGCAAAAAAAAAAAAAAAACAATCAGAAGAGCAAAAAGAAAAAGAATAAAAAAATATGAAGATTGTTTAAGGAGTCTCTGGGACAACATTAAGTGTACCAACATTTGCATCAAGAGGGTACAAATAGGAGAAGAGAGAGAGCAAGATACTGAAAACCTATTTGAAGAAATAATGACAGAAAACTTCCCTATCTAGTGGAAGAAATAGACTTACAAGTTCAGGAAGCACAGAGAGTCCCAAATAAGATAAATCCAAAAAGACCCAAAACCAAGACACATCATAATTAGAATGCCAAAGGTTAAAGACAAAAAGAGAATCTTAAAAGCAGCAAAAGTAGTTAGTTATCTACAAGGGAGCAGTTAGTTATCTCTGACTGTCAGCTGATTTCTCAACAGAAACTTTGCAGGCCAGAAGGGAGTGGCAAGAAATCTTCAAAGTGATAAACAGCTAGGGCCTACAACCAAGATTACTCTATCCAGCAAAGCTATCGTTTAAAATTGAAGGTCAGATAGTTTCATAGACAAGAAAAAGTTAAAGGAGCTCATCACCACCAAACCAGTGTAACATGTAATGTTGAAGGGTATTCTTGTAGAAAGAGGAGGAAGAGGAGGAGGAGGATGAGGATGAGGAGGATGAGGAGGAGGAGGAGGAGGAGGAGGAGAAGAAGAAGAAGAAGAAGAAAAAGAAGAAGAAGAAGAAGGAGAAGAAGAAGAAGAAGAAGAAAATTAAAAATCTGAATAATAAAATGGCAATGAATACATAGCTATCAACAACTGAATATAAAAATAAACAAAGAATCTAATGAACAAAATTAACTAATGCGTAAAATAGAACCAGGGGCATGGAAACATGGAACAGACTGACGAATCTCAGAGGGAAGAGGGGTGGTAAGAGATTAACCAAAGATCTTATATGCATATATGCATTACCTATGGACACAAACAATAAAGTGGTGAAGGCCTCTGGTGGTGCAGGAACCGGGTAGAGGGGGGTAATGGGGTACAAGGGGAACATCTGTAATATTCTTAACAATAAAGATTTTTTTTTAAAAGAATAAAACAGAATAAAAGCAGAGGAATGTATTGGCTTATGTGACAAAATTACAGAATACCAATATAGACTCTGCCACTTAGGGACAAGGGGGAATTTGGATACTCTCTGGACTCTCATTATGTCTCTGAGACTTGTCTCTCTATGTCAGCACCATCTTTTACAATTACATAAAACACATCAAATGGGATTTTTCCAACACAGCAGGGCACATGACCAGAGGCTACTCAAGAATGGAACTCTCCCATGCTTTTGAGCACAATAAATAAAATCTTCCTCATTAGCTTCAATTAAAATATTTCAGAGTAGGATTCTGAGTAATCTGACTTGAGTTTCTTGCCCATCATTGGCTCAACTATTATGTCCAAAAGGATGAGGTCACATGTCCATCCCTCTGATTAGGGGAGCTAGCTACAGTAATTGGCAACCAAAAAGTTGGTTATGAGATAGAGGTAATGAACCAAAAAGTGGGAGTCAGAGTGAAATAATTCTCTCAAAGATGGGAAGTAATGACAGATAAATTAATAAGTGTTAGTTGTTGTTATTGTGAAGTTAATAAAGGCTTTAATGTGGGGCCAGTTTTGGAGGTAAGGGGGATGAGATCAAATCTGCCCCAGTTTCAGTTTTAGGTTTGGTGCCTCTTAGCAGCTTAAACATTGATGAAAATAACATGGGTCTTGTGACTGCCTAGTTTTAGGAGGTTAATTATATTGACTCCAGAAATTCCCTCTTGTCAGGCACTCCTTTCATAGTCCAGATCCCAGGTAATGGTAAAGGAGTTACAGGTTCATTTCTAACTCCCCAAGATGCGTTGCTTGCCATTATATCACCCCTGAGTTCCAAGACATGTCTTCCCCTTTAATTTCTCTCTCACCCCAATTCTCATACAGAGGTAAGAACTTCCACCTCTCTTGAGGACCAGGCCTGGAGGAGTGGAAGCAATTCACAAGTTGGTAACTAGAATTCAGTTGTTATAGGCATTTACAGGTTGCTTATCTTGAGAGTGGTGTAAGTGGTTTTTACAATTTTGTTACTCTAAATTGTAACAGAGTTTGGGCAGGATCAGACAGAACACAACAGTTAACTCCAAATGCCTTATTATTATTTTCAAATAATGGGACAATATACCAAGGAGTTATCAGAATTTAAAAACAAACAAACACTGCAGATAGCAACAGTAGTGAGTATTTACCCTTTAACCTACCAGGTAACTATGCTAGAAGATGTTGCTACAGGAGAGTTGCCTGCTGAGTTGTGGTCTTCCTGGCTGCGAGGAAACCAGGGAATTATTACTTTTATCTCCCTTTTCCTTTGCTCTCCAATCTTCAACCTGTGTTTCTGGTAACTTCAACCCCAATAGAAATTGGAAGTAAAGAAAGACCGCTGGTGTAACCTGAGGACACAGAAACAGGATGGGACAAAGAAGGGTGGACAGGGGATCCAGGAAAAACAAAACAAAACAAAAAAACCCTGCTCTAATTAACATTCTCCTTGTGTGCTATGGCAAAAGATGTCTACATGTCTTGGGGAGATAGCAGGGGAAATGCTTTTTCAATTTTAGTAGGTGCTTACTTAGTGAGACCACCCATCTCCCCCAAATAGCTACAGTACTGAAAACATTTTTAAAAATATAGTTAAGGTTAAAAATAGAATTCCCATTGGTTTTTGTTCTTAGGTAAATTATGAAGTGTTTCATTGGCATATGCATAGGTGTCTGTGTTTTCCTAACTCAGGAATTTATAGGACATAAAAAAATGCTTTCCTGTTTATATAGCTTTCCAGTTTGGTTCCTATCTAAGGATGAAATGTATTCAAGAGAGTAAAAATAAATTTTAATTGAATTTCATCCATTTTAAAGCATTTCTAATTTTTTTTTCCATTCAAAAGCAGTCAAAGAAGCAGACAAAAGCTTTTTCTTGTTTCAAAATACTATTTTAGCACACCACTTGGGACATTCTTTTTTCCTGGGTTTTATGCTTTTATATATAAAGTGACTGTAATAAAATGAAAGCTGTGAAACCCCAAGTGCCAGCCTGAATATAGTAACAAAACTGACATGAACATACAAATATATAAACATAATTTATTTACCAACCATGGGCTTGTCACTTTCCCTTGGGATGCTGTCATTTAAAAGACATTTTTCCCTCTCCTCTTTGTTTTTGCAGCTATTCACATAACTGAAAAATATATTTGTAAAAATAAAAATGCTACCATATCCCTGGGATCCAAATTCCCTGCAGTGGTCACATCTCAGAAAACAGAAACCTTCCTAGACTCAGAAGATGACAGGGGGAAGGTAGGGAGTATAGTAATAACAAGTACGAGACTGAATTTTTATGTAAAATACATCTAATGCCATGGTTTCTAGTTTTGTCATCTATCATTTACTGAGCTCCTACTCTATGCTGTCCAGGCTGTTAAAAAAA
This sequence comes from Ia io, assembly GCA_025583905.1. Lineage (NCBI taxonomy): Eukaryota > Metazoa > Chordata > Mammalia > Chiroptera > Vespertilionidae > Ia > Ia io. The sequence continues at coordinate 66,303,549 of JAJQQW010000015.1, read as the reverse complement.
TGTATAATATCTAATCTTAATAGAACTGTGACATTTTTATAGTATTATCCTCACCTTAAAGAAACTGGGCCTAACTATAGAAAATACTATCCATTGTCATCAACAAATAAATTATAAGGGGAAAAAAGATGAAGAGAGAGCCTATAGGTTAAAAAAGTCATAAGAGACATATTAACCAATTGCAATGATTGGACCTTATTAGAAGAATGTAAGTATTTATGAGGTAATTGAGGAAATTTAAGTACTAGATATTGGATGATATGAAAGATTATTGGTGTGTTTTTATTTTATTTTAGGTATGATAGAGTAGTTTTAAGTATAATGAGTCATAGTATTTTATAAAGACCTATTGAACTATTTATACATGAAAATATATAATGTTAGAATTTGCTTCAAAATAATCTCAGATTGGTGATTGCCCAACATGAGACTGATCATGAGTTGGAAAGTATTGAAGTTGACTCTTGAGTACATGGGGTTTCATTATAGTATTCTCTTTTTATTTTGTTTATATTTAAATTTTTCTATAACATAAAGTAACAGTAAAAATAAAGATTGGCAAAAATCAAACAAACTGGGCCTTAAATAATTTAAGTGACTTGCCAAAGGGTAAAGCTGGTATTTCACAGTAAATCTAGTATTTAGTGAGAATATGCTGATCTCTATAATTGTTGAGGTTATTGCTTTTGTTTCTCTAAAACTATAGTTTTCACTTTATACATTGACATACACAAACCGCACTGGAAATATTTACTCATTAGAAAAATATTTAAAATTAAAAAGGGGAAAAAAGTTCCTTGACATGTCACACTTAAAAATACATTATAACCAGTAAGAAATAAAATTCTCCTTGTCTTTAGGGCCAAATCCATGTCCCCTTTTTAGGAGCTATTATTAATATGTGGAAAACATATATTATATATACATATATATATATATATGTATATATTTATATATACACACACACACACACACACATATATGCTGTATGTATATATGTATATACATATACTGTATGTATATGTATATGTGTGTGTGTATATATATGTGTATATATATATGCTGTATGTATATACGTATATACATATACTGTATGTATATGTATATGTGTGTGTGTGTGTGTGTGTATGTGTATATATATATATAAATTTTGTTGGACCACTGCAAGCTATCTTCTAAGAGCATTTCCTTGCCTTTTTAAACTGCCCTTAGTCCAACCTCTGACCCAATACATGCAGGGGTTGTCAAAAGTAGGTTTACAGTTGTGAGTAGGCAAACACAGAGTTTATTCCTACGTTATTTATTATTGTATTATTTATTATTATTATTATTATTATTATTATTATTATTATTATTAACCTATTGTCCAGAAGGTCACTCAAAAGGATGTCCAGAAGGTCGTTTGGCTGTCTGGTCTATTTAGCATATTATGCTTTTATTATTATAGATTATTATAGATAATTGTATCTTAACTGCTTAATATAAGTATACATTTAGCTACTATAGATTATGTGTATTTATTTATATTTTATTTTCCATTATGTTGTGTTAAATCATAGAATTGGGCTTTCATATGAAGATCACAAATGATAACTTAGTTTGTATTTAAGATAGATCAGTTATGTAAAACTGCCTAGCAATGTAATTATCCTATATAATAAAAGGCTAATATGCTAAGTGTCTGGTTGTCTGTTCAACCAGTCAAAGTGTAATATGCTAATGATATGTTAAGGCTGCTAAACTGCTTGCTACGATGTGTACTGACCACCAGGGGGCAGACTCTCTGACTGGTAGGTGAGTCAGTTGGGACTGAGTGAGAAGGGCTAGACATGCCCAGAGCCCTCCCTTGGTCCCTCCCTGGCTGGCCAACCTCCCACATCCCTCCCTGGCCCCAATCGTGTACCCTCTTGTAATCCAAGACCCCTCAGGGGATGTGGGAGAACTGGTTTCAGCCCAATCCCATAGGCCAGGTGGAGGGACCCCACTGGTGCACGAATTCGTGCACTATGCCTCTAGTTAATTACAAAAAGAAAATATAATGGAATTAAAGAAAATGAACATGGACAGAACATCATAGCTTTTCTAATCTGTAGTACACAAGTTTCACTGTCCTTATACCAGTAGCATTAAAATTATCTAATTATTAAAAACTAGAGGCCCAGTGCACGAAATTTGTGCACGGAGGGGGTTGTCCCTCAGCCCAGCCTGTACCCTCTCCAATATGGGACCCCTTGAGGGATGTCCGACTGCCCGTTTAGGCCCAATCCCAGTGGGATCGGGCCTAAACGGGCAGTCGGACATCCCTCTCACAATCCAGGACTGCTGGCTCCCAACTGCTGGCCTGCCTGCCTTCCTGATTGCCCCTAACTGCTTCTGCCTGCCAGCCTGATCACCCCCTAACCACTCTGCTGCCAGCCTGTTTGCCCCAAGTTCCCTCCTCTGCCAGCCTGGTTACCTCTAACTGCCCTCTCCTGCAGGGTTGATCACCTCCAACTGCCCTCTCTTGCAGGCCTGGTCCTTCTCAACTGCCGTCCCTTGCAGGCCGGGTGCTTCCCAACTGCCTTCTCCTGCTGGCCATCTTGTGGTGGCCATATTGTGTCCACATGGGGGCAGGATCTTTGACCACATGGGGACAGCTATATTGTGTGTTGCAGTGGTGAGCAATCTGCATATTACTCTTTTATTAGATAGAATAGAGGCCTGGTACAGGGGTGGGGGCCAGCTGGTTTGCCCTGAAGGGCGTCCCGGATCAGGTGGGGGTTCCCTTGGGGTGTGGGGCGGCCTGAGCGAGGGGCCTGTGGTGGTTTGCAGGCCAGCCACACCCCCTGGCGACCCAAGCGGAGGCCCTAGTATCTGGAATTTATTTTCCTTCTATAATTGAAACTTTGTAGCCTGGAGCAGAGCCAAGCCTGGGGCTCCCTCCGAGGCCGGTAGCCATTTGTGTTGGGGTTATAATTGAAACTTTGTTGCCTTAAGCGGGTGGGCCCGGCCAGGGTGTGTGGAAAGCTTTGCTTCCCCTGTTGCCGGCAGCAACCCTGGCCTGCTCTCTCAAGCTCCATTCTGCCGCCATTTGTTTGAATTTGTTTACCTTGTCTAATTGAAACTTTCTAGCTTGAGTGGAGGCTTAGGCCTGGCAAGGGCAGGCAGAAAGCTTGGCTTCCTCTGTTACCTAGGAAACCTTGCTCTCTGTGGCTGTAACCATCTTGGTTTGGGTTAATTTGCATGCTTGCTCTGATTGGATGGTGGGCGTGGCTTGTGGGCATGGCTTGTGGGTGTGTCGGAGGTATGGTCAATTTGCATATTTGTCTATTATTGGATAGAATGCTTTTATTGAGAAGTCTATTTATTTTTGTCCTTCTTTACTAACTGAAGGACCTACTCTGAAAACTTTTACAAAATCCATTCTATACTAGTGTTATTGCTACACATGCTGATACTACCCAATAAATAAGTAAGTGACTCATTCTGTGGTTCTAAGACATATTATTTAAGGTAAGAGAAATATTCTTTTATTTATTTCTGTTTTCTTATTGAAATCAAATGTTTCAATAGTTCCATGTGCTACTTTCTCTCTGGATATTTAGTATTCTATGAAATCTCAAATACTTATCTTCTATGTACATAAAATTAATCTAATTTTTACTTCAATATTTTGGAAAGTACTCAAGGTGGTTCTGCCCCTGCTGCTTTGTATGATTAATTTCATGGGAACAAAAATCAGTGATTCTGCAGGGTAAATTAGTGAAAATATTTTGTGCTTTTAATCATGAGAAATAACCCAAACTCTACCTTTTTATGATGTGAAAAATAAAGGCTTTTATATTTAATTGGTGCATTGATGCTGAGGGTAGGAAATGGGGTAGGGAAAATAACAGTCCACAGTGCTTTTCAATGTACATGAACAGGAAGTAATAAAGCTAATTCATCTCTAAAATACAAATTGCTTTTTAGCAAATGGTCCACAAGGGTGCAATAAACAGAACAACGTTAAAGAATCTTTGACATGGTAAATAATTAAGAGATTGGTCAAGGACTTGATATAAAGTTTCTGCTGTCTAATCTACAAATTACTAAGACCCAGGAGTATATCCCTGGATATGGGAACTAGTTACTCTACATTATACTGCTGAAATAAAGTGCCACCTCCAACACATAGAATTAATAGTTAAATATTAACAGCAAATCTGAATTGTGACTAAGAAATAGGAAAATTTTGTCTTGAGAAAGTCCATGTTCTCTATAATCTGTGTCCTTAAACCTTAATTGTGTGCAACAGGCAGTGTAACACAGTCCTAGTGGTGTGTGTGTAAAGACAGCTAATGCAATTATTTGAGCGACATTAAATTATAGCAACAAAATTAAAGAAAACCATCTATGTTCACATAGTTAAAATAAATCAAACCATAGAAAAAGGGAAGGAATACCATGGCAAGTCTTTCCCATAACCCTGCCACCCTGATGTCCTATTACTCCTTCTCCAGGAGCAATCACCAGTAGCAGGTTTGTTTGTTTTTAAGTCTGTTCCAAGTAATATTCTAGACATATACAATATTCTGGACATATATGTACATCAACAAAGCTAAGCACAATGTTTTGAAACTTTTATTTAATAAAGCCAAATAAATAAAAATATATTTATTATTATTTAAATATATTTTTATTGATTTCAGAGAGAAATGGAGAGGAAGAGAGAGAGAAACATCAATGATAAGAAAGAATCATTGATCATCTGCCTCCTACACACCCTGTACTGAGGATTGAGCCTACAAGCTGGGCATGTGCCCTGGCCAGGAATCAAACTGTGACCTCCTGGTTCATAGGTTACCACTTAACCACTGAGCAACACTGGCTGGGCTGATTATTATTTTTATCAGTGTAGAGCTATCTTTTTTATTTTTAATAAATTATTTGAATGTAATATAATTTATTTAGTCATTTGCCTAACATGAACATTTAAATTGCTTGTGTTTTCAGTTTGGAATGAATAAAAAACATAAATTATAATGACACCTTCTCAATCTCCCACAGTGTGCATGTATGTATTTTGTCAATTCGTTTCAATTAAATTAAAGCCCATTTGAAAATGTCTATTCAAACATTTTTATTTAGTAGTAATCTGAATATTAAAGTTAGATATTTTACATATCAACTATTACCATATTGAAACTTAATCAAACTAAGTCAATTATTTAACATTTATGTGTCTGAATTATATATACAAAGTGCTAAGCAATGTTTTGGGAAATTCATTCTATATTTTCATAGCACCTAACTGAGTAATTGTGTCACCAAAAATATTTATAGAAACTTCATGTTGTTATAATGATTGTTTATTAAACTTGCATATAAATCATAGATTGTTGATGGATTTTTTACAATCTTAGAGAATAATCCTATATAATAAAGAGGTAATATGCAAATTGACCATCACTCCAACACACAAGATGGCCACCTCCATGTGGTCAAAGATGGCTGCCTTCATGTGGACACATGATGGCTGCCACAAGATGACCAGCAGGGCATGGCAGTTGGTGGGGGGGGGGGCACCAGGCCTGCAGGGGAGGGCAGTTGGGGGGAACCAGGCCAGCAGAGGAGGGCAGTTAGGGGCAATCAGGCCTGCAGGGGAGGGAAGTTAGGGGCGACCAGGCCATCAGGGGAGGGCAGTTAGGAGTGACCGGGCCAGCTGTGGAAGGCAGTTAGGGGGAATCAGGCAGGCAGGCAGGTGAGCAATTGGGAGCCAGCAGTCCTGGATTGTGAGAGGGATCCCAGATTGGAGAGGGTGCAGGCTGGGCTGAGGGACACACACCTCCCCCATGCATGCATTTCATTCACCAGGCCTCTAGTGTTTAATAATGAAATATTTTTTATTTTTTAATGACACAACCCAAAGTATGAGACATGGGTGGTGTTATGCAAGACCCTCAAAACTCCTCATTTTATACGTGAAGGCATGTAACATACTTAACATAGATAATGGAAGAGTGGGTAAGATAAGATGTCTTGACTACCTGGTGGTGATTCTATCTATTCAATTGTTCTGGCAAAAGTCTTATTGATGGACAAAATATTGTAATCGCAAATACGTATTCTCTAATAAGTATAAAGGCCTATCTTATCCTTGTTAATTTTAGATTAATTCCTCAATAACAACTCATAATAAAATTTTTAAATTATGTAAGATAAATTTCATATTTAATTCAAAAATAAGATATTCTTTTAGCAAAGATTAATGTGCAAATCAACCTCTTAAAGACAGTTTTAATTTTTTAAAATTTTCATAATACAGTTTTGGAGTTGAAAAGAAATTTAGAGTTCTACTTATTGTCTTTATTTTGTGAACAAAAAACTGACGTTCTGAAAAGTGAAATGTTTGGCTAAAGACAAATATGTTAATGGGGAAGAGAATAATATTCTGAAATCTTAAACATTCTCAATATAGTCTAGTAGTCAACTTATATTTTTTTAATTTTCCTTCTGAAAATGTACTTGCCATTTCATTTTATTACTTTGTGATATGTAGCTGGCTTCAGTTTTAACTTTTAATCTTTAACATAATATATATGAGTACAACATATATATATATATGTATATATATTACATTTATATATGTGTGCATATATATGTAATAAAATATGCATGCATAATTTCAAAGATTGTCTCAACAAACTGGACAAATTATAGTTTGGCTCATCAGAGTTATTGTTTATTTATAACTACTGGAAGATGTTTTGTTTTGACTGTAATCTGGGCATGTTTATTTAAAGTTCTGTACGTCTTCTTAAAAATTAATGGATTATACATACTTCATACCTACTTAATCTATTTTTCAAATATTATCACAATCACTGAAAGTCCGTAATATTAATTAAAAGTAACTATATATTATCAAATCTGCATTTTAAAATCACCATATCTGATATAATTTTAGCAATTTTAAATCATTTTATGTGTGGACAGTGGTTAAAGAGAAAAATCTGAGCCAAAACTGATAGTGGCTGAGTTGATAGGTCTCTTATAAACCAAAATTAGTTCACAGATTTACTAACCGACAAAAGAAATTTCAATTATTTTTATTTCTTTCAAATAATTTAAAATTTATGAATTTTACTTTTTGTAATTTTATGTCCTTTTAAAAATAAGAAATGTCTATTTCTGAGCAACATATGTTCTCAAACAGATTGCCAAGGGAAATCACAAATCTTTGTATTGTTGTTGATTTAACTCAGCAATCAATTAAATCGAAACAGTTTAAGGGACAAGATATTACAGCTCCTACACATGCTAAATGGGCTCTACCCTTATTTGCAATTGCTGATCAACTTATTGAGTTAAAGACTCCTACTTTGTAGCTTTTTTCCCTCTTAGACTTTGTTTTAATTTTGTTAAATTCATTGGGTGATATTGGTCAACAAGTTATACACCAACTACTCCCTTTCTCTGTACCCTTGTGTGTGCAAATGAATTAAAGTAAAATAAAATAAATCAATCCTAGGCTTTCATTTTTTAAAATTTTAAAACAGGAGCCTAAGTACTGACAAGAAATAAAAATATTAATTTCAAAAATTTTACCAAGATCAGACATCCAAATGACCAATTCACTTAATCTGTCAAGCACAGCTTTCAAAAGAAACAAGTATACTAAGATGACTATACTAGTTTGATGGACTGCAAACCTCTACTTGTCCCAGTCTCTTAAAACTCAATGAGAATCATCTGATATCCACAACTAACCCCTCCACATGTTACATAATGATAGAGTAAAACCACTATGCAGAGAAGACATTACAGTCTAGTCAACCAATGTCAATGTGATAAAAAGTTGAAGGATCTAAACTAAAAAGCAGATATTAACTATGAGTGTAATTTGTATAAAATCAGCCCCAAGTAGTCTAATCTCACCACAATAAAACATTCAAGGAAATATCATGCAGGGAACAAAAAGAATTGGAATTTATTTAACTCTTTATGGAAGTATTTCAGGAAATCATCTAAGGGTGAATATTTGCATAATGTCCTGCCTATGGATCCTAAAAAAAATTGTTCTTGATCTCTCTCATATCACTGTCAATGACTGCCACACAGCCTACAGCAGCTCCCCAAGAAAATCTTTTTTCCTTCTCTAAAGCTTTAAAAGTATTTTTGAGCCCTAGCAGGCTTGGCTCAGTGGATAGAGTGTTGGCCTGAGGATCAAAGGGTCCCAGGTTTGATTTCAGTCAAGGGCACATGTGGGCTCAATCCCCCGTAGGCGGCTTGCAGGAGGCAGCTGATCAATGATTCTTATCATTGATGTTTCTCTCTCTATCTCCCTCCTTCTTCCTTCCTTTCTGAAATCAATCAATCAATAAATAAATAAAAATATTTTTGCAAAACTTAGTACAGGAGGCTTTCTACTCTCTACCCACCAAAAAAAGTAAATTGGCCAGGGAGCTATTTGCTTAAATATTAAATACTTAAAAATAAGACTCCACAAATGTCACAAATTATCTTGATTTATGAAAAAGAAAGTGCAAAAAGGAATGATATATAACACCTATCCTTGGTCTGCAGAGCAATTAGTTGTTTAGAGCAAAGAGTAAATTTGAGTGTAGCATGGTAAGTTAACATATTTTCAATAAACCAATGGCAGGGACTTTATTGGAGGTCCACCCAGGTTTAAATTCTAGTTCTGCTATTTAGTAGCTGTGTAACCTACTGAAAGCTGGTTATTGTCTCTGTGTCTTCTTTTTTCTAAATAAAGAGAATTAATGGGGATAATAAATAACTACTGATAAGGGTTGTGAGGATGAAATAACAAATGTGTGTTTCACAGGTGAAGCTAATGTAGATAATACACTCAGGAGGACAGGGCATAGCAATATAAGAACCTATTATTAATAGATAAAAAGAGATTTTTTAAATAACTCAAATAAAATGTTTTATCATTAGAGGCATCAAGAATACCTAAAAATTGACAGAGCTGTGTTTTGGAGCCCAGAACTTAAGAGGAAGAGGAAACTTTTTTTTTTTTTTTTAATCACTTCAGGACAGTAATTCATGGTATCAGACCAGAAAGAGGACATTTTTGCTGACACAAGAAGCTGCTTGATGATTTCAGAGGAGGCACACACTAAGTTTAGGAAGCAAGGGTAGACAAGGCCATTGAAAATACCTCGGTAGGGCTCTCCTGGTGTTTGGAGAGATTTGAGCTGTTTTCCTTGAGTTAGATGTATCTTTATTTTTTGTTATGAAAATTGTTATAGGTGAGATATTTTTAAGAAGTTTCCTAATATATTAAAGTTTGATTATTGACTATAATCAGCTCATTGGATATTTTAAACTTATTTGGGATACAATAGAATTTGGGGTCATTTATTCTCATTACTGTCCTCACGTAAGCTATCTCTCAAATGTGTTCTTTGACATCTTTGGATTCTTGAATATTTTCAAGTATAAAATGTCTGCTCAAGTGTGAACTTTAATTCCATTTCTAATGTAATGGTCATCTTCTTCTAATCCATGCGTGTTTCACAGGTAAAGCTAATGTAGATAATCTTTTTGCCTGAGACCCGAAGGCCTGTGAGAGTCTTTTATTTTACCCCACATCTGCTCATCCCTTCAACCGTCAGATTTTCTAGAAGGACGCAGGGAAGAGGTAGAAGGAAAAATGGTAACTGTCTTTTAACTGACTTGTGCTGATACAACCTCTAACTATTGATGCATTCGAGGAGGCAAGCACAACCCTGGATATCTGATGGGATCACATGAGCTTTCTTCAGAGGAGTTTATGGGGGCTTTCTCAATGTATGGTTCCATGGTGTGGGAGGTCAGTTTTGCCTTGACTACCAGTACTTCTGATTTGGAAATGTACTAAAAGGCATCTTGCTGCTGGGTCACTCACCCATGTTTCGTCTTACTGGATAGTAGCTCATTGTGGTTCCTTTCCTGCTGCTCACCTGCCTTGCCTACAGGTGGAAGCATAGGCAGCCTCATTATAGACACTGATCTCTGCTCAGTCACTGCTTTCTATTTCTCTGAAAATACTAGTTAAATTTATAGAGATGATAAACAAATCAGTTGAAAAATTATGGATATAAGGAAAATGAGATGCCACCTTTTCTTCGTGTAGACATGACTAAAAATTATGAATGATTCTTTTAGAGAGATCACCCTTAACATTATTTGAGCATATTTTTCTCATAAATCATGTACTCCTAATGACTGCTCTCACAGCCAATTCCACTGGTATATTAATATTTTACTCTATAGGCTGGGTAGGAGAATGTTGAGATGATGGTGGGGTAATAGGACCATTTGAATCACTTCTTAATAGATCTTAGGAAAATGTCTGCCCCTAAAGAGTACATTTATTAAATAATGAATATCTCCTTTTTTGAATTTAGAGAAACATTGTTATTAAACTTTTAAACTTTTGCGACTTTAGCCCAAGTAGAGAAAATAGGAAAAATCTGTCTCATTCAACATGTTAGTAAAGTACCAGTTTTAAATTATGTATTTCTTAAGTTCTCTGACAAAACAACAATCCAAATACTTTCATGAATTCAAGCTCTGGACTATGTTCTTTAATGACTATTTTCTTTGATTCTGTGGTCAACAAAGAAAAAAAACTTAAAAGGTGATTACTATCTGGGACACTTACTCTCCTAATAGAAATAGACTATGTTCTTTTCATATTTATTATCCAATCTGTATTTAGTAAGGCAAATTTCAGAAGCAGTTAATAGTTTTAAGAAGTTGACTTTTTGTTTGTTTTAGTATTCAATTTGTACTTGTGATTATGTGCTGAGTCCATCGGATTTTTTCCAATAATGCTGTCACAAGCAAGTGCTGCTATCTCAATTATCTTAAGAGTAAATTGTCTATAAATTAACTGGTCAAAGCTTTTACTTGTTTGAGATTTTATAAGCAGCTCTACTTCTAAAGTATAAGGGTAGGCCATTATTCAGATGCAATTCCATTTTATTGACAAAGCAGTAAAAAAGAAACAAAAATAATTGATCCAGTGTATTTTAACCTTTCTTTATGCCCTTTGTTAGTTCTCTAAATATATTCTCACCCATAAGAATTTTCTGAAGAATTATATATAATTTTTGTAAATGTGATCCTCCTGCCGTGTGTGTGTGTGTGTGTGTGAATTTGTGCAAAATATTTAGCTCTTCATTTTCTGGGCCCATAGAAATGTGTGTAGATAGATGTAATTCATTTTTATGCAGATCTTCTTTTTTAATTTTGGTAAAAATAGTAAGATTTATATTTTGTACATGGTGCATTGTGACCAACATGGAGACCAACTTAATATTATTATAAACCATTGATGTTGATTGAATTATACATCAGTATCTTAAAAATAACAGCTATTTAATTTTAAAATAGTGGTATAGTTTTCCAAGTACCAGAAAGAGTGAGGTTATGTTTTCATTAAAAATGTAGTGTTGCAGTCTAGAGTTACTTTTCATTCCAAGCAATGTTTTGTTTTTAAAATAAAGGAGTAAAATACAATACAGAGATAACAAAACTTCCAGCTGAGTTAAATGTTTACTCTAAAAATATTAATACTAAGTTTCCTAGTTACACATAAATGATAATGATGTTAATAAATTGTAAAAGAATAAATCAGGCCCTAATTTGTCTGCAATATGAACCCATCTGATGATGAAAGGCATACCCAGATTGCTACTTTCAAGGCTGTAAGAGAAGTATAAGCAATGTAAGGATTATGACTGATTTTGCCTTATCAAATTCAAGGTTCTATAAAATATCTTTAATTTAACTCAAGTAAGTTCAATGCAAATAAGAATAAGATGTCTGCAATTTGTAGTTGAATGTGCTTCCCTGATGTGGTGGCCAAGGTGACTCTGACAGAACTGTATTTTAGTGTATAGTCGCCAAACCTGGGGCGGGGGTGGGGAGGGGAGAAGTCTGTGTCATATAAGGAATACTGAGATAAAGAAAACATTCCATCTGGCTGCACCACATTTGTCAGTGTTCTGTTTATATCCTCTCAGGCCTTACAATATCAGTGGCTGGCTATTCTAGATGTCAAAGACCAACAAGTTCATGAAGACTTTTGCTGGCCTCCAACTGCATTGCTAGGGAAGTGCTTGATAATTAATGTCACCTGAGATGACTTTAATGACTAACAGGAGCTGGTGTATAACTATCTCATTCTTGCCCCACCAAATAACTTTGAGGAACATGTTCTTAACAAAATGCCCAAGGGGAATTATGCTCATGTACACACAGTGACAACTTGCTTAATAACATTTTCTTCCCTAATATTTATTGACTACTCTCCTTTATCGTCCTACATCTACTTTCTCCAACTGGGAACATGGAATCACCTCCCAAAGAAACTATGTAGAGTACTTGAACTAAATATTTTCTTCAAAGTCTTTTAGAAGAACACACTAAGATTCCTATTAAAGAACTAAAATATAAGAGCAGAAACATATGACACCCTCCCCCCAAAAAATCGGGGATATCACTGATATTGTAGTGCAAAAAATTAAAATTTAAAAGCTATCAAGACTACATTATAAAATTTCCAAAAACCTCCTAATATTTAAATAAAAAAAGGGGGGATAGTAGAAGAATATCATGTAAGGAAAAGTATCCTGTAAGTAAATTACATCTAGAAAATTTTTACTTTAGAAAATTAACTTTCATTTGTAATGCTAACAGCAAGACACCCATGTAAAACATACATGGGGTCAAAACAAGCCAAAGGAAAATATTTTGGGCAAAAAATGAAAAAGGATCACAAGTCAAATTTATAGAAAAGATTCCTTTATTAACTTTTGGTCAAGAATATGTTTGTATATTTTCAGAAAACAACTCCGAGACCATGTGGATTCCTGCAACAGAGAGGAATTGACAGGAGTGCTCCAGCCATGAAGACAGAAGAGAAACAGTCCAGAGATGGAAGACGTTGACGACGCTTTGCCATACTAGCAGTCAGCAGCTGTGCGTCACTGCAGGTTGCCCAGGACCAAACCAGAGAGGGTCGGAGCTGCATTACCACCATTTGTCCACCATCCAGAACTGAAATATCATTGCTGACATGTACACATAAGGAACTGTTTGACATTGAAATTGGGATTCAAAAGAACTGTTGGCCCAGAAAGAAACTCACTACAGACTGATTCATTTGCCTCTCAGCATAACCATTATTGCTTGTCTCATTTTCGGTTCTTATAAGTGTATTTCTAGTAGCACATGATCTCACTCATCTAGGGGAAATGATGAACAACATAGACTGATGAACAAGAACAGACCTGGAGACAAGGAAGCATAGATCAGACTGTCAGACCTCAAAGGGAAGATAAGGGAGGGTGGGGATAAGGGGGAGAGATCAACCAAAGGACTTGTGTGCATGCATATGAGCCTAACCAGTGGTCACGGACAACAGGGGGGGTGGGCGCATGCGTGGGGAGGGGTTTGGGATGGGAATGGGGGAATGAGGACAAATATGTGATACCTCAATAAAGAAATTAAAAAAAATAAAATGCAAAAATGTGTAAATGTATTAAAACATTAATAAACAAACATTTATGGAAATATAAATGTTAAACAAATATTGTCATTCTAATAGGTTAATGAAAATTTAAAAATTATTCAAAAATAAACTAAAATATGAAATTAAAGAAAATGTAGTCATACAAATTAAAAATCAAATATTAGCTAATCTTTAAAAATAATAAAACTTCACTCTCAAAAAAATAAAGTCTCCCAATGGTGTCATCTTCCAGTTCTGAGTGTATTTTTATACCAAAATCATGAGGTGCTCTAAATTTTCCACTGTATGTTTCTATGATTCTATTTTCAACTAAACCTCATCTGTTGGTTGATCATTTTGAGATGCTCTCTTTAAATAATTTTTCTTTTCAGCAGGAGCTTCAATATATTTTTCAAATGCAGGGGTGCCCACCCCCTCATTTTACTAAAAGAATATTTTTCCATTTTGTACCCTTAATCAAGATTGGTACCATCATAGTTGCATTCTATGTGTTAAGTAAATCTTTAACTAGAATAGGAATACTTTCAATAGAAGCTGCATCAGTCAAGTTCTTGTCAAGAAAACCAAAACTCCTCTATCTAGTTAGTGCAACTTGGAACTGTTCAATACAGGGAACTAGGAGCATTAATTAAATGTTGGACTATGTCCTTTAATGACTATGGTCCTGCAAAGTAAGGCCAGGACCATAGCTGATAGATTCTGGCTATTTGAGGGAGCTGTGCCAAATCTCAGCAAGTCCCAAGGAGAGTGAATGCCAACAATTTTTGCTGCCTGCAGTGCAGAATAGTCTCAGAGGAGATGATGTTGTACCCAATGACAGACCTCTCCTTCTCTTTTGCCTTCCGAATCTTGCACATGTGTTTTTCCTTGGTAGATTCTGTCCTGGAACTATACAAGACAAAGGTCTTCTAATAAATGTCCTTCAGTACTATTCTTTGCCATGTTAAGGAGGCTGTGAAATACTATATGATAGTACTGATCACAAATACCATAGGACAGAATCAGTGCTTTATTAATCATCATTTTCTTCATTCTCTTGAGCACTGTGGAATTATTGAAGTCTTCTAAATAAACACATTATTTCAATTTGAAATTGTAATACAGCATAGTACTTCTACATGTGTTCTAAGATGTAAAAGTTTTACTTTATATGTTTTACCCTAACACAAATGTGATATTCTGTTCTAGAATATAGCATCACAAACAAACAACAACACCAACAAAAATTAAACCATTGCAGTTTTTAGGAGTGATTATTTATATCTTGAAGGGTGGGAGAAGACTTCTTAAAGGAGGTAACATTTGCATTGGACTTGTAGACACAGAGATATAGAAAAGAGAATTTCAGCTGCATCAAATTGAATGAACAAGGCAAAAGTCTATAAATATTCTTAACTCCTGCTGCTAAAATAGTCTTCCTAAAGTGTCATTCTAATTATAGGATGCAGTGATGCGAAAAACATTCAAAAGTTGCTCATGTCCCAGTAAATTCCTTATAAACTGTACATGAGGTCTGAGGAACTGCACAGTGTAGACCCAACCAACCTTTCCATTGCCAGTTCTCGTTAATCTCCTACACCAAAAGTATGTTTCTGTCAGGCTGAATTAATCTCTAATAAGGAGCAAGACTCAGCCTCATTCCACGCCTGTGTCTTTTCTTACAGAGCTCTCTGCCTGCAACGTCTACATCTCTTTTTTTTCCATATCACATTCCACATAACAAACCCATGTTGTCCACACAAGAAAGCCCACTCATCTACATAACCAATTTCTGTGCTTCCTTCCCAGCCTACCTCAAAATTTTATGAAGTCTGCCTCTCCCGGTCCTCAATCTATATATTTACTAGGCCCGGTGCACGAAATTCGTGCACGGAGGGGGGTTGTCCCTCAGCCCAGCCTGTACCCTCTCCAATCTGGGACCCCTTGAGGGATGTCCGATCCTAGGGATCGGGCCTAAATGGGCAGTCGGACATCCCTCTCACAATCCAGGACTGCTGGCTCCCAACTGCTGGCCTGCCTGCCTTCCTGATTGCCCCTAACCACTTCTGCCTGCCAGCCTGATCACCCCCTAACCACTCTGCTACCAGCCTGTTTGCCCCCAACTTCCCTCCTCTGCTGGCCTGGTCACCCCTAACTGCCCTCTCCTGCAGGGTTGATCACCTCCAACTGCCCTCCCTTGCAGGCTTGGTCCCTCTCAACTGCCCTCCCTTGCAGGCTGGGTGCCTCCCAACTGCCCTCTCCTGCTGGCCATCTTGTGGTGGCCATCTTGTGTCCACATGGGGGCAGGATCTTTGACCACATGGGGGCAGCTATATTTTGTGTTGCAGTGATGATCAATCTGCATATTACTCTTTTATTAGATAGGATAGAGGCCTGGTGCACAGGTGGGGGCCAGCTGGTTTGCCCTGAAGGGTGTCCCGGATCAGGTGGGGGTTCCCTTGGGGTGTGGGGCGGCCTGAGCAAGGGGCCTGTGGTGGTTTGCAGGCCGGCCACGCCCCCTGGCAACCCAAGCAGAGGCCCTGGTATCTGGAATTTATTTTCCTTCTACAATTGAAACTTTGTAGCCTGGAGCGGAGCCAAGCCTGGGGCTCCCTCTGAGGCCGGCAGCCATTTGTGTTGGGGTTATAATTGAAACTTTGTTGCCTTAAGCGGGTGGGCCCGGCCAGGGTGTGTGGAAAGCTTTGCTTCCCCTGTTGCCGGCGGCAACCCTGGCCTGCTCTCTCAAGCTCCATTCTGCCGCCATTTGTTTGAATTTGTTTACCTTCTGTAATTGAAACTTTCTAGCTTGAATGGAGGCTTAGGCCTGGCAAGGGCAGGCGGAAAGCTTGGCTTCCTCTGTTACCTAGGAAACCTTGCTCTCTGTGGCTGTAGCCATCTTGGTTTGGGTTAATTTGCATACTCACTCTGATTGGATGGTGGGCGTGGCTTGCGGGTGTGGCTTGTGGGTGTCTCGGAGGTATGGTCAATTTGCATATTTGTCTATTATTACATAGGATATCTATTGTATTTTGAAGATGTTAATTCTGAATTTGATTAGATTTATTTGTAACTATCTTACCCTGCCATGAGCTCATGTGATCCTTGATGGAAGATCACATATTATCCATATTTGCACTCCCTACCCAACCATGCGACATCTAAGCAAGTGCTTTGTGTGAATACATGTTACTCTAAAGGGAGTCAGTAAATCGTTACCTTGTCTAAATGAAAACAGGATGTATGCAGGTCTTTATAAGATTTAATGATGTAACTGTTGTAATTTATTATTAATAGCTATTGATTCTCTGGGACATCCTCTCTAATAAAAAGGTAATATGCAAATTAACAATCACTCCGCTACACAAGCCATGCCCCCACCAGCCAAGCCACGCCTACCAGCCAATCAGGGCGAGTATGCAAATTAACCCCAGCCAAGATGGCTACCATTGGGTTTCCCCGGCAACAGAAGAAGCCAAGCTTTCCACACACTCTGGCGGGCCCAGGCCTCCACTCAAGGATACAAAGTTTCAATTATAGAAATGGCGGCAGCCACGGATTAGCAGGAGGCTTGGCTCCACTCCAGGCTACAAAGTTTCAATTGTAGAAGGTAAATAAATTCCAGATACCAGGGCCTCTGCTTGGGTCACCAGGGGCATGGCTGGCCTGTAAACCACCATAGGCCCCTCGCCCAGGCCTCTCCACACCCCAAGGGAACCCCACACTGATCCAGGACACCCTTCAGGGCAAACCAGCTGGTCCCCACGCATGCACCAGGCCTCTATCCTATCTAATAAAAGAGTAATATGCAGATTGACCATCACTCCAACACACAAGATCAAGATAGCTGCCTCTATGTGGTCAAACATCCTGCCCCCATGTGGACACAAGATGGCCACCACAAGATGGCCAGCAGGGGAGGGCAGTTGGGAGGCACCAGGCCTGCAAGGGAGGGCAGTTGAGAGGGACCAGGCCTGCAAGGGAGGGCAGCTGGAGGCAATCAACCCTGCAGGGGATGGCAGTTAGGGGTGACCAGGCTGGCAGAGGAGGGAAGTTGGGGGCAAACAGGCTGGCAGGGGAGCAGTTAAGCATCAACCAGGCTGGCAGCGGAGTGGTTAGGGGGTGACCAGGCTGGCAGACAGAAGCGATTTAAGGGCAATCAGGAAGACAGGCAGGCGAGAAGTTGGGAGCCAGCAGTCCTGGACTGTGAGAGTCGGACATCCCTCGAGGGGTCCCAGATTGGAAAGGGTGCAGGCTGGGCTGAGGGACACCCCCCCCCTCCGTGCATGAATTTCATGCACCAGGCCTCTAGTGTGAAAATGAGTCTCAATGAATACGTAAAAATATGAACATACTTTTAATGCATTTGGGCCATGAATTAAAGAGTTTAGTGCAATTTTTACATTAGTGCAAATTAACATTTCTTTTTTCCATATCAAATCTTACAGAATAAATATAAATGAAAGGGTAATTCAAGAATGGTAGGGAAGAGTCAGTATTGCTAGATTCTCTACTGGGGGAGGAGGAATTATGCTCCTGGTGATGTTTCTGTTCTATTTAGTCTCATAACTTTCCAAAGAATGTTCTTTCTCTGAAATACAATTACTTTCAGCTTTAGTTACTATAAGAGGAATAAAAGTAATGTTCCACTTAATTCATTCGTGGCATCCATATGCTCTCTTCCATTGATTTAATCCCAAACATTTGGTAAGGAAGTCAAATAAGAATTGGATTTTAAATGAACATCAGATCACTGTGAAGTTCAATAGCACATGAGTGTACAAAACAAGGCACTGTGAGTCCCTTTTCTTTCCCTCATGATGGCTTTAATAAATACATATCCATTCATTAGTTCTGGAACAAATATTTAATCCTACCATGTGTCAGACACTGTACTAAATGTTAGGGAAATAAACTGGCAATTATTATATGGTAGACAAAACAGGACTGCCAGGTAACTGAAAAAGAATGGCAATCTTGTCCAAAAAAATCACACTATACTCTGCACCAGCAGGCATGGGTCTGAACTGTTTTTCAGCCTTCAGTGGTATTGGGTTTCTAAACTTTCTCCATAGTCTCTCCCTGTAACTGATGGACTGTATTTGCATAAGAATGAAGTTTTTGTACATTGAACAAAATATTACTATCAGTATCATATTGGCTCATTAGACTAATAACTGAATAATAGAATGCTTCTCAGAAATTAATTTCACCATCTTATGCTTTTTTATATATAAAGAATGTTAGAGGTATTTGTTGAGAAAAGATAACTAATTATTAATGATTTATTACTCCATCTAATTACTTAATGTCTTTTAGCCTGTATTGACTAAAGCAAAAACCTGTTCTGGCAATGTCTGGTCAAAGGCTATTTGCTTTGTTCCCCCTCAAATGCCTTTCTTCTCACCTTCAAACTCTCGCTACTTCAACTGCCAATTTTACTGGAGAGGATTTTGTAAGTAATGGTACATTCTATTTTTAAAAATTATTTTGCAGAAAGCGTACATAAAGATCAAAAATGTAAATAGATGTGAAATGTCAATTAATTCTTACTGAACAGTATGAGGTAAAAACAATAATTTATCATCTGACAAGGAGAATTAATGTTCACCTAGAAACTCATATAGATTATTTGAAGTAAACTCAAAAGGCAAATGCAACTTGCAAATTATAGGTAGACCTGAAATGACTATTTAGTTAATCAGGAGGAAAGCTTGTAAAAAAAAAAAGGTACTATTCAAGTGTTAGTAGTGAGACTATTTAAAGCCTAAGTAAATAGAAAAATCGTTTTAAAGACACAGTACTTTTATTTTTAAAAGTTTTACCTTTAGAGTATCAAAACTATTACTTAAAATAACTACTATACATGCTGGACTAGACAATGAGTGCACAGAGGGCACAAGGAAACAGTTCTGCCATTAATAAGTTCCTAGTCTTGTCAAGGATAAGAGACACAATGTGCTCCTCACACTATTAGTAGGAGAACAAGCCAACTGGAAGACATTGTTAATAAATGCCCTTCATTTATTATAAAATGAGGTTTTAGAAGGTTACCATAAAATTTTGCCTTTAATTTTTCTTCAGTTCTTAATTTAACATATTGAGATACACTTTTATCTTCTGATCATTAGATTTAATAATTGCATACAGACTATCAACTTCTCACCCTTAATTTGTAAGTTTGACTGTGTCATTAATTTTTTGTTTTATTAATTTTCATTCGACCCTATTTTAAAAAGAGAACTTCAGTTATTTAAATGGATGTGTATTAGGAAATAAGCTTTTGGTGGCTATACAGATTAATAAAATATGCATCTTAACCTCAGTTTATAAATCAGATACTACATATATGCAAATAAACCACAAATATAGATATAGTATATAGCTTGTTTCCTTTTCTTTCAGCTAAACATTCTAACTCTCCATCACTCCTTTTTCGGTAAAACTAGTCCAGATTTCCTTTATGTAAGTACCCCTTCCTTTTCTCATCCATATGATACAGTATTTGTGGGGATGACCTCAGTCCTTGGATCTCTGGGTAAGAAAAGGGCTCTCTATTCTCTTATAGCGATTCATCTGGGGAGAGAGATAGATGACTCAAAATAGGCAAATGTATTCATGAATTTTGCTGGAACCATTGTTGCAATAATTTAAAAAAATAATGCTATCTTTTTAAAAATTATTTATTATTTAGAGTATTACATTTTTCTCCCATTTATCTCTCACCAGCCACACCCACACCCCAGCACATGCCCTCACCCCCTAGTGTTTGTGTCCATTGGTTATGCTTATATGCATGAATATAAGTTCTTTGGTTGATCTCTTACCCTCCTCCCCTGCCTTCCCTCTGAAGTTTGACAGTCTGTTCAATGCTTCTCTTTCTCTGAATCTATTTATTTTCATCAGTTTATGTTGTACATTATATTCCACAAATGAGTGAGATCATGTAATATTTGTCTTTCGCTGACTGGCTTATTTCACTTAGCATGTTCTGTATGTTCATCCATGCATTGCGAATAGTAAGAGTTCTTTCTTTTTTACAATAGTGTAGTATTCCATTGTGTAGATGTACCACATTCTTTTAATCCATTCATCTGCTAATGGGCACTTAGGCTGTTTCCAAATAGTATCTATTGTAAATTGTGCTGCTATGAACATAGGGTTGCATATGTCCTTTCTGATTGGTGTTTCTGATTTCTTGGGATATATTCCTAGAAGTGGGATTACTGGGTCAAATGGGAGTTCCATTTTTAGTTTTATGAGGAAACTCCATACTGTTTTCCACAGTGGCTGCACCAGTCTGCATTCCCACCAGCAGTGTACTGGGGTTCCCTTTTCTCCACATCCTCGCCGGCACTTGTCATTTGTTGATTTGTTGATGATAGCCATTCTGACAGGTGTGAGATGGTACCTCACTGTTGTTTAGATTTGCATCTCTCAGATGTTTAGTGATTTTGAGCATGTTTTCCTATGTCTCTTGGCTTTCTGTATGTCCACTTTTGAAAAGTGTTTATTTAGGTCTTTTGCCCATTTTTGATTTGATTGTTTATCTTCCTTTTGTTAAGTTGTATGAGTTCCCTATAAATTTTGGAGATTAGGCCCTTATCAGATATAACATTGGCAAATATGTTCTCCGCTGCAGTGGGCTTTCTTGTTCTTTTGTTGATGATTTCTTTTGCTGTACAGAAGCTTTTTATTTTGATGTAGTCCCATTTGTTTATTTTCTCCTTAGTTTCCATTGCCCCAGGAGCTATATCAGTAAAGATATTGCTACGACACATGTCTGACATTTTGCTGCCTATGGATTCTTCTAAGATTTTTATGGTTTCCCATCTTAGTTTAGTCCTTTACCATTTTGAGTTAATTTTGTGTATGGTGTAAGTTAGTGGTTTAGTTTCTTTTTTGCATGTATCTGCCTAATTTTCCCAACATCCTTTATTGAAGAGACTCCATTGTATATTCTTGCCTCCTTTGTCAAATATTAATTGAGCATAATGCCTTGGGTCAATTTCTGGGTTCTCTGTTCTGTTCCTTTGTTCTATATATCTGTTCTTGTGCCAGTACCAGGAAGTTTTGAGAACAGTGGCTTTGTAGTATAGCTTGATATCTGGTATTGTAATCCCTCCAACTTTGTTCTTCTTTCTCAAGATTGCTGTGGCTCTTCAGGGTATTTATTATTATTATTATTCCATATGAATTTTTGGAGAGTTTGTTCTAGTTCTTTGAAGTATGCCATTGGTATTTTAATGGGGATTGCATTAAATCTATAGATTGCTTTGGGTAGTATGAACATTGATTCTACCAATCCATGAACATGGGATGTTCTTCCATTTGTTTATGTCTTCCTCTATCTCTTTTTTCAATGTCATGTAGTTTTCCAAATACAGGTCTTTTACCTCCTTAGTTAAGTTTATTCCTAGGTATTTAATTTTTTTGTTGCAATGGTAAATGAGATTGTTTTTGTTGTTGTTGTTAGTTTCTCTTTCTGTGACTTCATTATTGGTGTATAAAAAAGCCATAGATTTCTGAGTGTTAATTTTGTATCCTGCTACACTGCCAAATTCATTTATCAAATGTAGTAGTTTTTTAATACCGCCTTTAGGGTTTTCTATGTGCAATATCATGTCATCTGCAAATAATGACAGTTTTACTTCTTTTCCAATTTGGATGCCTTTTATTTCTTCTTCTTGTCTGATTGCTATGGCTAGCACTTCTAGTACTATGTCAAAGAGGAGTAGTGAGAGTGGGCATCCCTGTCTTGTTCTTGTTCTTAGGGGAAATGGTTTTAGTTTTTGCCCATTGAGTATGATGTTGGCTGTAGGTTTGTCATATAAGGCTTTTATTATGTTGAAGTATGATCCTTTTATTCCCACTTTTCAGAGAGCTTTTATCAAGAAAGGATGTTGCATTTTGTCAAGTGCTTTTTCTGTATCAATTGATATGATTATGTGATTTTTATCTCTCAATTTGTTTATGTGATTTATCATGTTTATTGATTTGCGGATATTGCATAAGTCTTGCATCCTCAGAATAAATCTCACTTGGTCATGGTGTCTGATCTTTCTAATGTAATGATGGCTTTGATTTGCTAGAATTTTGTTGAGAATTTTAGCATCTATGTTCATCAGAGATATTGACCTGCAATTCTCTTTCTTTGTAGTGTCTTTATCTGGATTTCAGATTCGTGGAATGCTGGCTTCACAGAAAGAGATTGGAAGTCCTCCTTCCTCTAGAATTTTTTAGATTAGTCTGAGGAGGATAGGTTTTAGTTGTTCTTCGAATGTTTGGTAAAAGTCCCCTGTGAAGCTGTCTGGCCCAGGGCTTTTGTTTGCTGTAAGTTTTTTGATTACTGCTTCAATTTCCTCCATAGTTATCAGCCTATTCAGATTTTTTATTTTTCCTGATTGAGTTTTGGAAGGTCATATTTTTCTAGGAATGTGTCCATTTCTTCTAGGTTGACCAATTTGTTGGAATTGAGTTGTTCATAGTTTTTTGGTTTTTGTCTTTGTTTTTTTTTTTTTTTTTTTGGTTTGTTGTTGTTTTGTTTTACAATCCTTTGTATTTCTGTGGGGTCTGATGTTATTTCACCTCTTTCATTTCTGATTTTGTTTATTTGGGTCCTCTCTTTTTGCTTCTTGGTGAGCCTGGCTACAAGTTCATCAATCTTGTTTATCCTTTCAAAGAACCAGCTCTTGTTTTTATGATCTTTTTTATTATTTTTATGGTCTCTATGTCATTTATTTCTTCTCTGATTTTTATTATTTCTTTCCTTCTGCTCACTCTGGGCTTTTCTTGTTTCTCCCTTTCTAATTCTTTAAGTTGTACTATTAGATAAGTTATTACCATTTTTTCTTGTTTTTTTGAGTAAGGCCTGTAATGCTATGAACTTTCCTCTCAGGACTGCTTTCACTGTGTCCCATAGATTTTGGATTGTTGTGTTTTCATTGTCATTTGTTTCCAAGATGTTTTTAATTTCTTCTTTGATCTCTTTGGTAATCCAATCATCATTTAATAACATGATATTTAACCTCCAAGTATTTGAATTTTTATATTGTTTTTATTGTAGTTTATTTCTAATATTATGCCACTGTAATATAAGAAGATGCTTGATATGAATTCAATGCATTGCTGGCTTGATAGTGATAAATTCCCTTAGCCTTTTTTTTTTTTTTTTTGTCTTAGAAGCTCTTGATTTCCCCTTCAATTTTGAATGATAGCCTTGCCTGATAGAATATTCTTGGATTCAGACCCTTGCGTTGCATCTTCCTTCCTTCCATTACCTTCTGGCCTGATGTGTTTCTGTTGAGAAATCATTGGATAATATAATGGGAGACCCTTTATAGGTAACTCTCATTCTCTCTCCTGTAGCCTTTAGGATTCTCTCTTTGCCCTTAACATTTGCCATTGTAATTACAGCATTTCTTGGTGTGGATCTTTTTGGGTTCATCTTGGTTTGGACTCTGTGCTTGTGTGACTTTTTTCTTCACCATATCAGAAAGTTTTCTGTCATTATTTCTTCAACTAGGTTATCTAATCCTTGCTGCTCTTCTTGTCCTTCTGGAACCCCTATTATACATATGTTACTTGGTTTCATGTTGTCCCAAAGTTCCCTTAGTCTCTCCTCCTGCCTTCTAATTTTTTTCTCCAATTGCTATTCAGATTGTATTTTTCTGTCCTATCTTCTAACTCACTAATTTGGTCCTCCGCTTCTTTTAGTCTAATGTTGAAACCTTTCATCATGTTTTTTATTGTAGCTATAAATAACATTTTATAAAATATAAAATATAAAAATTTTTTATTTCCCCTTGATTCTTAAATAAGTTGTTGGTTTTCTCATCCATTTGGTTTATGAACTATGTGCCTCTTACTCTAATTCTTTTTCTGACATATTGAATGCCTCCATTTCATTTAGTTCCTTTTCTGCCCTTCCTCCTTTTCTTTCCTTGGGGTTTGTTTCTTTATCTCCCCATTTTTTCTGTCTTTTTTCTGGCCCTGGACACCTTGCTTGGGGTTTGAGAGGATGAAGACCCTATTAGGGCAATGTTCCAGAAATCGTTAGCCCAGAGGCTGGGTCTTCCTCGAATCTCACACTTTTATTGTCTCTACTCTGAGTTGTATCCCCTTGTCCCACAGATCTGGTCCCTCAGTTGTCTGCTTCAGATGCTCGAGGTGGTGGAAGCACATGCACAGTTCCTCTGGTGTGCAACTCCCTGTGAGGACCCGGAGCCCTCTGGCATGCAATTCACTGTGTGGCCCAGGCATCCGTGGCAGGGTGGCACTCTATGTCCCTCTGGCAGTGCACTTGCAGTGTGGTCCTGTGGCTCCTGGCTGCACACACCAACTTGCTCTGGGTCGCCCTGGCAGCACTCTCCTATGGCCTGGAATGAGGAGTGTGCTGGGTTTCTCCAGGTAGCCCCTGCAGGACTGTCTCAGGGGCCAGAGAGAAGTGGGTGCAGGTTGCTCTGGACTGCACAGAAATTTGGTTACTCCAGATTTCTCTGGTAGTAAGTCCCTGAGCTCGGGATGGGATGGGCTCAGAGTGCTCTGGGTCATAGAGTCCTCACTTTCTTGTAGCCTGGAATGAGACAGGCCCTGGGTTACTCCACTTCTCCCCTCCTCATTGTGGAGGAGGGGCAGGTTTCCCTGGGTTGCTCAGTCTGTGCTCTCCTGTTGTCTGGAGTGAGGTGTGCGTTAGGTTGCTCTGGATGGCCCCAACAGGACTGTTTTGGGGGCTGGAGTGGAGCAGTCCTGGGTTTCTCTGGGTTGCACAGTCAGAGCTCCCCTGTGGCCCTGAGCAAGGCATGTGTGGGGTTGCTCTGGGTCACACCTCCTGGGTTGGGGTAAAGCGAGCATGGGTTGCTCTGGTTCACCCCAACAGGGCTGTCCAGGGAGCTGGGGTGGAGCAGGCACCAGTTTCTCTGGGTCGCACAGTCTGCACTCTCCTGTGGCCCAGAGTGGGGTGTGTTCTGGATTGCTCTGGGTCACCCCTGCAACAGGTCCTGGGGCTCAGAGTGGAGCAGATGCTGGGTGGCCCTGAGTCAGGCTAGCAGCATGGTTCTGGGGTCCGGGACAGGGGTGGGGACATGGTTTCCTCTGGCTTGCAATCACTATGGGGTTTTGGAGCCAGATCCTACGATTCTGTGTCCCAGTGGGCTGGTGAGGAGGCCTGGTGCTGGAGCTCACTCTGGCGGCATGCACTCCCTGCAGATGCCTGGGATCCTGCAGGGAGGTACTGTGCCACTCACTGCTGGGCACTGTGATGGTTCCAGGTGGGTTATAACTGGCAAGTGATGTTCTCTAGGCATCCTCTGCCCTTCCTTATTAAAACTTTCCTCAACTATGTCTAATTTGTTAATTCAGGGTGGATGTTCTCTGATATAGTTGCTTTTCTGGACTGGCTCTAGGAGGAGGTGAATGATAATGTTGCCTATTCAGCCGCCATTATCTATTCAACTCTCAAGAATGCTATCTTTTAAACAGAATTTAAGCTTGGAGAGACTGGTGGGTATCAATGCCATCCCATTGGAGGCAGAGTAACTGAGAGTCAAACCCAAACAAATGAAAGGCAGATTAAGTAAAAAATAGAACACTTTGACTACATAATTTGAGGCCTCTGATATAGTTGAGCCTAAAATTATTGCTATTTCTTGAACTTCCCATATTCTGGGAGCAATAATTCTCTCCATTCTTTATTGCATAAATTAGTCTGAGTGGGTTTTTTCACATTTGCAGCTGAAAAAGAACACCTAATTAATATAATTTTAGTTGGCAAATAAGTAGGAAGAACACTTGTAAACTCAGAAGAGTGATCATTCTCGTAGAGAAAGATTATCAGGAAGACTTGATCCAGTATAGGTAACAACTGATCTGGATCTTGAAGAATGAACAGGTTTTTAATGATATATATGGCAAAGGAGGCTAGTTCAACCTGAAGGAAGAAGTTGGGGAAGCAGAGGATGTGTTTAACAGAATGGTCATTCTGATTGAACAAGGCAAAGATAATATAAAGAATAACGGAGTTAAAGTTAGACACTATGATGGACTTCAATAAGAGTGGAGATTTATATTTAGAAAGCTGTTAAGATTTTTGAAAAAAAGAGCATTAGGTTGTACACATGTGGGTACATTTGACATTTGGTTTTCTTAGTCTTTTAGTAAAAAGGTGAAATAGAACACCATGGGGGAAAATCAATTAAAAAGTTAGCAAAAGTCATGTGTATAACCTTTCTAGGAAACTGGCCTTTTCATTGAATAATCAATGCCGTAATACCTGTTCCCAAATCTAAGAACACAATGAAATTTAGATTGCTATCTCCCTGTTAATTAGCATTCTACTATAAACAAAGCTTAGAGAGGTTGGCTCAACATTTACTCTTGAATCATCCTTTCATTGAGAGCGTGATTGATATTATTGCACAGCTCAATGAAACGTACAGGAAGCATTACAAAGTACCTAAGAAACACATTAGTTGAAAATTCAAACTCTAAAGCTTCCTCAGATGATATAATTAGAATTTTCTACTTTGTTTACTAATACAAAATATTTTTTTTTTCTGTGTTTTGGAACAGCCATGTTTCTCATGATCTATTTAGACCAGAACAGTTGTTTCAATTATGAATTCAAAAAAGAACCAAAGGCTTTCTTCTCTCTAGTCAAACTGTATGCTTTAATTTCATTAAACCAAATAGAGTGCAAGCTCATTTACATTTAAGACATTAGGGTGTTGTAAATTTAATTTTAACTGGTTGGAATATATGATCCAAAAAAAAACAGGAGCAAAAAGTCTCCTGCTGTTGCAAATATACAGTTATTAACTTGCTGAATTCCGCATGTCAATGAAAAGTTATGTAAATGAAGTAGGATTTCCACATATCCAGGAATAAAGCAACAGAAATAAGGTGTTCAATGCGTGCCTTGATAGGAGAGAAAAATGTAACACAAAACTCTTAAAAAGATTCATTATGTAAGTGTCTGTACTGAATAAGGTATAAACCACCCAACTGTGTGTAGTTCTGAGTTATTCCGGATAAAATGAGTTAGGTTTCATTATCATGCTAGAGAAATCACTCAGCTATTTAGAAAATAACCGAAGATAATAATCTTTAAATGCTGAGTGGAAAGCAGTGCTTAGTAAATGCTGTCAATGCCATATTTGCATTTACTTAAAGTCATGCAATGGAACCCACACCATACAATTTTATATCCACTGATAAATTTTCTACAATATTTTCTGTTAAACATGTGTGGGCAATGATAAGCATATTGGGAAGATGATTTGCATGTCTGACTAATCAACTTTTCTAATTTTCAGAATAACTTGACTATCATAAGAAGGATAACTAATGAAGAATGACTTGTAATAATAAATAATATTGTTTACTTCTTCTATATAGCCAATGCGATAAATAAGAAAGGATTAGTATTTACTTGCCTGAACCAAGCCATCTAAATAAATTATAGAGTGGTATAAAAAGCATTATTCCCCAAATTATAAGCAAATTTTAATCAATATTTACTGAACACCCAATACATTTTTTTCATTGTTCTTGATATTTTTTAAAAAATGTCATTACTCAGAGCTTTTTTTTTTTTTGCATTATTTCCTATACTTATATATAGTCAGCATTTTATATTACACTTTTTTCAGAGATAGCTTAACATTTATAATCAAATTCTCTTAATCACTCAAAAACACTGCTTTTACTTATTTGTTTATTTGACTTTAACACTTAAGCCATCTTTTGATTCCAGGCTTATTGCACATTGTGTTCCCTCTGACTGGCCTGCTCCTTCTGCTCTGTCTGGTTGGTTGAACTTTAAGATCTCAACTTAAATGAAATTATCATATGTACTCTTTCAATATTGGTCTTTTAGTACTCCGTAGTACCTTGTGCCTACTTTTATCATAGCCCTTAACTATGATAAACTTCTTTAAAAATTGATATATAAGTTGACATATTATGTAAGTGTAAGATTTACAATGTGTTGGTTTATACATTTATATATTGCAATGAACATCTTTTTAATTTTTGTTCTCTACCTCCAGACTCCATTGCTTGGAGGAAGAGAGTATATATTGTCTGACATTTGTGTCTCTTTGGGCTAACACAGTGCCTTGTAGAAATTAGGCATTGAAGTGTTTATTAAATGAGTTCACAAGAAGAAAATTTAAGAGAAGAATTTTTTTAAATAATTGTAAGTATAGTTAGAGGCTTAAATTTTTCTAATCTTATTCAAGTTTTTACTATTTTCTATGTCTATAGGTGTACATTTAATATTCTCTTTGACAAATTCACAACTTTTAACTTGATAACTCTTAGGCTCAGGGAGGTATGTGCCTGCGTGAGATTATACGCTGCTGAGAGGCTAGCTTTCCATTGTGTGGCTTTTCCAAGCCCATGATTTGATATGCTACATATAGCTTTCCTGGGATTTCTGTTGGTACTAACTACTGGCCCATCAGTCTTTAAAATTAGGCACGTAGTTAACTATTTTAAACATGCCTTTATTTACTCACTCTATGTTTTGTGTGGTAAACAAAAAAAATAAAAAGGCTTTAAAATCCTTCTAAATCATTAACTATTCACTCACTCAGAAGAAAACATATTTCTGAAATATCAAAAAAGGGCATATGATTTTTGCAATATTATCATAAAATATTGTATACTGACAAAGTATATTTACTTTTCATTTAAGTAAAGTATTAAGATATTTTAAAATGCATATTTTGAGATGAAGTTAAAGACAAAAGTATGGAATACTATCAAAGATATTGTAGAGCTAGTTATGGAGAAGATACATGATAAGCACAAAGATTGAGAATTCTTATACTTGCCCTTGAGGACAGACATAATGATTAAGCGCAGTGTGGCTGTAAAGTGAAATAATTCTTCTCAGCTGTTAATCAATATTACCCTGCAGATTTGCTTTCAGCATTTGCAAAAAGAATGTGAACATTTATGTGTAATGCAAAATAATTATAAATTAAAATTCTCAGGGTCCTCAACTGGTCTAATCAAGCTTTATTTCTTAGTATTTTAACTATTACAGGCTTTTAAAAGCTGAATAAATATTTTTTGGATCTATTCAACTCATTCTAATAAAAGACCAAGTCATTAATTGGACATTTTAAAACATTGTCTCCGAGTTTAGAAATTAAAATATCTTATTTTTTTGAGTAATGTATTTAAATTTTATTTTGATGCAAGTAAGTATAATAATAATGAAAGAAATATCCTTCTATTGTTAAAATAGCCAGTGACAGCATTGTGAAGGCAGTGGTATATGAAAAAGTGAAGATGCTGCGTACTGACCTCCTGAAAGACACCCCTGGAATGAGTGCAGAAAGGGATTCATTTAAGGCTAGTAGAGGGTGGTTCAATAAATTTAAGAAAATAAGTGTTTGTTTATAGATTAAACAGTACATTAGACATGTACTGTATATAAGAAAGCTTAAAACAGAATCATTTGTGGGTCTGGAATGAATCAATTCAATTCACATTATTTCTAATGGGAAAAAATGATTCGGTGTTTGAAAAAAAACACTTCTTGAACAGCCTTCTGGAATAAATTAAGTTTGAGAATAGACATTCCACTGTATGAACTATTAAATTAATGCAGTGTATATTAATTTTTAAAAAATGAATAATCTAGGTAACATAGATACCCATATGGAATGCAAAGTCAATCAGACTAGTTGATTATTTCAGACTCTGACATCATTCACTATGGTAGGGTAAAGCAAGTAATTTACTATCTAAATCCAGATATCTTAAGAGAGAAAGAAGGAATTATTAATAGTTACTCTGGTATAACAAACACACACAACAGCAGTCTCAGGTAAACTAGAATATATGGTCACCTTATTATGGACCATATTTTAGAAAAATTGAAGATAGGTTTAGTTTCTTTAGTTTTTCTTAGTAAATCACCTTTGTTGAAAAATAATAATAATAACATGTATTGATGGAAACTGTGTGCTGAAGATAGAGATTTTTAAGAGATTATTAATTTCCTCTTCTGCTAGGTGCCAAAAACTGTTAAATATTGTATCTGCCTCCGTAGAGATTACAGAGCAGATAAAGATTAGATACATAAAGTGAGTGAAGAATAGAAAAGGCCAATATATTTGTAAAATGATTGGCACACAAAATCATTGCTCAGAATTTCAAAGAAATGAGACCACTTCCACCCATCATGCCCCTTCATTCAATTAGTTTACAATGTAACAATATCTTGATGACTATTCAATTATCAAACCTCGTTATTCTAAATTGACCTCTGCCAAGTTTAGGTTATTGTGTGATACCATATTAAATGCTGTAATTACAGGTAAAATGATTTGGATTTTAATGTTGAGTAATTTGTTCTCTAGTACAGGACACAGAAAAGTAAGTCAAAAATAAGCAAAGCAAGTGATAAAATCTGTAATAAAAATATGCATAGGGCACTCCAGGAAATTTGACTTATCTTTCCTCTCAATTTATTTGTCCAGATTGACCGGTCCCAGTGGCTTCATTTTACAGTTTTATTTATTCAGGCCTGTCCAATGAGGTTCAGTGGTTCAGCATCAACCCATGAACCAGGTGGTCACGATTCGATTCCTGGTCAGGGCACATACATAGGTTGTGGGCTCAATTCCCGGTAGGGGGCAGCAGGAGGCACCCAATAGATGATACCTGTCATTGATGTTTCTAGCTCTCTCTCCATTCCTCTCTCTAAAACCAATAAAAACATTTTTTTAAAGTTTAATAAAGTATTTATTCATGCTTCCTTTGGTCTCAATTCATTAGCTAAGTCCCTTTATCTCCCCAATTGCTAATGCACAAAATGAGGGTGGTGATATGTTAACCTCAATAATGCTTAGCATATTGGGAAAACATCTTCTAGAGCCATAAAAATACCAGGCTTATCTCCTAGGTTGTCAATGACGAAATAAGAGTTGCAATAATTTTTCAAAGGATAATTTGATATTAGTCTTTACTAAAATCTATCTTTCAATGTTCTATCTGGTTATTTAGCTCCACTTTATGGAAACTTCTTGAGTCTTCAGAAAGATAATGAATAAATTATGTATGGTTTGTAAGTTAAATATTATAAGAAGTACATCTGCACCAGATATTCAT
Source organism: Ia io (assembly GCA_025583905.1). Taxonomy (NCBI): domain Eukaryota; kingdom Metazoa; phylum Chordata; class Mammalia; order Chiroptera; family Vespertilionidae; genus Ia; species Ia io. The sequence continues at coordinate 66,271,934 of JAJQQW010000015.1, read as the reverse complement.
TGAAAATGTACTATTATCCTCCTTAGAATTATACTTCCTTATATAAAGAACTATGCCCATCAACCTCTCTTCTGCTGAATAGTAATTTGTGTTGCAGCCAGAGTGCACAAAAGAAAGGGTTCTGTAATAAATCTGACAAGTCCAGTGAACAAGGTAACCTCACAGGGTGATCTGATCACTAATTCCTAATGGGCAGGTCATGGTGGGTAGTGAAGACCAAGCATATAACTTCTTTAGTAAAAGGTTTATCTGGGCTAACACACCTTTGAAATGACAGCAGAATGATTCTCTTTTCAGACCCCTTGGAAGTGTAACCACCCTCAAGGGAGCACATAATCTTCTTAACTACCTGTAACCCAGCCACAGAGATTTCCCCACCTTGCTTTCTCCCGCATTCGTGTAATCATCCTTAAGTTCCCTCCTCAACTCTAAATGTATAAAAAGAACTGAAAAACTGTCATTTGCTGGAGATTTTGCTTCCTTGTAAGTGGTCAATGTGCCTCAAATAAAATCTAATAAAAATTACCTACAGGTTTGGAGATTTCTTGGGTCAACACCAGGATGATTTTTTCTGAAATACAAATCTTATCTAATTATTTTACTCTCCTTAATTCCTTCCATTGTTCCAAGGATAAATTTTACTTAGATTCTTTATCATCCTATATAATAAAGAGGTAATATGCAAATTGACCATCACTCCAACGCACAATATGGCTGCCCCAATAAGGTCAAAGATGGCCACCCCCATGTGGACACAAGATGGCCACCACAAGATGGCCAGCAGGGGAGGGCAGTTGTGGGCGATCAGGCCATCAGGGGAGGGCAGTTGGAAGGGACCAAGCCTGCAAGGGAGGGCAGTTGGGGGCAATCAGGCTGGCAAGGAGGGCAATTAGGGGTGACTGGGCCAGCAGAGGAGCAGTTAGGTGACAATCAGGCTGGCAGGGGAGTGGTTAGGGGGTGATCAGGCTGGCAGGCAGAAGCAGTTAGGGGCAATCAGGCAGGCAGGCAGGCAAGTGGTTAGGAGCCAGCAGTCCTGGATTGTGAGAGGGATGTCCGACTGCCCGTTTAGGCCTGATTCTGGTGAGATCAAGCCTAAATGGGCAGTCAGACATCCCTCGAGGGGTCCCAGATTGGAGAGGGCACTGGCTGGGCTGAGGGACACACCATCCCCCCATGCACAAATTTCATGCACCAGGCCTCTAGTATCTTATAAGGTCCCTCTTTCTCAGTCTTCCAAAGTTTGTGTTTTTCTTCTAGCCTCTACCTCCTAGAGAAGTCCTTTACTATCTTCATCTGCCTCATTGCATTCATCCTTTAAATCTCAGGGTTTTGTTTTTTATATCACTCCTTCCAAGAATCTGTTCCTCAAATTAATTTCTCCAGTTCTAGGTTAGATTCTCTGATAAATTTTCCTATAGTAATCTCATACTAGCTAATAAACTCTTCTATGATATCCTATTACTTGTATTTTCTACTAGATTGTAAAACTCACAAAGAAAAACATAATTAATAATAATAATTTTTTCCATCATAGCAGATTACTAGACTTAGTCATCATATTCCTCAAAGGATATTATATTATATACCTACATTATAAATAGAAATTGAAGTTTAAGAAGGTCAAGGTCAAAATCAAATAGCTAGCAACTGGTAAGGTTATTTGTATTATCAAATGGTCTGATTTCAGAACCTAATTATTCTTAACACATTGCGGGCATTCTCGTGTTTTCATATGACACAGTGTTTTATATAAATATTAAAGGCACACCTTAAAATTAAATACCCATTGCATTTTGAAGTTATTACATGTTCTTACAAGCTAATATCTTTTTAAAGTATGATACTTTGTAAAAGGTTTGTTTTACTCGTTCAATAGAAACGTATCTGGCCACTGGGTAAAGCTAACAGTAAAACAACTGGTGCACAATGTGTTAACTATTTGTTTTATTTTCCATTTTATCACTATGTCTGGCACATTAGTGATTGGCAAGTGTTAAGGAAGGTAGGAGAAGGAAAAGGGCATAGCTATGAAAAAGTAGCAAGAGTAATCTTTGAGGTGATAAAATACTTCTGTATCTTGATTGCAGTGATGGTTATACAAGTATGTACTTGTGATCAAAATACATAGAACTAAACACAGACATGCACACACAATGAATGCATATAAGACAGGTATAACCTGAATAGTCTATGGAATTTACCAACGTCAATCTCATGGTTGTGGTAATATTACAGGTAAAGAAGATGTTGACATTGGGGGAACTGGGCAAAGACTTTCTCTGTATTATTTTTGCCGCTTCCTGTGAATCTATAATTATTTCAAATAAAAAAGGTGAGGAAAAAAATAAATAAAAACAAATGAATAAGGCAAGTCAGTTTCAATAATTGGACTTTATTATTTAGAATCAGGAATATCACTGGTCATCCTAGAAATGATAGGAAAATTATGGGTTATTTCCTATCAAATAATTTTTAAACAGGAGTCACATTTAATTAAACTTCATTCTTCTCCTCCTTTCTTTCTTTTTGTTTTTACTTATTGGTTGATTCATTGAGTAACAATAGACCAAGTCACAGTGAAATAAATTATTTGCATTTGAATATATAAGCAGTTTATTGTCTGAAAATATCCCATTAGAAAAGATGTATAAACTCAGGATATTTGGGGGGTATATGGACTTTAGCAAGTATGTATTGCCAGTTGAGCATGATAATACAGAAAACTCATATATTAGAAAAACATTACAAAACTTAATCTTCTCATCACTTCACCCAAACAAAAATTTTCCTTTTTAAAAAAAATAATGTTTTAATTTTTCAATTATAGTTGAGATACATTATTAGTTTCAGGTGTAAACCACAGTGATTAGACATTACATAACTTACTTAAGTGATCATACTGGTATACCTCACACCCAACTGAATCCATACATAATTATTAGAATATTACTGACTATATTTCCTATGTTCTACTTTACATCCTCATGGCTATTCTGTAACAATGAAAATATACTTCTTAATCCTTCACCTTTTTCACCCATTCCCACCCATCTGGGAACCATCAAAATATTCTCTGTATCTATAAATCTTTTTTTGTTTTGCTTGTCCATTTACTGTGTGTGTGTGTGTGTGTGTGTGTGTGTGTGTGTGTGTGTGTGTGTGTGTTTAGACTCAATTGTTGATGGACATGTATTTATTGACATTTTATTGTTCATATTTTTAATCCTTCTTCCTCTTCTTTTCTCCTCCTCCTCCTCCTCCTCCTCCTTTTCTTTCCCCTCTTCCTCCCCCCCACCCTCTTTCTTCTTTAATAAAAGACCCCTTAATATTTCTTCTAATACTGCTTTGGTGGTCATGAACTTCTTTACCTTTTCCTTTTCTGAGAAGCTCTGTATTTGTCCTTCAATTCTAAATGATAGCTTTGCTAGAGAGAGTAATCTTGGTTGTAGGTCCGTACTCTTTTGAAAAATTTTCATCAATCCCTGCTGACCTGCAAACTTTCTGTTGAGAAATCAGCTGACAGTCTATGGGAGCTCCCTTGTAAGTAACTAACTGCTTTTCTCTTGCTGTTTTTAAGATTCTCTCTTTGTCTTTAACCTTTTTCATTTTAATTATGATGTGTCTTGGTGTGGGTCTCTGGATTTCTCTTGTTTGAGACTCTGTGCTTCCTAAACTTGTTTGTCTATTTCCTTCACCAAATTAGGACAATTTTCTGTCATTATTTTTTCAAATAGGTTTAAAATTCCTTGCTCTCTCTCTTCTCCTTCTGGCACCCCCATGATACAAATATTGGCATGCTTGGAGGATCCTTAATTTCTCATTTTTGGGGCTTGCTTATTTATTTATTTATTTATTTATTTATTTATTTATTTATTTATTTATTTGAAAAATTTTCATCAATCCCTGCTGACCTGCAAACTTTCTGTTGAGAAATCAGCTGATAGTCTATGGGAGCTCCCTTGTAAGTAACTGCTTTTCTCTTGCTGTTTTTAAGATTCTCTCTTTGTCTTTAACCTTTTTCATTTTAATTATGATGTGTCTTGGGGTGGGTTCAGATTGGGTGTTTTTTGCTTCCTTATATTCCAAATTGCTGATTTGATTTTGTGATTCATCTACTTTATTGTTGATTCCCTGTAAATTATTCTTCATTTCAATTAGTATATTCTTCGCTTCTCACTGGTCCCTTTATATGGATTCCATGTCCTTTTTTTATGTTGTTGAAATTCTCACTAAGTTCATTGAGCATCCTTATAACTAGTGTTTTGAACTCTGCATCTAGTACATTGCTTGTCTCCATTTTGTTTAGGTCTTTTTCTGGAGTTTTGTTCTGTTCTTTCTTTTGAGTCTTGGTGTGTGTGTGTGTGTGTGTGTGTGTGTGTGTGTGTGTGTGTGTCCTCATTTTGAAAGCCTCCCTGTGTTGTTTGTTTATATGTATTATGTAGAGCTGCTAAATCTCCCAGGCTTGATAAAATAGCATAATATAGCAAGTGTTCTGTAGGGTCCAGTGGCAAAGTCTCCCTGATCACTCAAGCTGGGCACTAAAGGTACTCCTTTGTACTCCCTCTTCTTACAGTTAAGCCTTGATTGCTGTAGGTATGTCAATGAAGGAGATTTATGCTCAGGCTGATGAACTGCAAGGACTGACTGTGCCCCCCCAACCACTGACCTCCAACCACTCTGGAGGATAAGCTGTGCAGGGGTCTACCCCACAGAGCAAGACTTACTTTAGCAGGGCTCTGGTGCCCACTGAGTTGACCACTGGGGTATGTCAGTTCTGGAGGCGGTTTAGTGATTGTGCTTTGACATGCTCTGAAGCTGACCACTGGGTGTGCTGGCTCTGGGGACTCCTGGGAGGTACAGGTCAAGTTCAGCCACCACCTGTGTTCTGCCCAGGACCATCCAGCATGTCCTCCAAAGTGATCTGCAGATGGCAGCTACTTAGTGAGAGGCAAGGGGCACACAGAGGCCAGAAGCTGATTGTTTGAGAGATTTTAGGAGAATCTGAAACATGTTCCAAGAGGCCATTCATATGGAAAAGCCACTGGAAACAGCTTGGGTAAGTCCAGATTTGGGCTGGGCAGGGCCTCAGAAAATCCCAGGGTGGATCCAGGTTGATGGAGTTTCAGATATGGTACCTGCCTGCTCTGCAGGGGGAGGGCTCATCAAAGGAACAATGGCCTCTGTCAGCACTCTGTCTTGGAGAAAGCTGGCCCCCAGCTCTCCTCCTGATGCTGGACAATTCAGTTTCTCCCTGTATGTCTCTGGTACCTTTCAAACTTCTGTCCCTGTGCTGGAGCTCAGAGGGATTGAGTCCAAACAAGTCCATGTGCAGGCCCTTTAAGAGGAACTGCCTAGGACTCCAGCAGCCCTGCACCTTCCTATGCCTGAATCTTTAATAGAATGTATAGCCAGAACTTACGGGAAATTCTCTTCTTGGCACTGAAACCCTGGGATGGAGGGCCCGGGACCCCTCACTCCTCAAGAGGGACCTCTGCAGCTGAGATACCCCTCCCAATTTTTATCCACCATTTGTGGGTATGCGAACAGCCCATTCCTTGTCCTCCCTGCTCCTATTAGTCTTGATGTGGCTCCTTTAATTCCCTAGTTGTAAGACTTTCCTTCATCCAGATTTCAGATGGTTCTGAATGATGGTTGTTCAGTAGTTTAGTTGTAATTTTCATGTGGTTGTAGGAGGATGTATCACATTTACCTACTTGGCCAACCTGATCGTAAGTCAGCTTTATTTTTCTTATAAATGGGCTATACTAACTGAACTTGAGGTTAAATTCTAATTTTGTGATTTTGTAAAAAAATTATTAGTAAGACTTAAATATTATTTCAGTGATAAACATAGTCAACTCCTTTTGAGATGTCCAAAAGTCTAATAGGACAATAGCACAAAATAACTTTTTAATGAAGCATATGGTTCCATTTGCATAATAGAAAGACAAATACAAATACTCTTTTCATGTATCTATGACATCTTAATTATCAACTTGGTAAATTTTTCTTTCTTTATGAACTTCTTAGCATTATTATCTCTATTTTCGTACAACCACCATTCTTAGAAAAGAAAAAAACTCAAAGGAAAGGCTTAAATATCAACTTGTTCTTGGGAAATTACATAAAGATTTTAAGCTTAAATATAAAAAGAATATTTTTTAGGAGGTGTTTTTGGCTCCTTTATCAATAACTAGTTGCCCATAAATGTGTGCGTTTATTTCTGGCTTCTTAATTCTGTTTCATTGGCCTGTGTGTCTATTTTTCTGTCAATACAGTACTGTTTTGATTATTGTACCATTGCAATAATCTGAAGTTAGAATGTGTGATACTTCTGGCTTTGTTCTTTTCTCTCAGGATTGCTTTGGCTATTCAGGGTCTTTTGTGGTTCCATACAAATTTGATGATGTTTTGTTCTATTTCTTTGAAATTGGCATTGGGATTTTTATGGGGATTGCATCAAGAAGATACTTCTATATAGGGTGGTACTTTGTCAATGTTGGCTGCCATGTTATTTATCACTAATATCAGGTGAAGCATAAGGCCCTGGCTGGGTGGCCCAATTAGTTGGAGCATCATCCCATACACCAATAGTTTGCGGGTTCCATTCCTGGTCAGGGCACCTACCTAGGTTGTGGGTTCCATCCCTGGTCAGGGCACATATGGGAGGCAACTGATCCATGTTTCTCTCTCACATTGATATTTCTCACTCTTTCTCCCCGTCTCTCTCCCAAATCAATAAACAGCCTTCGGAAAGGATTTAAAAAAAATAGTATTGGGGAAATTAGGATAGTTTCCCAAAGTTCCATTCTCACAATGTAGATATTTCTAATTTAGCATTTAGCTACTGGATTAAGGGGCAAAGGCCTTCACCAGGGGCCAGGAAAGTCCAAGGAACTGGGAGATGTGAGGTAAATACTGGATTTCTTTCCACCCCTAGCCCATATCCCTCATCTTATCCCCTAATGCTAAGAATCACTAATCTGATTTTGTGCATTTCTCTTCCTTTAAATAGCCAGGGAATTTAGGTGCTCCTCTCTCAAGTCACTGAGATAGCCCTTGCTAAGAGCCAGAACTCTTAAATTGTCTATTTGCTGCTCCCAATGTTCTTCTACTCTTACTACACAGGGGGAAAAAAAGCAGTTATTACAGCTTGAAATTAAGAAGAAAAAATTCAAAAAACAGAGAGAGGATCATGTTTAAATGGCAAAATAAACAATAGATGAAAATACTTGATATAGATATTTATAACTAATATATAAAAATAAGCACATAAAGAGCATATAAAAACATGGGATTATATGGTAATATATTTGGGTAAATGACCATGAGAGGGAAACTGTTTCACCTAAATTCTTTAACTCACAAGGAGTTTGTTTAAACCAACACAAAATAAAGTGATATTTTAAACACATTTGGAATTTTATTGCTGGTTTTCTGAAAATATATGCTGCATCTTGATGCTTAGAGAATCTGAGCCAACTTTTATTATATAGTATGTTAGATTTTTATTCTATAGTTATAACAATGTAGAAAATAAAATTTAAGCAACCTTTTTAGCCTATTCTAACATATTTAGCAAAAATCTTGAGATTGTAATGAAACTTGTAGATCTACAATTAACCAAACATAATGTAAAGAAAAATTCAAAAACTTAGTTTCAGTCCTTCAATATTGTGTTTTAAACAGCTGCTGTCTGGCAGAGTGCCTGTCAAATAACACATACGTAATAAACAGTTGCTAAATAATATGAAATAATGAATGATTGAATACATGAAATGCATGTTGACAAAATTATGATTAGTGGGATAAATACATGGCAAAATTATAATCCCTATGTTTTGAGAAAATAAAGTGTACCTTATATTTTGTAAAGCCTGCATTTGACATTCCAGGCTACTATACTGTCAATTTATGAGACTCAGGATTCTCATGATCAAAAGTTTTAAAAAAGACTAAAGAAGACATTATGAGTTTAATGACTACACACTAAAAAGATATTCAGTATACTAAGAAGGAAATTCAACAGAGGGTTTACATGGCACAATTTTTAAGATTCCATAAAATGTTAACTTTTTACCGATTCCATCCAAAGCACCTAATTTTGCTATCTTAGGCATCCTGCATTTATAATCTGTACACCTTATAGTAACACTGCAAGGGATACATTGATAGTTTTACTATACAGATGAGGAGGAAGATATCAGAGGACTTAAGTTACTAGCCTTTAGTCCACAATTGGTAAGTGGAATAGTCCTTCTAGCTAATGTACATTCACCTGACTCCAAACACCCCAAGCCCATGCTGTTTCTAGAACATCTTGCTTTATGTAGAAAGAACACTAATCTTGAGGTCAGAAAACCTGAGTTTAAATCTGAGTTGTACAGTTCAGTTGCTTTGAGAATTCGAAATTCTATTTGAAAATTATATGTTTCAGTATTCTCATATGGGAAGTCTAATATGGTCTACTCAAGAGGTTTCTATAATGAATGAGAAAATATTAGTGCAATTGCCTGCTACATATTAGTTGTTTGTGAATAATGTTATTGATCTTTAAAGTTTGTGGTGCTCTGCTAAGTCTTTTTATTTTATTTTTTCATCCTCACCCAATGATATGTTTTTTGCTTTGAGAGAGAAATATTATGAGAGAGAGAAACATCAATCAGTTGCCTCCCATATGCATCCAGACCTGGGATGGAACCTGAAACCTGGTATGTGCCCTGACCACAAATCAAACCCATAACCTTTCGGTGTATGGGAGGATACTCCAACCAACTGAGCTGCCCAGCCAGGGTGGCCCTGGTAAGTCTTTAAAAATGCAGTAGTAGGTATGAACAACAACTGAGGTTAACTCCCTTTCACTTTCCCTTATGGAGTAAAAGCACCTATTTTATTGTAGGATTTTAGATGTCTGTTATCCATATTTGCAAAGAGTTTGAGGTCTTTTTCTCAGTGTTTGCTTAAAGTTGGAGCACCATAAGGTGAAAATCTACTTCCCAGACCATCGGCTACAAACACAATATTCTCGTCCATAATTTTGCTTTCTGGTCAAATGGAGTGGCTGTAATAACGCTGGAGCTCAGTTGGTAACTGTTTATCCAATATGCCAAGATTGCAAGTTCCATGCTCCAGTCAGGGCGCATATAAGAATCAACAAATGAATGCATGACTAAGTGGAACAACAAATCAATGTTTCTCTCTCTCCCTCAAGTGAATACTAATAATAAAAAACAACTTTATCTTAAAAAATATAGTTTTATTTTAAACAAAATAGGACATAAGTCAATTTTTTGTTGTTTATTTATTCTCAACCACAGACCTATTAATAGCATGCTTAAAGAATCTGAACCAACTTTTATATTTAACTTTTCTAAACTCTCAGATAAATTCAAGAAGCACTATGATTAATTCTATGTTTTTGGTAAGATGTACCTCCCTTGAATAAACCTGATAAATTACAGCTGTATACAGTTTACTCAGATTAATTATATCTGTTTGGGGATCTCTAAATACCAGTGGGTTTAAACAGCTTTTGGAATGTGTCTTTTTTCTGAACAGCCTACACTATTGAAATGCAATACAAAATAGTTCAGTATTCTTTTGATATAGTTGTTATGGGCGAGAGAACTCCTGCATTAAGAAATATTGTGGATATAATGAAGATGATGTTTATTTCATAACGTTCATGAGAGGTAAGTATTGGAATAGAATTTCTGATGTCTGAAGCACAGCAGCGTCTATAGGAAAATGAGCATCTGCATTGTGTTTGCTGAAAGTTTGAAAAATAAAGATTTAAAATAGTTTGTATCACCTTAAAAGAAGCAGTGAATAGGCTTATTGTTTAAAAATGTTTTTATTGATTTTTAGAGTGAGAGGAAGGGAGAGGGAGGAAGAGAGAGAAATATCAATAATAAGAGAGAATAATCAATTGGTTGCTTCCTGCACTGGGGATGGAGCCCAAAACCCGGGCATGTTCCCTGGGTTGGCGCACAACCACTAAGCTACCAGCTGGGCAAGATTTATTTTATTTTTATTTTTTTATCACTAATCAAAGAACCATGCTACTACATTACCAGGTCTGATGACTTCAGCAGCAGGACTGCCTAAACAGCCCGCCCCAGTAATAAGCAATTTCAATCATATGCTTATGTGAGCATTCAGTTCTCTGCACTTACAATTGTGTGCCCACCCCCTGCTTTTCTGAGTACAGGGCTCTGCTTCCTTATTGCTCTCTTCCAGGTCTCTTTCTACTATGTTTTTTAAACCATTGTTTTCCCCGTCCGTGCTATACACTTTCCTTGGGAAAACCTCTTATTACCTGGAACATTTAATGAAAACCGTCTAAACCAAGCCCACTGCCTTTCATTATAACTTTTCACCTTCCTTCCATTATTTTCTAACACGTGGCCACTGGAATCCCTGCTTTGTTTAATGTCAGGTGTTATCACACATTTCCCTGTAGCTCTTTTCACCTCCTCCCTGAAACTCTACTTTAGCTGAAACTACACTTTACTTTCACCTAATAATATAACAAGTGTCTCTGTCTCTTCTCACAGAGTTCCACTTCGAAGGGTCACGGTCCCACCTCTTATATGCTGTCACAGTTTTACTTTTAAACATATTGTGCTTAAATTTGTCTTCGGTATTTGAATCTGATTGTAACACTATCTGGTAACATAAAATATGTTCTAGGAATAATTTCCACGTTTCTCCATAAATTAATCATTTAGATCTAATTATTCCTTATCATGGAATCTCTGATAAATAATGCCACCTTCAAAGAATAGGATGTATCAGGACAAGAATCAAACCATTACATCAGTGAAATTTTCCTATTGGGAGGTTAGGGAAATCATTAATAAGAGACCACAGTCTTAGTATTTTAGAATTAGTTGAAAGGAAGATATGTAATATCTGTTTAATGGTTCTGAGTGATATATCATGCCAAGTGCTTTGCGCACATTAGAATGCAGGGTTAAATGTTTGGACTTTAAAATAAGTCTGCCTAAGCTTTTCCACTTACTATCTTTGCAGCATTAAAGGAGTAACTAAATCACAATTTCTTCATTAATATTAAAAAGATAATGGTATGATTCACCCTATAAGTATGTTATAAGGATTAAATAAGTTAACACATTTGAGTCACTGCACACAGTGTCTTGCTCATAGTATACGATAGGCAATTTTTAACTATCATTTTACTTAATCTTTTCAATAACCCCAAGAAAAGAAAAATAGCACTCAGTAAAATTAAAGACCTTGAAGAAACAATGACAGCTACTAAGCAGTTTTTTTTTTCTGTTATCAAAGTCCATGTTCTTTCACTACATATAATATTCTACTCAATACAGACATCACTTCTACAATAGCTTTGGGAGATTGCAGTATACACCTTGTCTCAACAATCCAAAGTTTTTAAGTGAATTCTCTCTCATCATTAATGTTTCTATCTCTTGAAAATATGTTCGTACACTCTAACACCTGCATCAGCTTGAACCAGGATAGAAGTATCAACCAATTCCAATTTCCTTCTCTAACAATCAACTCATAATCTTTAACTTGGGTTCTCCTGAACTTCCGTATGTTTTAAAGTCCCCTGAATATAATGATGATTATATTAAGTACCAGCTATAGAAAAAAGAATCTAGATGGATGGGGTTGTTTTTGATCTGGAAAGATCTTACCTATATTCACCGGTATTATGAGAATACTTTGTCAGATGCTCAGTCTAATTGCTTGCCAGTTATCTCTTTGGATCTATGTATTCCTGTTTCTCTGTAATGTGTATTTTTTTCTTTTCTCAAATTCAAAGAGAATAGGTTCTTTATCATATACCATTCCAGGTAAATCAGTGGCAGAAGGTCCACCTGGAATGTTCCACAGCTTATCACTGGGCCTACAACCAATGACTGCCTTCTCTGATCCCATTGTACAAGATTCCTGCCCCTGCATCACTTGTCAGATCAGATCTATGGTGAGATGCTTATCTAGACCCGATTAATGCCATTTGGATGACTGCTGATCACTTGATTCTCTTCTGCTTTGTGGCACCTGAGAAACATCAGCTTTGACATTAGGAAGAACTTGATTTAAACAGCATTCCAATAGGTTTGAACATGGGTAAGTCATATATGATGTTTCTAAGATTGTGAGGATTACATGATATAATATATGTAAAGTATCTAATATGTGTCTAGCATGTATCACACCATTAATAATTCCTCACATTATTGAAGATTCACAATGCACAATTGTGTTTTTCTTCATACACCCTCTTTTTTTAGGGTGCTTGACTCAGCGCAGATCTTTTAATAGCAGTATATATTTAATTTTGCCCTAATCTGATCTAGGAGCTTTAGAATCTTGCATGAACTTGTCAGCAGTCATGGACTCCTGCTTTTATCTTTCCTTGGCAGAGTCTTACCCCAGTGATGCCTGAGCCAGTGTTGAATTATGATTCGATGACCTCCAATCCCAGATTAAGTACTCTGCAATATAATCTGCTGCTAACAATAGACAGGTCATGTGTATTCTTTGAGTACATTCCCACAAATAGATGCATAGTGTCTGAGGGATAAACATGGAGAATCTTGGGATTATAGAGGCATTACAGGCACACATAGAGAGGTGATAGCCCACAAAAAATCAGTATTTCTGGAACATGCACTTTTTTTAAACATCTATTTCTATACAGAGTCATGTGTCAAAGACTCTTCCTTTCACAAAAGTATTCCAAAATTCTTACTAAAACACGTTGATTGCATTTATTAAAATTTCTGCACTAAATTCTTCTGTAGAAAACATATTCTTAACATGTCTAAGTGGACACGTTTTTAAACTTCTAAGCTAAAAAGATATGTTTCTACTGAAACAAAAATAAGCATACTGTATGGCTCAGTGGATTGAGCATTGTCCCATGCAACAAGAGGTCACCAGTTCGATTCCCAGTAAGGGCGCATGCCCTGGTTGTGGGTTCAATCCCCAGTAGGGGGTGTGTAGGGGGCAGCCAATCCTTGTTTCTTTTTTTTTTAAATATATTATATTGATTTTTTACAGAGAGGAAGAGAGAGGGATAGAGAGTTAGAAACATCGATGATAGAGAAACATTGATCAGCTGTCTCCTGCACACTCCCTACTGGGGATGTGCCCGCAACCAAGGCACATGCCCTTGACCGGAGTCGAACCTGGGACCTTTCAGTCTGCAGGCCGACGTTCTATCCACTGAGCCAAACCTGTTTTGGCCAATCCTTGTTTCTATCTCTCTCTTTCTCTGCCTAAAATAAATAAAAACATACTTAAAAATACAAGTAGTACATATTCCCTTTAAATGTTGCTCTGTGTTTTAATGTTCCTTATTTTTCTACAAATCTTCCACACATCTTCTCTCCCCTTACAAATAGCTGAGCATTTTAAGTGGAAGAAAAAGGCAGAGAATTCAAAGTCACAAAGAAGATAGATGTTAGTGTTATAATACAAGGCCAGTTTACATAACTATAATTTGAATAGGACAAAAATTTGAATTCTACCTGGATTTTTATACATGGATTGACCTAAAAGAATCCATTGTAACCTATTTGCATTATCTGTCATTCTAATGTCAATTCCAGAAAGAAAGGTAGACTTCTGGGGATAATCATGTGAAGCTGGCATAGGAAGTTGAAGGACAGGCTTAAGAGATGGACCTGCATATTTATCACTGAGAAAGAAGAGCATTAAAACTAATTTTCACAACTTATGTTAACAATGTCTGTTCCCACTGTAACACTGTAATACTCCACAGTTCTATGATCTCCACTCAATGCATATTTATAGCTATTACCCTGAGACTTGAAACTCACATAGAAGCACTCTGTTCCTGTCATAATAACCTGCATGTAGAAAAGCATAAAAAATGGGAAGCATAGCTGGGTAAACTTATTGCCTGTGTTAGTTTGCTAGAGCTACCATACAAGGACTATAAAACTATCCTAACTGTAGTATTTGTAGGCCTGATACTTCTTGCTGAGAGCAATTTTCTGGGCAAATAAGCAAGGCAACGGCCTCTAACAATTGCCAATAACCCCAAAGACTTCTAGCTCCTCAAATGCAACTAACATTTAGGTGTACAACATGGATTCAATAAACATCTTATTTAAGATTAAGACTATGTTCAGCAGATGATAGAATAGGTTTGTCATACAGAGGAAGCTTTGAGTTCAAAATTATTTATTTATAATATTATTATTTTTTTTAACATTGCACAAACTCTTCCACAGACCTTCCCATAGCATGGTGGTACCTGGATCACTTGTTGCTCTATCTTACTTAGCTATGCTCATTTGCATGTTTTGTTTCTTTCAGTCATATCATTAGCTTACGGATAGGAACTTCAACTGGGGTAACCAGAAATGGAGCCCAATCAGTACAGTCCCCACTGAACATTCTGCTCCTTTTGTTGGAAGTTCTGCTATGTTCTTGGCTCACTTGACTATTGAGGTCAAAGAGCATACATATTGCACTTTCCCTTTAAATATCTCCCTTGAGTTGTGTAAGTTAGCAAGTTATATTTCTATCAACTAAATCTATTTCTATATTCTAACAAAATCATATTTCTTTTTTATTAATATTACTCAATAAAGTAAATAACCATAACAGAGACTAGAGGTGAATATATAAAGTCAGACCCTCAAATTTATTTTACATAATCTATATATATAAAAGGCTAATATGCTAAGTGTCCCTCCCCCGTCTGACTGGTCGCTATGATGTGCACTGATCACCAGAAAGCAGACACTCAATGCAAGAGCTGCTGATCCACAGTGACTTGGCAGCAGCGGTTCTTGGGTGACACACCCTGAAACCAGAGAGGAGGGAGCCAATTCCTTTTGGGGCCATGCGATTCCACCTTTGGCTGTGGGTTATGAGTTGCTGGGGTACTGTTGGCCCTGAATCTGGTTTACTGCTCACTTGCATTTGTGTTCCATATCCTGTATGACAGCAAATCCAGGACCCCTCGGGGGATGACGGAGAGCTGGTTTCAGCCTGATCCCTGCAGGCCAGTCCAAGGGACCCCACCTGCCAGAGGGACCCCACTCATGCCACAGATGCTGTGGAGAAACCATGGAAGGTTGGCTCCAGGGCATGTCTGGCCTGTCTTGCCCCGTTGGCCACCTTCTAATTAATTTCCTTTCAATGTGCATGAATCCATGCACCAGGTCACTAGTATAATATATACTAGAGGTCTGGTGCACGAAATTCGTGCATGGGGGTGAGGGGGAGGTGGTGTCCCTCAGCCCAGCCTTCCACCCTCTCCAATCTGGGACCCCTTGAGGGATGTCCCATTGCTCATGTAGGGAAGGGGGACATCCCTCTCACAATCCAGGACTACTGGCTCCCAACTGCTCACCTGCCTGCCTTCCTGATTGCCCCTAACCACTTTTGCCTGCCAGCCTGATCACCCCCTAACCACTGCCCTGCCAGACTGATTGATGTCTAACTGCTTCCCTGCCAGCATGTTTGTCCCCAACTTCCCTCCTCTGCAGGCCTGGTCACCCCTAACTGCCCTCCCCTGCAGGTTTGACTGCCCCCAACTGCCCTCCCTTGCAGGCCTGGGCCCTCCCAAATGCCATCCCCTTCTGGCCATCTTGTGGTGGCCATATGGTGTCTACATGGGGACAGCTATCTTGATCTTGTGTGTTGGAGTGATGGTCAATCTGCATATTACTCTTTTATTAGATAGGATAGAGGCCTGTTGCATGGGTGGGGGCCAGCTGGTTTGCCCTGAAGGGTGTCCCGGATCAGGGTGGTGATTCCCTTGGGGCGTGGGGCAGCCTGGGTGAGGGGCCTGTGGTGGTTTGAAGGCTGGCCACGCCCCCTAGTGACCCAAGCGGAGGCCCTGGTATCTGGGATATATTTATCTTCTACAATTGAAACTTTGTAGCCTGGAGCAAAGCCAAGCCTTCTGCTCACTCCGTGGCTGCCGCCATTTCTGTTTGGATTTGTTTACCTTCTATAATTGAAACTTTGTAGCCTTAAGCAGAGGCCTGGGCCGGCCAGGGCAGGTTGAAAGCTTGGCTTCCCTGGTCACTGGGGGCAACCCTAGCCTGCTCTCTCCAGCTCTGTGGCTGCCGCCATTTTTCTTGGGATTTATCTTCTATAATTGAAACTTTGTCTTCTTGAGTGGAGGCCTGGGCCCGCCAGGGTGTGTGGAAAGCTTGGCTTCATCTATTGCTGGGGAAACCCAAGCCTCCCTCCTGCTCTCTGTGGCAGCAGCCATCTTGGTTGGGGTTTATTTGCATATTTGCTCCTGACTGGCTTGTGGGTGAGGCTTGGGGGCGTGGCTTGTGGGTGTAGTGGAGTTAGGGTCAATTTGCATATTACTCTTTTATTAGGTAGGATTTATATAAGAATTTGTCTGGATCTCATAGTAATTCTCTTATCTACATCTCTTCATTCATCTAGATCAGTGGTTCTCAACCTTTTTAATGCCGCAACCCTTTAATACAGTTCCTCATGTTGTGGTGACCCCCAACCATAAAATTATTTTTGTTGCTACTTCACACCTGTAATTTTGCTATTATTATGAATCATAATGTAAATATCTGTGTTTTCCGATGGTCTTAGGCAACTCTGCTAGCAGTTGTCCTGTGGGTCGTGATTTATTTTCTACAACTGAAACTTTGTAGCCTGGAGCGGAGCCAAGCCTTCTGCTCACTCCGTGGCAGCAGCCATTTCTGTTGGGATTTATTTATCTTCTATAATTGAAACTTTGTAGCCTGGAATGGAGGCCTAGGCCAGCCATGGCTGCAGCCAACCAGGAGTGAATATGCAAATAAACCCAATTTATCTTCTATAATTGAAACTTTGTAGCCTGGAGTGGAGGCCTAGGCTGGCCACGCCCACCATCCAATCAGGAGCAAATATGCAAATAAACCCAACCAAGATGGTTGCAGCCACGGAGAGCAGGAGGGAGGCTTGGGTTTCCCCAGCAATGGAGGAAGCCAAGTTTTCCACCTGCCCTTGCTGGCCTAGGCTTCCACTCAATGCTACAAAGTTTCAATGATAGAAGATAAATAAATCCCAACAGATGTAGATAAGAGAATTACCATGAGATACAGACAAATTCTTATAAGAATATATATTATACTAGTTAGGGGTGACCAGGCCTGCAGGGGAGGGTAGTTAGGGGCAAATAGGCTGGTAGGGGAGCAGTTAGGCATCAATCAGGCTGGCAGGGGAGTGGTTAGGGGGTGATCAGACTGGCAGGCAGAAGCAGTTAGGGGCAATCAGGAAGGCAGGCAGGCGAGCAATTGGGAGCCAGCAGCCCTGGATTGTGAGAGGGATGCCTGACTGCCCGTTTAGGCCCAATCCTACTTGGATCAGGCCCAAACGGGCAGTCGGACATCCCTCGAGGGGTCCCAGATTGGAGAAGGTGCAGGCTGGGCTGAGGGACACCCCCTCCCCCTGCCCTCCATGCTCGAATTTCATGCATCGGGCCTCTAGTATAGATATATTAATAAAAGTTTGAGATACCATATACGTTTATATCTGCATCTATATATAGTTACATATAGATATAAGTACATATAATATCCAAAAATTTATTAATAATATAGATGTTAAATGGCTATGCGTTTTACAGATATAAGCTAGTCCTTAATGTGATAAAATTAAAAAGGGGTTGGGCATGCTTCCTATCATTGAGAAAATAAACTGTAAGTGTGGAAGGGAGATGTTTGCATATAAATGTAAACATCACATGCAGCCTTGCCCGATGGCTGGCCCAGAGCCACAGCAGCACAGCAGTTCAGAGAGCAAGCCAGCACCATCCTGGGGAGATCAAAACAGTTTCAGGGAGAAGATGTGACTGGTTAGTCTCAGAATAGGATGAGATTTAAGGAAAGGAAGGTTTTAGATTAGGTGTTAAAGGAAGTTTGCTTTGGCAAGGAGTTTATGTATAATAGATTTGGGGAGGTTGTGGTGGAAATTCCTGCAGAGAACTTTAAATATGAGGCGAATTTAGATATATATATATTTTTTATGAGTAAGGAACATTTCTGAGCAAAGTTTAGAAGAAGGCATTTCAAAGACCTAGCTTCTCTATTATTAATGTGTAGAAGGTACTTGAGGGACAACAAACTATTGACAGGAGGTAATAACAGCCAGATAAAAAGAAAAGGAGGCATACACAAGAGAGGCAGAAGGAAGGAAAGAAAACATCATAAAACTTGATAGTTGACTAACTGAGCTTAGTCAACTTAGGGAAGAGGAAAAAGTAAGAAATAAGTATTTTTTGAAGTTTCAAACTAGGAATATAAAAATTGACAAGTTCTACTTTCTTTTGTATAAAATATATATTTATTGATTTCAGAGAGGAAGGGAGAGGGAGAGAGAGATAGAAACATCAATAATGAGAGAGAATCATTGACCAGTTGCCTCCTGTATGCCCCACACTAGAAATCAAGCCCGCAACCTGGGCATGTGCCCTGACCAGGAATCGAACCATGACCTCCTGGTTCAGAGGTCGACACTCAGCCACTGAGCCACTCTGGCTGGGCGACACGTTCTTCTTTCAACATGGTGGATAAAGATCAAAACTAGGATATAGATTTGGTAATAAATTGCTGGAAAGTTAGTTCACAAGTAAAGTCAGAAATTTATTTAACAAATATTTACAAACTACCTATTAAGTGCATTGGAAATAAAATGTGCAATAAGATAGACATGATCTCTGCTGCTCAGTTTAGTATGAAACACAGATGCTCACACAAGTAAATAAATAAGTATTTGAGAGGATATATAGTGAGAAGGGCACTAGGACAATTACCCTGGTAGTAAATACAAATGCTGACAATACAGAAGTTCAGGGGATAGTTTCTTGGTGATCAACTGGATAAAAAAACAAAAACAAGCAAACAAACAAAAACACAGAAACAACAACAAACTCACCAAAAAACACACACACAAAAAAAAAACACAAAGCAACAAAAAAAAAAATCTTTAAGCTACTTGAAAACATGTCATCCTTGTTTTGTTTTGTTTTTCATTTCTATGCTAAACAGTGGAATTTTTCTTTAATAAGCAGAGCTGGGAAAAGAAAGTAGTTAAAATTCTTCATTACAGAGCATAACTTATTCCCAAATGCAAGTCTCTCTCACTGAGTTTATTTCAATGGTATCTTTTTTCTCCCACATTTAATGAGGCAGCAAAGTGGAGTGAGACAGGGCATAAGAACTCTGTTTTGATTTTCTACAGCTTAAGCGATGCATCATTTTCATCCATTTATTTGATGAAATAGAGAACGTTCAAATCAGCTAGATGTTTTGATACTGGTGGTGGAAAACTCTGTCTATGAGAATGTTTGGAAAAATTAGCTTCTGCTTATCTCCCTCTTGAACTGGCCTTATAGTTGCAGAAGTCTGGCTGAGGATTTCATAGTAAGTAAGGTACCCCAGTCCTCCTGGGTTGAACACTCATTCTGGGGGTACAAGGGACAGTTTGCCTGGAAAGCTGGGGTAGATTCAGAGTGACTGGGCCCTTAGCCCACCTGTGCTCAGGTAATATTTGAAGGGCTCAAAGTTAGTTATTCACCTTTCTCTTTTTCTTATCAATACTTAGAATTCAATCTTAAGTCAGGCCATTATTAGAAAGGTTTATTTTTGCCCTAATTTTAAAGTACTATGGCCTTTATTGAGTCCTTTATTAATTATCTATTTTATTGATTTCTAAATGTTTTGTAAGTTTGCCATTTCTCCCACTGGAATTTCAAGCTTTGACAAAGTGTCTGCTTAAGAAATCAAATACCACACAATTAAATATGTTGTAAACATTCAATATGTATATATATATATATATATATTATCTGATTGAGGCATTGAAGATGGCTACCCAAGGACTGTGAAAATTATTTGCACAACGAACTCAGCATATTAACATTAGTATTTGGTAGTGGAACAGGGAGGGGGTTTAATATGAGATTTAAAATTCTTTATATGTAATTAGTATAACCCATCTTTCTGTATTTCAAAATACACAATGCAATATCATCTGTGTCCTTTAGGCCAAAATACTGCATTTGGAAATAATACCAAATAATCTCAAATTGAAACATTACTTAATAGACAGCTGACAACATAAAAGCATGTTCAATTTTGTTATAAGATCTGACAGATATAATATGTAAAATAATAGACAAATCAATAACTAGTTAAAGTAAACCTCTTACATGGGTGAATCAATTGTGAAAAAAACTGTCAGAAAACTGTTCTATTTTTTTAAAATGTATTTTTATTGATTTCAGAGAGGAATGGAGGGAGGGAGGGACAATAGGAAGGGTGGAGAGAGAGAGAGAGAAAAAGGGAGAGAGAGAGAGAAACATCAATCATGAGAGAGAACTATAGATTGGCTGCCTCCTGTACACCCCACACTGGGGATCCAGCCTGTAACCCCAGCATATGCCCTGACCAGGAATCAGGCAGAAAACTGTTCCCTTCTAAAGTTACATGTCAATATCCGGCTATGACACTGGAGGCATTTAAAAAAACTCAGTTCAATAAAATGATTAAAGAGGTTTACTATAGTTATCTAAACAAACAAACAAACCCAAACCTCAAAAAACCCTAACAACAACAGAATTCTCTCAATGCCTTCAAAATGTAGATATCTTATTTACATTCAAAAATCTCAAAATGACAAATTGAGATGTAAAGACACTTATTTTAGACACAGTCTATATTATGAGGATACAAGGTTTTGCTGCTTTGAAACCCTTAACCACCTATGTGTAGCATTTCCAAAATAGATTTGAAGAAATGAAACTGACTCATAATTATAACTTTCTTAAATGCTACCTCTCATAACTTAATCATATCCAATTTACCTAATCTTATTTTATTAATAAAGAGCACTATCATAGGCATATATAAAGGAGTAGTTTTGAGTTTTATAGCATTTTAAAAACTGACTAATATTTATCATGAATGAAAATGAAATATATCATTGGATGTCAGTAAAAATCATGTTTTTTATGTATATTAAAATATGAATTGTTCCCTACTCTGAAAGCCATAAAGTTCTATAATAACACTAACAATATTTTATGATCACATATATAACATGATAATGTGAAGTGTCACCTACACATACCCTTTCCTGCTCCTCTAGTTTATTAACTGTCCCTTCCCATCTGAGTGCTAAAAAGAAAGTGCTGGACTTTTAATCCCTCTGTTGTTTGGATTCTAAATTTAAAAGAAACTTCTTTCTAAAGGACACATTTTCCTAATCTTCAACTATGGTATCAAAGAATCAAAAAAGCTTTCTGAAACACACACACATGGTATGAAAAGGGCCTGCAGAACAGGAGTTTTAGAGAGCAAAAATTGGAGAGTCTGAAATTATGATTCTTCACATAACTCCCACAATGTGCAGGGAAGTCTGGTAGTAAGAAAGACTGGCATCATGTTCCCTCTATGGACTCTTGCAACCAATAGAATCTCCAGACATACCCTAGTGACTCAGAATTATGGATGAATACCAGAAAGAGATGGCATATGGTCACAGCAAGCAGAAAGATATGAAGGGGAGCTCCAGTTCCTGAAGAACCAAGGTATACCATCAAGGAGTCACTGAGCCAGACACCCAGAAGAGTTTGTAAAGACAGAGGCTCCAGTGCTGGCTGGGTGACCTCCCCTGCCCACCCCACCGGTGGTAACGCATCCAAAAGAGAAAAGTTCCCAACAAAGCTGTAGAGCAGATCACTCATTGAAGGCGTAGGGAAGGGGTGGTCATTTCCCCACAGAATGTATGAGAAAGGAGGCTAGAAGGGTCTAGCTGGACACTTGAGAAACACTAAATGTGCCACACCGAAGAGCCAGAATAAGATGTTGTCTGAACAGAGAAAGCCAAGCATCTGAAAACAAGCACTTGGATCCTACCAGTGCCAGAAATCAGACTGGGTAAGGACCCTGGCAGTTTGTAATTTATTACCAGCAGGTAAAGGAGTACCAACTAAGCAAGCAACTGCTGGAATTCCTCACAGAGTCCCAAACATAAACAGTGGCTCTACTTAGGCGCTGCCACCATTTTGAGTGAGCTTGATGTCTTTTGGAAGTATATATAGCGTTAGCAACAGGAAGGGGAAAAAAAGAAATAGTTGAATTTTGTAAATCTCTAAAGATTATTCAAATCTGAAGTGCCAGAAATCAGACTGGGTGAGGACCCTGGCAATTTGTAATTTATTACCAGCAGGGGTGGACTAAATTTAACTGACTTGGTTGGAATCAGTTACTTGCTACAAAGGAAGATGGGGGCTCCAGAGCCAAGAACCCTTAGTTCATGGAACTATTTATTTATTTATTTATTTATTTTATTATTTTTAAAAAATATATATTTTTATTGATTTCAGAGAGGAAGAGAGAGGGAGAGAGAGAGACAGAAACATCAATGACGAGACTCATTGATTGGCTATCTCCTGCATGCCCCTACTGGGAATCAAGCCCACAACCCAGGCATGTGCCCTTGACAAGAATCGAACCCAAGACCCTTCAGTCCACAGGCTGACGCTCTAGCCAAACCAGCTAGGGCATGGGACTCATTTTATATCTGCCTATACCTGACAGTAGATGTTAAATTAGCTTGTTACTTAAGTGAATCATACTACATGTACTTTAAGAAATATACCCTTTTAAACAATAGGAGAGTCTTTAGATGGAAAACAGTTCTCAACTCTAATTCATTATGCAGTTGAGGCCTGAAAGAGGATACTTTACTGTGAATATCATCTGAAATTTGATATCTATAAAGAAAGCTTATCTAAAAGGCTAAGTGTTATTTATTTCCCCTGCCAATTATTGGTTGAAGAAATCTTCTCATGTATAATAAATAGACTCAATAACAGACCAGAGCATGTAATCACTTTTCAATTATATTAGTTTTATACACAGGACTATTTCCACATAATATACTTGTGATTGCTATGACTTATCTATTTATAAAAGTTAGAATATTTATGTCTAATGGACATCTTTAGTTTACAGTTTGACAAACAGAATCCCCTTTACTTTGATGAACTGGTGCTTCCCCACCAAAGAACAATTTGTGCTTTGTAAATCTATAGGAAAACAAGCAGTCAACTTCTAGCACTCCAGCAGGGAAATTCTACAGAATTGGTTATCCAATAACAAAAAAAATGCAATGGGAAGGAACCTTTTCTTCCCCCTGCATGTTTATGCAATGCCTATCTCCATGGTTCATAAGTGTACTAATAAGCATGCCATGTTAATTTAAGTTCTGAAACAAAGACATACAAGAATACCTTGCTTGGCTTTAAAATAATTTGCTTCAGACTTCTTTAGAATCACGCCTATTAAAAGCTTATGAATTTTCCCCAAATCCATGATTTTTCTTGAGTTTTATGGGATGTTTAAAAATCTTGCTTGGATGAATGTATATTAAATGAAAGATTCATACAAGAGATAGAACTTGGTTAGTTTGTTGTGATCCTTTTGTTTACATTGCATCTATGACAAAATAAATCTCTTAATTCTCTCTGAGTTTCTAGGAAAACCTCCTTGATCGTACTGTTCTAACTACAGGCTAGTCCATGATTGAGTTCAGTTCCTTAGTAGGATTCCAGATTACTTCATCTGATGATGTCCTAATGTTCTTTTGATACAAGGCAACATCTCACATCCAGGAAATGGGTGATCTCAAGAAATTTGAAAGAAGTCCTAAAGTGACTCCAAAATGTTCGACAAAGGACTCTGGCCTGATTCTTTAACAGCTTCCTTGACCTGTCCTGCAAAAGCTCTAATTTTGCTTGTGATGCCTGGGCCCTGGAAGAAATTTTCACTAAGGCAAGGCCCCAGATTATTTAGATCATTCAGATCAGTGCTTCTCAAGCTTTAAAATGTGTCTGAGTCTGGGGGAATCTTAAAATGCAGACTCCGAGTCAGCAGACTGGGGGTGAGATTCTGCATTTCTAACAAGCTCCTAGGTGATACTGGGGGCTGGTCCAGGTCCACACCTTTAGCAGAAGGGTTTTAAGATGCCTAAGACCCTTTTCAGGGCTGCAATGCACCATAAAGTTAAATATTTACTGATTTTATTGATGAAACCTACAACATCATCTGCAATTAACAGTATATATAGTGTAGCATATATTTGAAAGAAAAAAAAAGAAATTCAGTGACTCTTTAGAAACTGACATTCACAGCATCACAGGCACAACCCCTGTGTTATTAGTTATTTTTATTTAGAAGATTGGTAATTCATGCATTTACCACTTACTCTACAGCTTATCATATGTTCCTGAGTTGTGTTATTTATTCAATTTTGCTCTTCTATATATTGACTTTCTTTCCTTTTTAAAATATGGTTTTATTGATTTTAGAGAGAGAGGAAGGGAGAGAGAGAAACATCAATGAGAGATACATCCATCAGCTGTCTTCTGTATGTCCCCTACTGGGGATGGAACCTGCAAGCAATCTGGGCATGTGACCCGACTGGGAATTGAACCAGCGACCTCTGGGTGTATGGGAGGACACTCAGCCAACTGAGCCACATGGGCCAGGGCTAGACTGCTTTTCAAAATTGCACTCTACTTATTATTTTCACTAATGTTTTAAATTAACACTTTTTAAAATGAGAGGTTTAAATGATTTTCCTATTGAATTTACTTATTTTATATGTGCGGGAATCATTAATACTAAAGAAACTTCTACAACTTTTTCCAGTTAATATTAACTTAATGTCCTGTGACTTGATGAGGATAGTAATGACAATAATCCACATTATCACCTACGTGTCTTATCAAAATCAACTGGAAAGTGAAGATAACCACACCCGAGTCTTTTTGAATGAGATGAAAGTACCACCTTTTACATTGTTGTGCTGAGTTTAAATGTTACCACTTACAGGGTTGTAAGAATCTAAAGTGCTACCATTAACAGCAGTGTGGCAAGCCATTGTTAACCACCTACAGCTTTTTGCTGGGCAAAATTGCTGCTACCTATTGCTTTGCAACTAAAGCACTTCTTTTTACAGTTGCGTTCCAAGTTAAGAGTTCATACAGTCAGAAGAGGCCTTGGCAAACCTACTACCCCACTCTATTCCATTATATGGTGGGTGGAGTGCAAGAGTTAACCTTTACTTGCTCCTAACGTGTAATGCTCTTCTTGACACTGCACAGATGAGGAACAACCGAACGATAGGAACTCGCATAAGGATCTGAACACAAAGAAACAGACCAACGTTACCTTCTGAGTATAAGCTTTGTCCAGACAGCAGCAACATCCCCTAGACAGGCAGAGTGTTAAAGCCTCACTTGTCTGCATTATCTGCAGCTTTTCACGCGGCTGCACTTAATGATAAAAGTCACCAACCAAAGCACTCCACTCCAGGAAAGCTGTTCCCAGTCAAAGCCTCACAGCAAATAAAATAAACACTACCTCCTGCACTACCACACGAGCGAACAAGGCCCGGTCATGGTAAGACTGAAACTAGAATGTTTCTTCACAGTAAAGTGAAATTGCCCACTGAATCCAATGAAAACTATGCCATGATACTGAATATGTTATGCATTTAAAAAAAGAGAGAGACTACTCTAGGTAGATCAACAATCAGGCCTGGGTAGCAATTAAATCATCAGCTTCTTCTGTGAGAAATTCTGTTTAAATGGAACTGACCCTGGAGATAAATATTCTTAGTCATTCCACAATCTTTGTACATAAAAGAGAGAATGCTCTTCGCCCTGTGTACACACTAGTTCTTGACCTCATCTTGTCATTATGCTGGGAATAGAAGAGAGATTCAGGAGGACGCTAAAACACATGGGTGGACATAATCCAAATCCTGGGGATGTGGTATATTCTGGTCCAGATCATTTGTAAACATAGGGAAGGGAGAAGAACATCTGAGGTGAAAAACAGTGATCCATTAACAGCTTTTAGATGGTGGGGTTTTCTTGAAAGAACAAAGCAACCTGAAAATATATGAAAACATTAACTTAGTTGTGTGCATATCTATAAAAGTCTTCTCAATTTTTTAAATCTGCTTCAGATCAAATTAATTAGCGCCTGTAAGCACAGTTATACAACTTTTTGTTTCCTATGGTGAAGATAGTGGCGACGAGAGAAAGAAACAAATAGTATTCTGTTATATCATGCTTTTGTGGCCACATGATAATATGTTCTTTTAATAAAGGCAGTTAAAGGTTGAAATTGCACTGACAGGGGTCCCCAGTGTGTGACAGATACACTAAAAACTGACAGTGCCTTTCAGACTAGTGACAAGGGTTTACATTCAATGTTTATGTCTTATGTGCCTTGTTGGCCTGTAACATAAAGCTTTTTTTGATTATGTAGCCTTTGTGCATTCTAACAATCAAGGTCATATTACAAGAGAAGATCAAACATCTTTATGCTCTTAATCCATAAATATCTCAAGTATGCATTTGGGTTTCAGGATTTTGATGGAAGAGAAAATATTCCCATTGATACAAGAAAATATAGGGCCAGAAGTCAGAGAGGTATTTAAGTTGTAAGTAGAAAAAAAACAACAATTTTTAAAACGGATTCTTTCTTTAAACTTATTTATCGAATGCTGGTGTGATAGTCTAGGTGTTGTCATCCCTATCAACCTTGATTCCCTTTTTATCACTCACACTATACATGTAAACCACAGGGACATGTTCTTGGCTGTAATTTAAAAATATATCCTGAAACTATCACCATCTCCTCTGTTACCAAGCTGGTCTAAACCACCATCACTTCTTACCAGGTCTACTATATTAGCCTCCTTACTCTCTCCTGCTTACCTCCTAGAGTTCCTTTTAAAACACAGTTTAATTGTTTTCTTTCCTTGACAAAATCCTTCATGGCACCATATTTAATTCAGAGTAAAAGCTGAAGACTTTACAGTAAGTTAAATTCCCTACACAATCATGTTTGGATACAGTCCTCCTTACTTTCTCATCTTTGTTTTAGCCAGGCAAGCCAGATGGCCAAGGTTCTCTGGAAGATCCCAGACCCTAAGACACACTGCAAAGCCACTAGCCACTAGGTAAAGGAACATGGGCCCCTTAATTTCCTCCTCCTTCCCCTTATAAACCACCACCAACAACATGGATGGGATGGTAACCTGAGTGAAAAATAAATTTGATATGGTTAAGTCACTGGGATATTCTGTGGTTTCCCAGTAATTAGCCTGCCCTAAATAAGTACTATAGGTATCAAGGTAGCACAAAATATTTTAAAAGAGAGTATATTACTTGTGCCAAATGAATTGTGCATGCTATTCAGTCAATGTGCTTGAAAGAAGGAAATATCACTCTGGGTTGGATGAATTAGGAGAAGTTTTACCTGAATGATAGTCAAAATTCTTGAAAAATGAATAAGAATTGAATAGACAGAATAAAATAGGAGATATGTATGTGAGGAAGAAGGGTGGAATGAAATGTTCCACGTGGTGGATGTGGGAATTTGTATGACCTATTTGGTAGACAGTCAAGAGACTATTCTGGCTGAAGCTGAAGAAAACTAGAGAAATCAGGGAAGAGTCAGAGATAAGAGCAAAAGCCTACCAAGAATAGTTGCAACCAGAAAAAAATGTTCAGGAAATAAGTGTTGTCTAGTTTATATTAAATCTGCAACATGATTTCACAGTCATACCTTAGAGCTTTTTATGAGCATTTTGAAAAATAAGTTTTGAATACCTTTTTCTTAATGCATACCACACATTATATACATCACAGCACTAGTATTCCTAATGTTATGATATTTTACAAAATAAATACTCTGATATTTTAGAGAATAAGTTATCAATAAGATAATTAGCACTTGCCTCCTAAAATCATCTCAAACCACTCTCTTGTGAGCTCACTATACCCTTTCCATTGACTATAGACATGTATCCTTCTGCTCATGATATTTACCTTCACACAGATGATCTTTCCTCCTTAATAACTCAAATTTATCTTTAAATGAATGGTTAGAGACCCACTACTCACTCCTTAATTGCTTTTTTATAAAACACCCTTCCTTGATCATTTATATAGTGTGTGAATTCTCTAAATTATGGCTTATCTTCTATTATTCACATTTAGTTTTCTACTCATTAACTTTATCCCACATACAAGAATATTTTAAGAATACCATCAGGAAGGAAGCTTATTTTATATTTCTGTAAGCATTGTGTCCCACTGATCCTATCCCAATTCTGGAGACATGGTCTTTGTTTCATATATACTTGACTGGAGAGTAATAATAATTAACCTTTAAGTTAATATTAAAATGAAAGTGTCTATGTTCAAATTATTACTTTTTATTCAAATATATTTTTCAAATATTTTAAAAATACAATAATTTACTAATACACACTAATTAATATGTGAGAAATTCACTCCAGACAAGATATTGCTACAATTACCTCTGACTTACTTTCCATTACAACAATTATTCAAGGCAATATGAGTGTTTTAATATTCTAAATGTACATGTTCTTTATTTGAGATTCTTTTTCTAATGAGGTATTTTTTCCTGGTTTTGGTGGATTACAATGTTGAATACATGAATATGAATGATTAGGTTAGAACTTAATAAATTCTCAGTTGAAAATAATCAAAGGATTTAAATATGCTCACTTATCACATTTCCAAATTATTACAGTTCTGCATCGTATTCATGGTGATTTCCTCTGAAACTACAAAATCACAGGTGGTATGACTATGTTTGTCTGGTTTACTCTGATCCTAGTCTTCAAACAGATGGTGTTTATCAAGCCTTTCCCTCTACCAACAGGTTATTCACTTTAAAGCTGCCCCTTCAAAATCATTCCCTTAGGTGAAGACACTGGTTATGTTTATACTTGAGGCCCAGTGCATGAAAATTCATGCACTGGAGGGGGGGGGATCCCTCAGCCCAGCCTGCCCCTGTCACAGTCTGGAAGCCCTAGGGGTGGGAGGTGACCCGGCGATCAGAGGAAGGAGACGTCCCATCATACCTCTGCTGCTGCCACTGCCGGCAGCGCAAGCCTCAGCCGGCCCTGGTTACCTGAGCCTTGGGTGGCCTGGGCGGCTGGGTAGCCACCATCCGAGGCTTGCCTGCACCTTGGGCCAGCCTTGGGTGGCTGGGCAGATGCCATCCGAGGCTTGCCTGCGCCTCGGGCCAGCCCTGGGCGGCTAGGGGGCTGAGGGGACTGGGAGACTCCGGAGGCAGGCACGCAGAACAGCTGTGCCCACCTGGAGGCAGGCCCAGCCTTGCCGCAAGCCTGCCACCCCGGCAGGGCTAAGGGGACTAGGCGCTATCATCTTGTGACTGTGGGTACTGCCATCTTTGAGGGCGGGGCAGTCAATTAGCATATTACCTCCTTATTGGCTGTGGGCACTGCCATCTTTGAGGGCGGGGAAGTCAATTAGCATACCCCCTCCTTATTGGCTGTGGGCACTGCCGTTTTTGTGATGGTGTGAGGGTCAATTAGCGTATCCCCTCTTTATTAGATAGGCTTTTGCTCCACCAATGCTTTAGTTTCACCAACATTTCCCACATTCTGTGAATGGCATGTCTACCCTGCGATACTGGCCCCTAACAACACACTACCTTTCAAGACACAAACAATATTGCTATTTTAATTTCTAAAAAAAATAAGTCAAACGTACATGTACTTGAGGAAAAACTATAATTACTTCAAGTAATTAATTACTTTTCCATACCAACAACTGTGACAATTACTCATTTTAAGGAAGTCTAATCACATTGCAGAAACTTGTTCCAGTGACATAGCCCCCAACACAGGTAGGCCTGCTGCTAACATGAGGGTTTGTATTGAGACCTGTTTCATTGTGTCATAATGATGTGGTTTTTACCACCCTAGATTCTCCTAATTTTTGGAGTTAAATAGAGGTTAGCCATTAGCCCATAAGACAACTTCTGGGTATCTATAGGCCCTCTAGGACCCTGCCATATGTGATATGACCTGTAGCAGGGTATAATAGTAAGCAAGGCCAATGTGACTAAAACATGGAAAAGTGGTGCAGTTCTTTATGGGGTGTCAGAATATTAAGGCAATATAAGGATCAGACCTAAAGTACCTGGCATATATTTTTCCCCAAAAGAGAGAACAAAGAGAATAATTTAAATATTCATTTTTAAAGCTAATACATCAGGTCCTCAAATAAAATTATTTCATTCAATGTTGTTTCATTATAACCTTCATGAGATTCTGTAGAAACTTAGCCTTATTTATATCAACTAGCCTATGGTAAAATTGCTTTTGTTATACATCTTTTGCACAGCTACAAGAACATATTGGTGATGTCCAGGGAGGACATACTGTAGTTGTAAATTGAGAAATTGTTTGAGGAACTCAGTATAGAACACAATGTAGAAATCATATCTTTCTTACAAATGTCTTCAATACTGATAAATAATCCTCAGACCTATTTCAAAAGATTAATTTTGTGATATGGCTATTATTCATACCCAATAATAAATAAACAAAATGGAAACCTTTGGGAATCAGTTCTTCACTATAAAAGTTTTCAAAAAATGCAGAATCATCTTTTAATATTTTAGAAGCAACAACTGAAATATTGTCCAAACATTGTTTTGAATATATGTCTATGGCAGTTATCATGTGATATTCCCATAAGCTATGTTAAACATTCCATTTGTTCTACATTATTTATCACTCTAAGAATATATTTTTCTCTCAAAATAGAAAAAAAAATCATCTGCTACACATGTTTCATAATTAAATGATAATCATAACATATAATAACAAACTACTATATTACCATAATTTCAGCAAAATGCCTAGTAAAAACCTACATTGCATAACTTCTGCACATTATTCTAGTAAAACATCTATTTGTTCTGGATTCCATGCTTTCTCCAAACATTAAGATTAATCATTTGTAGATCTGCAAGTCATATGCTCTCAATTTATTTCCTAAATGTACAGTCTACTTAGAGCATATGGTTATGCAATATAAGTGCTTGGGGAAAAGGGAGGGAAATTGAGCAAAAATCTCTGTAATGTGCCAAAAATATAAGCCAGAAGAGCTTGGGCTCTCTGCAAAACACAGTGTGCTTCTCTCTGCTTTAATGCACTTTTCTTTCCACCTATTCAAATACACTCAATACCTCACCATCCACTCAAACCTTGGCTTTTCCTGTAACTCTCTGGCATGAATTATTTAATAAATTAGCCAGTAGAGGATGCAAAAAAAAAAAAAAAAAATCTCTAATGAAAATATGGTTCATATAAGGTATTTTCTATACCATATTTTAGTTTAAGAGTTGTTTTCCAGTCCAAATGTCTGCAAACTCTGTGACTGAAGACTATGTAGGGTGGTCTTTTCCTCTGCTCCCTCCTCTCCCCCCTCCCCCTACAGTATTCAGGACACTGCCTGACTTAGTAATATTCAATACATTTTTATAGAAAAAAATAATACCAGTGAAAGGCTACTAGGAGGTTATATGTCAATAAGGAGAGAAAATTTAACTTAGTTATGATAGGGACTGAACATTTTTATTTTTCTCTAATTACTGCCTTTAAATATTTCCTGTCAGATTTCCCTTCTCCTGCTCTCGATGGTCCCTAATTTATTATATACTTTAAAGTATTGGAACAAGGCATGTTTTGGCTGAAAAACTGTGGCTGATTTTTAGAATACTGATGTATCCAGCATTCAGCCCTCCCCATACCAAAACTTCAGTCCCACAGCCCTCCTCTCCCCAAATCAGGTTTTCCCTGTGGCTAGGGGACCTGTGATAGGACAAACGAGTTGTTATTTTTTCCTCCCAATCCCTTCTCCTGATGACTTTTTCAGATGCCGTTGGAAATACAAAGGTTGTGAGGCTTAGTGGACTGTCACTGCTGTGAAATGGCCCTCAAGGCTATCCGCATGGCAAATGCCAGATACTAACTCTCAAGTGGGCTACACGGGATGGTTCTTTGGAGGCTTTTATAATCTATCATGCTGCCCTGTTCCTGGATAGAGCAATCTACACTTTCACTAATATCTTATGCTCCTGCCTCTCTCTGAGGTCTAGCCTCTAGGAACTTGCCCTCATTTTTTTCTTCTGAGGTCACTTCCTTCTGTCAGATGGCATTGGCTTCCTCTGTAGGACCAACTTCTATCCCCCAGAAAGTCTACAACCCTTTGCCCTTCCAAAGGCTGGAATTTGTCCTATCCTTTGTGACATTTTAATCTCATTCAGCCTTTAAGGATAATTAATCAAATTTGTGACAATAAATTAATTAATTAATTAATTAATACAAATAAGCAGGAATTCGTTTCTACGCCCACCCTCCCAAGATTTTTCTAGCATGTTCTGCTCCATCACTCTCTCTGTTATGAACATCCAAGTTTCTGTAGCCTAGCAAGCATTTAGTGGGGGAGTGAGAGTCAGGATTTTTCTTCCAGAGGACATTGCTATTGACATAAGGAGTTCCTCTGGAGCTTTATGTCTTGGCTTGAGTGAAGTGTCCTCTTTCTTTCCCCTCTGTGAAGAGAAAAGGAAACTCAGTCCACTTCCATCAGCTTTATATAGTCTGATGACTTCTCTTTTTACTTTCCTTAACCTTCTTTAAATTTTCAATTCTCTGATTTTTTAAGCTGGGCCGTATTTGACATCTTCTAGTGTCTAGCACTGTTCTTTGAAATACTGGGTCACTTAATGTGTACTGTTCTCAACTTTGAGGCTTTATTAAAACTTCTGAGATAATTAGAAATACTAGCATGTGGGAGAGGATTTTAAACAGCACAGTCTAAGCCATTGGTTAACATAGAAAGAAATGGTAACTTGCCCAAAGTTCCACAGTTTGCGGCAAAGCTAAAATTAGTACACGGCTCTCCTAATTCTAAGCTATTGTTCTTCAAATGTGCTATTTTGCATTCTGAAAGGAATAATTTATTAGGAAACTATATTTAAAACAAGATTTTGACCAAGCAGAATAGCTTCACAGAATATCACCTGAGTTCATGAAAAGACCACTTTATAATCAGGTCTATTTTATTACTTGAAAAAATAAATCTCCTCAGATGGACTCCAAATAAGATTAGATTCTTGCTAATTTATTCTTCACAAAGAAAAAAACACAAATTCTACTGTTTTGTTTTTTCAATCCTCACCCAAGGACATGCTTTTTAAAAAAATTTTGATTTTTGAGAGAGAGAGAGAGAGAGAGAGAGAGAGAGAGCGAGAGAGAGAATGATATCTGTTGCCTCCGCACAAATCCTGACCAGGGAACCCACAACCTGAGTATGTGCCCAACTGGGAATCAAACCAGTGACCATTCTGTGCACTGGATGACTCTCCAACCAACTCAGCCACACCAGCCAGGGCTCTAGCGTTTTAATTTCCTCCTCAATTCATTGTATTCTATTTGACAATAACCATTTCTTAAATTCAATATATCATCTTTGCCATCTTTAATTTCAAACTAATCTCCTTTTTTGGTATTTATTTCTATTGCTGGTTTCACTCTTCTACCGCATGCTGGCTCAAAACAGCAAACAGAAGCATGTTTTTACCTCCTCTTTTAGCCCTCATATTCAATAAATGTCAATACTATTACATGTATCCATATATTGTTCTAATCTCCAACCCATTGTTTCCATTCTCAGTTCTTCTACCTATAACATTTCACCTTTTTTTTGGTTAGTATATTCTTTATAATAAAACATCCTCTATTATCCTATACAATAAATAGGTAATATGCAAATTGACCCTCACGCCCTTGTGTCACAAGATGGCCACCCCCACACTGACACAAGATGGCCACGCTCATGTTATCACAAGATGGCTGCCACAAGATGGCCACCCCCACATCATCACAGGATGGCCACCCCCACGTCATCACAAGATGGCTGCCCCAACATTGTCACAAGATGGCCATCAGGGGAGGGCAGTTGGGGGGACCAGGCCTGCAGGGGAGGGCAGTTGGGGGGGACCAGGCCTGCAGGGGAGGGCAGTTGGGGGCAACCAGGCCTGTAGGGGAGGACAGTTGGGGTGATTAGGCTGGCAGGGGAGCAGTTAGATGTCAATCAGGCCGGCAGGGGAGTGGTTAGGGGACTATCAGGCTGTCAGGCAGAGTGGTTAGGGGCAATCAGGCAGCCAGGCAGGTGAGTGGTTATGAGCCAGCAATCCCAGCAATTGTGAGAGGAATGTCTGAGGGGACCCAGATTGGAGAGGGTGCAGGCTGGGCTGAGGAACATCCTCCCCCACAATGTACAAATTTCGTGCACTGGGCCTCTAGTTAAACATATAATCCATATACAATTAAAAGCTTACAAATATTCCTTAAAATCCAACTAATAAAATCATAGATCTAAGGATTAGAGGGGGAAAATCTATTTATATCATCTACCTTCTGACTGAGAAAGTTCTTTGAAGGTACAATTATTTTTACATTATAATCATTACTTCATATTGGAATTTCTTTATAGAGGACTGAAATACTCTCTTGAGATAGAGTTGATTCTGACACTGAGCAAATATGACTGATTAGAAAAGTCTTTTTAAGCAAATTAATTCTACCTCCTACTCTTATATACTTTGATTTGTCCCTTTAGATTTTTTAGAATAATTCTAATCTTCTTATATATGAAAATTTTTTTAGCTATTTAAAGGTAATAATTGTACGATTTAGAGGATAAGGTAATAGTAAGCACAAAAGCAAAATAACAAAAATAAAAAAAGGATTAAAAGAAGAAAGCCTAAGGAACCTATGAGACAATGTCAGCATAAGAATATCTGTATGATAGGGGTACCAGGAGGAGAAGAGAGTGAGCAAAGGATTGAGAACTTGGTTGAAGAAATAATAACAGAAAAGTTCCCTAACCTGGTGAAGAAAAAAAATTACACAAATACAAGAAACTCAGAAAAGGACCACACCAAGACATAGCATAATTAAAATGACAAAGGT
The DNA here is from genome assembly GCA_025583905.1 of Ia io. Classification (NCBI taxonomy): domain Eukaryota; kingdom Metazoa; phylum Chordata; class Mammalia; order Chiroptera; family Vespertilionidae; genus Ia; species Ia io. The sequence continues at coordinate 66,237,029 of JAJQQW010000015.1, read as the reverse complement.
TAAAGACAAAGAGAGAATATTATAAGAAGCAAGAGAAAGATGGTTAGTTACCTACAAGGAGCTCCCATTAGCATATCAGCAGATTTCTTAATAGAAACACTTCAGGCCAGAAGGGACTGTCCTGAAATATTCAAAGTAATAAAAAGCAAGAACCTGCAACCAAGACTTATTACCAGCAAGGCTATCATTTAAAATTGAAGGTGAAATAAAGAGCTTCCTAGACCCCTCGCCTCCCCAAAAAAGGCTAAAGGAGTTTATTACCACCAAACCAGTATTGCAAGAAAAGTTAGTGTCTCCTTTAGGAAGAAGAAACAAAATAATAATAATAATAATAAAGAAATAGAGAGAGAGGGGGAACAGAGGTATAAATAACAACATGGCAATAAATTGGTACCTATCAATAATAACTTGAAATGTTAAGTGGCTTAAATGCTCCAATCAAAAGACATAGGGTAGCTGAATGGTTAAGAAATCAAGGCCCATATATATGCTGATTATATGATAGCCACCTCAGAATGAAAAAGACACACAAAATAAAAGTAAAGAGATAAAAAATATTCCATGCAAATGAAAATAAACAAAATAAAAGATGGAATAGCAATACTTATAACAGACAAAATTGACTTTAAAACAAAGGCTATAGTAAGAGACAAAAAAGACACTACCTAATGGTAAAAGGAGCAATTAAATAAGAGGATATAACCTGTGTAAACATTTAGGCACCCAACATAGAAACACCTAGATACATAAAGCAAATTCTGATGGGCGTAAAGGGAGAGATTGATAGTAATACAATCATAGTAGGGGATTTTAACATTCTATTGACATGAGTGGATAGATCTTCCAGACAGAAAATCAACAAGGAAACAGCAGCCTAACATGACACACTAGATCAGAATGATTTAATTGATATCTTCAGAGCAGCAACACAGAATGTTCCTTTCAAGTGTACATGGAACATTTTCTAGGATAGACCACATATTAGGACACAAAACAAGTCTTAATACATTTAAGAAGATTGAAATCAAATCATAGCAAGTATCTTCTCTGACCACAGTGGTATGAAACAAGAAAAAAACTGAAAAATACTCAAGCAGATGGAAGCTAAATAATATGTTATTAAACAATGAATGGGTTAACAATGAGATTAAAGAAGAAATTAAAAGCTACATGGAGATAAATGAAAATAAACACATAGCAACTCAAAATCTATGAAACACAGTGAAGGCAGTCCTGAGAGAGAAATTCATGGCATTACAGGCCTACCCCAAGAAGTAAGAAAAATCTCAAATAAACAATCTAACCCTACATCTAAAAGAACTAGAAAAAGAAAACTAAACAAATTGCAGAGTAAGTAGAAAGCAGGAAATAATGAAGATCAGAGTGGAGATAAATGGCATAGATACAAAAAATGATACAAAAGATCAATGAAACCAAGAACTGGTTCTTTGAAAAGATAAACAAAATTGACAAAACCATGAGCCTGACTCATCAAGAAAAAAAGAGAGAACGCATATTAATAAAATCAGAAATCAAAGAGGAGAAGTAACAACTAATAACACAGAAATACAAAGGATTGTAAGAAAATACTATGAACAACTATATGCCAAAAACTGGACAACCTGGGCAACATGGATAAATTCCTAGAAGCATACAATCCTCCAAAATTGAATCAAGAAGAATAAGAAAATCTGAATAGACCAACTGATGTCCTACTGATGCTATATTCAATTGATCTATGTTCTTTTCATTTGGAAAATGAAAAATTATTCTTTAATATATTTTATTGATTTCAGAGAGGAAGGGGGAGGGAGAGAGAGATAGAAACATCAATGATCAGAGAGAATCATTGATCAGCTGCCTCCTGCATGCCCCACACTGAGGATTGAGCCTGAAACCCCGGCATGTGCCCTGACCTGGAATCAAACCCTGACCTCAGAAATTGACACTCAAACACTGAGCCTCACTGGCCGGGCATTCCTGATTATATTCTTTGCCAAGTTTTACAATTTATTTTCATAAAACATCTAACATGATCTTTTAATGCTAAAAATGTGATCTTCCTGAAATGTGATCTGGTCATTGCCTATCTATTTATTTCACCCCTAATCACTCTTCTTGTCATAAATTTTCTTCATCCCTATAGCTTCTTCTCTCTTCTATATGGGTTCTTCTTCAAATACAATAAGTCTGTTTCCATTTGAAGAGTTTGACCCTTGTCTTCCTCTGCTGCGGAATTTCTCCCAGATATTCATGTGGCTTGATTTTAATCAGGTGTTTATTATTCCTTTTTTTTTTTTTTTTTTAGTCCTCACCTGAGAATATTTTTTCCCCATTCATTTTTAGAGAGAGTGGAATGAGAGTGGAATGGAGAGGGAAAGACAGAGAGAAGAACTGATGTGAGAGAGACGCATCAATTGGTTGCCTCCCACATGCCTCCAACCAGGGCCAGGAGCCTGTAACTGAGGTATGTGCCCTTGACCAGAATCAAATCCAAGATCCTTCAGTCTGCAGGCTGATGCGCTCTCCGCTGAGCCAAACAAGTAAGGGAGCAGGTGTTTCTTTAGAAATCTATTCAGAGAGATCATTTTTGATCATCCCATGAAAAGTAATACCTTAGTACCTTTCACTTTACACATCATTTACTATCTCTTTGTTAAATTCTTTTTGGAAATTATCCCTATCAGACTTTGTATTAATGTGTTTCTTGCCAAGTTGTCTATTTTTTCTCCTAAAATGTGAGTTCTTCAAGAAACTAGATTTTGTCGCTCTTATTCATTGTTATATCTTTAGTGACTAGAACAATAGGCAGTGAATTAATACTTGTTAAATTAATAGGTAAATTCTTTGGGCTAAAAGATACTTAGAATTTATTAGGCCATTGGAACTGGAAATGAAAACTTTATTTTTAAAATGCCCCAATATACAAAACCTTTTTCAAATTATATATGCCATTCCCATTTGGAAATTTTTATCCATAGCTATGATTTTTTTAGAAGTCAGACTGAACCATAAATGAGATGAATATTACATTTTTATTTCCACTTAATCTCATTTTCAAAATCAGTCAATTCCTTCAGGGATTAAGCTGAAACAATATGGATCCAGAGGACAAGGTGAAATATTCTCTCTCAATTTAGGCTTTAAACAATAATATCTCTAGCAAAGGCATCATTCACTATTTCATCTCTGAATTACCAGAGAGATGCAAGTAGAGAACTTTAGGATCTCTTGAAGCTAAATCTGCCTGACCTATGTTCTGGGGGAAATGGGTCATATGAGGCCTGAGCAGCCTGATCAAAGGCACTGATGATTCACAGATTTCACATCTTCATTTTCTCTTTCTTTACTTCCTTTTTTCCCCCATTGATTTTCTTCTTTCTTTCTTTCTTTCTTTCTTTCAAAATTTACTGGCTACTTTTACAATTCCTTGAACTAACTTAGGATAATTACTGCTTCTTTAATTTAGGACTTCATTATGTCCAAAGAAGCTTCAGCTGAGTTTTTGGCATTGAAACAAAATGGAATGATCAGGTTAGAGAATCCAAAGTTATTCATCCTCTTTAGATGTTTCTGATCAGAAATTATTATAATCAGAAATATAACTTATGCCTCTCTTAACAGAAAACAAGGATCAAACAATTGTTTCCTTTCATTCATTTAAAAAAAATAGGCACCCATACTTATAGAAAGTCTTATGTATGAAACATCAATAGAACAGACATTGTCTCTGTAGAGAATAAATGGTCTTGTATTCTATTTTATTTTATGGATATCCTATATAATAAAAGCCTAATATGCTAAGTGTCTGGTCATCCATTCAACCAATCAAAGTGTAATATGGTAATAATATGCTAAGGCCACTCAACCAATTGCTATGATGTGCACTAACCACCAGAGGGCAGACAGTCAACTGGTCAACTAGTTGCTATGATGTGCACCAGGGGGCACATGCTCCAACCAGTAGGTTAGCTTGCTGCTGGGGTCCGGCAGATTGGGACTGAGCGAGATGGGCTGGACATGCCCTGGAGCCCTCCTGCAGTCCCTCCCCAGCTAGCCAACCTCCTGCGTCTCTCCCCAACCCCAATCATGCACCAGTGGGGTCCCTTGGCCTGGCCTGCACCCTCTCAGAATCCGGGACCCCTCAGGGGATGTCTGAGAGCCAATTTCCGCCTGATCCCACAGGCCAAGCCGAGGGACCCCACTGGTGCACGGATTTGTGCACTGGGCCTCTAGTAAGAATCATAATAGCAAAATAGGCAAGGACTGAAAAGGAAAAGATAATCACTTAAAACTATATTTATCTCCTATCTGGACCATTGGATGGTTCCATAATACTCTAAATCTATGCTGAGATTAAGATCATGCCAAAAGCACAGTCACCATCATAAGCACATCATTCGGAATAACTGAGTTCTCTGACAAATTTCAGTGTCAACACTACAGTGAGATTTAGAATGGAAAGTATTTTTTTCAAATACTAGAAAAGTTAAATATTGTTGTTAACACCTACATCAAATAAATATCACCAAATATAAAAGTTGGCAATGTTTCAAGAAATGTGTAGTTAATTTGATTGATGGTTAGCCAAATAAGATTTTCCCAAAGAGCTAAAATACACAAAAGACAACATACAACACAACAATTTTTCATTTTCACAACTAATTATACATGATTTATTTAACACATGATATACTTTCAGTATTTGAGTCCTGACAAATTTATTTAAAGCCAAGGAGAGTAGAAAATTTTCCCTGCATTTCTTCTGTATCTTAATTGTTTTCAGCTTGTTTGGGTGCTCAATGAATGTATCCATCTCTCCATTTTAGATGCAGAATAGACCTGTATTTGAAACAATGAGATATAGAAAAGTAGCTGTTCTTACTGACAAATGATTCAAATTACTAATGGATCCCCAGAAGATCATGCTAGGTATAAAACAATCTTCACCTTAAGTTGACATATTTCTAAGTTGTATTACTCTGATGGAAATTTATCTCTGCTTAAAAAATAATACAGTGCTCAGCTGGTGTGTCTCAGTGGTTGAGCATCGACCTATGAACCAGGAGGTCATGGTTCAATTCCTAGTTAGGGTACATGCCTGGTTGCTGGCTTCATCCACAGTAGTAGGGGGTGTGCAGGAGCCGGCCAATCGATGATTCTCTCTCATTGATGTTTCTATCTCTCCCTGTTTGTCTCCCTCTCTCTGAAATCAATAAAAACATATTACCTACATTAATAAAAGAGAAACATGCAAATTGACCATCACTTTGCAATGCCCATCAGCCAATCAGGAGTGAGTATGCAAATTAACCCAACAAAGATAGTGGCGGCCCCACCCCCCAGCCACTCTGGGCCTCTGGGCAGCACACATGCAGGGCGGGACACCTGCTATGAGGAAGAGGGCAGGGGGAGGAGGGAGCTACAGAAGCAGCCCTCTGGCAGGAGCAAAGACTGAAGGTGGTGGCGGCCAGAGCAAAGGCCTGGGTCCCGGGTGCTGGAGGAAAACCAGTGCTGGCAGCCAGGGGAAGGAAGGCCTATTGCACAAATCTTCATACAACGGGCCTCTAGTAAAAAATTAAATTATAATGTAGTAAACATTCGTTCACAAGTTCTCATAGATAATAAATACAATATAAATTGTTGAGCATTATTTTATAATAACAAAGAGAACCAATGTACATGATTAATTTCCCATCAGTAAAGATTTATCAATGTTGAAAATAATAATGGCAGCACGAATCAGTGTACTTTAAGAAGCACGAGATATCTTTTATGACACTTTCTGGGTTACAAAACACTATGATTCATATCACTTACTCTTCACCTAATACTTTAGTGGAAAATATTTTAAATAACTTTTATGTAAGAGAAATAACATAATAAATTGGTTAATTATTTTTTTAACCCCAAGAACATTGAGAACACATATTTGATATCATTTTTTTAGGATGCTGAATCTACCTCTTTAATTTATGGTTTTTATCACTCCAGAAATAACAGACAATTATAGATAACTTTTAACATTTTATTTGCCATTAAGATAAAAATAACAAAATAAACCTCACTAAATTCAAGTGACACTCCCCTGCTGACAAGGAAAAATTAAATTGTCTTCTGATTAATTACACGTCTAATACCGCCAGTGCAAAGCTGATAAGAGTCAGCTTGGTTTCCTTCACTGAAGTAAGCTCATTATCATCATGACTTCCTAGGGACCAATACAATGTGCACATACATAATTTTAAAATGATCATGGAGGAGCCATAATCCATTTCTCTTTCTCCCCTGCAGTAGGCAGTCAGACTTACTATTATCGGGTACCTATTTTCTGTAACACTTCTGTTTTCATTTTCCTTTTAGAGTTCTTAGGCAGCACTAGCGGACAGTGACAAAGCTCTGTGCTATTTACCACAACTGCCACCAGGAAGAAGGAGAGTATTTGTGTAAGCTTATCAATGACAGGCATTCTCTGTTCAATATTATATCAGCCTCTTGGCAGAACAAAAAACTGTCACCTCTCCAACAAAATAAATGTAACCCAATGGTGGAAAATAGGGTCAAAGCATAAGAAAAATGGTTTTTGCTGTTATTTGGTGTTTTTAAAGCAATACAGCTTACTTCAGAAACATCTGAAAGTAACTCAGGGGAAAGTAACTAGATATACTTATCTAAGAAAGAGGTCACACAGCTCTGAGCAACTGCATTGCTCTCTTGTCTCACCTTCATGTTGCGTGGTATGTTGGAAGCATTTCTATATGACACAGACATTCTTCTTTTTTCTCTAGTTACCATCTATGTGACATGGAACATGTAATAGAACCTCCCAGAGTGTCATCTCTATTCAGAACAAATAATATTTTACTTGCCCAAGTACAAGAAATTGGGCCACACAAGTTTCAAATTTATTTTTAATTCTAAGATTTCTAAATTTAGCTAGGACTTTTTTAAGTTTAGAAGAGATATAAATACTAGAGGCCCGGTGCATGAAATTCATGCACAGGGGTGTGTCTCCCTCACACCAGCCTGCACCCTCACCAATCTGGGAACCCTCGAGGGATGTCCGACTGCCTGTTTAGGCCCGATCCTATCGGGCAGTCGGACATCCCTCTCACATTCTAGGACTGCTGGCTCCCAACTGCTCACCTGCCTGCCTTCCTGATTGCCCCTAACCGCTTCTGCCTGCCAGCCTGATCACCCCCTAACCACTCCCCTGCCAGCCTGATTGATGCCTAACTGCTCCCCTGCCAGCCTGATTGCCCCTAATTGCCCTCCCCTGCAGGTCTGGTCACCCCTAACTGCCCTCCCCTGCAGGCCTGGTCAACCCTAACTGCCCTCCCCTGCAGGCCTGGTCCCCCCAACTGCTCTCTCCTGCAGGCCAGGTCTCCCCCAACTGCTCTCCCCTGCAGGCCTGGGTCCCCCCCAACTGCCCTTCCCTGCAGGCCTGGTCACCCCCAACTTTCTTCCTCTGCCAGCCTGGTCACCCCCAACTGCCCTCCCCTGCTGGCCTGATTGCCCACAACTGCCCTCCCTTGCAAGCCTGGTCCCTCCCAACTGCCCTCCCCTGCTGGCCATCTTGTGTCCACATGGGGGCAGCCATCTTTGACCACATGGGGGCAGCCATCTTGTGTGTTGGAGTGATGGTCAATTTGCATATTACTCTTTTATTAGATAGGATACCTAGTTTTAATAATTAAATATTCTTGAGGAGAACCTACATGGCAGCATAGGTAAATGCCTGTACTCGCCGCCTCCCACAACCACATCAAAATTAAAACTAAAATTCAGAACAGCCATCATCTAGAACCACCTGAAAGCTGGCTGACTGGAAGTCCTACAACTAGAGAAGTTAAGAAGAAAGCACATTGAGACTGGTAAGAGGGGCAGAGATGCAGAACGAGCTGGTCCAGCACCCCTGAGTGCCACTCTTTTAATCCAGAGGGAGATCGTCTCTTCAGAGGCCCCCTGGGAGGAGCAAGGGGTTCCAGTCCCACACCAGACCCCCAGCCCAGGCTTCCAGAGCTGGGAAAAGCAGTTTCCATAACTTAAAAACAGTGGGTATTGGGGCTCAGTGACATGGAGGCTGCTGGAGACCCAGCTGTTCCTCTAAAAGGGCCGGCACACTAACTGAACTTTTAAGGTCTCACTTCCTCTGAGTTGCAGCACCAGGGTGAGGCTCTGGGAGACCCAGACACATATAAGTAGAAACTGGATTGTCTGGCATCAGGGCAGGAACTTGGGGGCAGCTTTCTCCCAGACGGAGGTGCTCGCAGGGGTCATTGTTCCTGTACTGGACCTCCAGGGTCGCAGGGCTGACTGGCAACCATTTCTGTTTGCTTTACACTGATGACTTTCTGAGAATAAATATTAGCCACATTCCAAAAGGGGTGTAATGATTAAGAAACCCTTGGAAGGGCAATTTAAAACCTTTAGTTTTTACAGTTGAAGTTTAAACATGGAGATTGAATAAAAAACAATTTACAAGGAGCTAAGGAATGTGAGTGAAGTTACTAACAAAATTAAAGATAAATCCTGAACCATACTGTCTCCTCCCAATCATTACCTCTATATATATTTGGAGGATAATACATCTCTGAAGGACAATTTGAAAACACAAAAACAATAACATGGATTTGGGCGCAGAGGTTGAAATGTTGATGCTTCTTGTCACAAACAAATTCAGAACTAGGCTATAGTAATTATGAATCCTCCAACAAATGTTTTTATACATTCTATTATGAAAAGTTTCAATTTTATTTAATTATTTCATATTGATAAAAATAGCTTTCTGATGATAAAGTTTTGGGTTGTTTGTAAGCTCAGCTAATGTGGTTAAATTACAGTGCTGTTACAGTCATTGTCTCTGAAATAAAGCTAGAGAAATATTCCATCTTCCTTTTTTAAATTTATCTTTATTGTTGAAAGTATTACAGATGACCCTTTTTTTCCCCAATTGACCACTCCCTCCACCCAGCACCAACCCCCTCCCCAGGTCTTCACCACACTATTGTCTATGTCCATGGGTTATGTTTATATGCATATAAGTTCTTTGGTTAATCTGTCCACACCCCCAATGCACCCCTGCCTTCCTTCTGAGATTCCTCAGTCTGTTCCATGTTTCTATGTCTCTGGATGTATTTCATTTGTTATTTTATTTTGTTCATTAGATTCCACATATGAGTGAGATCATATGATACTTGTCTTTCTCTGATTGGCTTATTTCACTTAGCATAATACTCTCCAGGTCCCTCCATGCTGTCTCAAAGGGCAAGAGATCCTTCTTTTTTACAGCTGCATAGTATTCCATGGTGTAAATGTACCACCGCTTTTTTATCCACTCATCTAATGATGGGCACTTGGGCTGGTTCCAGATCTTAGCTATTGTAAATGGTGCTGCTGTGAACATAGAGGTGCATATATTCTTTCTGATTGGTGTTTCAGGATCCTTAGGATATATTTCTGCAAGTGAGATCACTGGGTCAAAGGTAGTTTCATATTTAATTTTTGAGGAAACCATTCTGTTTTCCTAATGGCTGCACCTGTCTGCATTCCCACCAGCAGTGCACTAGGGTTCCCTTTTCTCCACATTCTTGCCAGCACTTGGCATTCGTTGATTTGTTAATGGTAGCCATTCTGACAGGTGTGAAGTGATACCTCACTGTTATTTTAATCTGCATCCCTCTGATGATTAGTGACTTTGAGCATTTTTTTTCATATGTCTCTTGGCCATCTGTATGTCCACTTTGGTAAAATGTCTATTTAGGTCCTTTGCCCACTTTTAAATTGGATTGTTTGTCTTTCTTTTGTTAAGTTGGTTGAGTTCTCTATATATTTTGGAAATTACCCCTTATCAGATGTATCATTGTCAAATATGTTCTCCCATACAGTGGGCTCCCTTTTCATTTTGTTGATGGTTTCTTTTGTTGTGCAGAAGCTTTTTATCTTGATGGAGTTCCATTTGTTTATTTTCTCTTTAGTTTTATTGGCAAACATATTGCTATAAGAGATGTCTGAGATTTTGCTGCCTATGGTTTCTTCTAGAATTTTTATGGTTTCACAACTTACATTTAAGTGTTTTATCTATTTTGAGTTTATTCTTGTGTATGGTGTAAGTTGGTGGTCTAGTTTCACTTTTTGTTGCATGTACCTGTCCAATTTCCCAACTCAAAAGTTCTGCTACTGGCCACTTCCTTTATGATAATGTTCTGTTATCACTCTTTCCTAGAGTCTCTCCAAACTTACAACTCATCTTTGATTCTTTCAACCTATACTTCCTCTTGTCCTTTAAAAGCACTTGCTTCTTAGAATTTCTTCCTTGCCTTATGACTCATTTTCATATACATAATGCTTGGGTAATTATTTCCCTCCCCAGACCTTCAAATTCATCTCTGTAATCATAAACTGCAAATTTACTTTTAGATCAGTTATCTTTCCTAAACTTTAGACATTTTCACCTGAGTCTATAACAGATAGATATGTGAAACTTAACAAGTGCATTTTTTATCTTTTTTTACTATATCTCTTACATTATTTAGTATCCAAGTAATGGGCAATATCTAGACCTATAAGTAAAATAAAAACTACTATTTCCTTGTAGATAAAATATTAATCATTTACCAAGTCTTATATATTTTATTGTCAAAATACATTTGAAACTTTCATCTCTTATTAATTCCCTTCAATAGTGTCTTATTTTAGGACCTAATCATATATGTAACTGATTACTTTTTAAATTTGTATACATTAAGGTTTCTCTGTGCTATAAAGTTCAATATGTTTTGATAAATGCTTAATGTCACATACACCAGTACAGTATAATACAGAATAATTTTACCACCCAAAAAATGGCATGTGTGCCATTCACCCATTCAATCATCTCCTCACTTCAATCCCTGTCAATCACTGATTTACACAGTCTCTATAGTTTTGCCCCTTTCAAAAGATCATATAAATGGAACCATACAATATGTGGTCTATTCAGACTGGCTTTTTTTCATTGAACAATGTACATATTATAATTCACCCATGTTTTTGCATGGTGTAATAGTTCATTATTATTTATCACTGAAAAGTACTACAATGTATGAAATTTCCATAGTTTACTTATCTACTTACTTATTAAAAAACATCTCTCTTGTTTCCAGTTTTGGGTAATTATTCATAAAACTCCTATAAACATTTATGTACAGGTATTTTGTGTGAGTAGAAGTTTTAAAGAACCAATCCTATATAATAAAAGGCTAATATGCAAATCGACAGGACGGTGGAGCCAATTGCTATGATGTGCACTGACCACCAGGGGGCAAGTGCTCAATGCAGGAGTTGCCACCTGGTGGTCAGTCCGTTCCCACAGGAGGAGTACTGCTCAGCCAGAAGCCCTGAGCCGAGCTCATGGCTAGCAAGCGCAGCAGTGGTGGCGGGAGCCTCTCCTGCCTCTGCGGCAGTGCTAAAGATGTCTGACTGATGGCTTAGGCACGCTCCTGGGCCTAAGCCATCAGTCAGACATCCCCCGAGGGCTCCTGGACTGCGAGAGGGCACAGGCCGGGCTGTGGGACCCTCCGAGTGCACAAATTTTGTGCACTGGCCTCTAGTATTGTATAATTTCATTTATATAAGATACCCAGAATAGGCAAATAGTAGAATAAAGGTACAAAGTACTAGAATAGAAGTTACCAGGAATTGAGGGGTGGGGGGAAGGAATGAGAAGTTATTATTCAATGGGTACACAGTTTCTATTTGGGATGATGAAACTTTCTTGAGATAGACAGTGGTGATGTTTGGACAACACTGTAAATGTACTTATTCCACTGAAGTATACACTTAATATGGCTAAAACTGTAAACTTTACATTATGTATATTTTATCACAATAAAAATGTGTGTATAAAAATAAAATACAATCACATAGGTACATGCTTAGGAGCCCAGTTGTTTAATTATTTGGTAAGACTGTTAAGCTTCGTAAACATTGTGCAATCCTCTTCCAAAGTGGCTGCACCAATTTTTCTTCCAGCAATGAATGAACATTGCTGTTTTCTGCATCCTCACCAGCAATTGGCATTGTTTTTACTGGTTTGTTTTTCTAGATCTTAGCCATTCTGATATATGTAGTGGTATCTCATTGTTTTGATTGAGTACATTGTTAACATGAGTTTGTATATCCCTGTGATATCTGTCAGCCTTTTATGGCTCTCAGCCAATTTTTAAACATAGTGTTGTGTTTCCTAGCTATAAACACCCAAAATAATCCATCCACTAGCCTTGGCCAGTGTCACTAAATGGTTAGAGCATGGGCCTGTGCACTAAAGGATCTCAGGTTTGATTCCCGGTCAAGAGCACATACCTGGGTTGTGAGTTCGCTTCCCGCCTTTGGTTAGGGCTTATGTGGGAGGCAACCAATTGTGTGTCTCTATCACATCAATATCTCTCTCTCTCTCTCTCTCTTTTTCTCTCCCCCCTGACTCCCTTCCACTCTCTCTAAAGAGCAATGAAAGAAATAATAATAATAATTAATTAATTAATTAAAATAAATAAAACAAATAGGAGATACAGCCTGGATCATCTCTTATTTCTTTAACAGGTTTTGCTTGTTCAAAGAGCAGCAACAACATAAAATGTGCTCATGCCCTATAGTTTAATTTCCCTAATTTTCTGTAGGAGTAATCAAGTCAATATGCTAAACAGGTCCTCTGATATGACACTCATAGACAAATAAAGGCAGTAACTACAGAAAACTATAGCATAAAATGCTAAATAATAAGTATTGAAGGTAGGTATTAACAAGTAACAAGAGTAAAATAAAGACTGTACCTCTAGAATAATTTGTTAAAATAAGAAGGTAGAGGGGAAAGTTTTGAATATAATTATCCTTGAAAACTGATTCTTTCAAGTATCTAATCAATTATAAACAGATATCTACAGCAGAGAAGAAATTAATCAGTTTTTAAAAATAATTTATAGATGCTTAATATTAAATACAGGTGCTTAAAAGTTAAATTTCATATAAAAATGAGAAATGTCCTTTGTTTTCAACTTTTTACCAGTTTTGTCTACAATATTTGAGTAGTAACTTACCTCCAAACTCAGCCTCATATTCCTACCTTCCAATGTTTCATTTTACTCTATGAAAATAACAGTGTTTTGGTTCCCCGATGAGCTGGAAGCCTAGAAATTATCAGGCTGAATATTTTCATCTTTGCACAACCACAGGGTAATCTCTCCTTTGAGATTTATCTCCCAGATAAATGGTCTGGGAGAATAATGTTGGACCAATACAAGAAAATAAAGCTTTGGAGTGATTTTACAGAGCAATACTCCCTCTCCACCAAGTATTGCCAGATTAAAAAATAAAAAAACACTGGACACCTGTTACATTTAAATTTTAAATAAAATAAAATGTTGCATGGAACATACTAAAAGTAAAAAAAATTACTTGTTGTTTATTAAAATTCAAACCTAATTGGGCATCCTTTATTTTATCTCACAGCCTCTCTTCATTCCCTTTAGTTAGTTTAGGAGTACAAAAGGTAAATAACGTTGGAAAGGTACAAGAGAAATAGACTAGATCAGCTGGAAAGATCATAAAACTGCAGAGAAAGAACCTAAGTAGGATAAAATGTTTGAAGACTATTTCTTTTGTTTTTTAGGTAATTATAGTATTAATATACCAGGGTTTTCATTTAACTTTAAATATCTCTGAAGGTATTTACTTATTTTTCACAGATGCTCTATCAACATTTTATAGAGGTCTTACCTTACCTTTCATGTCTCTTCTTAAACCTGTTTTTTCCTGGAAGAAATGGTGCTCATATATAATAACAATATATTAAAACTCTTCTGTTGTTTTTATAGTTAATTACTAGCATTTCAACACGAAAGAGGTTTTATCTATATTTTAAAAGCCTGAAATACATGTAAATATGTACATTTAAACATATAACATGCATTTATTATGACTGAAATACTATATTTATATCTGTATATAAAGATATTCCTTTGAATTTCAAACAAAGTTTTGAGCCCAACCTAAATTGAGGATGACTTGTTGCCTTTAAAGAGAATCACCCATCATGTGTAGTTGAAGTTACATTGATAGTACTTAATAAAAGATCACAGCCACTGAGTTAAATCTAGTCACTGGAATGTTACATGTATAGCATTTAAATCATCACTACAATATAATTTATAGAAATTCTTAAATTTAAACAAAAAGCCTTCTGGCATATTAATTCTTAGCATTATAATAGCATTACTCCCCCAAAACCATAAACTACTTTGGCAGAATAAAATTTCTCACTTTAGATCTAAAATATAGAACAATAAAATTGATCAAAACCAAGTTAGAGAAGCCAAGACAATGAGAAAAAAACCATTGTGTTAGAGATGCCCATAAATGATTGTGTGTGTGTAATAAAGCCAGCATGATTCTGCTTTTATATGGTGAAATTTAGCATGATAATGAGATTTTTTTATAATTACCTGCTACAAATTATAAAAATATATATATTACCAAATAGTCTGAAGGCTAACAATGATTTATATTATAAATGAAAATCAATGACATGAGGTGGCTATTCATCTTATTAACATTTATATAGCATTTTTCTAAGTATCTTATTAAGAGTTGTATATGACTCTTTGCAATCTAACAAAGGTTTAAGGGCTGTTTTTCTTTTGTTGAAAGGATGAATACTAATATATTTAAAAGAACACCTGAAGACATGTAATGAAGGCTTTTATATATGTTCATTATCTGATACATAAAGCAGGATTTTTACCTGAAAGACACCCAGCGACTGACAGAAACAGGATTAGTTTCCAAGTAGAAGCCATGTTCTTCACTAAAATCTCCCGTGTTGCAGTGTGTTAAGCAGCTCTAACGTTTCTTCATTAAAGAATGCCCTGTTGAGATAGATAACAGTTTTCAAAAACGCAGAAAGTAAACAAAAACGTGAATGCAACCGTATTTAAAAATTTCATAATAAAATGGTAAATAGCTCTCAGCGTTAAGGTCAGATTAATATATATATTTGGATATTGACAACAATAATACAATTTCTATTAGAATTAATTTAAAGTGTAACACAAAAAATTTTAGAGAAGTGATAAACTTTCCCTATCACATTTATTTATATTGAATACTTGCTTGCACATAATAAAAACATCAGGGTCTAATGGAGATGATTTTTCCCCCCCACAGGGAATGTATAAGAGCTATATTTATTACATTAGACAAATTATTGGACTAGAAAAATATGGTAGAGAAACCAGTTACATTAATATATATTCCTCTAGTCTAGAACATAACTAATGATCAATTAGCCAAGTGACTTTACACATGTGCCTGTAGCTCATCTCAACCTCCATAGGGAATTTTTCTCACTTAATTATTAATGTCAATTGCCATTGTTTATAACTCCTGTGATGATCTATACGGTGTTATAGTTCCCTCCTTTGGTGAGCTATTTCTCTCAGCATCTTTTCCTAACCAAACCTCAGGGAAATAAGGATTTTCATGAATATTTAAATTTTTTGTCTGATACCATTTTTATAACAATAATTACTATAACACATTAATAACCTTTAGTTCCTTTATGTGTTCTGAAAGATACAATAAACATTAAAAATGTAAAATTCTAGCATGAAACTTCATGCAAGAACTTGACAGATGTCCATTAGAGATTTCTATAATAAACAAGTAACTTCTGAATTTTCAGGTGTCAGTGCAGTCCTTCTAGGCCGGAAGCAATTAAATTGAGAAACAATTGTATATATATTCATAACTTTTAAATAACAATTGCTTCTTGGCAATTGGTTTCTCTTATAGACTCAGAGGTTATATCTATCTTTTAGAAAACATCTTAAAAATATAGATAAACATCCCCCCTCCCTGCTAAGTTGTAATTTAATATAGTTATACCCAAAGAGGGAAATATCTTATTAGTCTTCTACCTTAATAATGTTAATACCATTAATTTCATTTTATTTATACTTTTAAACCTAAGCCTTGGTAAGCTATTTTAATTACATTGCTAGGAATCAGTAATGGAGAAGAAAGATAATGAGTTACTAATGGTTGATTCCTAGCCACCCCTTCAACAGATATATTTATTATTATTATTTTCTTCCAAGTAAATCAGAAATAAATACAATTTGAAGAAATAAATTAATTAATCACTAATATTTTTACAGTTTAAAACATTTTTATTTTTATTCACTGATTTTTTTCCAGAAAGAAAATCAGCACTCACACAATTAGAGACTTAAAGTTGCTAGAACTATGAATATGATTCATGAGAACTGCATATTTAAATTGGTGAATTTTCAACCCACAATGTGAGTTCTGAGGAGCCACTATAGTTTTGCTTAACTTGTTTTGATGAGCTTCTGCTCAGACCCATGTTCCTCAAACTGGTATTTCCTTCTTTATTTACAATTTCCTCTATTGTCTTAAATATATGCTTACTCGCACACACACATACATGTACCCATATTCACAGAAGTTAATCATAGGAGAGAGACACATGGATTGGTTGCTTCCCTGACTGAGGCCAGGGATCGAACCTGCAATCCAGGTACCTGCCCTTGACCAGAAATTGAACACCCAACCCTTCAGTCCATGGGTGCTCTAACCACTGAGACAAACGACCCAGGGCAGGATGTATATCTTAACTGAGACTAACAGTTGTACATTAAACTGTTGTTATTCATGGAGAAATTGAAGGCTATACATTCTAATTTGGAAACTATTAATCAAATACAACAAAAAAAACCCTCCCATTTTATAAAGACCTTATTTCAGTGCTTAGACTATTTATCCATTATCATCTGTGATGCTCAAAGAAAAATATATGAAATGACATCATATTACTTTGCATTTTTCCCTTGGTTATTACAAATATTTACAAGTAAAGTAAAATAAGCAGATCATTGCTTTAGTATTAAGCCATACATTATAAATAATTGTGCAGTTGATTGCATAGACAAGTATTTAAAAATATCACATCTTACTGGAGTCTGAAATAAGATTACTAAACATATGCTATATAAATAAATCAAGTGACAGCATGTTGCCACCTGAATATAAATTAGTTACTTTTTTTCTGAAAGATGCATATAGAAAACTGCTTCCTTGTTAATGATGTGTGCATGTGAGTGTGTAAAGATATTAAGAGAGAGAGAAAAAAATTCTATTATTGCCTGCTGATCTCTCTCCATTTCTGTAGAAACAATTTCCTACAGTTGGGCCACTTGTAGGCTATCACATTGCAGTTAGAATTATATTTTAATAACATAAATCAGGCTATATTATTTCCCTGTTTCAGTGGTTTATTTTTTAAATAAAATCCAAATTGCTTATGTGGTCTACAAGACCATTTTTAAACTGGTCCCCTCCTAACTTCCTGATTTCATCTTCTAGATTCTGTACTCCAGTCCCACCACACTGATTTTCTTGTTGCTCATCAAATATGTCAAGCATTCATCATCTCACTGCTTCTTTTGCCTGGCTCCGTGATCAACAGTTTTAACCCTACTGCATATCTTCAAATCTTTGAAGACGGCTCCTCAATTCTTCTTGATCATTCTCCTTAAAATGGCAAGCCACCCCATCCATTTCTGTCAGTCTTGCCACTGGATTTTACTGCATTGTCCCTGCTTTATTTCTCTTCTTAGCAATTATCAGTATTACTGGGATGTAATATCCATCAAAGAAAGACTGTCTTCTTTACCTTTGTAGACACAGCATCCAGAACATACCGTGCTTGTTTCCAGTAGGTATTAAATTAATCTTTTTGAGTAATAACTATTAAATAAACTGGAGCCTCTCATAAGTAATTTATTTGGCACAAGATAATACAAGAAAGACAAATCAGTATTCCTTAAATTTTCCATAATAGTAACAGCCACCATCTATGTAATTCTATGTGCCAGGCACTGTGTTATGCACTTTACTAACACAACCTCTGTTAAGTAATTTGACATCTCTTATTTTATATGTAGTATATATTTTTTTATTGATTTCAGAGAGGAAGAGAGAGGGAAAGAGAGATAGAAACATCAGTGATGAGAGAGAATCATTGATTGGCTGCCTCTTGCATGCCCTCCACTGTGGATCGAGCCTGCAGCCTGGGCATGTGCCCCTGACTAGAATCAAACCCAGGACCATTCAGTCCACAGGCCGCTGCTCTATCCATTTGAGCAAAACCAGCTAGGGCTTAACATCTCTTATTTATGAAGATAACTGGCCGAGATTACATAACTAGGAAAAGCAAGAACAGATATAAAAGTAATATAGACCTTTCAGCGACATCATCTCTTACAAAAGAACTTGGTGGCTATGTCTACAAAGTCTCCAGAAGCTCTCATCTGCCACAGTCAGGGTTGGTACTGAGTTAATAAAAAATCAGTTAAAAATCATGCACTCATAACTTAAATGTTGTGACTGAACTAATATAAAGCTACATTAATGGGCCAATCTTATATAAGAATGGTATTTTTTTATGTGATAGTATTCTGGTGGAAAAATTCTTTTTTTTATTTTAACATCATGAGTCTTTTAAAAATATATATCTTGCCTGTAATATATTATATACAATTTTTATTTTATTTAAAGTGGTGTAGAAACATGTGAAGTCGTCTGATGATAGCATTCTTAAAGGGTTTCTGTTATTTTTATACAGTTTCTCACACACATATAATATAATAACATTTCTTAAGTCATTCATTTTATTGAATTTGTTCAAAACTATTAGCTTTGGGGTTTTTTCATACAGACAATACTCTCATTCTTGGTGCACTCATAAGTCATTTCTTTGCATAATGTTTATTTGAATTACTTAATAACATCAACATGTGTACCCTCCATGAACAGATGGAGGAGATAATAAAGAATGTCAATTACTTGGCAAATAAGAACAGTGGATGTGGCCAGTATGGCCCATGGTTGAGCGTTGACATATGAACCAGGAGGTGACAGTTTGATTCCCAGTCAGGGCACACGCCTTGGTTGTGGGTTTGATCTCCAGCAGGGGGGCGTGCAGGAGAAAGCCAATCAATGATTCTTTCTCATCATTGATGTTTCAATTTCTTTCTCCCTCTCCTTTCCTCTCTGAAATCAATAGAAAAATATTTTTTTTAATAAAGAACAGTGGAAGTTGAGTAAAAGTGTTTCTACTTTGATTAGTAAGTAACAGAGCTATAATAAGAAGGATTTGGAATTAAGTTTGGTTGAAAAGAATAAAATGATCAAATATCTCTTTTTCTCTGTCTCAACTTATACCTTATTCTCTGTCTCAACTTTTTGCTAAGACTGGGACTAGTGGCACTTTCACCTGGAATAATAGTCCTTTCCAGGCTGAGCAAGGCCAGGGTGAGGCTCACAGAAAAGTAATATTGAAAAAAAGCCTTTATGAGAAATTGTATTCTACATGTCCTTGAAGTTTTCTACCCCAATGCACCTGGACAAAATATAGATAATAAAACTCAACAGAAGATCTAGCGGAGAAACAAAAGAATGTCTGTTGGTTTTGTCATGCTGGCTATCATACATCCCTTGAGGACCATGCAAGCTGTGTTAGGAGGTGGATGAACAGAATTCTCACTTTCAAACATAACCAGAGTGAGTTATGATATTGTGAATCACAACAAAATGAATTATATTTTGTTTCCTTGACAATGTACTATGGGCTGTAGACGGAAATCTGAGCTCATAATGTTTAGACATTTTGGAGATACTATTTTTTTAATATGATTTTTGACAGTGTAATTAAGCATAGTTCTGGTCTTTCTCATCTTTTTAAAACTAAGAACATTTTTTTTACCTTAACAGAATTTTCCCTGAAGAAAAGTGTACATATAGCAAAGATTTAAGAAAGAGAATCACTAGTCTTTTGGGACCTTAAGTCAACTTTGCTCTTTTATTTAAACCACAAGATTATTTAATACTATGTAGTGCATTTAATAAAGGCAGAAATCAGGGAAAAAAAGACACTAACTCTAGGAATATGGTGTCAGAAATATTCCATAATTCCTGTCGTCTGGTGATTGACATAGGAGAAGGGTAAAGACAGAACAGTGGCTCATTGAGCCTGATGCCAGCCTCCATGTAAATTCAGACAGGACTTGTGTGGGATGGCGAGCACCATCCATGGCCAGGTGACAGCATATTTCCCCTTCTGGTAATATTGGAAGTAGGTGCCATGACAAAATTGAGTTCTTAAAATATTACAAATTATATTGTAAAATATTTTTAAATACCTCAATAAACTGATTCAAAAGGAATAAAACTTATTAAAGATCAAAACTAGATAAAAGCAGCAAGCTGAGACATGAAGCTAACTTTCACTGTTAGGTCACTTGCTAAATTCCAATCATCTTTAGGTCAGTGTTTATAGCTTGTCTGAATGTGTGGGACCAAAAAGAAAGCCTAGGGCCACATAAGGTAAAAATAAAAATTAAAAAATTCTATACCGGGGTGTCCAAATGTAAGTCTACCATTGTGAGTCTGCAAAACACAGAGTTTATTCTTGTATTATTATTTCTTAATTATTGTATTATTCATTTGTATTATAATTGTAGGCTTACTTTTGCCCACCTCTGTATATCTAGTATTCCAAAGGGCTTCAAAAATCATAGTTAGAATGAGCTAGAAATATCTCTCCACAGAAATGCACTACCCAGAGAATAATAAAATAAAAATTTCAGTCCTAAACCACAAGAATGGATGGAAAGGAAAAAGAAAATCTCGTAATTAAAGATTCACAGTCAATATTCACAAAATATACAGAAAAAAAAGTCATTATGAGTGAGAGAATCAACAGAAACAGTAAAAGTCAGAATCAGATGTTGCAAATATCAGACATTTGACTTTTCAGACACAGATGCTCAAACAAATGTATGTGGTCTGCTTTTAAACAAAAAGGAATTAGCATTATGAAAAATAAGAAACGGAGATGGAGAAATTTATACCCAGTAAGACAAATGGGTATAAAATGAAATAAAGATAAACAGAATAAAGGGTACAGTTAGAATGTCTTATTTATCTAATCAGACTTCCAGAAAAAGAAAGAGAATGGGATAAAATGATATGTGAAGAGATAATTGTTAAATTTTTCCAGAACTGATGAAATTGAACAATTTTAAGATTCAGGGAGGCCTGAAACACACACACACACACACACACACACACACACACACACACACACACTCACAAGAGTGAACACCTCAGCAAATCATTGAAAATGCTGCATACTAAAGATAAAAAACAGCAGAGAGAAAAAGAGGTATTAATTAGAAAAATAGGAAAATCAGGATCTCTGTTGACCTAATAATAGCAGTGATGGCATCCAAAAAAGTTTGGAGTAATGTGCTGAGAAGAAATGACTGTCAAACTATAATTCTAAGCACAGCCAAAATTAAAGGTTACCAGCTAAATAAAGCTCTTCCCACCCAATCAACAACTGAGAGGTCAATTATGTCTTAATAAAACGGGAAAAACTGAGTTTGTTGATAGTAAATCTTTGAAAAATAATACATGATAGTCATCAGATAGAAGAAAAAATAATTGCAGTGGGAAGTTCTGAAATGAGTAAAAGGAACATAACAGAAGCTAACTCTTACGTTTACTATATGCCTGGAAGTGTTCTAAATGCTTTACCTTAGGGGACTCACTTAATACCGAGAGCTCTATGAGACAAATCTATTTACTCTCATTTTAAAGATGATAAATCTGAGATAGTTAGAGGTTAAGTAAATTTTCTAAGATTGCGCAGCTCTTTGGTAACGAAGAGAAATTATATATTTAAAACTCTCTTACACAGAATTTAGCACATACACAGTTTCTCACATTGTGTGAAACAGAAACCTAAATTGCTTAGTATCACATTAGAAGGCCTCCACAGTTTGACACCATCTATGCATCTTGTCACATCTTCCACTAGTGGCTAGTCCATCTCAAACATTTGGGAGGCCAGCTAATTAAAATAATTTTTCATTTGCAAACCTAATTAGGGTTGTATATCTTCCAGAAATACTCACACACCCCTTACCATAAAATTCCTTATTTCAAAATATCTAGTTGTGGAAAGGATAAAATGAATTATTAAGTTGCTTAACTAAGGGCAATAAAGATGTCCTTTGCATATCGTGATTTGAATAAGATTTTAGAGTCATGGTCTGTAGCAAGAGAGATGGACCCACATTTAGACTGATATTTAATCCTCTTTTAATTTATTTAAATAGAGAAACAAGGATCTTTCGAAGACAGTTAAATTAACAATAATTGTGCTCACTTAATTTTGGTTGAATTGGGTTTTAAGGACTTACTTAAAATTTAACCCTTCTGTCCTCAGAAAACAGGCGTTTTGAATCATTATCTTTGTCTGGCAGTAGAAGAGGGCTAAATTGTATATAAACAATGTTTTATCATAGGCGCATTGTTAAAGTGGGAATTGTAGATAAATCCAAGGCAATGTTTAAAACAGCTAATAGCAATCCCCTTAAGAATCACACACATCTTTGTTCTTCATTTACATATTGAAACATTTTGCCTGAAAAACTTATATTCTCTAAAGACACAGAAAATAGGGCTGCTAAATGACAAAGAAAGCAAAAAAAAAAAAAAAAATCAAACAAATAAACACAAACTTGGGAACATGCCCCATATAAATATAGTACTATTATAAAATATAAGGCAGCTCCCTAGTGGAATTTTACTAGCTATATGACAAGAATCTGTAAGTGTTGTCTTCTGTGTTGTTGACAAAGGATTTAAAAAGAAATCTCAATGAATGAAAACGAGAGGCTACAGGAATATGCACTGCATCTTTTTATACTTCGGACTTTAATACAAATGACAACTATTGCTTTTTCTCACACAGTAACTGCAGAGGAACAATGTGACCAGGTCAATAGGGACTACTAAGGAAAATGAAGAAGACACTAAATTCCGGGCAAAGCCAACGCCCTGATAAACCGCCTCTCTCTGCACAGGCCTTTCCTGGTGCTCAGCAATGTTACCTGATTTCATTAACTCCTTGAAGCCTCACAAATAAAAAGTCTAAAACACCCAAAGGAGCATATATTTCCTCACATTATTTCCCTTAATTCAGTTAAAGAGCTTAGAAAATTCTTAAATTTTTAGTTCAGAGAGTTGCAAATATAGGTAAATTATGAAAGACAAAATGTACTTCAATCAATTATACTCTTAGCCACCAAATAATTCAGGAGAGAATTTTTTAAGTGCTTAGGACCTACGAGATTCAGAGCCCACCTAGGTGAGCACTCTGACAGGGATCCCAAGGGCCCAGTGTAATTTCAGTTTCAGGAAAATGAATAAAATCGGCTTATCATAATCTGACAACTAAGAGGATTGGAAAGTGTAAAACCATGTTATGTTAAAGTAACTTTTTTCATAACATTAAGTTGCTAAGGCTTAGTATTTAAGACATTTGTAGCTACTCTAGGCTATTCCACAACCTTAAACCGTATTAAATCTAAATATTTTTGACTGCCCTGCAAAATACTATTGTGTATTGTTTGAAGCAGGCATCCTTAAGTTGATGTTTGTATAAGTAAAGTCAAGAAATTCGGGAAGGGAAAATCAAGCAGATGGTTTTATTTCATAATCTAAAGTAAGTAGTAGCAGATTTATATATTACAAATGATTTTCTAAACTATATTTGAAATAACTATAGATTCACAGGAAGACAGTAGTTGAAAAAAAGTAAAAGAAGGGCTTACATGACTTTTAACTTTCTTCCCCCAATATTAGTGTCTTATCCTATATAATAAAGAGGTAATATTCAAATCGACCAAACAGCAGAATCACCTTTAGGCGAGGGGTGGGGCCGGCGAGCAGGCAGCACCAGGTCAGCCAAGGCACGTGCCAGTGGGCAGAGGAAGGGGACAGCGATGGCGGGGTGGGTTGGGGGGGAGTGCCGGCGACCAGTGGCAGCTGAGAATAAAGTGTTGAAATCCCCAATTAGAACTGTGAATTATTCCATGTCTCCTTTTGCTTTTATTAATGTTTATTGCATGTTCTTTGAGCTTCTTTTTGTTGGAATCATATTTAAGATCAGTATGTGTTCTTGGTTAGACTTGTATATCTCCCATATACACCCTAAGTTTTCATTCATTCCTCATTGAGCACCTGAGCATTTATCATGTACTACATTCTGTGCTAGGCAGTGTTGATTTAACACTGAGCAGGATGGACGCAGCCTCGTGTGGAGGTTGCGCATAGTCATTAAGCATTACTTGCCCTTTCCAAGCTGATTATGCTTCTTCTTTGCCCATGCTCCTTCCCATGACTGAAATTCCTTTAGCGTTCCTTAGACTGGTGATGGTTTCTTCTGTATTTCAAGTTTTGTATCTTTCAAATATTTTTGTCGACCTCCACATTCATCTAACACTTTGCTGTGCTTTTGTAATACTTGGTTCATATCACGGTTCTCACCTATAATATTGTAGCACCCATGAGCTTGTCTTATGGTCTAAACTTGTGAACACTTTGAAAGTATAAGCTATACCTTGGCTATACTTTTTTTCAAAGCACCCAGAAAAGTGCCTGGCTTAGTTAGACACTTAATAAATGATCATTTGTGATGGATTTATCATCAAATTGTCAACAAAGCAAACAAAAGCAAATCCTAATGTCAAGCATGTATGGCATTGTGATTGTCAAACATGCATTGTCTTTCTTTATTTTGGATCTTGAAAACTCAGCACATGTTTAATCAGCCTTAGTTCTTGGGCATTTTGCCCAATATAGATACTTCCTTCTATACCAGTGGTTCTCAACCTTTCTAATGCTGTGACCCTTTAATACAGTTTCTCATGTTGTGGTGACCCCGAACCATAAAATTATTTTCATTGCTACTTCATAACTATAATTTTGCTACTGTTATTGAATCATAATGTAAATATCTGTGTTTTCCGATGGTCTTAGGAGACCCTGCTAGCAGTTCTCAACCTGTAGAGCCTAAGATCATCAGAAAACACAGATATTTACATTATGATTCATTAACAGTAGCAAAATTACAGTTATGAAGTAGCAACGAAAATAATTTTATGGCTGGGGGTCACCACAACATGAGGAACTGTATTAAAGGGTCACGGCATTAGAAAGGTTGAGAACCACTATTCTATACAGACATCTTCTCTGTAATTTGTTTGCCTTAGCATCCACCAAAGCAAGCCACTTAATTCAAGGACAAAGCATGAGGAGGAGGAGAATGCTTATGGAACTGGCTCACTTTTTCTCAAATGAATTGGGAAAAAAAAAAAAAAAAAGACCACAAAGTATCTGTAATCAAGGCAAATTCTCCAGCTTTGAATATACTGTGTGTAATTGCTTAGACATTTTTACAAAAGAAAAAAATATCTAAACTTTAAAATATATTACAAAAATGAGATTACTGAATCAATCTTCTAAACTGATAAGCTTAATTAATTATTAGAACAGTGGGGCTATTAGTGAGATAAATGATAGAAATGTATGGTACAAACTCTTTAGTGTTATACACATTTCCTATAAGAATTTAGAAAGTTTTTAAATACTTTTCGTAAGTTACTATAGCATGGGAGGCATGTGTGATATTATGGAAAGAATGTAAGATTT
The DNA here is from genome assembly GCA_025583905.1 of Ia io. Classification (NCBI taxonomy): domain Eukaryota; kingdom Metazoa; phylum Chordata; class Mammalia; order Chiroptera; family Vespertilionidae; genus Ia; species Ia io. Next base: position 66,211,412 of record JAJQQW010000015.1, on the reverse strand, counting down.
TGAAAGAACAGAAATGAGTTGTAAATCTGTTAGTTATGTGATATTGTTTAAAACTTTTAAACACTCTGACACTTAGCTTCCTCACATATAAATGAAAGATGTCAGAAGCAGTCTTGCAATAATTTACATCTTAACTAGCAACATAAAACTGTTTCACTTTGCAATGAACTATAGCATTATGATAAAACTTAATTTAAACCTTATCAGTTTAGAATATATGATCATTTCGCCTAGACCTGGTATGAAGCTCAAGCTCTGTATGAATAAAACTAACATATATCCTAATGCTCTTTTACTCTAGGGTACTGGATAAGTTCTAAGACATTTTTCACATCTAACGTGGCATTATAATATTCTACCTCATAAGGTTGCTGACAGAATTAAATAAAAGTATGGATGTGACAATGTGGCTGGAAGTAAAGCACATATATTCCGAAAGTTGGGGTGAAAGGGAGCATAAGGAAGTGACTCCTAGCTGAGGTTCAAATGAAAAAGGAGAGTGATAGCTGGCTGCACACCACATCCTGACATCCTATCAGTGAAGTATGCTGCCTGGCCCGGATGGCCTGGTCTGCGTGGTCTTCCCCGTGGCCTCTAAGACACCCCAAACGTATTCTCTCACGTTCACCTGGGTTTGCCTGCTCTGTGGAGGAGGAGACTTGCCAAACAGTTTATTACTGCAAGTAAGTCACTCCCTTGGCAATAGGAAAATCTGGCTGCGTTAATATTCCCTTTGTAAATTATGGTTGCAATTATACATTTCTGAAGTGAAATTAGTTTTATTCTGAAACTGTGTACGTTTAGTACAAGAGTAATTGTTCTTAGAAACCAGGGGTACAAGGAGGTAGGGGAGCGGTTCACTTCAGGATGTGGCTGTAAACAAGCGAAAGAGCTGCTGCTGGAGACGGGAAGAGGCACTTGCTGATCCACAGCAGTTACGGTGGTTAAACGCTGTTACGTTTGTTCTTCGCCACTTTCCCCTTGAATTACTCCAATACATTTCTTAAAAGTGCCACACTGAATGATGTTAATAGTGCTACAAATTGGCTAGCATTATAGGAATGTGTCTATTATTTTTATGAGCATACTTAATTGTACGTACTTGTTTAAAGTTTCTAATTAAAACTGGAAGTAAAGACGATGTTTTCATACTTAAACCTGCCTCTTTAGACTTAACCCCCTCATAATTAGCACTAATGTACAGGTAGTTCAGAGAGATATAACACTAACACATTCAAGTGGATTGAAAATCCTATTATTAGGCCTATTGTTAATACAGACCCATGTCAGCAGGAAAAAAATATGAATAAATAAACTACTACACATGGAATATGTGCTGCTTCAGTTTCTCTCACAAATTTCCTCATGCTATAGACTAAATGTCAGGGAGATCAGGACATCTATGGTGGCATGATCCCAAAGGGAACAGTTTATCACGTCCATTGTATTTAATATTACATTGAACTCCGCACATTTTAAATACTGTCCCAAGAGTTTACTACAGATTCAAAGTGAAGGAGGCATATATTCACACATTACTAGGGCAGACTACTGTGACAATTCACCAAATAATGATCTCTAACTGTTTTAACTCAGGATTAGGCAGCCACCAATTAGAGAACCGAGCTCTCAGAACCTCCGAGGGCCGTTCCACACTTCACATTTTCAGTGGCAAATTACATTTGACATTTAATTTAAAACCCAAGACACCATAACATGAAATTTTCTAGGCCATTAATGATAAAGCATTGAGGTATCCTCCCACTTCCTTGTTGCCTGAGACTACCTCTGGAATTTCCCTGAAGGCTGTGTTATTCCGGTAGCATCATGCCCATGGGGTAATGTATTCCTAACACACCCATGTATAATCTAAATACTGGGCACGGTTCTTAGCGGCTTACCAGTAGTTACACGCCTCTTATAGCTGCTTGTCAATAGAAAACCCAGGAAAACACCAGCCCTATAGGCAATACACTGTTAACTGAATGTTTTTGGTGTAGTGGTGTTGGTAGTGGTAGGAGTGATGTTTAAAGAGATTGAAAAGGCATAGGCAAACTAAACAAACAATAGAGGAATGCCTGGTCACAAGAATATCCTGCTTTGTTTATAACTGCAATCTTTTCTATCCAGTGAGAGCCTGGTGAGCTTTGAATTCCTTCTTCAGTGAACCCAGTTATTTCTGGTGGTGATAGAGCTGAAATATGAGATTTGAAAGTAGACATTTGTGAATTCAAAATCTACTGAATCATCTACTAGTTGTGAATCCTTTGGGATTTTATTTAACATCTTTAAGACCATGTATTTTCTTATCTGAATAAGGATGCATAGAATTCTTTGAATGTTTTTGAAAATCCTGTACTAATAAGACCATCTCAAGTTAGATTTGTGAATCTAAGAGTTTATCTTCTGAAGAAGGACAGGATCTAAGAGCTCATGATGGGGGATTAGACCAGCTCTACTCTTTCTAGTAATGTACCAACATTAGACAATTTATTTAAAATATCTACGTCTGAGCTGAAGTAGCCACTAGCCATATATGGCTATTGAGCACTTAAAATGTGCTTAGTATTGTGATTCTATAATTGTAAAATGCACACTGGGCTTCAAAGACCATATAACAAATAAATATAAAATATTGAAGTAATTTGTTTTAATATTAATTAAATATTGGAATAATTATATTCTGGATTACATATATTTAATTTTATTATATGATTTATAATTAATTTCCTTTGCTTCTTTTTGCTTTAAAAAATGTGACTACTAGAAAATTTCAAATTACATATATGTCTTGCTTTTGTGGTTCACTTTATACTTCTATTGAACAGTTAGTTTTTTCAGTTTTACTTTTATCTTCTGTAAAACAGAAGTTTTAATAATATCTTCTCCAAACAGTTTCTATTGATGATATCAGGTATAAAAACAATTATTCCAAAGCTTAGAACACGGTATTTATTAGCGTCATATCCTATAGTTTTTCTTCCCTTCCTCTTCCACGTGTGCTGGTGAGCAAGTTTCCCTAAATTGTGAGGTCTTGCTTGCTGCATTTTTCTGGTTTATGTCCTTAGAATAGAAGCAAAAGATTGTGTTGGTTACCTGCATCTTTCCCCAAGTTACATGCCACTCTAAATTTAATATTTTATTGAGTGCACTTATTTATCAATCTGTCTTTCTTTATTTTGAGATTCCTGAGAGCAGAGAATGTAACTTATACATCTTAATATCTCCCAGATAGGGAATTGTATACTAAACCAGTATACTAAAACTGCCCTTATTAGAATCCATCTAACTGATTTTTTTCATCTGCATTATAAAGAAAAAATAAATGTTATTAAATAAGGAGCACAATTTCAGTGAATTAAAGACAATTCTAAAATGCATGCTATGCTCAGTGGGTTTAATTTTGTCTACCTTATATGGAAGCGTTTTTATTCCAAAGGAAAATGAACATAATGTAGAGAAGTAGGGCATGGGGGAGAGAGAGCGAGAGAGAATAGTATTTTTTTCAAATATTTTGTATTATTTCTCATCGCCTGTAAATTATCTTTAACTTGTTGCCTATTTCACTTCTACTACAACTTTGTAGTTCAGTCAAACTTATTATTCACTAGATCAGTGATTATTAATCTAGCTGTACATTAGGATCATCTGGAGAAACTTTGACACAACCCCATTCCCGGGCCATATGCCTGACCAATGGGATCAAACTCTCTAAGCATGGAGCTCCCATGTGATTCTAATGTGTCCAAGAGTAGATTTTGGCAACAATATAATAAGGGACATTTTTTTTTCTTCTTCTGTAGCACCAAAGGAGAAGGGAATAGAATTAACATGTAGCTTAGTATTTGTAGCTCCAATTTAACAAAAGTAAAGGATGAATTTGAATTTTACTACCTTACTTTCTTTCCTCTCATCCTCCATATCCAATACATTCACAAATCCTATGAAGTTTTTCTCATGTTAACCCATCACTCCATGTGACAATAACAGCCTGCTCTTAGCTATCATCCTCTTTGGCCGGGACCACTAAAAGTTCCCAACATCTAGTCTTCTAATATTGCCACTGTCTCTCCCCAGTTTGTTGTCCACACCACAGCTAGAGTAAGACCTACAAATTTCAAAAAAATATTCACGTCATTAAGCTCATAAAATCCCTTTAATGGCTTCTTCATTAATATTGACAAGATTCACCATCATGGCCTATGACAGTCTACATGGTACGGCCTCCAACTACTTCCCAGACCTTAACACATACCACTCTTTCTTTTATTCAATCCATCACTCTAGACTTCTTTCAGGGTCTCTGAACATAATTGGCTCCCTTTCAACATACTATCATTTGCATGCCTTGCTTAAATCTATAATGTTCTTACTTTTAATCATCCTTATATTGTATTTGAAAGCCCTCCCAGACTACCCCAATGTGGGATAGATTACTCTACTCCATTGCTCGTAGAACTATACTCCTCACCTCCAGAATGTAATCCCAATCTGGTAGTGTACACGTATTAGTTTGTTTACTGGAGTGATATTCCAATTATGTAACAACTTTGACAGTAATATAAAACAATATATAGTTATCATGTAAATAAAATATCCAACTATATTCTTAACTCTCTAAATAAGCGAATATGCATATATGTGTGTTTGTAAACTACCATTTATTAGCTGATCATTTGTAGCATAAACTGGTCATCAAATTATTCTAGCCATGCCCAAATTATTTTTACAAAGCATACCTGGGATCTTCTGTATAAATCAGCTGTCATGAACTAAGTAACGTTCCTTTCTAAGTCATGATTTGACATAAGAAATCATGTAGAGTTGTTTGAATGACAATTACACTAAAATGATAGTTATTAACTGACAATATCAATAAACAGATAATTTCTCTTCATATCAACAAAAGTATGCATGGCATTAAATTCTCTGACCTACTGCAAAGTTAACAGCAAATACATCTGATTTGTTTTTAGTCCACATAATACTACATAAAATTTAATATATATATATGTAAATATATATATATATGTATATTTAATATCTATGTTAATAAGTGGAAAAAAATTATTGGAAAATCAGCCTAGTCCTTCAGGCCAGATATGTGCGGCAGAGCATGTGGCAGTTAGCTCTCATTTACATTTACAAACATATTTTGTTAGTAGCCATGAATGCAGGCATTTGACCAGACTTCCTGCATTAAAAGGTGTAAATTAATAGAGCTGGTGAAGAGAAGGGGGTCTCAGCATCCCCAACTCTAATCTCCTCCTAACCAAACCGTAAGGAGCTCTCTCAATGTGCACAGAGCCTGAAGCGCTTGCTGGATCCACAGTTGCTTCCATCAGCATCAGACCCTGCTCTCTTGGTCTCTCTCCGGTCATGGGAAAGCTAATATCCTGAGGAAGCTAAGTAGTTACCCTGAAGTGAAGGGTGGTGCGAGTGCTGGCTGTCAGTGGCTGCCCACAGATATTTGGTGCTTCAGGAGCTATGGCCTTTGGCCATTGGGCTTCCAGTGCCCTCACCAGAGACAGCAGGTATCTTTTTTTGCTGCATCCCTCCTACACTGGCTGGGGTGTAAGTAAACGGGTGGACAAATGCTAGCTTTTAGGCTGACAGGCACCAGCCTGCTCCCGCAGTAACCTCCTCCACCATTCCTTGGAGCAAGGCAGAAAACCAGGGAATGGAATGTCTATCTTGGTTTGCCTTCCTTGGATCAAATGACAGAGCCTAGGAGTTAGAATTTTGAAGGGGCCCTGATCGGTTTGGCTCAGTGGATAGAGCGTTGGCCTGCGGACTGAAGGGTCCCAGGTTCGATTCCGTTCAAGGGCATGTACCTCAGTTGTGGGCACATCCCCAGTAGGGGGTGTGCAGGAGGCAGCTGATCGATGTTTCTAGTTCTCTATCCTTCTCCCTTCCTCTCTGTAAAAAAATCAACAAAATATATTTAAAAAAAAAGAATTTTGAAAGGACTGGGTGGTATTTGCACTGACCTTTTCAAATGGAAGTGGGCAGAATTGGAGCTGGGTACTGGAGACCGATTCCATGCCTGATGGTAATGATGTAGCTACCTGCTGGACAATGAAGTGGAAGGGAAGGGGGAGGCAGTACCCTTGAGACAACAGCTATTTATCCACTTTACCAATTGGTTTGTAAGTATCAACTAGTTTATCCTGACCAGTGTGTATCCCAGTTAAATATGAGACTTTTGATTCCAACCTCCTACCTGAGAATAACTTCCATGAGGTTCAGGGCCACGGCTAGTTTGGATCCTCCTTTTTGAACACTGAGTAGTTTAAAGTTATACCACATAGCAGGCTTTCAGTATTGACTATAATGTGAATCAATGAGAAAAAAATAATCATTCCCACAAAATTGGGCCTTTCTTTATGGTTTTGGTAAATTGACAAAATCATTTTAGCTAGTAAAATTAGACAGTCACTAATCTACAGTTTTTTTTAATTACAGTGATTTCAAAAGAATTATTAGAAATAATGAAAAATCTGCCTTTAGTATTTATATTCTTCTAATGGGTGGGGGAATATAACTACACAAGGGCAGGTCAAGGGGTTAGTGGACTTGATGCTCATACAATTTTGGGTTCATCTTTGGAAAAAGAATATACAATTATGTATACATAATTAGTACAAGATAAATGTTTATATAGTCAGAGAAAAAAACGCCACAACACATTGCAAATACATAAAGTCTGACAAATACCAAAAACAGAAAAATAACAATGCTTTTATTAAATGTCTGCTATTTTTAATACTTTAAAAATATATTTAAATATTTTGTTTTTGTCTTTATAGAAAACTCCAATTATGTAAATATTGAATCTCTTTGCTTGTTTATGTGATTAACATTTTCTAGTCCTTTTTTACTTCTTTTGTTTCCCTTTTCCTTTCTAATTCTGTCTTCCATAAAAATTATGGTGTTGTCCACATTGTCTTTCTTCTTTGTCATTGTTTTAAAATTTTTCTCCTTATATTGAGTTCAAAAAATTATTTTAATAAACAACTCCATTTTTTCACCATCTTTTTCCTGAGTTCTTGCATTTTTTTTTTGTTTTGTATTCTTTTATTAAAGCACCTGTTTTGTTACCTTTTCTAGGTTGTGGTGAAATGTTTGTTCTGAATTTTCTGTTTCATGGAATCATTATTCTAGCAAAGATTTTCTTTCGTATTTTGGTATGGTTCTTTTCAACCTCTTCTTATATAATGCTCATCAAAGAACAAGCTGGATTTCCTGGCCTAGTGGCTGGGAGGAGGTTCCCTGAGGAGTGCATGCTTTGTTGCCTTTCCTTCAAGCTGGGCCCCTGGGCTGTTTGGCCCTTCTCTGTGAATCTGTGCTGTCCCTTCTTCCTATTCTGCTGCTTGATCCCTACCAACTCTCCCTAAATCCTGCAGCTCTTGTTTGATGCAAATTGTGGGATTTTCCAATTCTGAGTTTGCATTATGCCTTCATGAAATTGTACTTTTACTGGCATTTCCCAGGGAATTTTACTGTCATTCTGTTCACTTTTCCTTTCTAGGCTTCTGTTTCACTTTACTTCACATGGCTTTTGTGAGTCATACCTGCTCTTGGCAAGCCAGCCTGTGAATGATAAGTGCCTTTCCATTTCAGTGAAAATAGAAGCGGTTAGTATTTTGTTTTCCTACTTACCTTGTTGCTTTTATATGATACATAAAAAAGAAGAAAATTACTGTGTCTCGCTGCCATGTGTAGGCTGGAAGCCCTGGGATTAAGTTTTACACTACGTTCTTTGTATGGTTAAGTTCATGGCAACTGATCAAAACCTATTTTTTTAATATATTTTAAAGGCATGATGTAATGGACCTTAAGACAGCTGTTGCATCAAGGGACTGGAAGGATACTTAACCTAGGGCTACAAGTCATATCCCTTAGGCATATACTCTGGGAATTTATTGAAAAGAATTCAATGTCAGTCAGAAGCCACCCCAGGGAACCCTAAAGGTGAGGGGCCTCAGTTCTGCTGAATAAATGTTAGATAGATTATCATTCTTGAAGCAAAGCAGTCGTAAGTATAATCAATAGATAAACCAGCAAGCAGGAGAGGCATTTAGCCCAAAAGCAAACAATCAGCTATTTCAGGCATAGACCAGCCTTCCCAGGGGAGACAGGTGGTTTTACTCTTAGTTAAAAGGGCAGTGGAGCTCAGGGGACATTGGAGATGTTAACAGCTCACAATGAGCACACAGGTAATTGGGCACTTTGTGTTTTCATCCTCATGCTTAATCACAAATGCACTGCCTGTTTGTTTAATCAGATCCAATTGTGCAATTGGTGTAAAGGTATCTCTCTGTGATTAAAACGCCAGAGTAGTTTCATGATCTAGGAGATGAAAATTGCAGCAGCAATGTGTTTCTCTGGATGTGAGGTGAGTTTTACAGGTTGTGGATTCATGCAATATCAAGTTCACTTGGGACTGGGAATGAGGCAACCGTGATGTAGATGTAGGTGTCTGTTGTGAAGAAACAATAGCAAACACAGTTGTACACTTCATCACAAAAGATGTCATGCCTGTGTAGAGTAGGTGGTGAATACATGCTCACAGATTTACCTACGTAAAGTGTCATTTCTCTATCTCTAAGAATCAACGATCACGACTTGAAAGAAATTTGCTGATTTCTTGGTTGTTGATGAGCTCGATTCTAGGGAGATATCCCCCCAAACTGTACACGCATCCCTGTTGCTGAAGGCACAAGCAATCCAGACACCTCCATACTCCTTTTGAGTTATTCTATTCTTGCATAAACCATTTGTCTCTTTGTAAAGCCAGTTCCACACTTCTCTGCTTTCAGATTTCAGTAAAAAGCATGATTTTTGAAATGAAGTCATCTAATGAATTGAATGAGGTATTTTGGGCAGTTCTGAGTATGAAAGAAGACCGCACAGCCGCTGGCACGTCAGGGTCCCCACAGTCTCATATATAAATCAGTGGGAAGAGCTCTATTTTGAAGCATTTGAAAGGAAACCACACAATCATGTCTTTTTATTCTTCAACCACACTTCTTTCTTTCTAAATATTTTTGTTCCTTATTATTAAATCAAGTTATTGGCATAGCAGGTCCAGAGAATGTATTAACAAACGATCAGTTCTAATGTTGCCTCACTACTCATTGCTTTAAAAAAATCTGAAGGTATCTATGTTTTACTTGTAAATCTGATGAGCAAAAATAAATGTTCACCTCAAAGGAAAAATGTTATTTTTATTAAAACACATTATAACATAGAATTATAATGTCTTTTAAGACTATTGCTTTACTATATTAAGGTAAATTAATATTTTTGTTCTCATCTTTTTGTTGTTGTTTTTTTGTATCTTTCACAGTGATCAAATTAGCAATCACACTCTTTCTATTCTTGTTAGGAGATATATCTTGGGAGAAAAAATGCTAAGTGAAACATTGTGTTTCTGATCAGAAATTCATGACCCAGTCTCTACTAATTTCATTGGATCTTTTCCTGGCTCTTAAAATCACATCTTTCCTTTGACTCTCTTCCAATGCACCCATTGCTCCACTCTAACAGGTCTCAAACAGTGTATCGTGTAGCTCCTCCCTTAATTCTCCTGATGCCAACTCAGGAATACCTTCTGTCACTTCATTTGTGTCACCTCATGCAAGTTTATCCACCCTTGAAATGGGCCCAGTTCATCCTAATTTAAAGAGAATTCCACTTCCTCATAACTCTTATACTACTTATCTCAACCATGCATTTGTCACAACTGCAGCCTTGTATATTTAGTTGTTTGTTGTTGTTTTTTTCATGTGTGCATTAAAAGCTCCTGGTAATATGACCATTGTATCTCATGGATACTTAAAAGATAACCAAAGTTTCTAATGATATAGCAGCATTTGGAAGTTTTGTTAAGCAAACTTGGGATTTTTAAAAAATGTAAGTTGATGCACAAAGTCACATTTGGCCTTCATTTCCTGATTCATCAACTAGTGTTGTCACTTTTTTTTCCAACCTGCTCTCCTGTTTATAGCATTTTGCTGATAAACAAGGTCTTTCTGAAGCAAAAAATCCAAATGTTAGGATAAATTCATAAATCCAAATTTTAGAATAAATAATGACAATGACATAATAAAATGACACATTATACTATCTCTATAGTAATAATTTCTATGACAACTGACCCATATCAATTAAAATTCTTTCATGTTTGTCCTCTACTCTAAATGATTCAAGACTATTTCTTTAGAAGTTTCACTTGTTGCTATGGAGGCCTAATTAATAAGCTCTGAAAACCATCTGATCATAGAAATTTAATGACTAAAATTAGGATAAAAAAATGGAAGCATTTTAGTAATTTTATGGTTCACTATGTTTTTTATGGGAAGTATTTACAAGTATAAATATACCTAATTGATGTAGGTATTATCTCATGATTTATCTGCACAAATACTACAGAAGGCTTTAATGGTCTCTCACTATTCACCAGTTTTTAACATTTAATTTTAATTTGACAAACTAGATGAAAAAATATAAAAATATATATCTACACAAAAAATAAATTCAAATCCCAAATAAGAAATAAGAGTGTCATTATAACTTCCATTTAAATTATTATCTTATGGAACTAGACAACAAACTTGCTTCTTTGGGGTGAAATGCTCTGAAGATACCAATTAAATCGTTATGATCTAATGTGTCATTTAAGGCCACTGCTTCCTTGTTGATTTTCTGTCTGGAAAATCTAGCCATTGATTTCAATGGATGTTAAAAATCCCCTACTATTACTGTATTATTGTTTATCTCTCTTTATGTCTATCAAGATTCACTTTATATTTGTAGGAGCACTTATGTTGGGTGCATAAATGTTCACAAGGGGTTATATTCTATTGTTGGATTGCTCCCTTTATCATTATGTAGTGTCCTTCCTTGTCTCTTATTACAGGCTTTGTTTCAAAGTTTATTTTGTCTGATATAAGTTACCCCAGTTTTTTTTTTTCATTTCCATTTGCATGAAATATCTTTTCCATCCTTTTATTTTCGTCTGTATGTCTTTTGCTCTGAGGTGGGTCTGCTGTAGACAGCATAAATATAGGTCTTGTTTTCTTATCCATTCATCTACCATATGTCTTTGATTAGAGCATTTAAGCATTCACATTTAAATTGATTATGGATAGTTATGTATTTATTGCCATTTTATTCTTTATTACATTAGTCTCTCTCTTTCTTCCTTTGCCCCCTCCCCCCTCCCCTCCCCTTCTTCTCCTTCTTCTCCTTCTTCTCTTCTTCTCCTTCTTCTCCTTCTTCTTCTTCTTCTTCTTCTTCTTCTTCTTCTTCTTCTTCTTCTTCTTCTTCTTCTTCTTCTTCTCCTCCTCCTCCTCCTCCTCCTCCTCCTCCTCCTCCTCCTCCTCTTCCTCCTCCTCCTCCTCCTTTTTCTTCTAGATGACCCTTAACATTTCTTGTAATACTGGTTTGGTGGTAATAACTCCTTTTTATTGTCTGTGAAGCTCTTTATTCCTCCTTCAATTTTAAATGATAGCCTTGCTAGATAAAGTGTTCTTGCTTTTTATCACTTTGAATATTTCTTGTCAATTCCTTCTGGCCTGAAATGTTTCTGTTGAGAAATCAACTACTAGTTGTATGGGTGCTCCCTTATAGGTAACTAACTGCTTTTCTCTTGCTGATTTTAAGATTCTCTTTTTCTCTTTCATCTTCGGCATTTTAATTATGATGTGCCTTGGTGTGGGCTTTTTTGGGTTCATTTTGTTTTGGATTCTCTGTGCTTTCTGGACTTGTGTGTCGTTTTCCTTCACTAGGTTAGGGAAATTTTCAGTCATTATTTTTTTCAAATATATTCTCAATCCCTTGCTTTCTCTCTTTTCCTTCTGGTACCAATATCATGTGAATGCTGCCACACTGTATGTCATCCTAAAGGTCTAGTAAACTATCCTCGCTTTTTAATTTTTTTTTCTTTTTGCTGCTCTGATTGTTTTCTGCTATCTTGTTTTTCAAATCACTGATTTGATCCTCTGCTGCATCTAACCTACTATTTATTCCTTCTCATATTTTCTTCATTTTAGATATTGTACTCTTCATTTCTGACTAGGTCTTTTTGTGGTTTCCATGTCTCCTTTCATGCTTGCTATCTCTATGATTAAGTTCTCACTTAGTTCTTCCATTCTTCCCCTAAGTTCCTTGAGTATCTTTATAACCATTGTTATGAACTCTCTATCTGGTAGATTCCTTGCCTCCAATTCATTTAGTTCTTTTTTTTTTTTTTTTTGAGATTTCTTCTGTTGTTCTTTTGTTTGTTTGTTTGTTTGTTTGTTTGTTTGTTTGTTTGTTTCATTAGGGGCATGTTTCCTTGTCTCCCCATTTTGTCTGCCTCTCTATGTTTGTTTATGTGTAGATATGCTATATCTCCCAGTCTTGCTAGGGCAGCATTATATTTATAGGTGTCCTGAGGGACTCAGTGGCACAGCCTCCCTGATCATCTGAGCTGGGTGCTCCAGGATGTCTCTTGTGTGGGTTTTGTGAGCCTTCCTTTTGTAGTTGAGTCTTAATTACTGTTGGTCTGTTCGTAGGTGGAATTGACCCTCAGGCTGGCTGACTGTGAGGACTGCCCCTGACCACTGTGTATATGCTGCTGTGCTGTGCTGACCACATGAAGCAGAATTCGCTTCAACAGGGTCTTGTGCCTGCAGGCATCTTCCTTTGGATGTGACACTTGGGGAGTTAATTGGATCCTGTTTTGATGTTTTCTGAAGTTCGCCACTCAGTGTGTTGGTTTTGGGGCCTCTTGGGAGGAACTCCAGTGCAGGTCAATATCAGACTCTGCCTATGACTGGCCCTGGGCAACCTGTTTGGAGCTACAAAGGGATCCTCAGTTTGTAGCTGCCTTTGTTGGGCCTTGGTGTGAGTGAGAATGGCCAAGCTGTGCACCAAAGCTGGTTTCCACTAGCACTAAGCCCAAGTGCAGGTCAGCAAAGGGCCCAAGGCACAGCAAGATCCACCTCCACCTGCTTCCACCTGCCAGCTGCCTATTAGGCTCAGTCAAAAAGCCTCTGTCAGTAGTCTAGTTGCATGAGGTAGGTTCTCACAAGTTAGAGGTGAGTGGTGTTCACCAGATTGATACAGATTCAAACTCGATGTCAGCGCTGGGTCTGAAGCCACTCAGCAAAAGTTCCACTCTATACCAAGGCTAGCTACTACCCGCCGGGTGCCCACAGACCTTTGTGATGGGGCAGGAGACTTTATCAGGCCCCAAAAGACCAAGATTTAGCTATTTGAAGGGAGGGCACTGTACTGGTTGGTGTGCAAGGGAAAAACAGCCCTGTCCTAGTGTGTCCCAGGTTTTGCCTGGACCTTCTGCAAAGCCCAATCTGGGCTGGGTGGGGCACTGGGAGTTGGCAGGGTAGGGCTAGTGGATCTCCTGTGAGGGGATGATGCTGGTCAGGCTCGAGGGAAGGTGATAAAAATGGCCCCAGGTCCAGAGCTACAACTCAGTCTAAACCAAGCCCTGGCAGACAGCCGTACGAATTAAAGAAAGAAAAAAAGAAAAAAAAAATTAACATGTTTTTAGTCTAACTCTGCAACTCTTCTGTTTTTTGATGAACTATTCTTCCTAGATATATGCATAAGAAATATGTTAGGTAGGCATTAGGGATGCAAAAATAAATAAGCATTCTGTTTTCAAAGGCTCATAATGTAGACAATAAATTACCAATATGTTCAAATACAGTGTTATAAGAACAAAAGTATGAGTAAGCCCAATGTACAATAGTCATATGCAGAAAGGAGGAGGGCCATCAGCTGAATATTGTAGGCTTTGAAAGATGAAAAAGACTTTACAATGCAAAGGAGGGAGAGCCATTCAAGTATTTCAAGGGGAAAAAATATGAAAGAATGTAGGAAATTGCATGTGGTTTGATATCACTGGAATATAATGTGAGAAAAGAAAAAGGAGACAAGATTTTATTATGGCCAGATCATACATGAGTGTTTTGGCCTTTATTAGAATTTATTGTATAAGCAAAAGAGAGGTCATTGAATATTCTTTAGTGGGGTTGTGACTTAATCAGATTTATATGGAAGGTTGATTCTTATAGCATATAAATGATGGGCAGAGATTAGCAACAAGGAGAGGAAGGTAAGAGACTATTACATTGGACTATTACAATAAAAAAAAAAAGACACGCCAGTTTTTAAAATATGAATGTCCCTGAAAATTAGCAGCTGGAAAGTATGACTTAAATTTATGTTCTTTTCATTATTATTACATTGATTGTATAATCACTTGATTATATAATAAAGGCAAAAAACCCAAACAATTTGAAAATATGCATTGTAGATTGTTAAATAATTTCACTTACATTTTCAAAACATGTAGCTTTTTAGTGAATTTTTCTAGGAAATTTCCTTTTTTACATAAAGTGTCATTTTCTTTGTTCTTCAAAGTCCCTTCATGTAAATAGGAATAAAAATGTCTAGAATACCATTACTAGTGTACTATTCCTTAGCATATTTGAAACAATGTTTAACATTTTATTCTCCACTCTTGTTATTAAAATATCTACTTAATTTCTGACATTTTAATTCAGACTGAGTAGCCTCAGCTAATGATGAAAATTCAATAACTTGGTAAAAATAATCCATTTTTAATAGCTGTTAACTCCATGATGATAACAGCTATAATTTAGCAGGAGATGATGTTTTGAGTATAGACTTTATTTAAAAAGTTTCTACTATATATAATTCAAAACTTTTTTGGTATAATTTCATGAAAGCTCATATGAGTTAGGCTGGGCACCCTAACCCGTGACTAAACTCCCATAACAACAGAGTTGATCTATTTAAAATAAAACAATAAGCACCAACAATGATGTTTTCTACATGTCTTCTGCATAGTAAACAATTCATTTTATTATTAGTAGGCAGAATTCTTCCTCCTTCTGCTGCCTCCAATTCCTAAAATAAAACAAGAAAGAAATTCCTTCACTGTGTGCCCATTTCCCTAAAGGTGATTTCTCATGATGTGTCCTGGGCCTTTATAGCCCCATGGTCGACAGCCTCATCAAAGACTACTTTTTATTCTTTCTCTTCATGATCCAAGCTCTAAATCCTCATATGTTGAGTATTACAAGACTACTCATAGAAACAAACAAAAAAAAATGTTACCACAAAGGTGAAGAGCAGAAGTTTCTATCTGTTGAGCATGTTGCTTGGTCTTCTTTCTCGTAACAAAAAAACTCATCCCAAGTTAATATAGTATTTGAATAGATTTTGTTCTAAAGCTACTGTTGGGTACCAGGAAAGAAAAGCAAACTGCCAGGAGAAAAGAAAGCAACATCTTCACACTGTTTTCCTCCATCATTCTCATAAAGAGTTCCCTTTCTCCTTTGTGTAAGCTATTTGATTGTGCATAAAGCATGTGAGTTCACCTTCGCATTACGGGAAGGACTTGAGAGGACTAAAAAGGGAAAGGAGATGAGTACAATCACTTTCAAAAAGCCGTTATTTAGAAGAGACTAAATACATTTAGTGTTATTAATTTCTCCTGCTGTGGTATTTTCATATCTGTATTATAAATCCACATGTAAATATTCAGCAAGAAAATCTAACATAAATGCTTCAGTTTTCAATTCACCAAATAACTTTTCTGGGTGTATTGAATTCTCATCTGCTGTAAAAGCCAAGGCAAGCATAAAATAAATGCTATACAGAAACATTTAAATATTCTGGTTCAGTGAACTGGCATAAAAGGTTGCTGCAGAAATGCCAGATAAGTAATCTAAACAGCTACGAGAGTGTGAATGTGGGAAGAAAAATAGAGTAAATTATTTATTGACTACCCATTTAGAGCCTGGAATGCTCTTGGTTCTTTGGAGGTAAAACATTAAATGCATGGTCTCTGACAGAGAAACTTGTAGTCTTGATAAGGGTGAGGATTAGGGCATATCAACTTTATTGATAGAACAAAGTGCTACTTTTTTCATGTAAACTATATGACTGTGTTCCTAGTTTGAATAACAGTTGAATAGAAAAGTTATATTTTCCTTTGGTAAAAACCAGCCAAAGTTGATCTACTCATGAATGAAGTTCAGATTAAAATTTAAAATTATCAATCTATAACCATTTTTAATAGATACAAAAAGTAGAAGTATTATTGTGAACATATATTACAAATAAGAATATAATTAGAAAAAAGGAAAATTGACATATTCAAGTCACCTTAAATAAATTGCTTTAGCATTGTCTTTATTTTAAAAATTCAAATCATGAAAATATTATGTAAAATATATAAAAACCACAAAAAATAAAGTAAAATTCTGCTATCTGAGATCTGTAACATTTCAGTTAATAGTAATAAATTCATACATTCATTCAACAAATAGTTATTGTCATCATATGAAAGACACTTAAAGAACACAAAGTACAGTGTAGAATAGAGGTATGAATCCAATAATGACATCTCAGAGTAAAACTG
Source organism: Ia io (assembly GCA_025583905.1). Taxonomy (NCBI): domain Eukaryota; kingdom Metazoa; phylum Chordata; class Mammalia; order Chiroptera; family Vespertilionidae; genus Ia; species Ia io. Next base: position 66,194,947 of record JAJQQW010000015.1, on the reverse strand, counting down.
GCTCTGTGACAAATTCTTGGGAGGGCTAGCAAGATGCTAAGAATAAGAGGATTGAGTAATAACACGTGTATTATCAGAATTTGACCTAGCAGGGAGACCAAGGAAGTCTTCACCAAGGAATTAGCTTGAGCTGAGAATCTAAGGAAGCTTAGAAATTAATTAAGCAAAACAGTACTGAGAGAGAATTCCAGATGCAGACAACAAGACCTGCAATAATGAGAGGGATCCAACAACACAGGGCAAGCAAGCAGACCAGTTTTTATCGGCAGAGCCGGGTGTTAGGTGAGGTTAGGAAGAGTGAACTGGTGGGCCAAATGATGGGATTCTGTTTTTATTCTAGAGGCTATGGAACCCCACTGAAAGCTTACAGAGAGGGTATGGACATGCTTAGATTTGTGTTTTCAAAAGTGCCTTCGAGATGGAATGTGAAAACAAATTGAACTAGGGAGCTTGGCAACAGCGGATGAATTTAAACTAATAGTTTTTAATTTAGGAGGCTAGTTGACAAGTGTAAAAGAAAAGTAATGGTAATTTGAAGTAGAGTATTGCAGTGGAGGTGGGAAAAGCAGTCATTTTCAGAAATGTTATATAGAAATAATTGTTAGCATTAGGTGAGAAATTAAATATTAAATCAAGGAGAGAAAAGAGGATATCAAGAATGACTTTAAATTTCCTGGATTAGAAATGATAGAGGGCAATGATATTTACTTCAATAAAACAAAATAAATTGAAGAGGTTAGCTAAAGAACATCTATGCATAGCCTATGGACATGGACAACAATGTGGTAATGGCCAGAGGGAGGGGGACGGGGGCTGGGTGCAGGTAGGTAAAGGTGGGGAAAATGGGGGACATCTGCAATAGTGTCAACAACAACAAACATTGGAGAAGACCATAAGCCTATAATATGTTTGACTGAATACCTATATCCATTGCTGCCATACTGCTCTGGAGAAAGATTTTTTCTTGGGGTGGAGGGGGGGAATCATAATCTTAAGCTTATTGTTGCTACTTTCCTTTGGATTTTTTTTTTTTTTTTTTCAAAATTGTAGTCAGTGCATTTATGTGCAGAATTTAGGATCAAGGAATTTCGAAAAGAGTTTGAAGATCTTATTGATGGTTCATCTCTAGTTGTTCTGGCTCTTAAAGTCTCAGATGCGTCAGTGGTTTTATACTTCTGGATTTACTGTTTTTCTCTTGATAAATATATTGCACACGTGCTTGCTCCTTTTTCCTGTTAACCACTACCTGGTCAGATAAAAATGTTTTAAATTAACTTTATTGGGGTGACATTGGTTAATAAAATTATGCAGGTTTCAGGTGTACAATTCTATTAAATGCTCTAGTAGCCACCTTATAAGGTGATGGCCTCACTATCAGCAATCCTCCTTCGTTGTGAATTGGCACCAACTTTTCACATTTAACCACATGAACCTAAGTTACTGTTGCAAATTCAGTTGTACATTCCTGATCCAACTTAATCAAATCAGTTTTAGTCTACTGGAAATTTTAAACCTGTAACACACACACAGATATGGGACAATTAGAGATGAGTCACATCATTTACACAACTCCAAAAGAAGGTACATAATTTATAACTTTTCATTGACTCCTAATTCATTCCCTTCTAAGTAGTTGGTGATTATTCAACCCTTCCCTTTATCAAATGTACTATTCTTTTTATCCTCCAGCAATATTCTGTTACAACCAAAACAGTATTGTCTGCTATGCCACAAGAACTGTACTGGTCACCAGAGTTGCATACAAAATAAGCCATTGTTCATATAATGGAGGAAATCACAGTTTAATAGTCAGAGAAAATTGTACATTATTATATGAAAGTTAGATGGACTCAGTAGTAATGTGTGAGTGGCAGGAGTTGTCAAGTTACACGTAGGAGAGGTTAGAAACTAGGGATAGCAGGTGCGAACGTGCTTCATGTAGAAAATGACATTATCACTAGCGTACAGAAGACAATTAGGTAGAAATCGGGACTCAGAGGTGGAGAGCTCAAGTCAGAGAGAGACAGGTATGAAAAGTACTCAGAGAGAAAGCAGTAGAAAATAGATTCAGAACTGTAATTATCTTGAGATGGCTGAGAAACCTGGAAGAGAAATAGAATGAGAGTTCTGTGAAAATAAATCTTGAGTGATGAGCAGAGACAGGATTACAGAGAATCTCGTAGAGTTTGCCAAGAGTTCCAGAATACATCCTATGAAAAATTCAGACAAACCGAAGGGAATTAATAGATTCACATGTTTAGTTTAACACTGCGGAAAAGGAGAAGCAATAAGGGGAAGATCTACTGCATTTTATGAGGACTATTTCGAAAGTCAAAGTCAGGAAAGGGGAAATTTATAAAAAGAGGTTTGATGTAAAAGATGCTAAGGAGGAAAATTTGATAGAGTTTGATGACATATTTGTGGGTAAAGGGAAGAGTGTGGGCTATGGTTCATATTTTTGACGTTATACTTAACCTCTCTGCATATCATCACTTTATCTTCAAAATGGAGATTAAAAACTGTCTATAAGGTGTTGTAAGGATAAATTTAGATAGCATTTACAAAGAAACTATCACTAGGTATCCTATATAATAAAAGCCTAATATGCTAAGTGTCCAACCATTCATTCGACTGTTCAACCAGTTGCTATGACATGCACTGACCACCAAGGGGCAGACACACTCCAATGGGTAGGTTAGGTTGCTGCTGGGGTCCAGCCGATTGGGACTGGGCGAGACGGGCTGGACACGCCCTGGAGCCCTCCCACATTTCCTCCCCGGCCCCGATCATGCACCAGTGGGATCCCTTGGCCTGGCCTGCACCCTCTCGCAATCCAGGGGCCCTCGGGGGATGTCAGAGAGCTGGTTTCAGCCTGATCCCCTCAGGCCAGGCTGAGGGACCCCACCGGTGCATGAATCCATGCACCTGGCCTCTAGTTATATATAAGAAAACAGATTTAGCTTCCTTCACCATTTTCTTCCAAATATCAGATAACTGAAAACATCAGAGAAATACTCTTCATGTTGGTCACAATTAGTGCCAATTCATTTTTCATTGTGTAAACTGCTAATTATATCTCTTGTTGGGATTGACACAAATCCCTTAATAAAGACTATTTAACATAAGTATCTCAGACTGATTTTTATGTGCATTCCAAATGAAATGCAAAAAAAAAAAAAAAAGATGCAGGTTCCTACATCTTTTAATATCAATAATCCACACATGAGATTAAATTTCATTAAAAACTAAAATAACTGCCAGAATATTTTTTAAAAGTTAAAATAGAAACTTTTAAAATAATGCTATTAAAAAAAAGGTACCACCCAGCCAGTGTGGTTCAGCGATTCTTAACCCAGGAACCAAGAGGTCGCCAATTTGATTCCCAGTCAGGGCACATGCCCAGGTTGCAGCCTCAATCCCCAATGGGGGCTGTGCAGGAGGCAGCCAATCTTTGTTTCAATCTCTTATCCCTCCCTTCCTGTCTCTCTAAAATTTAATAAAAACATATTAAAAAAACAAAAACATACTAAAAAATAAATAAGTTGTACTTTTAAATTCTCCTATCAACTACTTAAACAGCAAAAAAGGAAATTTGCATTTCTGAGTCACTGACCTGATGTTATCAATTTGGGTGGCAGAGGAGTATATGTGCGTATGTGTGTTTGCTATTCTTACTCTATTTTCCTGATCATTTCACTTCCACTTCTCAAAAGAGACAAAACTGCAAAGAACCACAGAGACTAGAATATCTGTATAAAGTTGACCTTCTCTTACCATATAATTTGAATCATTTACTCTTCCAACACAAACACTCTTACTGCATTTTTGATATATTAAATTTCAATGACTGTTCTATAAAATACAAATGATCTATCTACTAAATCAAATAGTGACATGAAATACTAGGAGGCAGTGGTATCTAAAAAGTGAATGCATGAGAAAGATTCAAACTAGTCTTCACTTAAAAAAATAAAGGTCTTATGTATTAAATCTGCATAACATATATATTGTAAAGGGAGGACAAGATGGTTACAACAATGAAGAATAACTACCTTGTGCTATATGTCCAGAGAGAGCATTTTTCCTTATAAAACATAATTACTCAGAAATATTGAAATAACTTATTTTGGGAGGACTTTCATTTTTAGTCCAGCTCCTGATCAAGGCTCCCAGACTATTTTGCTGATCCAAGAAAAATGACAATGGGGACAAGCCATATCACTCAGATTCATGGATCAACAAGTCCAAGATCAACCACCAATAAGAAATGTTGAAGCTGTCAAAAATACTCAGAGCAGCAGGCGGAATGCATTATGCAGTAGCCTGAGGTTAGGGATTACCTCCTGTTTAGTGAAGCAGCTCAAACATGGAGGCAGAAGTTACTGCACCTGATCTGTTATGGCTTTGAAAAGTAAAAAGAACACACAGTAGTAAACACATGCAGAATACAGAATTGGTAATTAGCTAGCCCTTAGCCTGGACAGTGCCATTCATTTATGGACCAATGACCATGAGTCTTGTAAAAGGCAGAAAAGGATGACCCTCTAGCAGTGCAATGAGGCCTGTACTCTTTACTGACTTGGAGAAACATAAAGATTTATACTACAATTTTATTTAAAATCCCAAACTGGGAAGTCTGTATTATTTAGAAGGGCAGCATATAATCATATTATTATCTAGCCTCCAAGCCTTACAAGAATTAAAAACAAACAAACAACAAAAAAAAAGATGCAGCTAGTAGGACCACAGATTCTTCCAAAGGCTGAGTTTATCCTATATTGCAAACTCTTTGCCAGCTTCCTAACATCAGTTTTTGAACCTAATGCTGACACAATCAGAGTGAATTATTCAAATGTTGAAAAAATCCCTTAAATTCTTAGAATTCTATTCCCCCTCCCACCATTATTCTAGCATTTGAAATTAGTCAGGTTTATTCTTTCTCCTTTTTGAACATATTAGTTATCAGAACAATGAGAGGTACTGATAATCAATGCACTTATATCCTCAAATTACAGTCAATTTCCACAGTTGGAGATCAGTAAGTCCTAATGACCTAAACAAATCCCAAAAGTCACAACTCCTAATACTATCACTTTAGGGGTTAGGATTTCAACATATGAATGGAGGGTGTGGGCACAAACACCTATTCCTTCTTGACACTTCCTTGCTTTCTACATTCTCTCTCTTCTTTTTTACTTAGAATTTTGGTAGCAAGAAACTATGCTTACCTACACTTACAGAGTTCATGGCTGATTAAGGAAAGCAGCATGAAAGACCACTATCTCAGTGTCCAGGGAACCTCTAGCCACACATGATTAAGTTTAAGAAGCAAGCAAAGAAAGAAACTTTTCATTTGGAGCTTGAAGAAAGTCTCCATCCAGAAAATCCCTCATTTAACCATATAACCCAGGAGTTCGGTGCCATTGTCTCTCTCACCTGGCCCGCTCCTCGCTTGGAGTGTATCTTCAATAAAACCCACTTTGCTTTACTTTCTTTTTTGTTGACCTTAAAATATTTTCTGCATCAAGGAGAAGAACTGAAGTCCCAGCAGGTAACCCTAATCAGTAACAGTTCTATTCAAAATATAGACACTCAGCCCTGGCTGGGTGGCTCAATTGGTTTAAGTGTCATGCTTATACCACAAGGTTGCAGGTTAGATCCTCAGTTAGGGAGGGTATGGGAGGCAACTGATCAATGTTTCTCTCTCTCTCATTTTCTCTCTCTCTCTCTCTCTCTCTCTCTCTGCTGTGTTGCTGACAATTACCTGAAAGAGAAGTTGGGCTGCTTCACTGGGCTGGAAAAAGTTTAGCTACATCAGAAAGCAGGTCTAATTAAGCAAGTTTGTTCTCTACCTATAAAAGGCTAAGTTGACTCACTCATGCGCCACTTACTCTCTCTCTCTCTCTCTCATTAATAAACATCCTTGGATGAGAATAAAATATATATTCCCATACAAATCAAAAAGACTAGAAATATTGAAGCAGGCTACTAAATTGTTAATGGGTCCCAAATGTTATAACTTTTAGTAAATATTTTAATTTCTTTTAGACCAAATGAGAGAAAAAGCACTTGACTGTACTCATGAGTGCTAGGGCTGTCATCAAATATTAGGTTATGGCAAAAGTCTTACTTAAAAAAAGTTAGTTGATTGGTCACATTAAAGCTATTTTAAACTTGTTCAGCCCTGTTTACTACTGATTTATAATTCAAAATCATTAACTTGAAAGTGAATGAAGAAAAATTTGTAAGCCAAACAGCCATGACAGCAATTAACAAATAAATGTAAAGCAAAGAATGAATATTGAAAAGAAACGTATAAATCATTCTATTAAACTAGGTTTTTGTTACAAATTCATTATAATTCAAACTCATCAAAGTTGGTTGTTAGCAATTCATATATAGAAAATATAGAGGCAAGATTAATTAAAGTGTTTAGAGATCATAGTTGTTTCAAGGTGGGAAGAGTAGCTACATGTGCGGTTTGTGGATTACACTATGCATAGGAAATTTCAAAATAGCTATTAGTACTGTACCTAAGGATATTTGTAAAACAGGAATCCCTGGCTGATGACCAGACTGTCAGAACAATTGTTTATATGGATGAATTATGGAAAAAAGAGAACAGAATCATTGCTTAGTTTTCATTCATTTCATTCATCAGGCCTAGTACATGTTTTCTTGTTAAATAGTGAAAATACTGCAAAATAGTGATTACCTACCTTCATACTAGGGGCTCGATGCAGGAATTAGTGCACATTGAAAGGAAATTAATTAGAAGAAATATTTTAATATCACTATTCACCCTTTCTCTATAATAGAAGTGTCAACCAAATTCACAATCGACAATGACAGATGGGAACACACGCGTGTGACTGGCGCCAGCGAGAGCTTTATATGTATCGCGCATGAGTGAGTCAACTTAGCCTTAGATAGAGAACAAACTTGCTTAATTAGACCTGCTTTCTGATGTAGCTAAACTTTTTCCAGTCCAGTGAAGCACCCCAACTTCTCTTTCAGGTAATTGTCAGCAACACAGCAGTAAATATCAACACGAAGTGGATTATTATTGTAGATCACACAGTGAGAACAAAGGGTAAAATATTTAACTGCAACAGTGCTTGACTATATTCTGTGCAGTGAGAAAACCTGAAGTCATTTTCAAGGTCCACCATTTCTTACTTCTTTTCAGTCAGGTCAAGTTTCTAAGCTTTCTAAATGTCTGTTTTCCAACTAATGAAAAGAAAATAGGATTCCACCAAGTCTCCTATCTACCCACTCCAGGGCTTCTGTGAGGATCAAATGAGATGAGGCATGGGAAAACACTTCACAGACCTTTGGTTAAAGTGTAAAGTGTTTCCACTTGGCTATGAAGCTAGTTGTGTTCCTGGGCTACAGAAACTGCAAGGAAGCAAGTCGCTAGGGAGAGGAAGCCGGGCATTGCTACGTGACATCATTACCCAGCGCACACAGCCACTGTTTCTGGGCTGGGCTGAGCTGTGGGCCGCATTTTGCACCATGGGGTCTTGGCAGCATCGGCTACAATTTGGTGGGGTGTCACTCCAGGGTATTGGCGGGGCCTGTGTCCCACTTGGGGGAAGCCAAGTGTTGCTTTGTGGGTGCCAGGTCCATGGTGCTGGTGATCTGTGGGCATCACATCAGCTCCTGCATTGAGTGTCTGCCCCCTGGTGGTCAGTGCACATAATAGCAACCGGTCAGAAGGTGGGAAGGACACTTAGCATATTAGCCTTTTATATATATATACTAGAGGCCCAGTGCACAACATTCGTGCACTCGGAGTAGGGTGGGTCCCTCAACCCGGCCTGCACCCTCTTGCAGTCCAGGAGCCTTCAGGGGATGTCTGACTGATGGCTTAGGCTGGCTCCCCACTAAGCTGGCAAGAGGACATCCTTAGCACTGCTCCTACCTCCACGGCTGTGCTTGCCAGCCTGTGAGCCCTGCTTCTGGCTGAGTGGTGCTCCCCCTGGGGGAGCACACTGACAACTAGGGGGCAGCTCCTGCATTAAGCGTCTACCCCCTGGTGGTCAGTGAGCATCATAGCAACTGGTCATTCTACCATTCAGTCAATTTGCTTATTACCCTTTTATTATATAGGATAGATATTAGGGTATCACCTCTGAGAACTTGAATAACATACCCAAAATTAAAGGGTCAGAGATAAAATTTCTTTCCAAACCAGGTGTGCCTTATTATTTATCTAAGGGAGAATGATGCCATTGTCTTAGAAATAGCACACTGAAAATGTTTGCTGAGTGGGTGACTGAATGAAGGACTGATTGATTCCCTCGCTAGTCAGAATATCTTTTACCTAACTATAAAATTCAGAACATTTTGTTGATCTAGAAATGGGCCCCCTTGTTGTTAAAGATGCGAATAGGTATTTTGCAGCTGCAGCATTTTGCTGGAGGCAGGAGAGTATTGCTGTGTCAGTGGTTTCTTGGAGGCTGCTTCTACATTCCAGGTTTCCTTCGTTGGAAAAGGACTTATTGAGGAAGTGGGACTTCAAGCATTCTTTAAATTAAATGTTAGTTAAACAAGTCTAGGGTTATTTAAACTTATTCTGAGTGACTTGCATTAACGTCAGTGTTTTCTCCCTTCATAACTGAGTTGACCTAGACCTCATTTATTTCATGAAGAAGCATGACAATCGTTACTTAAAAAACAAATTGCTGAGAAGAAGCATATCACTGAGTGCTCCAATTACAATCCAGAGAATAACAGATTCAAAAGAGAACTTCTACTTTCATTCTATTAAACACATCCAGGTACACACACATAAAATGATAGATTGATAGATAGTAGAGAGATATAGATATAATATTTTAATAGTGTACACAATTTTCTGGGGTGCTTTTCTTCCAAAAGGCACCCGGGTCAAAGAAAAGACACTGTAACAGTCTTTGCTAGAATTATAAGTTCTCATTTTGGTGAGAATTTGTTAATATCAAAGCATTTAAATGAACATTACTTTTCACAATTTCATTTCAGTAACCTACACATAATAGAGTGGCTTATGTGGAAAATAAACTTGTTAATGGGAATAGATTCATTGCTATATGTTTGTATGAATACAATTCCATAAATAATGCAAATATGCTGAAATAAATATAAAAAAATGTGGTACTTGCATACCATGGAAGACTATGTAACCATTAAATAGAACAATATGCACTAATACAGCATAATATCCCAAATATACTCAGGTAAAACAGAAAGCAAGTTTTATACAAAATGTATACTTAAAAGAAGAACAAAAAAGAGAGGCCATTGAATAAAATGAAAATTGAATAAAAATGAAAAAGAAAATTTAATTATGCACTTTAAAAATAGTTTATTGATATTTTAGAGAAAGGGAGAGACATTGATGTGAGAGCAAAACAATGATTGGCTGCCTCCTGCATGCCCCCCACCAGGGATGGAGCTCACAACCTGAGTATGTGCCCATCTTGGGAATTGAAATGGCAACCCCTCAGTGCTCAGTGCCCAGGATGACACCCAACCAACTGAGCCACACCAGCCAAGGCTATTTATGCACTATATATATATAATTTTTTTTCCTGAAAAAATTCAAAGGGACCTGCTAGAAAGTAAAACTGAGATTTGAGAAAAAGGGGATTTTCTTTTTCTCTTTTGAACTCTTCAGGTCTCTTTATCTTTAACTACAATGAACATGTGTTAGTTTTATAATATATGTTTAAAGGATACCATCAGTGTTAATTAGAGTAACTTAAAAGGGAGGTTAATCGATATGTCTATTTTCCTTAAGTTACTATCACTACATAAGCACAAACTTACTCAGACTTTTGATATAAGATCAAACAAGGACCTCTTTGATTTGACAGTTTAGCCTGCAGGAACGTTATTAAACTTAACCAATAAAGTTATTTTTACCTCTTTGAATTTGCCATAAAGATACATACAAAACAAAAGAAAACAAAAAGTGTTCTTCTACTCAGTGAGGGCAGTAGGTCACAAAGATATTTTTTTAAATAGTCACTAGAAGTTTTCATTTTAGTAACCTTCTACTTAAAAAAAGCAAAATCCAGAGATTAATGCAATGGCTCTTTAGGAGCTAAATAAAAACAAACCTGGTAAGGCTTAATCAGTTTTGTTTATCTCTAGTTTTAACTTTCCTTCTCCAATGCCTGAGCCTCTGAGATCTTTACGTTAGACAGTAATCTAGCTAGCTGAGTCCCTGAAACTAGTAACTTTGACTAACAAATTAAGCCTTTGATTTTTCCCTCTGTTACTTGTTGCCTTATAAGAAAATATATGTTTCCATTGAAAAGGGCACAGTGTTTCTAAAGCAGAGTGAACTTTCATCTCCTTGAAAGTATAATTAGCAAGGAAGCTGATGTTTCCCAAGGTGGAGTCATTTTTTTACAACAAACCTTTTCTCAAGCATTATAATTGAACTGCATTAATACTGCCACACAATCTTGTGGCTTATTAATACACTCACAGATTCCTCCAAAATTTGCATTCTTACTGGCTTCAAAAACATTTGCTATAATCACACATCTATGTATATAAAAGCCAAGTGACTGGAATGCCAGAACAACCAGAATGACTGGAATGATGGGAACAACCGGTTGCTATGACTTGCACTGCAGCTGGCCAACCGGCTGGATCAGGAGCAGGGCCGGCCAGCCAACCTCCCACATCCCCTCCCCTCTCCCCGATGGCCCTGCCTGTTGGCCCCCATTGCAGGGGGGCTGACCCCACCCATGCATGAATTCGTGCCCTGCGCCTCTAGTAGATACATAAATGCAGGCTACTGATAGTGGTCAGTACTTTTGGGTACAGGGCACCATTTCTCCAAGGATAAGATACATACTCTACATCCTAAGACCTTGTTATATTCTGCATCTATCTGGCCAAGAAGTGGCACACACACCTGCACTCATCCTTACCATTGGGGAAACTAATCAAATGGCCACACCTGTGAAGGGAATAAAAAATGTGGTCAGTGGCTCAACCACCACCTTCTAGATGAAACTGAATACTAGTAAGATGAGAACAGATTTTCATCTTTAGCTGGCCAGCTGTGCCAAGGAGTTTGTGTTCTATTACAATGATATTGCATTGAATGAAGTCCAAACACCATAAAGAGGTTTCTTCATACAAGGGGTTTGTTTGAGTGAATATTTTTATATGTTGTGTTCTGTGTATTTCATCATACTAGGATAACACCTATGTTCCTCTGGATATAAAAAGGAAATATGAATTATTTTTAAAAATCCAGTAAAATTATGAATTATGAAAATAGAATATCAGTGTTCAATTATGGTTATAAAATAAAATACAATACACTATGTATTGTATGGTACACACTAATACTAAAATATTGTTTGCTATTTATCTAAAATTCATATTTCACTGGGAGTTCTGTATTTTTTTTGCTAAATCTGACAATCTCATTCTTAAGGGAAATATTAATAGCATTCTGAGTAAAGGCATGAAGTAAATTTTATTCACGAATAATTTTTTTTGTTTTGTTAATCTTCATCTGAGGGTATTTTTTTCCCATTGATTTTTAGAGAGAGTGGGAGGGGGGGGGAGAGAGAGAAACATTGATGTGAGAGAGACACATCAACTGGTTGCCTCTTGCATCGACCAGAGTTGGAATCAAGCCTGCAACTGAGGTACATGCCCTTAACTGGAATCAAACCTGGCGCCCTTCAGTCCACTGGCTGATGCTCTATCCACTGAGCCTAAACAGCCAGGGCCAGGGATAATTGATAACATTTGAATGCACTTTGTTTAGATTTCTTTCATTATAAAAAAACCTACCAGCCAAACAAACAAAAGAACAAATAAAAAACAAACAAAAAACCCCAAACTCTTATATCCACTGCTCTATGTTCACTTTTCCTCAAATCCCAGAACCCCATCTCATGAGGGCTGAAATTCATAACTTGGTAAAATATTTGGCATCAGCCAGTTTTACCATTCTTATTCAAATTAAAAAATAATCATATGAAAGATGATGACTGGTACTCCTGACATAGCATACATTATTAGATAATCTAACTTTTTTTACTGCAGCTAAACCATAAAGAAGAAAGCAGCATTTTGGTTATGTTGTATGACAAATCTCATAGAAAAGCCGTCAGAGCAGAAAAAAATCTGACCTGAAAATATATAACTGCTTGAAGGATTTATGAAAATGATTATAAAACTCTCATTGTCTGCTAGGAGTTTTATAGTTTCAGGTCTTACATTTAAGTCTTTACTTCGTTTGAGTTAATTTTTGTGAGTGGTGTGTGATATGGGTATAATTTCATACATTTGCTTGTGAATTTCCATTTTTCCAGCATTATTTATTAAAGAGATTCATTTATCCATTGAGTATTCATGGCTTACTTGTTAACTATTAGTTGACTCTTTATTCATGAACTTATTTCTGGATTCTAGATTCTATGCCATTGGTCTAGGTGTGTTTTTATGTCAGTACCATACTGTTTTGATTGCTACGGATGTGTAATAAAGTTTGAAGTAAGAAAGTGTGAAGCCTCCAGTTTTCCTTCTCAGGATTTCCTTGAGATCATGGGATAACTTTCCATTTACTTGCATCTTCAGTTTCTTTCATCAGTGTCATAGTTTTCAGTGTATAGCTCTTCTACCTCCTTGTTTAAATTTATTTCTAAGTATTTTATTTTTTAGGTATTATTGTAACCTAGAGGCCAATGCACAAAATTCATGCAAGGGGCTTGGCCCTTGCAGTTGCGCTGGCTTGCCTTGGCCCTCACAGCCCCGCCTTCATCCGGAAGGTCATCTGGAAGGTCGTTAGGCTGTCCAGTCTAATTAGCATATTACACTTTTTATTATTATAGATGTCAGTGTTTTTTTGAAAAAAAATTTCAGATAATTTACTGTTTGTGTATGGAAATGCTACTGATTTTTAGGAGAACATATAGGAGAAAAGCTTCTTGACAGTGACCTTGTTAATAACTTTTTGGATATGACACCTAAAGCACAAGCAACAAGCACAAATACAAACAAGTGGGATTGCATTAAAGCAAAAAGCTTGCTTTACTTTTTAAACAATTTTTAAATTGCCTTTGCTTTTAAAGAACAAAATAAATGAATGATTAACGAAGTGAGGAGACAATTTGTGGAAATGGAGAAGATATTTACAAACCACAAGTCTGATGAGGGGTTAATATCCAAAATATATAACAAAAATACAACTCAATAGCAAAATAAATAAATAGGTAGATAGACTTGAGTATATTTCTCCCCAAGGAAAGACCTATAAGTGACCAAAAAGGCACATAAAAATGTTCTCAACACCACTAAGCATCAGGAAAATGTATATCAAAACCAGAATGAAATATCACCTCAAACCAGTTAGAAAGGCTATTATCAAAATACAAGCCAGAATAAGTGCTAGTGAGGGTGTGGAAAAAAGGAAAGCTCTTGTAATGGGTTGCTGGGAATGTAAATTGGTGCAGCCACTATGGAAAATAGCGTGGAGGTTGCTCAAAAAATTAAAAATAAAACTATCATATAGTCCAGCAATGCTACTGCTGGGTTTATAACTGAAGGAAATAAAATGACTATTTCTAAGAGATATCTGCACCCACTGATGTTCATTGCAGCATTATTTACAATAGCTAAGACAATGAAATAACATGTGTCCATTGATATGTAAATGGAACCAGAACTTGTGATACAGATGGACAGGACAGATAGATAGATAGATAATGAATAGATAGATAGATCAATAGCAAAAAATATAAATGTAATGGAATATTATTTAGCTATAAAAAAGAAGGAAATCTTGTCATTTATGATAGCATGCATGAAGTGAAATAAGTCAGATAGAGAAAGATAAATATTGTATGAGCTCATTACATATGAAATCTTAAAAACTATTAATTTATAGAAACAGAATTGATTGGTTGTTGCTATAGGTGGCAGATAGAGGTGGATGGAAATAGGTAAAGGTGGTCAAAATATACAAACTTCCAATTCTAAGGTAAATGGCCTCTGGGACATAATGTACAGCATAATGACTGGCATTAACAATGCTATAATGTATATTTGAAAGTTTCTAAGGGAACAGTTGGCAAAAGTTCTCATCACATGAAAAAATTGTAACTATGTGAGTAATGGATATTAACTAAACTTGTGATAATAGTCTCACACAATATACATATATCAAATCATTATGTTTTACATTCTAAGCTTATACAGTGTTATATGTCAATTATCTATATATATAAAAGCCTAAGTGACAGGAACGACTGGAAAGACCGGTCGCTGTGATGTGCACTGACCACCAGGGGGCAGATGCTCAATGCAGGAACTGCCTCCTGGTGGTCAGTGCACTCCCACAGCCAACCTCCCTCGGTATCTCAATAAAACTGGATAAAATATTTTTAAAATATATTTTACTGATTTTTTACAGAGAGGAAGGGAGAGGGGTAGAGAGTTAGAAACATCGATGAGAGAGAAACATCAATTAGCTGCATCTTTCACACTCCCCACTGGGTATGTGCCCACAACCAAGGTACATGCCCTTGACCGGAATTGAACCTGGGACCCTTGAGTCCGCAGGCTGACGCTCTATCCACTGAGCCAAACCGGTTAGGGCTGGATAAAATCTTAAGGTCACCAAAATAAATATGTGTGTCAAAAAAGTATCTGGATTGAGTTGACAACTTTTTCAACAAGAATTAATTATCTGTTAGGGGGAAAAAAAACACTTCTACCAATGATTCTTATATGGATTTGATATGACAATATTGAGCCTAACTAACTTTTGTTAAAAATTCAATTGAAACATGATTATGAGGTAATAGTCCATGTTCCAATTTCAAAACATTGGGTATTAACTAATTTAGCAGAAACAGAATTCAAAGCAGCATTATAAAATTTTAGATGTGATATTATTGACCAAAAATATATTCCATCTGATAAAATGCTTTTGATAAGGAAAGAAGGCAGAAATTTAATACTGCTTTAAGCCAACAAGGGAATTTATTGGCTTGTATGATTGCAAAGATCAGAGATAGGACTGGCTTTAATCATGGCATCATTGGAAGTTTGCTCTACCAATCAATGCTACCTCTCTTAGCTCTACTCACTTTAACATGTCAGTTTCATTATAAAATTAGTTCTCCTGGCAACAAAAATGGCTGCTGTGGTTTCAGACCTCACATATTCTTACTGTGATGTCCACAAGAAGGAAATAAATTAACTTTTACCCCTCTGTAAGGGGAGGAGAAAAATTTTTCTCAAAAACCCACTACAGATACCTCGTTGTGTTTTACTGTGCTACGTATTCATTCTTAAGACCATCATTTGATTCACAGATGTGAACCCCAATGGCTAATTTCAGGAAATCCGAGCCTACTTTTGTTTCTTTGGCAGGAAGTTGAGCTTATCCTATCCCATGCCTAAATAATGTGAAGGGGGAGGTTTTACAATGGATATTTTTGAAAAATGAAGAATGGTGCTGGATAATAGAGTAGTAGAGGAAATTAACATAATGAAAAGTTGCTTAAGAAAGATTACCTGGGAATAGAATTAAAATCAGAAAAAGTAGGTAAGAAACAATTGCAATAACTCAGACTCAAGATAATAAAAGCTTTGACCAAGAAGTTAGCTGTGGTAATCCTATGTAATAAAAGGCTAATATGCAAATCGACTGGTTGCTATGATGCGCACTGACCACCAGGGGACACATGCTCAACGCAGGAGCTGCCCCCTGGTGGTCAGTGTGCTCCCACAGGGGGAGCGCCACTCAGCTAGAAGCCAGGCTCAAAGCTGGCGAGCGCGGCAGCGGTAGCAGGAGCCTCTCCTACCTCTGTGGCAGTCGGACATTCCCCGAGGGCTCCCAGACTATGAGAGGGTGTAGGCCGGGCTAAGGGACGCCCCCTCTGAGTGCACAAATTTCGTGTATCAGGCCTCTAGTGAAGAAATAAATGTATATGGGAGGTCTAAAACTATAAGAACAAATGGCACAGTGACTCTTCCCTGAACCGCAATAATGCTATTAAGAGCTATAAAAAGAAAATATAATTTTTATATATTATACTTTATTATAAAAATTGATCCTGTTTAGAGAGCACAATTTTAAGAGTAACTAGAGAAAAGCAACAAAAATGACAAAAGGACATTGAAATGAGACCTATAGTGTCAACTCTAAACCCACTATGGCTGTTTGGGGACCGATTAGGTAACTATAATCACATTACAAGGGCAGCAAGTATAAAATGGTCAAGGCCATGAGCCTGAACCCACAGTAACTAGCAATGTACAAAATGAGATCTCTGGTCAAAATCAACTCTATGAAAACTTGTCAGATAGATAGAGTTTTATGGCCTTTGGAATATAACCCAAATTGAAGTCTGTCCAGGGGACATTTCTTTCTCCAATTTTCCTAGGTGAGTTTCTGAAGTTATCACTCAAGAATTAAAAAGGGAGATTTTTTTTTTCCTACTGCCAGGGATGAAGAAATGTTCCTGTACCCTTCTAGCTTCATCTGGCTGGTCTAGAAATTTGACAGGGGACAGAATAACAGGATAAAATAACCACATTTAATTATGTATTTATGGGGAACCCCACATCCACGAGAGAGTCAGAGACCTCACATAATCAAGAGGTACAGAGACAGAAAGCTAAACGAGGTATGTACGACATTCTAAGCTAAGGACTGGGTAAAGAGTGTGTGGCTTCAGAAGGGAGAAGTATAATTCATAGGATGACAAGATGAGCAGCTGTTTGTCCTACCTTATAGATAGGTCATACACAGTTGTTTATGGTAATAACTATTATTATGGGAAAGGCCCCGAATTTAAATTCTTTAAGGAAAAAGTAAAAGTTTCTCTTATGCTCTCAGGGTCTCTTTTACCTTCAGCCCAAAATAATTCACATGTCAAAGTGGCCCATGTTTGGGAGACCTGTTCTGGAACCCTTCACAACAAAAGCCTGAATGTTCCTATTACGTCCTCATTTTTCACTTACTCGGTGATATATATTTGTCACCTTTTCACTACAGCTATCCCCTGTCAGATACATTCCACTTTTTATAGCTGTATGAAGAAAACTCTAAGTTCAAGTAACAGATATTTAGTGAAGTTTATTCCCAAGCTCACTATCTCACGATTATATAAGTTGGGCGGCATGCATGTCATTTCAACTCTTGTAGAACATTATTTTTTTATTTGTTTGCTCCTTCTACGTTAGCTAGTTTTATTTTCTCTCCCTGGCCTACGTCATTATCACCTTTGCGGGGGGGGGGGGGGGGGGGGGAGAAGAGATGATATTAAGCTCTTTCTGGACTTTTCCAGTACTGACTCCCTGGAGAAAAAGGACTCAGTAGCTTTGTTCTTTCTGTGTTCATTAGCTTTATCCTTGGCTTACACCCCTATAATTTTTCCTCTTAATTGCCGGAACTTCTATCAAAGGCAGTGGTCCCTTGTGGATTTCACAACTGGCTTCTGGTGAATCTTTCCTGATACCTAACACAACTTTTCTCACTCTGTTTTTACCAAAACATTTTAATTTCCCTCTAGCTTTATCTATTCTATTTTTTAGAAAAAAGTATGTCTACTAAATACGGATATTAACCTACCCATAAAAATTAATTGGTCAATATTAAATTAATATTTTCCTATATGGGATTGTTACACTCTTCTCCAGTGAGTCTCTAATGATCTTACTTACTTTGAGTGCAAACATGCGCCTTGCTCTGTGTAAGGCATTTTACAAATATTTTCTCTTTCATCCCTCAAGTCTGTGATGTACATACATAGCATGAACATCCATGTTTTGCAGATGAGTAAGTTGAGCTCCATGAGGGTAAAAATGCCCAAAATTAAACAATTAAGAAGAGTGTCAGTCTAAACTTGAATTTTGCTTCATCAGACTCCGAGCCTGATATATTTTATCATTGTATTTTGCTTCATCTCTGTTTTCTTTTTTAAAATTATGATTAGCAGGGTGTACATTTGGTGTTCCAAGTTTTGAATTTAGACAGGAAGAGAATATACAAAAATCTGTAGTTATTTATAAACAGGGAGTATTTTACCACATCTAGTCTCAGTGACGTATGATGTTTTCTAAATAACTTCAGAGACTGCTTCCCATCCATTGTTCAAAAAACCCATCTGAGTATTCTGTGATTGCATAAAGGGAGGCATAATTTGTTTAATGCTTGCATTTCACTTCCTCAGCATCTCACTTGTCAGCCATTGATCTGTTGTGTAGAATTAATTATCTCTGCCTTACAACTGTCTACTTATACTTTATAGAGAGCCTCTACTGGCTAGGTTCTAATTGTTGAAGCTGGATTTCTTATTTCAAGACAATATGAAGTGTGTTTTTTTTTTTCTTTTTTTAAATCTTTATTGTGGAAAGTAATACATATGTCCTCTTTCCCTCCCCCATCATTGACCTCTTTTAGCCCGCACCTGCCCCCTGCCCCAGACCTTTCCCAACCTATTGTCTGTGTCAATGTATTATGCATATATTCATATAAGTTCTTTGTTTGATCTCTTCCCACCTACCCAACCACACTTTCCTTCTGAGATTCCACCTTCCCTTTGAGATTCCAGTTTGTTCCACGCTTCCATGTCTCTGGATCTATTTTGTTCACTAGATTCCACATATGAATGAGATCATGTGATACTTGTCTTTCTATGACTGGCTTCTTTCATTTAACATAATACTCTCTAGGTCCTTCCATGCTATCTCAAAGGGTAAGGGATCCTTCTTCTTTACTGCTGCATAATATTCCATGGTATAAATGTACCAGGGCTTTTTTATCCACTCATCTATTGAGGGGCACTTGGGCTGTTTCCAGATAGGAAGTTTTTAATATATCAAGCAAAATACTAAACATTAGGAATCAGAAGATGAGCAAAGGTATTTCCCTCCTTTGATTTATTGGACCACTTCTTAAAAATTATTTTCATGGGTTCCTAGTCTGCTACACATTCCTTCACTGACCTCAGAGTGCACTAAAAGTGAACCTTGAAGATGTAAGAACTGTGAATAGAAATGGCACTGGTATTTTCTACTAAATAATTATGTATGGACTTTATGTTCAGTACAATATTCTGCTTATAAATACATTATATTTTATTTCTCTCATTTTTTAATTTATGTAATAACTTAAGGCCCAAATAGTGTCCAACTAAATTATGTGTTTCCTGGTTGATCAAAATCTGTGAATGATGGTCAAATTTAGCACCTATTTTTTAAGATTAATTAAAATCACGGGATGATGTATTACTATTTGAAAGTTATGAACATAATAAATATAATTTCCCAATACATTTTAAAAGAAAAACTTAGTAATTAACTTTCTGTGTAATTTATCATATCACCAATATCACCAATCTAAGAAGTTAAATAATATGTCCAAATTCTGGGAATGAATAGGTCCAGATATAATAAAAGATTTAAATGGATATTAAACTTTGAATTTTAAGAACAAGACACTTATTTCAATCCCCTTATACCATATAAATTCATCCATCTTCCTATTTTTAAACTTTTCTATTTTAAATTTAAATCCTCTCTCAGTCTCTTGCTTGTTCTTGCTCTTGTTGTTTCACCTCTTGAAATCCCACATTCTCTCTGGCAAAGGGTCTGCAGTAGAAATATGGCAACACCAGAATCTTCCTGAAGTCCTTCTGGGATAGGATCATCACTTGGCAGAATCTATGTTACAAAATATGTCTGTTGTCCCATAATTCATATAATATTATCCTATTTAGGTCATTATGTTAAAACTAGAGGCCTGGTGCACAAAATTCATGCACGGGGGTGGGGGGGCCTGTCCCTCAGCCCAGCCTGTACCCTCTCCAATCTGGGACCCCTTGAGGGATGTCTGACCACCTGTTTAGGCCCGATCCCACCGGGATCAGGCCTAAACGGGTGGTCAGACATCCCTTCACAATCCAGGACTGCTGAGTCCCAACTGCTCACCTGCCTCTGCCTGATTGCTTCTAACCGCTTCTGCCTGCCAGCCTGATCACCCCTAACCACTCCCCTGCCAGCCTGATCGACGCCTAACTGCTTCCCAGCTGGCCTGATTTCCCCTAACTGCCCTCCCCTGCTGGCTTGGTCACTTATAACTGTTCACCCCTGCCAGTCTGATCGCCCCTAACTGTCCTCCCCTGCAGGCCTGGTCTCCCCCAAATCCCCTCCTCTGCCAGCTTGGTCACCTCTAACTGCCTTCCCTGCTGGCCTGATCACCCACAACTGCCCTCCCCTGCAGGCCTGGTCCCCCCTAACTGCCCTCCCCTGTAGGCCTGGGTCCCTCCCAACTGTCCTCCCTTGCTGGCCTGGTCTCCCCCAAATCCCCTCCTCTGCCAGCTTGGTCACTTCTAACTGCCCTCCCTGCTGGCCTGATCGCCCACAACTGCCCTCCCCTGCAGACCTGGTCTCCCCCAACTTCCCTTCTCTGCCAGCTCAGTCACCCCAACTGCCCTCCCTGCTGGCCTGATCGCCCACAACTGCCCTCCCCTGCAGGCCTGGTCCCCCCTAACTGCCCTCCCCTGCAGGCCTGGGTCCCTCCCAACTGTCCTCCCTTGCTGGCCTGGTCTCCCCCAACTGCCCTCCTCTGCAGGCCTGGTCACCCCTAAATGCCCACAACTGTCCTCCCCTGCAGGCCATCTTGTGGTGGCCATCTTGTGTCTACATGGGGGCAGCCATCTTTGACCACATGGGGGCATCCATCTTGTGTCTTGGAGTGACGGTCAATTTGCATATCACTCTTTTATTAGCTAGGAAAAGATATCATAAACTATGTAGACAATGTAATAGTGTAGGAAATTTGAGTGGGAACAAACTATCTCAGGTGATAAGCCTTCATTCATCATAGGTCAGTATTAATAAATAAAGCAACACTGAAGTTCCCTGAAGGCAAGAACTGTTAGAGAGCATGAGAAATTAAAAATATATTTATATGACAAAAATCACATACTCATAAGAATAAGTCTGGTGCTGAAATATATTAAATTGTGCTCCACATCTTTACAGGGCTAATATTTCATTGTTTTAACAGCTTCACTTTGTCATGTTTACGTACTTACACACCAGAATAAATAATGCTGTATTCCATTTGAGGGCTGGTATTTATTTAGTTACACAACTCTCTGGAGTAATGAAAACTCACCTAAGTGTCATTTAACCTACTTCTTGGTTGAGTAATATGTAGTTTAGCAAGTAGCATAAAATGAATACCTATTTGATTGGCACCTACTTGCTCCAATAGGAATGTCTGTAAATTCAGAGAAACTCAAACAAATAAAAAATAGTCAAGTGTACCACTAAAGAGAAAGAAAGAGAAAAAGCTAAGGCATTTAATTTTTAAACAAAAATGTAAAATAAATTTTTACTTTTGGCTTGGTATGACTTTTTGCCCTTGTTTTATGAAGGCTATATCATATTGTTTTCTATGATAAAACAGTTTTAAATTTCTAGACTTCAGAATAATGCTTATTTCCCTCCTGTTTTCCAATATTTTTCAACCAACTCCCACCTACCCTTTTTTTGGTTAATTACATTACTAATCCTCCAAGAAGAAACCGCCTAGGCTGACATGACGTTTAGCAATAATCAGAATGCATGGAGTAGATTCTGATTATTATGCATGGAGTGATATGACTGGATAGAGTCTCAACAATCTTGTTTCTTCTTACAGTATACACAGGGAGACTACATTTTCCAAAATGCTATATAATTAAACTGGTAGCTGTGACTATTCCTGGACAACAGAATGTGGAAGGTAGTAATGTACCCTACTTTTTTTTTGTCCTTGTCCTTAAAATTTCCTCCCAGATCCTTGGTTAGGGACCAAACTTCCATCCTTATGACTATAATTAAATAATTTTTAGTTGTCAAAGCCATACAGTAGAATGATTCTGAAGTCCAGAACCACCATTAGACAAAAAGTTCCCAGGAGGGATCCCTCACTGGCATCAGACAGTTAAGTAAAAATAATAATAATAATAATAATAATAATAATAATAATAATAAATCATATTGATTGTTTAATTTACTGAAATTTGGAAATTGTTCATTGCAGCAAGTTATTTATTATTTTAGGGTCAAACATTGTGATCCTGAAGGTCAAATATAGTTATCAGAATGATATTAGGAGGGCAAGTTGATGTGTGTAACTCCTCAACTAATTTTGATCACCTCATATACATTCATTTAGTAAAGCATCAGTGAACAAAGATGAGACATTCAACTCTGTTTGATGGTTCTCTAACAATCTGAACACATGAACTATAAAATCATAATCCTTACTATGACCTGAAATAAGGTTTCTTATTCTCAAATTCTGACCACAGATATCTACTTGAGGATATTTTCTCTCCCAGGAGGCAATAGGTGAGCTTTTTCTTGCACTACCACTCTGAGCTGTTATCATCCTAGAGCTTGAATTTCCAGGTATTTGTAAAAGCAGAGATGGTGATTATTGTGGGAAGAGCTGTTTTTAGCAAACATTATAAGGGTGCACTGAAAATATTAGTGGTATGCTAAAAAATTACATTGTTTTCAATAAAAAAGTAATTAGGCATCTTGGAGGGAATGTGTATAGAGATAGCATATAAGAAAGTTACAGAAAATACATTTTAAGCAAGCCAAAATACATAATTATAATTAATGAAGTTTAGAGAGAAATTGACTGAGAAGCTATGAGCATTATACATAGAATGATAAGGTTAGGGACATTGGAACTATAGTGAAAAAAAATAAACATCCTAGTTATAGGTGGATATTGGCTAAAAAAAAAATTGGGCATAACTTAAGGTGTTTAAAGCTTCATCTCGCATAGCTAAGACTCAATAGATAATGTCTAGAATTAATGCAATAAATGGTGACATAAGTATGATATTTAACATTATTGAGTTAATTGAGAAGAGAATATAAACAGGTAACTCTGTTGACTCCTGGAAAATAGAGCTGCTACTAAAGGGAGTTTTGACAAGAGGTTTTTAATTTTTATTACTGACTTTGGTACATATTTTAACCATACGCATATTTAACTTTCTTCTTTTTTTAAATTAAACAATGAAATGTCAAGAAAACAGAGAAAAAAGAGGAATCAAATGAAAGCAGTACTTATAAGCAGTACTTACTGACCAGAAAGCAGGCTGCATAAAGAGACAAAACATGGTCTATTTAGAAACCACCAACTACTTCTGAGTGTACATGGAAACATAGGTGGACAGGAAGTCAGTATGGGTAGACCTTCTCTCCGTCGAGTGACATTTGAGTGAGCCTTCTTCGTTATGGGTGCATGGGAGAACAGAAATCATTTTCAGTCCATTAAAAGTTGCCTTCACTTATATATTTTGTTGTAATGAGCTGGTTTTAGAGAGGCACTAGGCAAATTTCATAGGAGCCAAGGAGTCTCCTGATTGGAAAGAGACTGAGACATTTTTTATGTTTCATGTTATTAGATTTTGTTTTCCTGAAGGATGGAGATGACCAAGTGTTGTCTTCTGGAAGGGAAGTGTATTAGAGATGGCAAAAGGAAAAATTTCATGAGGGAAGAAAATAAATTGTTATAAAGATGCTTTTGGCAAAGAACCACATTCCTTTTCAAAAGAATCAGTTTTATTTCAAAAACCCTTGTCTAGGGACACCTGACTACACGAGTTATGACTATTTGCCTCATCCCTATAATTATCTAACATTTATTGACTGAAATGATCTTGGCATCAGATAACAAGCATCTTCACCTGTGGTCATTTCTCTGCAAACATCTGCTACATTAAATAACTGTCACAGTGTGAGACCATAAACAGAGATAGCGCCTAGGAATTCTGCAATTTTCCTTTGTTGAATAGTCCCTTCCCCATACCGGATCCCTTTGCCTCTGATGGTCTTCAGGTTCTTACCTACATGCAGTGTGTTTGTTAAGGCTGACTCTTTCTATAATTCCAGATGGAAAGACAGACACAGGTCCTCTGTGTCTTTGGTTTCCCTAAAGTTATGTAGGGATTCTGTAATATACTGCCCCAATCTATAAGCTATAAGCCTTCTACCTCATCATTTTATAGCCAATAAATTTTTTAAAAAAATAATATCTGTATAGTAAGAAAATAGTCCTAAATGTACTATTCCTTTCCCACTCTATAATTTTTGGTTAATCTCTGCACTCTGAGTTTCAAAAATCTCTGTATGTGATCAGAATAATGTTTTTGAAGTTAACAACAAAAGTCAACTGTCCAATATTTTTGCATTTGACAGTCATAGTTCTTAACAGTTTTTTGAAAATTAAAACTATTCTTTACCTTTTACTTTTACTGAGTTCTTTTGTCCCATTTTTTTACACATAGTTGACAAAGAAAAATCATCACTTTAATTTACAGTAAATAACAAAGAACAGAAAGTCAAGTAATGCTCAATGTAATACATCCAATTTGGTCCAGGTATATGCTAAAGAGATGACAACAGGTATTTATTTAAAATACTATTAATTGAGTTTGGTTCATACAAGCAGGAAAGAACTAGTAATTTATAGAAATTGACTAAAATGCACCCTAAAATATTGCAGAGTAAAAATAACTGTTGTGGAAACAGATAGTAGATAGTAGTTGTGATTAGCAGTAGAGTCACTGAACCCAAAAGATTCATATTAATTATAAAGCTAAGATATAGAATCAGAGCCAAAATAATTTGTGTAATTATTAGCCCATGATTACAAACAATGAATGATGTTTATAGTTTTTTCAAACTTGGTAAGTGAAAAATGGTCATTTTATTACTTATTATGGGTAAATAAATTAAGTTCTCCTACTCATTAGCTGTCCATGATTTTAGAGTGCAAAGAAAGAATATAATTTAGCACAGCCAGAATGGCTCAGTGTTTGAGCATCGACCTATGAATGAGAAGGTCACGATTCTATTCCCTGTCAGGGCATATGCCTGGGTTGCAGGCTTGATTCCCCAGTGTGGGTCATGCAGGGGGCAGCCAATCAATGATTCTCTCTCATCATTAATGTTTCTATCTCTCTCTCCCTCTCCCTTCCTCTCTCTGAAATCAATAAAAAATATATATATATTTTAAAAAGGAGCAAATCTATGGTTGTATAGATGTCCATAGTGTAATTTTGACATAACAATATTAAAACAGAAAATCAGTTTTTAAAATTTTAAATTTTTTTCAAACATTCAATTATTACACAAGAAAAAATAGCATTTATTGCTAATGATTTTTTCAGCCAAGCTTTTAAACTAATAGAATTTATATTTAGAACATTTTTAGATTCATAGAAAAGTTGAGTAGAACGTACAGAGAGCTCCTGTATGCCCCATCCCTACACATGCAAACTTCCCACTATTGGCACCCAACCCCTGAGGTAGATTTGTTACAACTGATGACCTCATACTGACACCATTTTCATCAGACGTTCATAGCAGTTTACACAGATTTAAAGTAATTAGTTTATGTGTGCCATGAGATAAAAAAGTTTGAAAATTGATGCCTTAGGCTGTATATCTCCTTTTAGCCAAATGTAAGTTTTGTGTCCTATAATAAAGGATTCATCTTGCTTTTTGCATCTGGAAATGAACTCAGTCTAATAGTGTCTATCCAGCTCTAATTTATAATAATAAAAGCATAATATGCTAATTAGACCGGACGTCTTTCCAGCTGGACAAAGACAGGGCTGCAAGGGAAGTCCTGGTTCTAGGTCCCGGGTGCCAGAGGGAAGGTGGTGCCAGCAGTCGGGGGAAGGAAGGCCTACTCTTGCACAAATTTTTTGCATCAGGCCTCTAGTAAGTAAATGAAATGAACTGGACAAAAAAGAAGTGAATGGTTTGAAATTTTGAAGTGACAGATAACTAAAACATTCTATAGAATATTCATGTTTTTCCCCTGATTCTCCAAATATATACATTTGTTAACAAAAATCACAATTAATAATTTCAGTTTGTAGATTTAATCAGGTAGGGTATTATACATATTTTGAGAATATGAAGAATTTGTTCTATCACTTAGATTTTTAAGACTTAGAAATAAAAACATTATTAAAAATTTTTTAATCCTTATGCTATGTAGCTTGATTTAAAATTTAAAGACAAGAAAAGTACATTTACTTATTTCTAACTGAATTATTGAAATTGTATTTACTTTCAAAATTGACTCCAAAGAAATACCACCTATCTTCCTACTTTCAACATGTTTATAACATTTTGAAATCCTGCTATATGTTACCCAAAATTAAATTAAATCAAATAAAACCAAATAATTTTTCCTTTTGTAAGTCTAGTACATGATCTTTCTAAGTACTGAGAATAAAAGCTAAAAATGGATGAAAAACACTTCAAAAATTAAATTATGAAGTTATTTCTTGTTATGTTTCATAATATATATAATGTTTCATTATAAAATTTTAATAAAAATGAAGGACATTCTGAATCTCATAGACTAAATGTAACTTGTTCCCATTTTTATGAATATTCATATTCTTAAACAAATAGTTTTTAAAAAGAAGGATCAGTGGAACTGGAAGAGTAAGACTTTGATCTATTTATGCTTTATTTTTCCCAGAAACCCAAAAGCCATATGAATTTTCACCCATTGTTTTAACATTTTAATTAACACTAGTGTTTTCATTATGATGAATAGGTACTAT